>OZ038478.1:36514762-36677262 GCA_964036315.1 Acanthosepion esculentum | reverse complement strand
AAATTGTTTTTAGAAAATCTTGGTAAAAATATTTTTTTTACATCTTACTTAATTTTATGAATTTTTGAAAAATTAAAATTCCACCCTCTTCATATTAGTTAAAAGCATGACTCCTTGGAGAATTTAAATCATCAATTTGTTTTTGTTATACAGAAACACCATTTACTAATAATCTGCTCTGAATCATAAAATAAAAGTGCAATAAAACTCTGACATTATTCAATTAGAAAAGCTTTTAATTATTTTTATGAATAAGATATGTTAAGGACACTATTGTCTTAAGAAATGTTTTTTTGATGTAAAAAGAAATTTTTAAAGAATTATTTTCATTTTAAAAAATTTTAATTAGAATAATTTAAGTTTTAAATATTTTAAAATTCTGTATTAATTTCACCATTTTAGATGATATTATTATGAAGTAAAATATATATTTATTAATCATAAATGGAAAAGCTTTGTACAAATCATGAAAAATCCAATATTTTAAAAATAATTTTGAATTTTTTGTATGTGTATAAATGTGCTGATTATTGTAGATATGGGTGCCCATACATGACATTATTAGGAAATAAGAGTACTATAGTAAATTTAAAGCCCAAATTTCTAAAATTCAAGAAAACATGAAATTAAGAAGAATATTTTCATAAATTTTTACAATTACTGAGTACTTAAAATTTATATATAAAAAGTGCTCCCATTATATTCAATTATTTTTTTATGGCTAATTGTCCCCTAGAACATTAAAGAACGATCTGTCATCAAGATGTGAAACACATTAATAGCTTAAATAAACAGCTACTGTTGGGTTAAAAAATGCAGTTCTGAAATATTTCAAACTTAAAGTAAATAATAATTGTTTTATATCAGATTAATTATACTTTAATTCAGATAATATTCCTCAAATAAAGTTTCAGAAATGTATATTTCATTTTTGGAAGATATTTTGAATAAAGTGAGTTACATTGTGATTAAAGATGACTAAAAAAAAAGTACTAATTGGGCTATTTTAGAAAACAAATAGTCAATTTAAATTAGTTTTTGAAATATAGCAAAGTATTTTGCTTATTGGAAATATTAAATTTAATCTATTAGCTTGAAATTAAAACTAACATAAAAGATTCAAGAAAGATTTTTCATTTTAAAAAATTCATTTTAACCCATAGGTATTGTGTTTTCTGTGGTTGTACTTAATAAATATAAATATATATATATATAAATATATATATATATATATATATATATATATATATATATATATATATATATATTTCTTGTTACTATAAATGTTATATTTATTGTTTATTGGCAACATGGTTGAGTAAACATCCCATTTTTTTAACATTATAAAAAGTAACCCCTTGGGTTTTAGTGGCTTTATGACTTTGCATAGGGTAAAATGATTAAAATAAAAAAAATCCACTGTGTATTTAAGAGTCTTAATACAGAAAATGTGCTTTTTTGCGGGGCTTGAATCTACATTCCCTCTTACATTGAGAAAACCACTTTTGAGCCAGGCATACCTTAAACTGCTCAGACATCACTGCAAAAGAAGATTCAATTACACTTTTAATATACATATCAATCTAGGAAACCTAAAACTAAAAACAAATCTACATATTCAGTTAAATAAAAAACATCCTTGATAATGGCTAATAGATTATTCAAATGCACATGAATCTGTAGATTATTTGGACAGTTTTTATACACTTTATGTCCAGAAAAGAAATCACTTGCAAGAAAAATTTAACAAAGAGCTTAATCACAATACCTTCTCAGTTATCTTCAATGAAACTTGCGTGTGAGTGTGTATGTGTGTGTGAGTGTGTATATATATATATATATATATATATATGTATGTAAAATGTGTGTGTGTGTGTATATATATATATATATATATAATTATTTTAAAAAAATATGATTCCATCACTACATAAGAGTTTTCATGTTTCAAAAACAGAAGCTAAAAAAACAGCTCTGTTTTATCCTCAAGCGAATTTTGGAATAACTAATCTTGAAATTTACGGAGCTTTATAAGCATATACATTTGTAATATTAATTACATGGAAGCGGCAAAAGCAATTATTGTAATAAGGGGCATAAGGGTGAAAATATTGTATCAATATATTAGTTACTTTCAGAAAGAGGTTAAGTCAAGGTAGGGTTGGGGTGTCTATTTTCAAGCAAATGATGACATCAGTTTGACGCATATTGTCTGGTCTGTTTCAAGGACAGAGTTGTTGGCATTATTGTTACGCCGTTAAATTCGTATTTGTATACCTTAAAATTTTTTTTTCTTTAAAAGGGTTGTTTGCATATAAATAACTCATATTTGAACTACAATTTGTTTTTTGACAACTTCATAAAGGGTTTTTTCTTATCTTATGATTGAGCTTTTAAACCTTTTGCTTGAAATTGAAATTGTTTATAGACTATGAAATTTAAAAATTTTAAGCTAATTATTTAAGGCAAAAATTTGTTGATGTCAGCAAAAAACTGTTAACTCATGTCTATGATTTAATAAATTTTCATTTTTTAGAAACTTAATAATGTGTAGTTTTTCATGTAGGCATAAAGGGCATGTGTCATCCCAGGTTTTACAAGTTCTTGTTCTATTTATTATTTTCTATTTTACTTTTGGTGTTTTATTTGTTTCATTTAAATGCCAAAAATATTTGGATAGGGATGTCTGATTTCTATTTCTAATATTATTGAAGGAGCTTTTGTGTTGTCTCCACCTAATTTTAAATTCATTCTTCATGGATCCTATATATAACATTTCAATGATAGGACTCACAATAAATGAGATTGTGCATTGGTATACCACAGATTCTATGTGGCATTTATTTTCCAACGGGCAGTCTTTCAGGTTTCTACAATCACATAATTTTTCATTATTTTTATCTAATTTTAGGGTTTTTATTAATAATATTTTGGTATGCATGTTTTTCCAGAATTTTATTATTATGTTTTTTTTATGATTCTTTCTAGATTTTCAGTGCAGCTGTAGCTTAATTTTAAGGTGTTTTTATTAAAGATCTTACTAAGTCTGCTATCAGTAGGAAAGTGTTTTTCAATTAAAGCAAGGAAATCTTGTCCTAGCTTTATACTATTTGGTTGAATGGAGGGGTATACCAAATGATTTTTCTTTTCCTGTGTTTCTTCTGGTTAGTCCTATTGCTTCTATAATCAATGTCAGCATTTTTGTATCCACTATTTTTTAGAGCTGTGCAATAAAAATTACTGTGTTGTTGGAAGATTTCTTCATTTGCGGAGTTCATGCTGATTCTTTTCTCAATTGATAAGGGTATATGCTTAATTGTATATGGAGGGTGGTTTGACCTAGGGTGTACATACAAGGGGTTAGCATTAGGTTTTCTGTAAGGTAGGTATATGTTGTTCATTAAGTCCAGAGTTATGTCGAGGAAGTTTACTCTTCAATTTAGTATTGACTGTAGTTTTTAAATTTAGTTTTCTGAAATCACTATATATTATCTTTCTAATTTTATCCATTTTAAAATTTGTGGAACTCCTCACTAACATGAGCCTGTCATCCCTGTATAGCCCGATGTCCTTAATGTCTAATTCACGGTGTGCAGTTAGGTTGTATAGTATAAATAGACTGACAAGGTCAGAAGACTCTGCAGAGTTTAAAGATCCCATGGTGATGTCAAAATTGTCTTAGTGCAAAAAAATCTGTCCTCATTCATAATGGATTAAAAACACTGAAGACCATTTTGACATCACCATGAGATGCCCACAACTCTCTGTCATTGTAACAGACCAGATGATATGCATCAAACTGATGTCATCATTCGCTTGAAAATAGACACCCCAACCCTACCTTGAATTGGTTTTGCCGCTTCCATGTAATTAATATTACGAATGTATATGCTTATAAAGCTCCATAAATTTCAAGATCAGTTATTCCAAAATTTGTATGTGGATAAAACAGAGCTGTTTTTTAGCTTGTGTTTTTGAAACATGAGAACTCTTATGTAGCGATAGAATCATATTTTTTAAAAACAATTATTTTTTATGCTCTACTTATGTATTGAGCACTGTTTTTTAAAAACAAAAATACTAAAGACCTTTGGATTATTAACCTAACAGTTCTTTCCTATTTTTCTATATTTTCACACACACACATATATATATATCTGCAATTTTTATATATATTATTTATATATATATGTGTGGTACTTATTGGAAAGCACTCAATATCAGTAATAAAGCTAACATATTTTGTTGGATTGATGTGAGTTTGTGACCCTGGGTTTCATGCTATGAAATAGCGAAACCCAGCTTCACATCAATCCAACTATATATATATATATACTGAATATCATGTGACTTTTGAAGACCTAATTTGGAAGCTAATTTTAAGAGGGTCGCATCATGCACAAGATATAAAATTAGGGTATGTATTGGCTATGTTGATCCATTTACCGTAGTCAAAAAGTACAGCTGTATTTAAAATAAACTGATGTTTTACTTAACTGTATCCAATAATAATGCATGTAATATTCACATATTACTATCGTATTATAAAATACAAACGTAGCAAATATGAATCTTTTCCACTGTTTATGTTTATAAGATGTTTATCTGATTCTTGTTCGGTTGTTTGTGGCTGTACGTGTTTACTCAACGAGTATAGTGTTAATAACGATACTTTTATCATTCTCTTTTAATTTTTTAACTAGAAGACGGGTAAAGAGATAGAGGAAAAGAGTTCTGTCTATTGTAATTTGGTCTCTCAAAAAAGGAACTTGCATGATACGTGAGATAAAATAAATTTTTATAAGTGAAAATTTAGGAGTCACACAATATGCAATATCGTGTGTTACATGAGTATATATGGTATTTATATACCATATATACTCATGTAACACATGATGAAATTACTGACATGTAATATATAAGACTATGTCTATCAAATGATATATCCTTTGTTAGTAATGCTTACTGTTATTACTTGTAATTCGACATTTTCATAAAGTATGTTTATTGATCCAATTTCTATTTGTAGCTTTGTGTGTTTTTTACTGTAACATAGAAAAGCAGAACATCCTTGTGCAATACTATTAAAATAATCTAACATCAAATATAAAGCAGTTTTCAATCCAGTTTGTAACTTAATGTTCTGGTTTTCTGGCCAACTCTGATCTTCAAAAATTTAAATGCAATGTCAATCATTATCTAATGTCTTCCTGATTACCCAATAGTTTCCACTCCTTCATAATGTGCCATCATGGCTTTACTGCCTTGCTTGGGGTGAATTTGATAAAAAAAATAATAATAATCTGATTTTTGTGTGTTTGTGAAAATTATATCGAAATTGAAAGAGGAAAAGAAGTTAAATTTAAAAAATTTTTGTATAATTATTCTCTGAAACAATGGTATCTTTATTTTGTAAAAATATATATCTTTAAATATTTTACTATTATTAATTCATCCTGGTAAAGGTGTTTGTTTTTTAATACCTGCTGACTGCAAAATATACACAAGAGTGTTTTTCCTTAATGAATGTAACTTATTCGACTAAAGATGACAAATATATTTACCCTAACTAATATCCAGACATATTTTTTTTTTAACTAGAAATTACTTCATTCACCCATCTTTGTATTTTTGTCATTATGGAAAAAAAATTGTGCTTGCTTTTATAATGATTATTGAATCAAAAGCAAGCACAAAATCCCCCCCCCCACACACATTTTATTAGTGTTTTTATATGCTTTTCTTGTCATTCTATCTTTGCTGCATTATTCTTTCTATCTTTTATAATTTTTATTATTCCAGCTGTATTCCTTTCTGGCATGAGAAATATCCCACTGATATTTTCTCTCTTCATGGATAACCTTCATCCCCGAAAATGTTCTTATACTCACCAAAAAGATATTTTTTTTTGTATAATCAACCCTCAAGCAAGTAAAAATTAGACAACAAAATAATGAAAGCAACATAGACTTTACAACTAGGGGTCAGGTTATATGGATGTCGTTAGTGGAGGTTGAAATATTTGGAAACATAGCAATAGACATTTGGGTACCCGCAAGATGTCAGGATTGGATCAAATGCTTGTTGCCAAAAGTTGCATTTAGTCATCGAAGTCCTACAAAAAGAACAGAAACAGTCAGATTTAATGAAAGATGTTTGACACAATTTATTCTAAAAAAGTAAAAATGAAATAAATTTGTTTTGCAAAATTTCACAGTGGTATTAAAACTATCAAGGAAAAAATTAAAATATTGTTTTCAGAAAAAAACAACAACAAGAAGGAATAGACAAATAAAGAATTAAATTTACATATTCTTAATTAATATTATTTTCATTGTCAAGATATTTTGAAAAAAAAGGCTTATTTGCTTGGGTTTGTGTCTTGTGCTATTTTTACAAAAAATTTGTCATATGGGAAATTTTTAATTAAAATAACTTTGTTTTGTATAAGCAGTTAAATTACAACTATATCTATTTTCATTCCTGACAAATAAAATAAAATAAATTGTTGAACAAAAGATATGATGTAATATAGATGAATTTTCAGTAGTTGCTTTATATTTAATAATATGGAAGATATTTTGAATAATATTGCCTATAACATGATCAATAATATAATACACTCAGTAATAATCTCTGAGGGCAGAAAAAAGAGAGAAATTGATTTTAATTAAAATTTCCCATATATCAAAATATTTTATTGTTTGTAAAAATGGCACAAGATGCAAACTCAAGCAAATAAGCTTTTTTTCAAAATATCCTGGCAATGAAAGAATATTTAATATTTTGATTAAAATGTTGTCTGGAATTCTGATATGAAGCAATTTTATTTTTTTGCCTAGATTTATTTATTTTTGGTTTTTATTAAAGTTTTTTAATTGAAAAATAAAATGAAGCTGGGTATACTAAAAATTCATGGTATAATTTTAATAGGTACAGATAGGTTCATCTTTCCTGTTTTTTGAACAGGAGCATAGGTTTATCCCTTGCTTCCTGTTTAGGATTGGGTTTCCAGTTTTTTTCTAAAATCTCCTCATTTTTTTTTACTCCCACTTTCTTTTTTTTTTTCACTTTTTTTGTGTCTTATTGACATTATTGTCTTGGGGTGAAATGATTAAAAAAAACAAACAACTGAAAACAAAAGGGAATAAAATATGTACAAATTTATCAGGGTAAAAAAAGAATGTACATAAACTGGATTCACCTGTTGAATATATAAATTCAATAATTTTATCAATCTGTAAAGAGAAAGATAAAAAAAAAGAAAAGAAAGAAAAAATGCATCTTTTTATGTGCTGAATAATTTACTATTTCCCAAAGCATTTTAATAAATGTATAAAAAGAAATCAAAGCAAATAAATTGAGACAGCTGAAAAAAAGAAGAATTTAAAGTTAAAAGAAAGAAAAATTATGTTGAATGAAAGTAAAACATGATCTTCTGTGCAGGAAGAGAAAACTGGTTCTGAAAGACATAAGATTATAAGATTAGGAGAAGATTACAGGCAATTATCTATCGCTATTATTCATGATGAATTTGGATTAGCATTCTCAGCTTTCGTATGCTATACAACATCATGGAATAATATTATTTATACATTCAAAACAAACAATGGTTTTGATTCTGTTATTATTATTTTTTTAATAATCAAAATATTTTTCTAAAATACTATAATTTATAAATTACCTACCTGAGGTATTATTTCTATGAATAAAAAAGTTATATCTGAAGTTATTAATAAAATATTATTATTATTATAATTATGATATATTAGTAATTATTATTATTATGATGATGATGATTATGGTGTAATAATTATTATGATGATGATGATGATGATTATGATAAAGTAGTAATTATTATTATGATTATAATGTAGTAGTAATTATTATTATTATTATTATGATGCAGTAGTAATTATTATTATTATGACTATGATGAAGATAATATAGTTATTTTTATTAAAGACCTCAAAATACAAAAAAATTAAGAGTGCATAGGGAGTTGCTTCCCTTGTTTAGATGATCTGCAGGATTTGTCTATCTTTTTTTAGGAAGAGACTGAGTTAAGAACACGGTGAAATGGCATTAAGTTACCAAATTTGTAGCAGCATTGAATAAATTAGTCACAGGATCAGGGCCAGATTATGACCTTTGGGGCCCCTAAGCTAGTTAGATTATACACCCCCTCTCAGATTGAGCCACTCTATAACCCAGCTTGAATATGTTTTATTTGTGATATATTTTAGTGACATTTACTAGCTTGAATTAAATTAATTGCAAATTCCTTTTATTGACAGACAAAAAAGATTGCTATTCTAATAGCAATCTTTGGTTTGTCAATAAAAATATTCTTTAAGAAATACCATTATTTTACTATTTATTGTAAACCAAATTTGCACATATTTCAACACAACCATAGTTAAGAAAACAGATTTTTATAACAATAAAACAATCAAAATAAATATGATTTTGTCATATTGATATAATTATGAAACTAACATCTATAGCATCTAGAAAATAATCACTGCTTTATAAAAATTTCTAAGATTTAAACATTCTGAACTAAAATCAAACATGTTATCTTCTTGAAACACAATGCAAGCATGTTATGTTGAATGAAAGTAAAACATGATCTTCTGTGCAGGAAGAGAACATGTTATCTTCTTGAAACACGATGCAAACTAAAACATTCTTTTCCTTGCTTTGCTTCCTGCAAAGTCAAATAATATGAATTTGTCATACTGATTTCATTTCAGTTTATGAAACTATTTAGAAGTTGTAACATCTAGAGTATTAAAATTATGGCTTTATAAATGCTTGAGGCACCCTAGGCTGCTGTCGATACTAGCCTAAAGTTTAATCTAAAAAGTTTAATATAATTTGTTATAAAAGGGATATTTTCTTGTGTTATAGTGAGATATATACTTATATAAAAGGTTGTACTGGATATGTTACTATGATTGCATGAGTTTTTTCAAACAGAAGACAGTTTAGTGATAGCATTGTGACATACATGTGACACATGGTTTTGTTGATGCCTAAGAAGTCTCCTAGAAAGGAAATGAGAGACATTTTATACCTATAGCATCCTGTGGTTGAAGAGGAGAAGAAGAAAGGGATAGTTTATTGTTCTATATTGCTTCACACAACACCATCTAGTGGGCACTAGAAGTAGTTTCCTTGCAAAGTGGAATAATACCACTGGTCTAACAGGTTACTTTGTGGCAGACTTCCCCACATTAATTTAACTTAGATTAGGAAACCAAACTGACGTGAAGAAAAAAGGATAAGCCAAAGACATCATTACACATAAAACTTGTATTTAACAAGATGTACAAACAAGGATGTGAAAGAAAGGCATGTATTGAGTAAAACAAGAGTTGTCTCTCTTTAACTATTATTTGTATTTCAAAATTCAATGAAAGAAAGTTTGTGAGAGTTCTTGTAATAATTGTTCTCAGCAGATTTGCTGTGTAAGAAAAGATTATGTGAGTGTATAAGGAATGTTCGGCATGTAAATGGTGGTGTGAGTGAGAAGATTGGAAAAGTCCGTAAGAATTTGTATGTACGTGAATGCGTGAAATATAATTTAACGTCTGACTGCATGGTTGAGACGATAATTCTTAAAGGTCACATCTTCGCAGGAAAAAGAGAGAAAAAAGAGAAAGAGGCAAACTCATGTTTGTTATTTATAGATAATGTAATGAAATAAAATAAGACATATCTCGGCTGATTTGCAGGCAAATAAACTGACATACTCAGGAGCGAGAGTCAGACGTGAACGAGACAAAGCCCTGTCACAAAATGACCATTATTGTCGTTTGCGCATAGGCCCGACGCACGAGTTCCGGTCGAAATTTAAAATAATATTTCAAAGTGCTTCTATTTTTTGACCAATAAAAATTCTTCCCTCCTAATTATACTCGCATCGTTTTTTGAGCCCATTAAGCCATAAAAAACGCCATAAAAAGGGTCACACGGGGAAGTACAAAGCAGTCAGGAGGAAAGCCACACCAACCAGTGGGAACTACTATGAGAGATCAACCTGGATCGGCAGCCGGCTTATGAACTATACCACAAGGTAGCTGTCCCCAAACCACATGTTCCTATTGAAATAAATCACGTAAATCTATTTCTGCTGTTGTCGTATTTCTGTCTTGTAACTATACGCTTGTCTATAACAATGATGCAATCACGTGACAGGATCACAGCACCTTGGCGGGAAACTTGACTTAGTCACGTGCTGGAAAAATATATTGTGCGTGGGTGGATTGCAATGCCCACTTGTGTATTTATTGACCAATTAGAAGATGATATTTCCTGAAAATATTTACTAAGCTGAGAAGGTACTTGGTATCCGTTTCTCCCAAAAGTGCACAAAATTGACTACATGAAAATATAGCAATTATAAAATTGTCGCACAGCTGAGATTTATAAATTGTCCATTACACAGTAGTGTTGGTTTATTATCCAATGACTGCTTGTTGTTGTATAATTTGAATTTGTGTAAGTATGTATGTATGTATGTGTGTGATGATGATGATCATAACTTTTTTATATAATTATCTGTGATAGATGAACCCCAGGTTTATTTATATTAGATAATATTGGCACATATCTAGTAAAAGGATTCTTTCTATCTTGGTCTATTGTTTTGGTAATTCTTTTTTTTGTTTTACTATTCATGCAATGGTTTGTCTGAGATAATAATGTATGAAACTTGTCTGATTGCTGTCTTACTCTCCTAACATTCTGATCTGTGAGAATGTGGGATACAAAAGGAAATTATCTCCCTTAGGTCAAGATAATGCCATGTGAGTCACGTGATGATCACTTAGTGATATCACTTTATAGAGTGATGAAAGTGGTCAGTCCTACAGTCAGTCAGCTTCCAGGTTTCAAACTGAGCAGTTGCGATGTAATGTAGGATGTGCCTACCACACACTGGTAGGTCTTACAGGGAAAACCATGTGGCCTCAACAGGTTCATAGAGAAACTGCTGTACTTCCAGTTTCCCCTTCAGGAAATATTATAAATAAAACTCTTTTTTTCACACTGTTTGTTGCATAGACATGTGTTATAATTTCTCTATATGGGACAAATGTAAATATGTATATATAATTTTGTGTATGACTTAGCATAAAATTCTCTCTGAGAACAAAGCATGCTTGTCATTCCTTTTCTTTTGGCTATTCCGTTCTGTCTGTGAACTAAGGTGTTATTATACAGGTTACATCCTAGCATTTTTGGGGAATGCTATTGTTTATAACAACATCAATAATGTTATGATGACAATTGTAAGTACTTCCGGCCAGTCTAATGTAATTTATCATCCCACTTCTGACACCATGTTCCACTGGGCTTAAGGTGGAAAGATGAATACCAACAATGGGGGAAATACAAACTGTGAAAATATTAATCTCTTCCATAGAGATTAAGAAAAAACATTACAACTAAAGACTGAATACTGTACTACAAGCAGCAGAAAAGGACCAGGTAGATAGACAAAGAGTAAATATTAGCAACATCTCATTTTAGATAAAGTGGAGGTACAGGTAATAACATAGTGAATGAAATTGATACAGTGAGTTTAAACTCTTGTTGGGATAGTTTTTGGTCGCATTGCACTATTGTTCATGGGAAAGGCACAACTCTGTTTCTCTCCCTGCCAGTTAAGAACTGGAATCCTTTAACTCTGTAACATAAGTCATCTTAAAAATTTACTTCCTGCTTCAGTAGCAACTTCAGCACATACTCCACAAGGAGTCAGCAGGAATATGCAACATTTCAAATTTAAAATAAAATGTCCTTGATGGGATGGAGGCTAGATAAGGCTGGTTTAATGTAAGTCTGTCGGCATAACTTTGGAGAAAGAATTCCTGCTCACTGAAAACATGTTACACTTTTCAACAAGATGAGATATATCCTAAGAAATGAACCAAGAATAATCTACTCCCGTAGATTAAATAGAGTTTAGTTTGAAATTCACTGAAGGTTACCTGGACTGGCAGAAAACTGAAGAAGACCAGAGGGCAAAACTGCTAAAACATCACCATAATAACAACAAAAATGAGGACATTAGCAATTTCAGTCACTCTCCCACTGCTGTGTAGCCTCTCTGTGCCTTTTCTATAAAAGTTTTCATGGTAATTGTTCTGACCTTTCCTCTTTGGTACCTTGACTTTAGGAATTTAAGTGCAGTACTAGATAGTTGTCAAGGTCTCATCAATTCACAGTTGAACTGGCTAGATGTAACCTTAAATTCTATGCTAATAGTTTCTTTTCTTACACTGTGGAACTCTCTTCCAGATTCTTGCTTTCCTGTTAACTTTGATCTTCAAAATTTGAACTGTAACGTCAATCATATTCTGTCTTCTAAATTCCTGTTTTTATTGTTTTCTCTCCTCCAAGAATGTTCATTCATGTTTTTTTAAAAATCACCATCACAACCATTACAGTTACAATAAGTTTGTTTTTGAAATTGATAATCTTGGAGGAAATCAAAAGTACTTGGGTAGAAAAAAACTACGCCATCTTCCTTGATGAATTTCATCTGAACATGAAGCAACTGATTAGAAAACTGGAAAGGATTATTATTAAAATATATACCTGAAGCAGTTGAACAAGGCCACTAGCCCCAAACACTCGGTCACGATGACTTGTGACTTTGTGATAACACAGCCACTGATGGCTTCGGTTTCATCTACCAAATTTCACTCACAAGACTTGCATCAACCTGTGGTCTAATTTTAAGGACATTTTCCAACTCTGCTGCACATTGAAAACATCTCCCCAGACAGATATATACAAGTTGTTGTATCAAAAATTGTGGGTAATGTGTCTAAAGTTCATGTTTTGTTTTAGACTTTTGAACTTCTCAGTCATTATCAAGAACTTGGTGTTGTCAGTGTGGTAGACAAGATTTTGTTGACTACATCCTGGCATTTTTGGGGAATGCTACAATTCAAATTTAATATACACACATGTAAAATAGTTTTACAGATTTTGATAGCAAACAATGCATACAATATTTTCTTTCTATAATTGCTATTTTATATGCATTTTAAATATTTCATATACACTTTAGTCTTTCCTGTGTTTTTTTATTTTTACTAATATTCACCCAATACAAGGTCCATGATGCATTCAAGGTTGAGGGTTACTGCGTGCTGTTGTATAGGAAAGATAACTGTTAACCCTAGATTTGAGGTGGTCAAGATTGTAGTTATTGGGAAGACATCCAGCCAGGAGTCAGTTTCACAAAGCAGCAGTTCTTGGGAAGAAGCCGTCAGAATGGAACTTACTTCTTTTTAATGGAATACAAAGGGAATGGGGAAAAAGATATTTTCTTTTATGGGTAATGAACTCTTTTAGTGATGGCGCTGCCCATGTCTGTGAAATGGACTCATCTCATGGAATAGAAACAAAACTTTATATTATGTTAAACTTGATAAAAAACTCTATAATTATTCAGTAGTGAACATAATATTATGTGTTTAGTTTAATATTGTTGTAGAGTAGCTAGTATCCCTTCAGCACTCTATCAGATGGCCCGGCTCATAGTCTTAAATAATCTACAATTAAGGACTTCAACAGTTGATTAATAAGTTGATACTAAGCTGATTAATATTCGGACTGATCTTACTTTGTTTGGTTATACAGCATTTAACGCTCCTCTATTCCTTGTAAGTTGTCTTAATTGTTTTGTAACTTATTGTTCTGTGTTTTTTGTATGTATCCGTTTGCACCGGATACTGGTGCTGAATAAATATATTAATCACTCATTCTTCTCCATGTATCATTCACCTTGACGATACAATAAATATTCACAAAGTACTGAAGATAGACAAAAAAAAATACAGAACAACAAAGTTTTTAATGTCTTACAAGTAAAATTTAATTACAAAATGACTTAAGCTATTATTTTTTTTTACTGTTCAGGTAAACTAATATATTACATACAGAGGAACAATCATCTATTTCTGGGGGATACACTTCTGGTGAAGTCATACAAATCCTGCATATTTATACCAGAAATATGTTAAAGGAACTCTTAAATTGCGATTGGCTTTGTAACTAAATAAACTTAAATTAAGATATGGCTAAATTTATGTATATATTAAAAATTACTTCCATTTATTATAATTGTTATCTTGACTTAATTGTACTGTTAGTCTAATATTCAGGAAATATATTTATGGACATTATCATGTCCATAAAAAATAAATAAAAATTAATTGTAGTGTCAAACATAATTATAATAAAATAATTATAATTAACATTAATTCTATCATTCTAAACCAATCAGAATCAACCCTACTTTTCTCCTCTACAGACACAAACATGTGACATTCTCACTATCAAACAAACAGTTCACATGGACAGGTCGTTAACATGTGCGTCAATGAAAATTTCATCTCCTTTTACTTTTCAGGCCATAATAGTAACATTTATTTTTTAGCACTCAACAAAAGTTTGAGGTAAGAAAACTCCAGACACATCTTGTATTTTCTAATTATCTGGATACACATCATACATTATCATTATGCACATGTATAAAAGACATACGTGAAAGATGGAATACACTTTGCGTATTGTTTATCTTATTTTTCTGTTGGATTCCAATTCATTTTTGAAGTACATTTGACCCCAAACTCACATTTTTACTCAGTATTACTGTCTCTTGTATCTCAAACATCACAAAACAAGCAGATAATAAGTAATACTTGTTTTGTTCTCTCCACATCTTGATGTTTCTTCTTTTTACAAGTATTTTTGTATATATAAATGTTAGGAGGTTTATAATTATTTACTCACAGTTATAACTCTCCCACAACAGAAACAAGAAAATACTGGACAACATAAAGTTTTGATTGTAGACATTTATAGCATAGGGACGAGGGAAGGGGGATCAATTGTTATCTTGACTTAATTTTACCTTTAGTTTAATATTCAAAAAGTATTGAACATAAACAAGTAAATGCCAAGAACTCCAAAGTTTTTAATAGTATCTTCTATCTTCTGTGTACCATGTTCCTTCAGGACGTTGGTAATTATAGCTCTCCCCAATTTCCTGTAGTTCTTAATAAATTTTGTTCTTTAGTTACTTTTTCTAAACCTTGCTCTGCCACCCATTTACTAAAGAGCATTAGGTAGGTTATGCATTGTTTTCCTCTGTCCCTCTTGCCTTCAATCTGTCATGTGAGTATCAAATTTTACAAGCTCTCTTTCCTTATGCACCCTAGAAATTTCAACTCTTTCTATCTGATGTTAAGCATACTGGGTGTAACAGCAAAACTGTCCATCCCCACAAAATGTTTAATATCTAAAAAACCACTAGCCTAATTAAGTTTCTTTTTTTTCCAGGTGTTCAGATAAGACGTTTTGCTATCGACACCATTTGTCATAAAAATCACTGAAGAACCCTTTGAGTTATTCAGATAGAATAAGAACAGGTTAAAATCATTTTGTGTCAAACCCACTGTCTTCCCTAACAAGCAATGGCGAGAGGAAAAAGAACATTCAGGCCTTCAGTAATGATATGAACATTCATACTCTGGCTTTCATCTTTAAAGTCCATTCAAGAAACATCAAGAATAAGTTTAAAAAAGAGGGAAGAGTGGAGAGGAAATCTGGATCAGGAGGTCAAAACAGGAAGAGGGTTCATCATTTCAACTTAGATCTGAATACATTTTTATTGTTCAAAGTAGAGTCCGATTGTGTTCAAAGCTTAATCTAACCATTGGACAATTTTGCTGTTACACCCGGTGTCGGTTTTTTTTTTTTTTTATATTGATTTCATTTTCTAATGGTGACAAAGTAAATATAAAGAGAAAAAAAGAAGGAAAAGAAATTGGGAGAAAGAAATAGAGAGAGAAGAAAATAACGAAATGGAGAAATAACCACAACATTCAACACATGCACACACGTACACAAGCAAACATATACACAAGCAAACATATACACAAGCAAACATGCTCACAAAAAGAGAAAAAAAATCAATCTAACACCAGTAGTGCATAATTTTTTTTTTTACTTAGTATAAAAAACAAATATGACAAAATCCCCAGCCAATTGCTGAAACCTCCTATCAAGTGGATGAATGATTACAAAAAGGTTTGTGTAAGAAACTCTAGAGTAGGGGTAGGGGTGGGCTGAATATGACATCTATCAATTAAGTGACATATTTTTTATTTGTATTAATCCTATATATACATATATGTAAATTATTAATTAGTATCTGTAAGGGAACAAAATGAAGAAAAAGACAAGAGGGAAGACTATTTTTAGCCTATGTATTTCAGCTTTTAGGGATTTTATCAAGGCAAATGTAGGATTTATTTTGTTGCACGTGTTTATATACAAGAGCAAGGATATCATTGGTTTAGCAAGGTTTTTAAATTTGAGAATGTTCATGAATATTCATCAAGTGGTTGAAAGGTCAGTCAAAACATTTGGAGGACACAAAGTGTCACAATTCAAAGTCTGATAAGACAAAAGTAAGTGAGTAATATTTTATTTTTTGATAAATGAATATTGTTTAAATTGTGATTGTTATGGTTTGTGATGGACATATGTGGTGTTTGTCTTCAAAAGCATGAGGTAATGAATTTATTTAACAGTTCTCTTTTGATTTTTCAACATATTTGTGGTCGTGTATAATGGATTGGAAAAATCTGGGGTGTAGATTTATATTTTGTTAAGATTCAATAGCAGCACTCTTGAGAATTTTCCTTCTGAATAAATTACTTTCTCTTTTGATGTGTGACATTTTTTAGATCAAGATTGTGGTTGAATTCATTTCGGTGTATGACTAGTGCATCTGATAAATTGTTTGGTATAAGGTCTCTTTTGTGTTCATAGACATATTTTTTTAAAAGTTTTTGTATGTTTCCCCAATGTATTGTGAAGAACAGTTTTGGCTTCTGTATATATATATATATATATATATATATATATATATATATATATATATCGGTTTTGTAGTGCGTATTCAATTTATGTAACGTAAATCATTCAAACGAAAAACAAATACTGAAGCTAGTTATATATATATAGTTATATATATATATATATATATATACACAAATGAAATGAGAACAAATCGAATATAAATTCCAACATACGTAAGATTAATTTAAAAGAGGGATCAAGATAAAAATAGAGTTGTATCCTTTATTTTAGGATATTACAATATGAGCATAAATGCTACATAAATGCACTCATGTTTTGATGTGCACCAACACATCTCATCAGGCATTAGTAAATGACTGGTTAGTAGACGATTTATTGAAATTTAAAATTTTAAAACCACTACCCCTCCATATCCAAGGACCTCTTTTCACTGGCATTAGAATTTGCCAAAGTTTATTCCAACATCTCTAGTGAAGAGATAAGTATTATAATGAACTGTAGGAGATCTGTCCTCATCCACAATAAAGAACAGTGGGTAAAAAATTCTGATGATAACTTTGACATTTCTATGGGATCATTGGATTCTGCAGAGTCTTCTGATCTGGCTAATTTATATATTTTGTATAACCTTACTGCTTATGAGGAGATCAGTCTAGATTGTATCGGCTATATAGGAATGATGGTCTAATGGTTGTAAAAAAACTCTATGAAAATTAAGGTAGATAAACTAAGGAAAATGATTCATAGGGAATTTAAAAATTTAAATCTTAAGATTAAAATAAGCACCAATATTAAACAAGTTGATTTTCTCAATGTTACATTAGATCTCGTCTATGATTATTTTCAGCTTTTTATGAAAAATAATGCAAACCCAGTCTGTATTCACACCAATTACAATCAACCCCCATCTTTAATCCAATGTATTCCTTCCCTGTAGAACTTAGGACTTGCAACCACTCATCAGATAAAGATGTGTTTAAGAAACATAGCAACATGTTCTTAAGGATAGTGGGTATAAGTGTGCAGAAATTCAGTTTAGAGAATATAATAATAGTAATCCAAAGAAAAGAAATAGAAATAGGAAGATCATCTACTACACACCTCTATTTAATCAATTAGTAAGTACTAAGTTAGGCCATAAGTTCCTCAAATTAATCGATAAACATTTTCTGAAAAGCAACCCTCTTAGTAAAATATTCAATAGGAATACATTAAAACTTAGTTATAGTTGCAGCAATAATCTCGAGAAAATCATAAAGTTGCATAACAATAGAACTCTAAACCAATTTAATAATTTTAATCATAATGCAAGCACTAATGAAAATATTGCTAAGGACAGTGACCAGTGTAATTGTAGAAATCCTAATCAGTTCCCATTATCTAAAAAATGTTTAATTGAATCCTTTGTGCATCTTTGTTCTAGCTCTACAATAGAAAATCCAAAGGTTCAAAAGTTTTATATTGGTAGTCCTAAGAATACCTTTAAAACACGGTGGTATCAGCATGTCTTCTTTTACTAATATTATTACAGAAATAATACTTCACTTTCAAAATATAACTTCTAAAGTTAAATGGAAAATTTTAAAACTGGCAAGAACATGTAGATCCTTATATGAACCTTGTTTTCTGTGTTTACAGGAGAAAATGCAGATTATCAGGTTCTTGAATAGGGATGATTTATTAAATCAAAATTTGAATTAACCGTTAATTGCAAGCATATCTTACCTTTGATACTACAATCTTGCTAGTTTTTGAAATTTGATAATTGCTTCTTTTTATATTTTAGAATAACCTTGTGCCATATAAAACATATCTTTTGTCTGTAAGATCAATTTCAATGCAGTATTTTTTGTACATTATTCTTCTAGTATTGCTAATAATATTTAGTATGTAGGTATATGTGTTTGGTTGACATTTTCCATGGATTGGTTTTATTAACACCTTATATAGGACGCTTTAGATAACAGTTGCATTTTATTTTGTATGATCTATATATTTTAATTAATTTCATATGATCTATATACTTAAAGTTTTGTTTGATCTAGTCATTTAAATAATTGTGTTTGATTTATATATTTTAATAAATTTGTGTGATTATTTTGTTTTTTCATGTTTTTTTCATTTATTTATTAAATGGCCATATTATTTACCAACTATAAAATTGTGAAAATTCTAACTTGCAACTCACAAGGTATGCGGTTTGTCAAGAGCCTTGTTAAATTATGTTTCCTTTCCTTCCTATAAGTGTCAATTGTCTTAAGGTTAAATTGTAGCAAACTTAAATGTATTGAATATAATGTCTAAGTTGTCAACAATTTTAAATCTGGGGGTCATGACCTCTTACTTAATGTAGACCATTTTGATTGGTGGATCTGATTATAAACAAAACAAATTTTGCTGCTATCTCCTCCTGCTTCTTTCTTATCATTTTTTTCCTTATTCTTCCTTTTCCCTGAAAAAGAGAATTTATTTTGTGTTTTTCTCTTTTTCTTTTCTCCTTTTTTCATGTGAAAAGAGGTTGTGTGTGGTTTTAGATTTTAAATTTCAATAAATCGCCTACTAACCAGTCATTTACTAATGCTTGATGAGATATGTTGATACACATTGAAACATGATTACATTTATGTAGCATTTATTCTAATGTTGTAATATCCTAAAATAAAGAAAAGTATATATATATATATATATATATATATATATATATATATGTATATATATATATATGAGAAGAGAGATGAGTTGAGAAAACAGGAAGTATTAGATATTTGCAAATCTATCCTGGGTGGAAAGAGTGAGTTGGACACATTATCAGGGGGAGAGATCTTCAGAGGGGAACCAGTGGGGAAACAATTTCTATACTTTATGGTAAATTTTATTAACTCTATGTTTAAATAAAATTTTATATAACATTTTCATTTGACATATGTAGAAATTATGGCTGCTAGCACTGAAGAGAATAATAGATTTCTGATTTCCCTTACATACAAAAAATCTGGTTAAAAAAACCACAAAGAGATGTTTAATTCCAATTTCAAATGAAAAAATATACATAATCATGTGACTTTGTGAGCCAATCAGATCTCAGGCATTTCTTTATGATCCATAACAATTTTGATTCACTTTTTTTATTATATATCAGACTTGATTCTTTGGTATTTCTCTTGCTACCAGACTCAATGTCTTTCAAGTGCTTGAATTCTCATGCGGTCTTAGGTCAATTCCCCATACCCTTTTTTAACATGAACTATTGTTCCACATACACAGATATCCACACTTATGAACTCACTATTAGTATTTTTGTCTTGCAAATACTAATTTATGAGAGGATGCTCTGAAAGTAATGGTTCCCATTTATTTTCACAGAAGCTACATTATCTTGGATTTTTTTTTACAGATTTGCAAGTTATTTAAAGCCACACAATATTTTTGGATTGTAAGAATGTTTTGGGGTTAATAATGATTTTCTGATACTATTCCATTTGTCTATATTTCTGAGATGAGATTTATAACAATTTACATCATTTGGATTGTTCTACTCATCTTTATTGCTATATTCACAATGTTTTGTTCATTGTATGCTCTGAACTTCTTTAAGTGATATATGTTGGAATTTTCAAACCAAATCCTTTATTTAGTCCATGGGGGTAGAATTTTCTAATTTCACATGACATGCTATTTTTGGATATCTCAGTATCAGCTAAATAAAGTGTTCTGTTCAAAATTCCAGCGTATATCTCCTGAAGAAGGTTGGAGTGTACAATGGGTGAAATGTTGTGAATATGGCAATAAAGATGCGGACAACAGTTCAAACAATGTAAATAGTGTAAAAAAGTCCCATTATTTAAGTGGGTTCATACCTTTCTCAATGGTATTTGCATGTAAGATTTTTACATGCATGTTTGCATGTAACAAACCGAACTGAAACAGAAACTCTCTGACCGTCAAGAGTTTCAGAGGTGTGAAACATTAGATGACAAAGACCATCCCCTCCTTAAATTCCCACATCTCACCAAGCACAATCTCAATAATATTACCATCACAGCATGAGAATCTCTTGACTTATCAATGCCTTGACCCTAAGAAAGCCACTGGTCCAGACAAAATTCTAGTGGTTGTCCTTATGAACATCAACTCGGAATTATTCCCAATCCTTGCAAAGTTATTCAACTGTTGTGTATAGAGTATATTCTTAAACAGATCATTTATGTAGATCAAAAAGAAGGTTGGTCCAGAGTGACCTCTGGGGGATGCCTGCATTAACTTCAAGGGCTCCAGAGGACTGGCCATTGATAATTATCTTCATGGACTTACCTGTTAAGAAGGATTTTATGATTGAAAAGACCCTTCTGATGATTCCATAACTGGAGAGGTTGTGTAGTAAGCCTTTGTGCCACACCTTGTCAAAGGCCTTTGAGATATCTAGTGCTATGATCCTCAAGGTGTGTTTGTTGTCAAGAACCTCAAGGATTCTGTGAGTGATGGTAGTTAGGACATTGGCAGTGGATCAAGCTGACTAACACTCATACTGCTTGTCACTGAAGTGCTTGTTTTTTTCTGGGTGTTTGATGAGATTCTTATTGATTATAGCCTTGAAAACCTCACTGATGATGCTGAAGAGCTTGATGGGTCTGACTGGGATGGGGAAGATTGCACATCTGTGTTCTTGAAAATTGGGCATATACTTGACACTTTCCACAGGCTTGGGAAAGATTTCTCTTTCAAGCAGCAGCTGAATAACTTTGCAAGGATTGGGGATAATTCTGGGTTGATGTTCTTAAGAATAGCCACTGTAATTTAGTCTAGACCAGTGGCTTTCTTAGGGTCAAGGCATTGATACATTTAGAGATTCTCATGCTGTGATGGTAATATTATTGAGATTGTGCTTGGCAAGATGTAGGAACTTAGGGAGGGGATAGTCATTGTCATCTAATGTTGAATTAGATGCAAAGATGGAGGTGAAGAAATTTGCCTTATCTGTTGAGGAAGATATGACCTCAGGGCCATTTATAATTGTGGGCACAGATGCTTTATCTGTGTTCATGATTTGGTTGGTGATCTTCACAGAATCCAATTTGTTTTTTTCAAGCTTAGTCTGGATTGCTCTGTGTGTAGCTGCACTTGGCATTTTCTAGAACATTTTTGCAGTGATTGCAGGCAGTTCTGAATGCAGTGAGGGCCAAACTAGATCACTCTTTGTGATAGATACTGAAGTAATGGTTTTGGTGTGTTATGGCTGTAGCCCATTCATATTTGGTTTCTGCTGGAATTTTCTAGGGGGTATACAACTCTTCATTCCAGAAAGGATCCAATCAGAAACAAGGGCAGAAGTTTTTGAGGCAGCATGCTTGAAGAAGTTTGGGAGAGGATCTTCCATCATGTAGGATAGAAAACTGTTCCAGTCTGCCTTTGTATAGTAAAAACTTGTTCTATGGAATGGTATATCAGGTTTGGTATCAATCTGGACACTGATTAGGGAATGATCTATTGTACCTAGTGGAGGTAAAACTTTTGATAAGTATTTATCAGGGCAGGAAGTCAGGAAGAGGTTGAGGAGGTTCACTTGATGTCCTGTCATGTCTGAGGCCTGAGTAGGATCTGGGGTTAGTTATTAGGCAGCGGAAAAGTCTCTACAATATCTGCTTTCAACATCAGTTTTGGAGTAGACTAGTTACTCTTTATGGTGGATATTGAAGTCACTGCAGATATGAAACCTGGCCAAGGGGAATTGAGTGGGGATATTATCAATCTTCACAGATATTTGGTTGAAGATTACTGTCCTCTTGTCCTAAGGATGGTAGAGAGCAAAGATGAATGTGGTACTATGGATAAGTGCCAAGCAGAAGCACATATTTGAGAGATTGTGTTCTGCATTTTTTGCATTCCTGTCACAGAGAAACTTGTCCTTAATGTAGGCTCTGAGTATGTGGCCATGGTGATTTAGACGGTCATGTTTGTCTTTAAGAGGAGAGTAGTCCTGGACTGGGAACTCCACTAGTGTGCATGAAGCATTAATACTGATTTCAGAAAGTAACAGGAGGGGTCTGGTTTAGAATGAAGAAGGTGTTCCAATTCTGGAAAGTTGGAACATAGACCCCCTCACACTGGTGTAGGAGATATACGAGGGATCTACTTAGTTTTTTTTTTTTAGGTTGGATTTGATAGTTTTGTTCTTTTGTATTTTGATTGGTTTCATGTATGCATTGGTTGGTAGAAGGCTAGTAGGCAGAGAGCAGACACACCCACAGCAGTTGCATGTATAAATAATTTGGAGAGAATTGTCCAGAGAAACAGCCATAGCAGTACTCTTGATCATGGCATCGAGAGGACCCACCGGAGACTACTGCAAAATGGCAGTACAATAGCCCCAATATTATACACCTGCTGATAGGATCGGCTCCTTTGGAGTTACTTGAAGTTTCGGATCCCTGATTATCAGGCGGATAATGCCAAAACCCAGAAAATGTTTACTTCCAGTACCCTTAATAAAGGGACAATCAACCTAGGAAAGAAAATACATGTATGATGCTCTGAGTGGACACATTGTGACTGCCCAGAAGTCAAAGCAACAGAACTCATCATTAGGTCAGAAAAATTGTATCGGTCCAAGACCTAAAGGCACCAAGACAAACTTGCTCATGTACTTGAGGACTAAGAAACCCAGTGGGAGACGGGGGATAATGAGGGTTGCTTGGGGATGCATGTGCCTCCCCTACACCCATTTTACTTTTATTTAATCTTGCAAGGTATCTAGCTAACCTCATTCGAAAAGTCTGGTGGAGTGTGGGTTTAGTCACCAATGACCCAGAAATGGTAGTTGACATAAATGACTACTGATTCTCTAAATCTGTATCTTGGTAAATAATAATGTATCTTTTGATAAACAGGAAATGATACACAGATTCTGGTTTAAGGGAAAAAAAGGAAACTAAAATGCAACAATACAGTTAATTTTTTTAGCATAAAATTGTATTTTTAATTTAATATGCAGTTTTTTTATTGGAGCAATGTAAAATGAAAATGTTATATAAAATTTCATTTGAACATCAAGTTGATAAGAATTATTATAAAATAGAACCTAAAATATATAACTCCCACTACTTAAAAAAAATGGTACACTATTTATCTCCCCTTGACAAATAGTCTCACTGATAACAGTTTGTAAAGAAGACTCCTTAAGTAGATGAGATATAAGCGTTTGTATGTGACAGGAAAGACACTAGCAACATGCCTGTGACAATATGCCAAAATTGGAGTGAAATAAGTTTGTATGTGACAAAGAGTGGAATATGAAGAGTTTTGTGCAACAAGAGAGAGAGAGAGATATTTGTGAAACATTGAGATACATGATATAGATGTCAGCAAAATATGGTTAAAGAAAATACATACCGCTGTCTAATGAAATGTTTCAAGAAACAAAAGATAGAAATATTGAAAACAAAAGTCTTGGCAGTCTACAGGAGTAAACAAACAGAACAGAATTATTTATCTACCTTAAAAAACATCTATATTGAAAGTCATGGATGTCAATAAAACAGAATAAACACAGTATGGCTGCAGAGAAGTGATTTTCACTATTTTGGCTAATGGGTCTATTTAGTACCAAACAACTCATTCTTCCCAATTAGAATATATCTGCCACTATAGAGTGAGTGTGATTACTGCCCAAACATTTACTTTCCATTATGACATATTAATGCCATAGCTAATAATAACGACATATGATTGAATAGTATAGAAAGATTTTTCCTGAGAGAAAATATGAGGGGAAATTGCCAACGTTTTTTGTGGGTGCAATGAAAGATACATACCTTAAATTCAATCATGGGTTGAAAGAAAGAAATGAATGTTAAAAAGTTAATGCTTTAAATTCCTGGGTTGTGTGCATGTGACCGCATATATATATATATATATATATATATAATTAAGTAATTCATTGAGTCTGAAAGAAACCTCAGCAAAATGCAGAAAGCACTGGACAGCCATTTTGTCCTATATTTGCGACTCATCAGCAGTGTGCATGCACTACCGAGAATTGAAACTCGGACAGTTAGGTTATCAAGCAAACCCCATACCAACTGTTCAATGGGCCTCGGTGATGAAGAGGTAGCAAATCAGACTCAATATAGCGCCGCTCGCTCAAATATTCTGTGGTGGAACTCAACTGAAATTCTCTGTGACTATAGGACTGTGCCCCCCGGGAGCCACGACTACTATCACCAAGCCGCTCAAACGGAATATGTGAGCGAGCGGTGCTATATTGAGTCTGATTTTCTACCTCTTCGTCACCGAGGCCCGTTGAACAGTTAGTATGGCATTTGCTTGATAACCTAACTGTCCGGGTTTCAATTCTTGGTAGTGGATGCGCACTGCTGATGAGTCCCAAATATAGGCCGAAATGGCCGTCCAGTGTTTTCTGCGTTCTGTTGAGGTTTCTTTCAGACTCAATGAATTACTTAATTATAATTATCAAATCCTTCTTACAATTTCTATCATGTGTGTGTGTGTATATATATATATATATATATATATATATATTGTCATCCACAGACAGACTGTTTCACTGTATCATAGCACATCAGTGTGATTAGATGTCCAATTGCTTCAAGCTGGGATTGAAACCTGACCAATTTGACATCAATCAGTGATTCTATCCCTAGGTTATTGTTGCATGGTAGAGAGAAAGGGAAATTTTAATGTTTTTTTCTATACAAAATATGGGAAAAAGATATATTCATTTTTATATATCAGAACAATCTTACAAAAATCTATGACAAAGTGGAAAAAATTTTCATGCGATGTGTTTTGTTCTTTAGGACTTTATCAGATTAAAGTGATATTTACATTGGTGTAACTAGACATGCACATGAAGGGAAGGGGATGTTGAATTTTTTTATTTAAATTTATATTTTAAAAAATGCTACTTTAATTAAAAGAGAAAGCAATTTACTAAGATAAAAGTGTCTAGAAATTGTTTTAATCATTAGATCATCCACATTAAATTTACAACCATGTCCTTAATACATTTTGTCTTTCTTGTCAAATCTTCTATTATCACAGATAATAACAAAAGTGATGGAAACATGAACATAGAGAAAAAGAAACTAAATCAAATCAGATACACTATATATCCAAACACATTTAAAAATAAAAAATTTAATTTAAAAGTTTAAAATTTCAGCACCCCCATCTCCTTCATGTGCATAGGGAGTCACATCAACGTAAACATCACTTCAGTTCATCTAAAGGATGAAATACATTACACGAAAAATTTTTACCACTTTGTCTTAAAATGTGTGTGTGTGTCTGTCTGTCTGTCTCTCTCTATCTCTCTCTCTCTCTCTCTATATATATATATATATATATATATATATATATATATAATTTTATATTTGGGAAGCAATCGCACTTTTATACAAGTTTTATTAAAAATGACTGACTCAGTCAGCACATTGTGGCTGTGTTCATAGTTGATATTGAGCATTATTAATAAAAAAGTAGAAGCCAACACTCAGTAATATCAGCTGTGAACACAGCCACAATGTGCTGACCATGTTTGGAAAATAAAACATTCCTATAACTCTAGACTCTAGATACATATGTAAAATTATCCATATATTCAGTTAAATGTAAAAATAAGATTCATCCTTGGTAATGGCTAAAAGTGCTCGAACATACAAAACATTTGGACAATTTCTATATAATCTGCATCCAAAAAGAAGAAGATTCTAAGAACACAAGAAAAATTAAATAAAAACTTAACCACAGTACCTTGTCAGTTGTTTTTAATGAAATATATATATGGGTGTGTGTTATAATTAAATCTTAGACATATTTGCTAGAGAAACAAAGAAAATCAATAATGAAATTTTAGCTTTCAGTCCTTTTTCAAAATTTTCCTTTCAGTACAAGAAAATTTTTAGAAACGGAACAATTAAAATCATATTTAATTAAACTCCTTTCTATTGGCAGGCCTTTGAAACTTGTCTGATAATCTGTCAGGGGTCAGCAACCTCTCTGTTTCTCTGGGCCATATCAAATATTAATGAGTGTACAGTGCCATAATAAATTGAAATGTGGGAATTATCCATTTAAATAAATCAAGTTATATTCTGTCTCAAATCAATGAGTAAGACATGAGAAAATTATTTCTGTTTAACCAAGAATGCCATTTAGGAATTAAAGAACACTATGTTTATTTCATTCAACATATCTTTTGAATTTACAAAGAAATTTTAAAGTAAACAGTATATCAATATGGTTGAATAGTGATAAATTAACCCATTAAGTCCCTCTAGAAGATTCAGTATTAGTTATAAAAATTGGAAATGAAAATCTTGTATTAATTATAGACTTCTAAAAAAACATTTGAATTAAAGACTTCTAAATCATTTATCATTAATTATAGGCTTCTAAAGATTCTGGTGTTAATTATATGTTTATAAAAATTAATTTAAAAATCTGGCATTAATCATTAGTTAATGACAGATATACTGGATTAATATTTATTATTATTATCAAAATAAAAATCCAGTATTAATTATAGGCATAGTGCCATAACAAACTTAGTATCAGTAGCAGCCCTTAATAAACCTCATATCAGCAGCAGCTCTGGAGGTATAAAAACAATGGAAACCCTTAAAATAACACTCCTCCCTTCTAGATTTTCCTCCTTTCAAACTGTGTGACATGAACTTTTCACACTGAATCAAAAAGGGCTGTTGATGCTTCACACTAAAACACACCAATGCAGTAAGTCACGCTATAACATATTTATTAACATTTCATTGTGTATGCAATTTACTTCTAGGAAAAGAAACTCTTGTCTTAAACTTTCCTTTTTGTTAATTTTGTTTAATAAATGTTATCTTGCATTGCAAATCATTTTGTCTGTTATTTTGTGTATGTACCCTTTCACCACCATTAATTCATTTATCGCAAAATATTCTTGTAAGAAACAATACACATTTATTTTTAAGTAGACAACACACTAAATAGCTTTATAAAAAATTATGTATTAATTATAGATTTCTACCTATAGCTCATTAATACCCTCCTGTCTCCAAATGTACTAAAGAAAGGAAAATGACCTATTTTAATGTAGTGAACTCATATTAAAAATATCTCTCCACCAAGTAAATATTAGGGTGTATCAAAAGTATTTTCAGTCTTGATCCTCTGAAGAGGTTTTGTATGACTTTTTGAAGCTTATGTAACTTCTCTACACATTGTACATTTCAATGATGTTAGCTCTTTTGAAAGTTTCTCATTGCTAATGTTTGGGTTTTCCTCTAAAAAAGATCACACACACACACACACACACACACACACATATATATATATATATATATATATATAATTATATATATAAAGGAATAAGTGTGTGAAAACCAAAGAAATAAACAATCTTCAAACATGCCTCGACAAATTTAAATAAATTTTATTCTTGGGTATTTGTTTTCTTTCAAGTTGAAGATCCTTATGAAATAAAGTCCCATAAAATATTTTTGTTTTTATCCTTTAGAATAAATCAGAATAAAATGAAATGAAGAAACAGAATGTGTTTACATTAGAAAAGTCTCACAAATTTACATTGCTTTACGAATGAGTGTAATTTTCTAACAGTTTGTCAGCAGATGGGAATGTTGTATTATAATTATTGTTAACTTCATTCATATGTATTGTGTGCTTAATTTACTTTAAAATCAAAGGGCTTTGTAAGAAGTTACTCAAATAAAATATCTGAAAGGCTGAGTAATTAATTATATGAAAGCTTTGAGAATTCAGTTTGTACACAACAATGAACCTGGTCACAGGTTTATAGAACAACTGAAAAGTGAATACTAAATTTGTTCATTTATGCGATTGTATTTATACAGAAAAATAGGCTCCAGGTCTCTAAAAGTTAGATTTACTAAACTCAGAAGTTTATTGGGTAATAAATATTTTTCCCAATTTTAAATATCTATTTTTAGGAGGGAAAATATTGTTGATCATTTTCTGGAGCGATCTTTCAAATTTCAAAGCAGGCAACACATACGGTTGTCTGAAATTTCAAAGGTCTTCAACACATTTGAAATAATGTTGCTGATTGGTTAATGAATATGAATGTGGAAATTCAAATGGGACCCTATGTTTTGCGCAAAATTGGTTTAATGAGGTTGTTAGTGATGATATTAAAATCTATTGAATTTTAATGGCCTTTTTAATGCCCATTAAAATTTTAATGACTATATATATATATATATATATATATATATATATATATACACACACACACACACACAGATTTTAAAGCATCATAATCAACAACTGATGGCAGCCCATTTCTGGTTTTTATTTGAAGGAAAAAGTCACAATTGCAATGCTTAAGCCATTTTTGGGCAGTAAGATGTATTTTTTAATTTCCTTCCATTTCCCAAATTCTACAAACAACCTCTGCATGTATATATTTACAGATAATAATAGGAGATATTTTTAATGATATATGTATTAGGTCATCCCATAAGTTCTGTCTGAATTTTTAACTTTTTGTTAAAATGAACAAAATTTAAAGAGTATTTTATAATGTCTAATGGAGCTGAACATTATTTTTATGTTTAGATGCATTTAAACTGATCAAATTTTATTTCAGAGAACAATAAAATTAAATTTTGTTTGATTAAAACCCTGCTAACATGGAAATACCCAAGAATCATTTGAGGCACATAATGCTTTATGAGTTCAAGAAAGGAAACTCAGCAGCCGAAGTGGCTAGAAACATTCACTCAGTTTATGGAGAGGAATGTGTGAATGAAAGAACTTGCAGAAGATGGTTTGCAAAATTCATAGGTGGAGATTTCACCCTTGAAGATGAAGATCGAACCGGACGTCCAGTTGAGTTTGATGAAAAGCTTCTTGAAGCAGCCCTTGAAGAAAATCCTGCTTTATCAGTTGAGGAATTGGCAGTGGTTCTCAGTTCAAACCATACAACTGTTCAGCGTCATCTTCAACAACTTGGAAAAGTTCCTAAACTTGGAAAATGGGTGCCACATGAATTGTCTGAAAACAACCTCAAATCCCAAGTTGACATCTGCTCTTCTCTCCATTCTCGCCAACTTGTTTCACCTTTCTTGGATAGACTTGTGACTGGCGACGAAAAATGGATCTTTTATCGAAATGTTAAGCATCGTAGACAGTGGCTTGCTAAAGGGGAAGGACCCCAGCCACAGCCAAGAAGGGAACTTCATGGGCAAAAGGTTCTTCTTTCAATCTGGTGGGATTGCCAAGGAATAATCCACTTTGAATTCTTACCACCTAATGTAACAATTAATGCTCAAATATACTGTCAGCAATTAGAGTGTTTGAACCAAGCTTTGAGGAAAAAAAGACCTGTTTTAGTGAATCAAAAACGGGTGATGTTTCATCAGGACAATGTCCGACCACACACAGCAAGAATCATGTCACAAAAGATCAAAGAACTTGGTTGGGAGAAAATTCCTCATCCACCTTATTCTCCCGACCTTGTTCCTTCAGACTATCATTTGTTTCATAGCTTCCAGAATCATTTGGAAGAAACAGCTTTTGTAACACAGGAAGAGGTTAAAGCTGATATTTGTGAGTTCTTCGAATCAAAGCCAAAAGAATTTTACAGTAATGGAATTAGTAAGCTTGTTAATAGATGGAAGGAAGTCATAGATAATCAGGGAAAATACATTGCTGATTGAATCTGTAATTAAATGTAACATTTGGTCACTTGTTTTCATTATTCAAAATTCGGACAGAACTTATGGGATGACCTGATAGTATTTAATTCAGTATATTCGGATAGAAATTCTTCTTTTAAACATGGACTGTTAAAAAACAGTAGACATTTTATGTCTATTAAATTTAATGTTATTTTTTTTCTAACATATTAATCCTTTTACAAATGTAGTTATGTGTTGAGAAAATGGCCCAAATTCATGTTGTGTACCCAGTGGCAGACCAACATTTTTGAACAGATATAGGGGCCCAGTCACAGCAACAGTAGATTTAAGAACTGCCAAAATGTAGGCTGTGAATAACTTTTGACAAACACAATGAAACCCATACAGCTGGAAGTTCAGGTGCTGCAATCCCCAAGAAAATTTTGAAATTCGACCATTTACAGGGGAATTTGAAGCTATATGGAATGGGTATTAGAGCATATTCTAAAGACAACATTAGCTAATTCAACTCATTGGCTTATGAATCTATAACTAAAATTGCCTTATTTTAATAACAAACCAATCAATTTTGTTGAAAAATTCACCCATTAAAAAGTTGCTTGACGATTCTTTTGGGATTAGATGCCCTGAAGCATAAGCTTCATTGACCTGCCACTGTGTGTACCCCCTAAATAAGACTTAATATTTTTATGAATTCATTTGCTCAATCAGAGAGTGGATCACTCTAAAGAATAAATATATGCCTTACATATCTCTGCCTTTGATAAGCATGGCTGATGCTAACCTCCAGGAAAGTGACTTGTTGCACCTTCTCGGGTTAATATTCTCAGCTGACATGAAATGGAAAGACTATATTGGATTTGTTGCTATGTTGGCTGTTAAGAAAGCTGGTTCACTGTATCGTGTGAGACAATTTTGCATTCCGGAATCTATCTTGAATATATATTAGAATATTTCTGCCATACATGGTCTGCTGCCCCTGCTATCTACTTGGAGCTCTTTGATAAGATGCAAAGAAGAATCAGCAATATTATTGGTCCTGATCTGGTGGCTCAGGTTTAGTGATTTTCCCACCACCCTAAGATTGCTTCTCAGTGCTTTTTTATAAATGATTTCATGGTAATTGTTTGGATGAACTCTTCATTATTGATTTAAGCACAGTACTAGACTGGCATTGAGATCTCATCAATTTACAGTTGAGCTGGCTAGATGTTACCATAAGTTCTATGCTAACAGTTTCTTTTATCGCACTTCTCGCTTGTGGAATTCCCTTCCAGCTCCAGGCTTTCCAGTCAATTTTAATCTGCAAAAATTTAAATGCAATGTCAATCACTATCTACTGTCCTCCTGATTACTCTTTTCTTTTTCCTCTCATTATTAATGTTTCTGTTCCTAATTCTTCCACACTCTGTAACCCCTTGCTTGGGCTGATACCAATTAAAAAATAAAACACAGAGTTGTGACAATCAGTTGACTATAGATGCTGATCAATGGGGCCCTATGAGTAGCAAGGTATTCCAGTTTATTCTGTTATCCAAATGGTTATTGGATAGGTGGGAATGGTTATTTTTTTAATTTATCCTAAAGGCTATTGACTAGAAATAATTATGGGCTAGTTTGTGGTTATTTTATATCTATTGTATAAGGTTGTTTATCAACTTTTAACTTAGTATTATGACTTAGGATATTTTGTATTCACTCATTAATTATATGCTTGGGATTATTATTATTATTATTGTATTTACTTTGGCTTACAGCCACATGATGTTAAAACACTGGTTTCTGTACGATCACCAAAATTAACATCAAGCCTAGATGGGAATACCAGGTGCTGTAAGATTCAATGTGTGGGTGATGTAATGGATAATTGCTTGGAATTGTTAATCGAAGAGCTGAATTTCAATTGGGTTCATTATATTCACTTACGTGCATACTTGGAAAAGGTATGACTTCACCTCTTTCCCCCCAGTTATGGATTAATTAGTAGGGCTTGTAGCACTAAATCATTATTATCTCCCAAAAAAGAAAAATTCTTACAATCTAAAAATATTTTCTGGCTTTAAATAATCTACAAGGGTTGATAAGCCATAGAAAACAAATCAATCGTACAGTTTGTTAATTTGATTATTATATATTTACTTAATTTGTTATATATATATATATATATATATATATATATATATATATATATGTATGTATGTAAATATCTTTGAAAAAGTAGAGTAAAAAATAATTTACTAATGTTAATTACATCTTTTCATAATTAAGTTGACACGAGAAATTGTAAAATAAAAATTTAAATCAATAAAGATGACAAACTTTTAGCAATTTTAATTCACAATTAAGGTTTGAAGATATTAATATATATTATTTCAGGCATATACAACATCAATACCTTCTTTTCACAACTTGTCTTACAGCCAAGTATTGACCAAAACTTTCATTGCACATTTAAAGTGATATGAACTAAATACATGTACACATGCATTTGATACACATTTAAATTCACTCATACATCTGTAGGCACCTGCATTTCAATGTAATTTGAAAATTAAATCCATACATATAACCACACACACACACACATGTATATCTATGATGCTATGGGTAAATTGTCGCCATTTTATAATTTTAATTTCACGTATGCGCATTGTTTGTTTTTAATTTTGTCATCTGCACAGTGTAGTAGGGTCAGTTGGGTACTATCAGTAAGAAAAAGAGAACCGAGATGCAATTCACTCTGCCAGAAATTTTGAAATAGCATGCTGTACTGCTTGGCATTCGTGCCAGAAGCACCAATACAAACTTTTCAGAGTGTTTGGGTATCAATCTGAGGACAATGCAGAGGATGCTGTGTCCCCAAAAGATTTACTGAAAGTGATGAAAACCAAATATCCAGTCAACATCATGTTGTTTAGAGTGATCACTAGTGATGCTGACATTATGCCTCCACTCATCTTCCCACAGGGCCTCAGACTCAACATGGCGGTCTACATCAAGTGTCTTGAGGAGGTCCTGCTGTCTGGCAACTGGACTCTGCACCATGTCTCACAAGCATGAGAATCCAGTCATGGCTGTCAGACAATTTCTGTGACCATGTCGCCCCTTACATCTAGCCACCTAACTCCCCAAACTCTAACCTCCTTGAGTGTGGGTTGCAGGTGAATGAGAGACCAAGAAAATTTCTTGTAACACCAAAGCTGAACTGAAGACAGCATTCACCAACTTAAACAAGAAGACCATCCAAAAGAGTTGCAGGAGATTCTGAAGTCGTGTGGAGGCAATTTTATTGAATAAATTTACTTTAGTATTTCAAGATATGTTTGTGTAATTTTGATAAATATATTTGTGATTTGATAAATATGTCAGTGTTATTTTCATTTTTGTGTAATTTAGACGACAATTTATCCATCGCACCCTGTATATACACTACAGGTAAAAAGTTTAAGGCCACCCAGCATTTCTTTAAAAAATACCTTAAAATGATATATTTTTGTATTTTTTAAAGTAAAAGATAAAATTTCAGTATCTACAGTATATTTGCTTTTATTTTGGCAAAAAATAAGTATGTAACTATAAAAAAATTATCACACAACGGGATATTTTGTTTTTGTCAATAAAACTACCACCTTCCTTAATTACTGCTTTACAATTTTTTTACATTCTTTCCAACAGTTTTTGAAAAAAATGTAGATGGCAGCCCTTCTTAAGCATTCTTCTAGCACTGAAAAAGCTCACTCTCACTCTTTTGGTATTCTCTTCAAACTCTTAATTACTGCTTTACAAATTTTTTACATTCTTTCCAACAGATTTTGAAAATAATGTATATGGCAGCCATTCTTAAAATTCTCATATCCAATTCCTCTCACGCTAATTCAATGAGAGAGAGGTCAGGAGATTGAGGTGACCAAGTTATAATTTCCAAAATTTTGTGCCTTTTTTTGACTTGAGGTAATTTTGGCTTAACTTAGTTGAATATTTTGGATTGTTGCCTCACTGAAAAGTGAATTAATTTCCAATTATACGTAAACCAAATAATATAGCATGTCTGCGAAATTGAATGATATTGTTTTTTTTCATAATTCCTTTGAACTGAATCAAATCTCCAGCTCCTTGGTAATCTCAACATGTCTACTGAGTTGTTAATGTTGAGAACAAATTCAACGTTTCTCATATGAAATATTCATAATTTAGTAAAATATATTGTGGACAGACAAATCCAAATTGAAACTTTTTGATAGTAAGAGGAAGCCGGTGAAAGCCTGAAAAATTAAAGCAATTATACTGTAGTTACTGAAATTTTATCTTTTACTTTAAAAAAGTATCTCATTTTAAGTTATTTGTTTTAAAGAAATGCAGGGCTTCCCCAACCATTTTGCCTGTAGTTCATACAGATATTGAGTGTATTAATTGCTGTTATCAGTTGCAATAAAAAAGTAAAGGAAAAAATATACATGTTTTTATGAATATGTACACAAGCCACATGTATACTAATTAGCATCTACTCTCCAATTATAAAATGCATACATATATCTTGACAAATATGTACAATATCAAATATGGATTTGAGGACAAAAGAAAATGGTTGACTTAAAGGATAATAATGATATTTACAGTTGACATTTCAAAGGTGTACTGAGTTCCATCTTTAAAGAAAAATTATGTCTGGTTTTCAAGATCTTGGAAAAGATATAAAGAAGTAACTTTGTGATATGCACATGCACACAATATGCATAAAATGACTAAGTGTGTAACATTTATTTATTTAGATTACAAATCTCTTGTTAGGTAAATCTGTCCAGGATTTTCTAATGATGCTAATTTTTAATTAAAATGAGTTACTGAAGGTAGTTATAGTTTGCGCAGTAAGACTAAGGCCACAGTTTATGTGGATATGTATGAAAACAGATGGTTAAACTTAGTCATATGAAAAAATACAGTTCATAGGTATGCTATATTTATGGGTAAAAGTGCTCAATATCAGAAAATAAATAATAAATCATTAGTACTTTTTCTGCTAAGCTGGCGTTTCTCATGAGGAAAGTAAAGAATGAAAATGAGTGACTTTTTAAAAAGCCATTAATATTTATTCTATATCTTTTCTTTATACTACTTAGCTCATGTCAAAAGTTATTTATATACTCTCCCAGTTTTTCTGTATTGAATTTAAGGTAATTCCTCATCTTATTTTCAGAATGACTCAACAGCAAAAGATACATTTAACCTTTTCTGAAATGAATTTAAGGCGAACCCTTATTCAATTTTTCCATTTGTCATATTTCTTCAAAACTTTATCAGGATTCTGTATCCTACTTTATACAAACATATTCTGTCTAATTATATCTATTTAATTAACAAAATATATTGCACAATAAATATCTCCTATCTAATTATATCTGTTCAAGTAAGAAAAAAATTGTGCAATATCTTCTCTCTAATTATATCAGTTTAACTACTTTAAAAGTGCATTTATTTGTGCATTCATATTCACACATGCAAACCTAAATTAAACACATTCATATTTAATCTGAGTTAAATGAAGGGGTGCTGAAAAGTTCTTAACCCAACCCACTTCACAAAATTAGTATTTCAATGGCCAGACATTGGAATGTTGCTTCTGGGAATTGGCTTGGAATAAGTGCATTTTCAGCACCCCACAGTGCAATGGTATAAGAGTAGAAAAAAAAACAGATACCTAGGTCAGCTGCCAAGAAAGTCAGGTGACTGTGTCATGTGAGACAATTTTTCTCTTGAGAATCTATCTTAAATATGTATAAGTCTACTATTTGCACATGCTTAGAATATTGCTGGAACATATGGTCTGGTACCACTGCTGTTTACCTAGAGCTCCTTGATAAGATTCAAAGAAGAATCAGCAATATTATTGGTCCTGATCTGGCAACTTAGCTTCAGTCAGTTTCCCACTGCTATAAGGTTGCCTCTTTGAACTTTTTCTATAAATACTTTCATAGCAATTGTTTGGATGAGCTCTTCACTATGGTACCTAGATTTTATGAGCTTAAGTGCAGTACTAGACTGGTGTCAAGAACTCATCAATTTACAGTTGAGCTGGCTAGATGTAGCTTTAAGTTCTATGCTAACAGTTACTTTTTTCACACTTCTCGGCTCCATGCTTTCCAGCCAATTTTAATGTGAAAAAATTTAAATGCAGTGTCAATTGCTATCTACTGACCTCATGATTACACTTTTTCTCTTTCCACACATTATTAATGTTTCTGTTGCTAATTCTTCCACAGACTGTCACCACTTGTGTTCTAGTGGCTTTATCAATTACCCCCCCCCCACAAAAAAAACATAAAAATAACAGGGAAAAGAAAATTCCCAAATAATGAACAAAAAGGAATAATCCTTTCAAGAATTATAATTGATGCAATGATATTTTAAAAGATAAAAATAACAGGGAAAAGAAAATTCCCAAATAATGAAAAAAAGCAATAATCCTTTCAAGAATTATAATTGATGCAATGATATTTTAAAAGATAAAAATAACAGGGAAAAGAAAATTCCCAAATAATGAACAAAAAAGACTTTCTAGATCCTTTCTAGAATTATAATTGATGCAATGATATTTTAAAAGATAAAAATAACAGGGAAAAGAAAATTCCCAAATAATGAACAAAAAGGAATAATCCTTTCTAGAATTAAAATTGATGCAATGATATTTTAAAAGATAAAAATAATAGGGAAAAGAAAATTCCCAAATAATGAACAAAAAGGAATAATCCTTACAAGAATTAAAATTGATGCAATGATATTTTAAAAGATAAAAATAACAGGGAAAAGAAAATTCCCAAATAATGAACAAAAAGGAATAATCCTTACAAGAATTAAAATTGATGCAATGATATTTTAAAAGATAAAAATAACAGGGAAAAGAAAATTCCCAAATAATGAACAAAAAGGAATAATCCTTTCAAGAATTATAATTGATGCAATGATATTTTAAAAGATAAAAATAACAGGGAAAAGAAAATTCCCAAATAATGAACAAAAAAGATTAATCCTTTCTAGAATTATAATTGATGCAATGATATTTTAAAAGATAAAAATAATAGGGAAAAGAAAATTCCCAAATAATGAACAAAAAGGAATAACCCTTTCAAGAATTAAAATTGATGCAATGATATTTTAAAAGATAAAAATAACAGGGAAAAGAAAATTCCCAAATAATGAACAAAAAAGACTAATCCTTTCTAGAATTATAATTGATGCAATGATATTTTAAAAGATAAAAATAACAGGGAAAAGAAAATTCCCAAATAATGAAAAAAAGCAATAATCCTTTCAAGAATTATAATTGATGCAATGATATTTTAAAAGATAAAAATAACAGGGAAAAGAAAATTCCCAAATAATGAACAAAAAAGACTTTCTAGATCCTTTCTAGAATTATAATTGATGCAATGATATTTTAAAAGATAAAAATAACAGGGAAAAGAAAATTCCCAAATAATGAACAAAAAGGAATAATCCTTTCTAGAATTAAAATTGATGCAATGATATTTTAAAAGATAAAAATAATAGGGAAAAGAAAATTCCCAAATAATGAACAAAAAGGAATAATCCTTACAAGAATTAAAATTGATGCAATGATATTTTAAAAGATAAAAATAACAGGGAAAAGAAAATTCCCAAATAATGAACAAAAAGGAATAATCCTTACAAGAATTAAAATTGATGCAATGATATTTTAAAAGATAAAAATAACAGGGAAAAGAAAATTCCCAAATAATGAACAAAAAGGAATAATCCTTTCAAGAATTATAATTGATGCAATGATATTTTAAAAGATAAAAATAACAGGGAAAAGAAAATTCCCAAATAATGAACAAAAAAGATTAATCCTTTCTAGAATTATAATTGATGCAATGATATTTTAAAAGATAAAAATAATAGGGAAAAGAAAATTCCCAAATAATGAACAAAAAGGAATAACCCTTTCAAGAATTAAAATTGATGCAATGATATTTTAAAAGATAAAAATAACAGGGAAAAGAAAATTCCCAAATAATGAACAAAAAAGACTAATCCTTTCTAGAATTATAATTGATGCAATGATATTTTAAAAGATAAAAATAATAGGGAAAAGAAAATTCCCAAATAATGAACAAAAAAGACTAATCCTTTCTAGAATTATAATTGATGCAATGATATTTTAAAAGATAAAAATAATAGGGAAAAGAAAATTCCCAAATAATGAACAAAAAGGAATAAACCTTTCAAGAATTAAAATTGATGCAATGATATTTTAAAAGATAAAAATAACAGGGAAAAGAAAATTCCCAAATAATGAACAAAAAGGAATAATCCTTTCAAGAATTATAATTGATGCAATGATATTTTAAAAGATAAAAATAACAGGGAAAAGAAAATTCCCAAATAATGAACAAAAAGGAATAATCCTTTCAAGAATTATAATTGATGCAATGATATTTTAAAAGATAAAAATAACAGGGAAAAGAAAATTCCCAAATAATGAACAAAAAAGACTAATCCTTTCTAGAATTATAATTGATGCAATGATATTTTAAAAGATAAAAATAACAGGGAAAAGAAAATTCCCAAATAATGAACAAAAAGGAATTAACCTTTCAAGAATTGATGCAATGATATTTTAAAAGATAAAAAATAACAGTTCATGAAATGATGAGAGAAATAATCTTAAAAGTCAATTGAATAAAAAAGAAAAAAGAAAAATAACTTTAAACACTCTCAATGTAAATGAGAGAGTGTGAAGATAATTTCCAACATAGTTATCCCCCTTTTAGAGATTATCTCCCTTGAATAAAGAACACATGATAAATAGTATCTATTTTTGTAGTAACCTACACTGGTATGCAAAAGTTTTGGATAAATTACATAAAAATGATATGCCTTTATTTTATTAAGAAGTTAAAATTGTTTAGCAGTATTTTCTGTTAACCTTCATGATCAGAAAATAATTTTTTGTATTCTTGTAGGTGTTGTGTAACAGAGATACACAACTTGAAGTTGAAAACAAAGTTATGCAAAACCATTCGGCCAATGAAAGAGCTGAGATGATATAGTCATGATAATATGTAAATTTCTAACAAGGGATTGTTCCATCTTATTAACATAAATGTAAGTTGACTTAGCAAGTCATTGCAGTTGAACATTAGCTTGCTTTTTACATTAAAATCATGGCTAAAATTTCTGCTGAAACTAAAAGCTAATTTTAAGGGGTTCACATTGTACATAAGATATAACATTAGCATGTTTACTGATGGCTCTGGCTGTACCATTGATCAAACCATATATCCATTTACTGTAGTCAAGTTAACTTCAAAATTAGGTTTTCAAAAGTCACAGTTTACTCTTCTGTTAACTTGGGACACACCTAACTACATTTTAAGGTGCATTAGTGTGCCCAGGCTCACCAGTCGAAAAATGCTGGTCAATTTGAAATGATAAAGAATTTGTAATTTGGGTTCATTTCAAAATTTGAAATGATAAAGACACGTTATAAAAACCAAGAATTTTCCACTGCCATCCTAGAAGGTACTGTTTTAGGCTGTAGTGGTCTCTAAGTGATGATATTTCATCACAGCTAAAAATTGAAAACCTTTAACTTCTTTTATCACCAAAGTCTGTGAGATAAAAGAATTAGTGTTCACTTAACCACAAGAAAGACAGTAGGAATTTCGAAAAATTTGATTACTACAAAACCAAGAAAAACTAGTCTCCAAATTTCATTACTGGTTTCACAGTTTAATTCTCAAAAGAATTAGAGACTGATACATTCATGTAAGTTAAAAAAAAAGAATACATAATACAAACAAATAATCATAATACTAAAAACATTTATTTACCATGTCACATATAATTTGACACACCAAACAAAACATGTCTGTAAATTTATTACCAACACATAATTATATAAAAGGGAATAATGTCTCAACACAATATCCTGTTCCATGTTTTTCCTCACAATTCACTTTCAGCATTAACCTAGAAGATTCTTCTGCTACAAATTGGAGTTAGATAGTTAAAGTTTCAGTAACTTGTTATGCTTTTTCCTTTACTGCTACAATCAAAACCCCACACGCATACTAGTAGTAACCTCCTAGTGTGCAGCAGTGATGACATACATAATTAATTTCTTCAAGGCAAAAGAAGTAAACAGAGGAAAAAAGAGCTGACAACCTCACTGATTGGACTGGAAGCTCATTCAGAGACTTAGACCTTGGTATACAATGGGGTACAGAATGGAGGGTGATGGTCAGGTGTTCAGCTGGGCAGCAACTCTACAACCACACCCAGTCATGGGACTGATGATGATTATAAAGAAGTAGTTTTAGTGTTCAAATGACATTTTATAGTTTTAATTAAATTAAATTCTTCTTACAAAATACTCTTTTCATGAAGAATTATATTCATAAAGCAATAAGAACTGATGATTTTATTGAAATCCAAGAGTTTCTTGATTTTTATGTAGATATATATTCTAGCCATGTTTCATTTGCCAACGTTATTAAAAGATGAAGTGTCTACAGTAAAAAAATACTTGGGAAGAAAATAGAGCACAATAGAAGTTCATTTTGGGAGTGAATTTTACATTTATAAGTCTGCCTTTGGTCTATGGTGCCTGCAAGGAAGAACATGTTCTTCTGTGTCTGTTGCAGAAGCAGTACCCAAAAAGTCAATTGGAATGAGAGAAAACAAATTTTTTGAGTACTATTTTAAGTGAAGCAGAAAGATATCTTACAATATTCTGCAATAAATATTTTCTTTCTAATCATATTTGTTTAATTAACAATGTATATTGTGCAATAAAATTGCACAATATCTTCTTTCTAATTATATGTTTGATTAGTAGCATATATTGCTAATTATATATTTCTAATCTGTTTAATTAACAATGTATATTGTACAATTTATATATATTGTGCAATAAAATTGTGCAATAACTACTTTAAACATGCATATATTTGTGCATTCATTTGTGTTTTCACACATGCAGAACTTAGCTCACATTTAATCAGTTTTTTATCTACATTTATATGAAGGGGTGCTGAGAAAATCTATATGCGAGGTGCTGAGAAAATAAAGATTTTAGTAAATATTTTTAATACTATTTGTGCAGATTTCTATGAACCTTCAGGACAGAGGCAATTTTCTTTTATTATCTGTGAATTGTCAGGAATTCTTAGGAAGATAAGTTGCTAATTGCTTTCTTGGCCTTGAATTCAACATTGTCCTTCTTCTAGACAGGCTACCATTAAAGGCTAGAGAGCTCAGTCTACACTATTATTTAACCACTTGTCTGGGATGGAATCATGGTTTGCTCAAATTAAGCAGTATTGAGCTTGGTCAGTACCTGGATGAATCCCTGCTTGGAAATACCAAATGTAGGTAGTGTAATGGATAATGATGTGGAATGAAAACTGGAGAGCTGAGTTCAAATTCCAGCTGAGTTTGTTACATTCATTTACATGCAAATACCCTTGGAAAAGTATGAATTCATCTCTTCATCTCCTCCAGCTCTTTGTAAATAGCAGGACAGACTGAGCCTTATAGACTTGGTTAGCAATAAGTGAAGGAGAAGGACAACTCTGAATTCCAAATCAGCTTGCTGAGTACTGACAAAGGGCGGAGCTTCTTATAAGAGCTAATAGCCAGCATGAAGCTAGTACATTGAATAATCCTGTCCCAAAAGGTCTGTAGCATCAAGTAGCATTATCTGACATGTGACACATAGTGCATCAGTGCAGGACATGGTGCTATGATAGAGTTAATGAAGGGTACAGGGAATTGGACAATTTAAACAATTCACTTGTTCAGTAAAACTTAGAATTTACTGAGCCTTCATCCATTAGTGGATTTTAGTACATAGCATGTAAGTGATTTAAAAGGCCCACTTCACTTCTTCAGGCTTTGTGTGTATATATATATATATATATATATATATATATATATATATACACACACTTCTCAGAGAACAAAATGCGTTGTCTAAGTTTTCCTTTTGTTTGAAAATATATATATATATATATATATATCAATTTTCACAAGTAAATGAGTAGATAGGTTCACCTATTGTCCAGTTCACACTCCACCCCAGTCTTTTGAACAATAGTAGAGGTTTATCTGTTGTTTTCTGTTTAGGATTTAGTTTCCAGTTCCTTCTAAACTCTACTTCAACTCTCTATGTCTAACATCTCTGCTTGAACTCTGAAATCTTATTTACTATTTTTTTTCTCAATAGGAGTAGATAGTTTTGCCTATCATTCAGTTCCCACTCTCCCTGGTATTTGAACAGGTGTAGAGTTCTATTTCTTGTTTCGTGTTTTGGATTGGGTTTCCATTTCCTTCTACAGTTTTTTCAGTCTCTTTCATTCCCAGTAGCCCCTTGCATCTTAATAGCATTATTGCCTTGCCTTGGATGAATGAATATATATATATATATATATATATTAGTGTTATGGATGTGTGGGTAGTGTAAGGAATAGTGTCTCAGAATGGGTTTAAATTCCAGTTGAGTTCATTACATTCACTTATGTGCAAATACCCTTGAGAAAGTTATGAATACATCTCTTCATCTCCCTCTAGCTATTGGTTAAATAGTAGAGCAGACTAGGCCTTTAGCCTTGGTTTGCAACCAGTCTAAGAGAAGGACAACTCTGAATTCAAAACCTGAGGAGGGTTCTTTGGAGGCCTTATGGCATACTATGTGCACCTGTACTCTGTATTCACTTCTTTTGAAAAGTGTGGTTGGTTTTGTTATTGCAAGACAGGAGTCTTTGGTAATGAAGAAAAGAATACTGAGCTGTTATGTGACATCTGTCCTTCTTTATGGCAGCAAATGTTAGATGATTTCCTCAACGATGAAGAAACTCGAGGTGATGATGTTGTGATTCTACAGAAGGATGCTAACGATATCATGGACTGAGCATGTGAGCAACGATGAGGTCTTAGGAGGAGGCTTATACTTAGCACCAGGAAGAGGCAGTTGAAGTTCCTGGGACACATAATGAGGAAGGAGGGCCTAGAGAATCTGATATTCACAGGTCGAATAGCGGGAAAGATAGACAAGGGAAAACAATGCATGACATACCTAGTCGCCTTAAGGAAGTGGATGACAGAACGTGCTCTGGTGGAGGTGGCAGAAGGAAGGAACATGAGTGCTGCAAGGGATAGAGGGAGGTGGAGAACCATGATCGCCCATGTCCTGAAAAGACATGGCTCATAGAAAGAAGGTTAGTTTTGCACAAGCCTTCACCACTAGAATCAAATCCTATGTATTGGCTGTCTTGCCATTTGGTTCTAAGAACTGAGCTGTTGGACCCTCATATATTGAAGACAATGCGAGAGTTCATATGAGGGTCACTGTGAAAGTAATAATGGTTTCTATTTTATTATATTTTTTCCTTGTGACAGATGGCAGTTCAGTGGTAGTCTGCAAAAATTTATGGAGTCCAAACAGTGGATATGAGCACAGTTTGATAGTTTTCAATGCATTTTACCAGTGACAACAGTGATGTGTGTGTTACCTCTGCTAGTGCAAATTTTTATGCTCATTGAAATTATCAGAAATGCTCTAGAATTTAATAAATAAATTGAATAAATATTACAACAGACTGTTTGGTTGTAGATAAGTTATGTTGAAATAAACTCTTCATTTCAAAGAAAGATGAAAAAGTTTAATGTAGATGTACATTTTTTTAATCCTTTCACCTCAAGCAAGGTAACAAAGACTCAAGGGGTTACTGATTGAGAGAGAATATATGAGAGAAACAAAAATACCATTAAGGAGAGAGAACAATAAAAGAATGGGAATTAAGAAGATAGAAAATAATGATTGACATTGCATTTCAAACTTTTGAAGACCAAAGTTGACTGGGAATCAAGAAGCCAGAAGAAAGTTCCACAAATGAGAAGAGTGAGAGAAGAAAGTGTTAGCATAGAACTTACAGTTACATCAAATAATTTCAACTGTAAAATGATGAGACCTAGCTGCCAATCTAGTACTGCACTTAAATTCGTAAAGTTGAGGTACCATAGAGGAAAGTTCATAAGAACAATTATCATGAAAATATTTATAGAAAAGACACAGAGAAGGTACGTTATGGCAGTGGGAAAGTAACTGAAGCCAAGATGCAGGTCAGGACTGCTAATATTGCAGATTTATATGGCTTTATGAAACTTAACATTGCTTGCTGCTGACATATACATATGTGTGTGTGTGTGTGTGTGTGTGTAAAAACTTTTTGATAGAGTATATCTGTAAAAGGACAATATAAAAAAAAGCAAAAGGAAAACTTATCTTTGCCGATGTATTACACAACAATTTATCAAATGCATTAGTCATGCATAGAAATAAATTTGACCATAACTTTTACTTAATGAATGCCACACTTATTAAAAAAGAAAGTAACTTACTTAGAAGGAAAATTCTCGAATGTGTCTCTATTGAATCTTATCAAAATATAAATCTGCACCCTGGATTCTTCCCAATATCTCCATTCCTGAAAGAATTATTACTTTTCCAAACCAAAGTGACCACAAAATTACTTAAAAACTGAAAGAATGTATATATATATATATATATATATATATATATATACTTCCTATCACTTTCATTTATTAGGCATTGAACTGTATTACTCCCATCCATGAACTTTTCTGCCAACCTGATGAATATTCATGTGCACCTTATATCAAAGATTTTGAAAAGCTAAAAACATTTTTACTCTTGTCTATAAATTCTTGTCACAAAATAAAATTCTTACACTTGCCTTGCTAAAGTCTCTAGATGAAACGCATCGACTAAGGTAAGTTTTCCTTTCATCTTATACTAATACATCTTTATGAAATTGACATTGCCTACTGTTAATATACAGTGTAACCCGGATATAAGAGAAACCCGGATATAAGATAGAGTTTCTCTGGTCCCAAATTAGAGCCTGTGTTAATGTATATATAATAGACCAAACCCGGATATAAGAGAAACCCCGGATATAAGAGAGTTATTCTCCAGTCCCGACAACTCTCTTATATCCGGGTTACACTGTATATGCATTTTCTAGACATACATATACACCTTTATAAATCTAACATTGCTGGCTGTTAATGTCTATTCTTCAGTTGTAAGGAAATTGTATAGCAATCATCACTATATAGGAGGATAGATATGTTTTAGTCAGATTAAACCAAGAAGAAGGAGAATGGAAATAAACTAATAAATAAAATAATAATAAAAAAATAAAGAATTTCATTTTCCCATAATGCAAAAGAGGAAACCAAAAAAGGGTTTCCGGTTAAGTGTGTTATGTTATGACCCCACTTCCGGAAAGGAGATGATCACTCTCTTTTCACCTCCCAACCATTGAGTTCAGATGTGTTTGATAGCTGTGCCAATGAAGGGGAGATTCAGTCACCCTTACTCAGTGTCAGGCTGACTTGAGGTTGACCATTCTCTACACATCTGCATCTTTGTACCTGTATGTGTCAATAAAGGTTGGCAATTCATTTTTAGCTCAAGTTTCCATTTTGTTTATTGTGGTCCACTAGCATTGAAAATCTGTTTGCAGAACAAAGTCAAATACAATCTTCCACCTTGTATTGCTGTCACATTTTGGTTTGCTGCTGCTAAATATTCACTAACCTCAACAGTGTTCAAAAGTGCTTAAATTTGTAAAGTTGAGATAGCAAAAAGGCTAACCTCTCACTCCTCTATTGGTACTACTATGGTAGATATTTACATTCCTTACTTACCTCATATTTTATATCATAATTATAATTATCATTAATTAACTCATATATCATAATTATAATTATCATTAATTAAACCAATGAGAATCAACCCCGCATTTTTCTATACACACAAACACATGACATTCTCACTATCGGACAAGCAGTTCATATGGACAGGTCATTAACATATACGTCAATGAAAATTTAATCTCCTTTTTCTTTTTCAGGCCATAATAATAAATAGAGATTGTCCATTTTCTACACATCTGCATCTTTGAACCTGTATGTGTCAATAAATGTTGGCGATTCATTTTTCACTCAAGTTTCCCTTTCATTTATTGTGGTCCACCAGCATTCAAAATCTTTCTGCACAACAAGGTCAAATACAACCTTCCACAGTGTATTGCTGTCACATCTTGGTTTGCTGCTGTAAATTTGTAAAGTTGAGGTACCAAAAAGGCTAACCTCTCTCTCTTCTATTGATACTATGATGGTAGATGTTTACATTCATTACTTACATCAACTCAAGCTTTCACAGCTAGAACCATCCATACCATGTTTATGGTGTCAAACCATCACTATTCCCTTCATGTTCTTTTGATAAAGAGTAAGTTCCACTCAGACAGCTTCCTCAGAACTCTTGTTTTGTGGAACAAACTCCCAAGAGGATACTTTCCTAACAACTACAATCTTGGTTTCCTCAAGTCCAGGTTAAACTGATACCTGATAAGCATTAATTCTAACTTCCCACTTCCTTACAACAACCTAATTCAGTAACTTTCTACCTTGAGTGGCCCTTGGGCTTTATTATTGGGTGAACTATTAGTAAATAAAAAAATCTACCTATTCCAAATAGTTTTGTGTCATATGAAGCCAATCTTAAATATAAATTCTTACCAACTATAATGAGATACTGCAATGAATAGGGAATTTGAATTTGGTTCTCTAACCAATTTTGGGTCATGTCCATATCATGTTGAAACACCAGTTCTCATCTGATCACCAAAGTTAAGCAATCTTGAACCTTGTCAGTACCTAGTTGGGTTCATTATATTCACTTATGTGCAAATACCCTTGGAAAAGGTATGAATTCACCTCTTCTCCTCCCAGCTATGAGTTAAATAGTAAGAATTGTATTAGAAAATTATTATTATCTCCAAAAATTTCTTGCAATCCAAAAATATGCTTCAGCTTTAAATAACACTAAAAAGGCTGATAAGCCCTAAAAAAAAAATCAATCAATTAAACAAATTTTATATCAGGAGTCTATCAGATGTAACATTTGAGTTGGAGCCAACATTGAACCTTGAGACTTCCAGTTGATTGTTCTAACCCACTGTGATAAAAAACAGCAACAACAACAAAAATGGACTTCTAAGACTTAGTTTGACCCTTTGGGCAAGAGCAAAACGTTCCTCCTCTTGTCCAATATTGTTTTGTTCTATACTCTTTGTTACAAACAACAGTTTTAAAGATATCAATCAGTCTTGTGAGATAAGAAAACAAATCCTCCAAAGGATAATCTCTGTAATTCCTCAATCAGGTTTAAAGAAACTGGTATTAAAGTAAAAAGAAGGAAAAGGACATGGAAGGTTTTGCACACTTGCTGTAGCCATTGGTATAATCACTGGTACTGTGTTTTGTAAAGATAACAAAATACTAAAATAATTGCTTTAAAAAATAGTTTTAAGTTTGGTTAATTTTTTTACTGTGACATATGTAAAAAAGACTAAAAATATAGAAATTAAACATAAATAAAAAATAAGCAAATTATTACTTTTCTTGTTCTTTTTCTTTTATGTGACATGTCTCTTCAGGATGTTAGCAATCATAGCTCTCCACAATTTCCTGTCCTTTGTAGCACTTAGTAAATTTTGTCTTTTGCTATTTCTCCTAAACCCATTTCAGCCATCCATTTACACAAGCTTGTGGGTTGTGTACTGTTTTCCTCTAACCCTCCTGCCTTCAATTTGTCCTGTAATTGTTAAAAATTCCATGCTCACTTTCCTCATTATGTGCTGTAAAAATTTCAGCTGTCTCTTCATGATGTTAAGTATACATGGCCTTTTTTCTATCATTTACTTTAAAATTTCATTGTTGCTCACATTTTCTGTCTATTGTATTCTCAACATCCTTCTGTAGAACAGCATTTCTATTGACACAAGTTTTGCATTCACTGCCAGACTGATATTACATAACAGTTCAATACTCTTTTTTTGTTTCTGATAAAATTTTCCTATTTCTTAATATTTTGCTTAGCTTTTGGAATACATCTTTGGCTGAATGAGCCTTTGGATTTTGGTGTCTTTCTATACTCTGTTAAAACACTTCCCAGATATTTAAATTGTTGTACTTGCTTGATTTTGGTGTAACAAATTCACAAAAAGAAATAAAAAGTACTACTTGGTGGTTGAGATAGCTTTGTATTTGTCACAGTCAGTGGGTAAACAAAGAAAAATGGCACATTTTTGAATAATGATTTTCAGCATTCTTCATTGAGAAAATTGATGCAAGACAATCTTCCTCTCCTCATTGAGTTCTGTGTTTTATGAAACTAAATTTAAAATTTTTTATTCAACTTTTTTATTTTTTTATTTTTCTCACTCCCAATATTTCTCTTTTTTTCTTGTTCTTCCACACTTAGTAACCCCTTGTGTCTTAGTAGCTTTACTGCTTTGCATGGGGTGATATGATTAAAAGAAATTGGTTTTGATAGATGTTTGAATTTTTTTCCATGTCAGATTTGAAGAAATAAGGCATTAAAATGTACGAAATAAGTGTCATTTTCTCTGAAGTATCCAAGAAACCCTACATTATATTTTAATATCTCTAACAAAATCCTTTGATATACCAAGCTAGAATTGTTTAGGAGGAACTAAATTCACGATGGATATAGCAGTTGAATAACATACCCAAGACAGTTCAGGATAATATTAATTGATTTGGCAAACAAATTCCTGAGTGGGATTATTGCCAATTTGTTTAAACAGGACAGAAGAAATGGCTCATATTAAAAGGAAATAATTATTTGGTAAGGATGTTTCAGAACAGCTGTGAGAATTCCTGTTTTTCTAAATTATTAGCAAGGGAAATTAAATTGTGAAAGTTTTAGACAAAATCTAGATCAAAATGTTGCAGTTCAATTAGGAAACCATTCAGAAATATGAATCTGTCCAGAAAGTATCCAACCATAAAATATTAGGGGAAAAATACATAAAGAAATGCTGCTTTAGTCTCTTCCAAGTCTTCTTTTTGTTCTATGTCCTTCAGGACCATAGCTCTCCACAGCTTTGTAGCTCTTAGTAATGTTAGTCTTTTTACTATTCATTCCATACATTGTACATTTTTGTTTCAACGTCAAAAAAGGGAAAACCTTTTTTAGACATCAGGTGGGGAATCACAGTATTACTCTCCATGGTATTACTCTAGAGTAACACCGTGATTCCCCACCTGATGAGACATCTAAAAAAGGTTTTCCCTTTTTTGACATTGAAACAAAAATGTACAATTTTGTAGTGGATATGTGCATGTTCTAATGTAACACTGAATAAGATAAATAAATATATTATGTATATATATATATATATATATATATATATATATACATAATATATATATATATATATATATATATATATATATATATATATATACATAATATATATATATATATATATATATATATATATATATATATATATTATTTTAGGATATTAAAACAAAAACATAAAAACATGTAAGAATTGCTACATAATTACAGTCGTGATTCAATACATAATGATGAGTCTCTTCAGGTGATTGTAAATTAAACATGACTGCAATTGTGTAGCAATTCTTAGATGTTTTTGTTGTAATATCCTAAAATAAATAATATTGTTCTACTATGTATTGAGCCCTCCTTTAAATTAAAAGTTCTGAATGTTGGAAGTATACTCTATTCATTCTCATTGTACCCATATATATATATGTATATATATATATAATGGTTAAGCCTAAACTTGAACAGGTTAAAATTGTAGTAATTGGGGAAGCATCCTCTTAGGAGTCAGTTCCAGAAAGCAGTGGTTTGAAGGAAGAAGCTGCTTGAGGGGAGATTACATTTCACCAATTGTTATGGTCCAAGTTCCTTGTACCATGGTGATGGTCCAAGGTAGAACCAATGAAGAATAACTCAAACACAGGTATGGAATAACACAGATATATTACAAACAGAAATATATACAGAGAAGTAGAAGTATTAGTAATGACTATCAGATTTGGTTAGAGTGAACTATGTTGTCTTGTCAAGTATCGCTATTCCAATGTTCTTACAATTAACCTCCCTGCTCCCTCTTGAGGTGCAGTATTTATAATGTCTGGAATAGTCCATTATTATTATGGGTAAGTTCCCATAACACCAATGGAATATGAAAACAATGAGGGTAGTTTGCTGCAAATATTGTATTGATTTAAATATGTACAGAAGCTTTAAAATTTTCCTGTGATGTCCACCATGTTCCAAAATGCTTACAATAGCATAATTTATTTTTGTTTGTTTAGCAAATGCTGAGATTACTTACAAGTAAGTTTTTCAGACTTACTTTTATTAAAATTGGTTTGTCTTCCATGAAATTTGGTCCCATTAACAGTTTTCCAGTCTCAAATAAGAATGTCATTCCAATTTTGTAACTCACAAGCCCATAAAATCAGGTGAATTTTGTGCTGTGATAGTCTTAATGTTTGTCTGTATTAGTTAACTGGCAGGGTGACAATAAAAACAGTAATTCTGATAGGGTCCCTTGAAGCCTGCAGCTAGAGAATTCAATAAAGAGTTAATGTGAATTCGTCTGCTATTTTTGTGTGTCTTATGAGAAGGTGACAAGAAGAGAGTCAAGAAAATAAATAAATGCAATTGTCTATTTCTTCTATTTATGGAGAATTATTCCTTGAGAGACACAGGTAATAGAAGTGTCTCTTACAGACAATGATAAACCAACAAACACAACAAAGACCACTAGTGGCTTGAAGCAATAATAGTATGCATAATAAATCATATAATATATATATATATATATATATATTTGTTCATATTTGTAAACACAATAAAAAAGACTGTCATATATATATATATATATATATATATATATATATATATATAGCTCAATAAGACCACAGCCTGATAATGAAAAAACAAAATTTTATACAAATATTTTTCAGAATAATTACATTCTTTTATACACACACACTATATATATATATATATATATATATATATATATATATATATATATATTTTAGTGCTCAATATATACTTTCATACTCCCAATCATTCAGGAAACTAAATGACAACCCACTTTACATACACATTTTCATGAATTATTCACCTAACATAATCAAGAAAATCCCACAATCCTTAAGCCACAGATGATCCAACACATTGTCAGATGGGAAAATTTTCAATAGTCAATAGTGATTAGGATTTGACACTAAAAACAGTTTCTTTTTTGTAAAACTAATATTAATGCCAAATAGAACAAAAAAGCAACAGAAAAAGAAGCACCATAAAAATGTAAAAATGAATTTAGGTAAAATTCTCTTCAAACTCAGTGACAAACACTTTACAATTGCAAGCAAACTTTACAAAATATTTAACAGAAATACTCTAAACCTTAATTAAAACTGCACTAAAAATATGCTGCAAATAAAAAGAATAAAACACAATTATATCACAAACACCATTAACACTTACCTGTAACTGCAGAACAAAGTATGAATGCACATTAACCACAGTAAGTGTTGACAAATCAACATAATTTACCAAACTACTGTAAGATCCAAAGGAAATCCATATAGGAATAACTTATAACTTCTGAAAATACAGAAGCTACTCACATAAAACATCAGTTAATATGAGAAAATATGCAAAAAACACATTCTCAAAACAGATATGGAACCTTAAAAGTACAAACCAAACACAGCAAAACAAACATGGAAAATTCTTATAACAGCTCTCTTCAAAACAATGCAAAAGGAAATAATAATCAACTTTCCAGGACATGAGAAAATCCTAAGCAAAAAATCAGAGCTCATTTCCAAAAGTGAGACAAGGATTAAACAACTAATAACCCATAAACCTAAATCAAATAAGCTTTATTTCAGATAAAAATTTAGAAAATACAGAAAATAAACAAACAATGCCTACTATCACATTACAACTCCAAAGAGTAAACAATTAAATCTAAACTGAATCTAATAGACCTTTATTTCAGATACCAAAATTTAGAATGTATTTGTGTTACCTAGATTTTTTGAATTTAAGTGTAGTACTAGATTAGCATTGAGGTCTCATCAACTTACAGTTGAGCTGGCTAGATGTAACAATCTCTGATATTGAGCACTTTATCCCAAAAATATAGCACACCTTAAGATTATATTTCTTCATATTCTATATATATATATATATATATATATAATTACATATTATGAAATGGACTAAGTCCGGCAATTATTTTAATATATTTATTGTTTATATGTTATTTTTATAAATACAAATGTTTAAGTAAATCTTCTGTTTATAATAAACAGTATTAACAACATTTACAGGACAGTAAATGTTGTTAATACTGTTTATAATATTTGAGCTTGAACACTGGACGGTTGTTTTCGCCTTGGTTTAATGTTCTTGGTCCTTTCTTTTTTTATTCCTCATTTTTCCTCGGGTACCAATTTGTCCTACTGCAAGTTGAGCTATCCAAGGTTTTTCCAAACAAGTACCACCATATATATATATATATATATATATATATATAAATAAATATTTATTAAATAATGCAGCTTAATTGATATTGTAAAGTAGTCATTCAAAGAATAAATCAATAAAGTTAATGTAATTAATGGCAAATTCACTTTGCTAACAAGTGAATGGTCAGTGAGTTAATGCCTTATTTATTCTGTTAGCAAAGTGAATTCACCATTAATTACATTAACGCTATTGATTTATTCTTTCTTTGAATGTCTACTTTACTATATATATATATATATATATATATATATATATATATATATATATATATATATATATATATATATATATATATATGTATGTATGTATGTATGTATGTAGTTTAATAATAATTGAATTTTCAGCTATTATAGAGAACATACAAGAATGGCAGACGTAAGTGCCGAAAATTTAAAATTTGAAAAGTTCAGTTAGTAAATAAGAAATAAACATTTATAAAATAGTAAAATAGACTTTCTATAATTAATGCAATCATTCTTATCAGCATCTTGATGAGTGAGAAATCATGAAATTCAGAATATTGTGAACTTAAATTACTTCTGGTAATATATATATATAAATGTATATTTGACAGCAATCTTTCAAACATGTTTCATTGAATTTGAGAGACAAGGAAAATTTGATTCATTTTTTATTTAGTTTTTCCAGCATTCTTACATTTTTCCTTCATTTGGTGGATGTAAAGGAGTGTAAAAATTGTCCATATTGTCCATTGTTATATAAAAAAGAGTTAATAGATTTTTTTAAAATCTGACATACTAATAAGAAATATATATATATATAGACATAACTTTATTTATATAATGAATTCACAAATTGATCTAGTTTTTTTAAATTTACTTGGCAGATATAATACTTTTCTTTTCTGTTAGAGAGCATTGATTTTAGTTGGCATTGGAGCAAAAAGAACTTGCTTAAGGCTCAGTGTGTGTTTGAAATAGAACAAAAGTAAAACCCCATGGTTCATTTTATTCCCATGGCTGGAAATGAATTTTCTGAGTTGAAAGATTTAACTTGAATTTTCCTTCTTTTTTTTCACCTTAGACTATAACCTTTCTTGGACAGTCTACAAAGCTCATAAGTAATGATCACCAAGCCTTTTAAAATCTCAGTCTTTGAAGACTGTATTTTAGCTTTTTGTATTGTGGTATGACTTGACAATGCCAAATTTATACTTGAAAGTTAACAAAACCTGGTGTTGACAGAGAAAGGATACAAAAAAATCCAGTGAAATTTGTTGTTATAATCAAAGTTTTAACATATATTGAAAGAAGTAAATATCTAAGAAAATGTTGATATGTGCAATTGTTTGAAAGTGAAGTCAAGAGCACCTCCTACAAGATCTATTCTGGGGCGTTGTTTTGGTCCTAATGTTCATAAGTACATAAAATAGGGGCTCCTTGTACTTATCCACAGATAGGTTCTTAGAGGTTTGTTTGTTAGTTGAAATCTTCAGAATTACATAAAACAGGAGCTTTCCCTACTCTTGTGTCTAGAGTAGATGGGTGGAGGTATAGGCAGCATATCTTAAAGCTATTTTTTATCATATATATATATATATATATATATATATATATATATATATATTTAAATTTCTCAGAATAATTCTGAAGACAAATTGGATAAAAAAGACAATTGGAAAATATTTCTTAGTTATCGCCTACATGTTTCATCAATCCGACAAGGCAAGTTAAAAATATCCAATATCCAGAAGGAGGCTTACACAGCAATGTCCCCTTTTTATTATTTTGAATTTGATGTAAATACAAAACATTTTGCTTTTAAAATTGCCTTGATAATGTCAGATTGACAAAATACATTGGCATTGACTAAGAAATATTTTATATATATATATATATATATATATATATATATGAGAGAGAGAGAAAGAGTAAGTATTATAGATAAAATTGATCACTATCTGAGATAGAGTGTGTGTAAATATAAGATATAAGATAAGATAATGATAATTGACTGTTCATTTACAAGTATTTACGCCTTAGTATGGTTAGCTAAGCCCTATTGTAGATACCCACAGGCACACTTGTGTTTCTTTGACAGTCACAGAGCTGTCATAAATAAAAGAATTAATTTTTTAATCAATGGAGGTAGATTGTTCTTGTTTTGTTCTTTTCTTACTTAGTACTGCTCAATTATTGCTAGTTATGTTACCACTGAGCCTGAGTCTATACTATTCAGGCTAGGGATTGTACTCACAATTACTATGTTACAAAATTCATGAACAAACAGGACTCGAGTGTTGGCTCATGAATCTAATGGCATAATAATTGTGAGTTCAATCCTTGGGCTGCATAGTACAGACTCGGTGGAAAACAGAATGAGCAATAACTGAGCAGTACTAAAAAGAACAAGATATCCCCATATATACCAGAAACCACTATAGATTAAATAAAGGATTCAGTTCAAAATTCACTGAAGGTCATTCAGATTGACAGACATCAAAAAAAGGTTGAAGGTCACAATGGCCAAAATATTGTGATAATAACAACAAAGAGGTGGACCTTAATCTGACTGTATATATAGCGAAGCTGGTACTAACAACCAGAAACAAACAGCTGGAATTTTGGGGACCAAATATTTAGCAAAAAGGACAGAGAATTAAAAAGAAAAATGATCAAAATAAAGTTTAGAAACAAAAAAAAACATCAATATTAATAATAAAAAGAAAATTGGAACATGGTTGAAGGTAAACAGATATTGCCAACCAAAGCAAAAAGCACATAGACACTCACATTTCACATGCAAAGATAAATTGTGTATAATGTTAAACCTCAGGGGTCATCTCAGCAGAGAGAACATGCCAGTATTCTGTTTTCTTGTCTGGGTTTCTCAGCATGTCATACCAATGCTGAAGCCGGTCGCCTTTTGAGTGACAGCCCAACTGAACACCACCTATAACAAAACATCAATGTATAAAATGTCTTTGAGATGATGCCAAGTGATTCCTGGAAATACATCAAAGTTTTAAGTTCCCATTAAAAGAACTGATTAACTATTGGAGAGACTGTAAACAGAATTCTTATACCATTCTCAAGTTTGGATGAACAAAGGAAAAGTTTTGTAGAAAAGTTCAGACTAAATTCAGAAGGGAAAACAATTTCGCAAGGGAAATTGAAATCGGATTAGAAAGCTGTTTCTAAATGAGAGCTGGTTGGAATTTAAACTTCTTTTTAAAAAGAAGCAAACATTCTAAAGTTTCTGTTTTTTAGTGAGGATAAGAAATTTGATTTTTGTGTTCTCAGAAATAAATATGCAGTTCCTTGAATAAATTTGCTTAATCCTTGTATCTTATATATATCAAAGAGAATTTGTTAAAACTTAAACTGTCCAGAGATAACTTAGTCTGTTCCTATCTATTTGAATGTCTGTCTAAGCTTGTGAATTAATCTGTCTCATATCTTAAAAACTAGGCATTTTTACTTATCTGGTAAGCAAAAATATTAGGATGTTTGGAAAGTAATTACATATTTCACTGTTATGAACTAGGACTCAACCAACCAAGGCAGAACCAAGGTTGAATGGTAGGTAACAGCATGTAGCATGATATGATGCATTGACATATTATATAGCAAATGTTATGCATAACATATCAGTATAACATCTAGGATGACATGAAATGATAACTTGTAATGTGGCATGACATAACAGGTAGTATGATATGTTAACATGTAGCATATATCATGCATGACATGTCAGCATACCATGTAGCATGATAAGAAATAACATGTAGGACATCATTGCATAACATGTAGCACTGCATGAGATGATAACATTGTATATTTATAGTGCATTTAAGGGTGTAATATCATAGATGATAATAGCTTTAAAAAGCAACATATTTGCATTGTTTACGGTATGAATTCTAATTCTGAAAGGGCAGTACAGCTACAAAGGCATTTGAAAACATTTGTGCTCTGTATATAGACACAGTAAAGATTCATACATGTCAGCTGTGGTTTAAAAGGTTTTAAAATGGTAATTGTGACATATCTGACAGACATCTTTCTGGAAGACAATCCACTCTGAATGAAGAACTTTAGGAAGAAACTATTCAATTGGATCCAGATCAAAGCGCTAGAGTTTTGACACAAAAACTTAATGTATCAGGTTCCATGAACATCTCAAGAGAATTTAGAAAACTTTTAAAGATTGAATTTGGGTTCCTCACAAGTTTTCACTCTAAATTAAATGAGGCCACTATTTCAACTTTTATTCAAAACATACAAGGGTGTTTGGAAAGTAATTATATTTTGCCATATGAAAGTGAATTTTGTTTGGGAAATAAATATGTTTTACCAGAAAGCATATAAAAACAAATGTAAGTTAAATTTATTTAAATATTAGGGTATTCAGAAATTAATTTTATTTGTATTTTAGTTATTTGTTGCTTTTTATTGGAATTTGGGGCATCAGTCTACAGCAGTGAGAAGAAAAGGCCGATTTAAAATAACAATGACATTCTTTCTTAAAAGTTGTAAATAAGTTGCAATGAAGTTAAAGAATCTTGACAAGTGAATTCTGAAAGTATAATAGCATGTAGCATGATAGAAGAAAAAGCAGCATGACATAACATCTATATTAGCAAGATATGACATGCCAGCATATCCTGCAGCATATGTTATGCATGACATATTACTATAACATATAGATAACATGAAATGTTACATGCAGCATGACATGTCATATAATATGTAGTGTGACAGGAAATGTTAACGTGCAGCATGATTTAACAGGTAAGATATGCTGACATGTCATGTAAACATAACATGTAGCAAATGTCATGCATGACATGTCAGTGTAACATGAATGATGACATGTAGCATGTAAAAAAAATGTTAACATGTAGCACACCATTACACATGTAGCATGACATAAAATGATAACATACAGCATGAAATGTTAACATGTAGCATGACATGTCAGAATAGCATGTAGTATAGCATTACATAACATATAGTATGACATAAATAATCAAAGGATTAAAAACTTCAATTGAATGATAGAAACTTGTTCAAAATAAAAATATATATATATATATATATATATATATATATATATATATCAAAGGTTTGGCCTTTAGACACATCATTAAATAAAGTTGATCAAAATCAAATAAGAGTAGTTTTTATTAGCAGTCAAATCCATGTTGACAGCATTAAAATTGTAGTGATCTCATGATCACAAGAGATAAAAAAAATAAACTAATTTCCAATGATTCCCTAGTAAAAAAAGAAAACCACCCTACTGGCAGGAAATTTAGAGTCTTTCTATTTCCTCGATCTCTCACTAAGAGAGCAGGTGGATTTGAGCAGCTCCAGAAATGAAGACCACAGATAAGTTTCACACAAATATCACTTTCCCATGTTTAATATTATGCTTTTAATGATAGATTTATTGTAAATAATTTATTCATCTAATACAACAAACACAAAAGGACAGAAATATTTACTAACAACCACATTACAAGAACATATATCTACCGAACTAGTACAACCAACTCCTTCTGATAATAAATCCTTCTACATATATGTATAAATGTCTCACTTTGTTGTTATGATGTATATATGTGTATTTTACTAACCAAAAACTGGAGGCAAACACGGCCCATCATAAAATGAATTAATTGAAAGTGTTCTGCACCTTGTATTCAAATTCACATATCCTAATATTAGGTTGGTGCAAAAATAATGTCGTTTTCTCACATGAAGTTGAATGTCAAAAAACGACATTATTTTTGCACCAACCTAATAATATATAAATGAAATATGTGATCACATATGTTTATAGTCTATCACTTATTAATATTTTAAATAAGTTAATATAAAAGGTAATTTATAATAATAAACATCCTGTTGTCACTTACCAATAAAATCATTAGATTTTCCAATGTCTTTATCCCAAACAGTTACTTCTAAAGTCTTTTTAGAAAGATCGATATGTTTTATTTCATAAGAAAATTCCTGAAAAAGAGAGAAATTTAAAAAATATTTAACATGAAATCAATAATTTACTTACAGAAGAACCTAATAAATTAATAATTAAAGCCCCAAATCACAAGACAGACAGAAAGGTCAATTTAAAAAACAAAACAAAACTGTTTACATCCAAAACGAATTTAAGAAGGAAATGATGCAGAATGAAGAACCTTGACTGCCAGGCAATTTTAAGACACAAATAATGAAGGTCATATGAAAAAATTATGCTCAGAGCTCATCTATGTTTAATTAAAAACATGTCATTAGCAATTTTGGTTATATTTTGTAATTGAAGGGCTGAGTTTGAATTCCAGTTGAGTTCATTACATTCAGCTATGGGTAAAATAGTGGGACAGACTGGATCATAGCCTTGGGTGGCAACCAGTCTAGGAGAAAGAAACTCTGATTTCAAACTGACTGATGAATTTGTAGTTCATGCCACTTTAGGAAAAGGCAAGAAGAACTTCAAAAAACAAATCCACCTCTGAGAGGAGGGATGTGGGTAACCTCAACATCTCTGGTGTAAAAGTAATTGCACTATTCTGCCTTGAATGTCACCATGAACTGCAATTGTGAGATGGAGGGGAGTGGTGACCACAGCAGTGGCATAAAATGCACTAGCAGAATAAAATGGAATGGGGTTGATTACCAATAAGAATTACTTTCATGCTGTAAAAAGAATTTTTGCAAAAATTTAAACATTGCAAGAGCTATATTTTATTCACTTATTTTCTGATATATTAATAATTAATTTCCTATATATTTGAGCTTAGTACAAATTTCAGTCTAGTTATGGGTCAAATAGCAAGGCAGACTTAGCTGTAGCCTTGACTAGACACCAGTCTAGGAGAAGGACTACTCTGACTTCAAAACCATAGAGAAGCAACAGAAATACACTCCATTATCTTTCCAAAGAAGTCATGGGAATTTTGATTGACATTAATTTTCTACAACTTATTATTATTTAAAGCCAGAAAATATTTTTAGATTGTAACAATTTTTTTTGAGATAATTTAGTGATACAATTCTTGCTAATTAACTCATAGCTTGGGGGAGAAGAGGTGGATTCATACCTGGGAACAGGTGTTTTAATGTGATATGGCTGTAATCCACGAGCCATGGAAATTCTCAGATAATACAGGAAGGGAATCTGTGGAGAGCCATGATCACCTACTTCATGAAGGGACATGGCATTTAAAAAGAGGAAGTTACTTTTAGTACTTATCTATAGTTTTTTTTTCTCAAATAATTCTGTTGGACAATTTTTCAGCACTCTCCTAATGAATGAGGTAATTAATAAATAAGACAGTTTAAAAATTATTTCAGAGATGATACATTTGTTTTAAAGATGGAGGGTTTAGTGCAGAGATAGTCACACTGCAGCCCACTTAATATTTTCTTGCGCCCCATTGCACCCTAAAATCTTTAAGCATATTTTCATTTACTTTAGTAATGTATGTTGAGAAAATTATTTACAGATAGTGCTAGTAGGTTATTTTCACATTGCACTAAAAGGGGAAGGGGGCAAAAGCCTTTGCCGAGACACACTGGCTAGTGTATGGAGTAAGAGCCAGAGCTAAATAATTTAGTTTATCTAGAAAACTGTTAGGCATGTGGAGGCAGTACATACTGCTGTGAACAATTCTTTATGTGTATGAAAAACATCAAAACTGCTGAAACAAATAGGTTAATTCCCATTTAAGTAACAAGCTTAGAATAAAGAAGAGTATAATGAAAGCAGATATATATAAAAGGAAAGCAACGTCAAATATCACACTGAATTTGTTTTACTTTGTGTATGTATAATTTCTTGTAATTTTTTACTGTCAATAATACAGCATTTTTTGTAATTATATATATTTGTTATTAAAATTTGATATTCACAACGTTTTGAACTTTTTAAAAGCATATTTATATAAAGTACTTTTGTGGCTTGCTGAATATACTGAAATTTCTAATTTGGCCCATTAGGAAAAAAGGTTGGACAACTCTGGTTTAGAGAATGGGCCAGATTAAAGATTGAGAAAAAAAGTAAGACAATAAAGACAACAATAATTACTGCATTATGGTCAATCAGTTATGTTCCATGCGTGATACATGCTTAGGCGATTCATGTATCTTCCAATACATAACTGACAAGGCAGATTTTTTCCTGCAGTAGGTTACCATTTCTTTCTGTGGTAGACCAGTTGCCATCCAAGGCTATAGAACCCCGTCTGTTCTGCTATTTAGCCATAGCTGGAGGGAGAAGAGGAGGATTCATACCTTTCCCAAGGGTATTAGCATATAAGTGAATGTAATGGATTAGACTGGAATTAGAACTCGGCTCTCCAATTTCTCAATCCGAGCCACTATCCATTACTCCACCGTGCCTCCTTATGGTAAATATATTTAAGTTTGAGTCATTAAACCATTTAATACCAGAACTGGAATATAAATAAAATTCTTAAGACACAAACCTCATGATATTCAGGATTCAAGGTTTTCTTCTTGACTGAAGTCTTGAATTTGGATTTCTTGTTCTTGTCTGGCTTTAAGTAGCTAAAAAAAGAGAAATTCACATTGCAATTGTATATTTAGTAGTTTATCTGTGCCATAAAAAATGATAGCATATTTAGGTATTGTAATTACATTATATTTTTACATTAAAACCTTGATTTTTTCATTTGGCATTATTTTGTTTATATTTTATATTCAATAATTTTTAAGATATTAAAAGTAAAATTAAAATAACAATTGATCATCTACCTTATCACTTTGCTATTAATAAAAACAATTATAAATGAAATTAATTTTTCAGATTTTTAAAATCATTTCACCCCAAGAAAAATGTACCTATTATTTTTATTGAGCCATATACACTATATGGCTCAATAAAAAGAAAGCAATTCTGATGAGCTTTCCTCTTTGGAATGTCAACTTTGTGAAGTTAAGCATAGTACTAGATGATGTCCCAAAAGTCGCATTACCATTGATAACTTTGTAAATTTTATATTTATTTACCAAATGGAATCATGTTTCTGTATGTGACAATATATTATTAAGAAATTTTATTGGTCGAATTATGGAAGATGATGTCATGCCAAATTTCCCTGGTTGCTATTTCACAAGACAAGTGCATGTTTTCTGCCAATTGTCATGTGACTTTTGAAACACCTTGTATGCTCGCAGCTAGGTGTCATCATTTTCCTGTTGAAATTGCTAGATGTAACCATGAGTTCTATTCTAATAGTCTCTTCTCTTGTACTTCTCACTAGTAGAGATCTCTTCTGGATTCTTGATTTCCTGTCAAATATAATCTTAAAAAATTTAAATGCAATATCAATTATCATCTGTCTTTTTGAATCCTGTTCTTTTTATTCTTCTTTCTCCTCAATAACATTTTTTTCAGTTTCCTTCCTCAGTTACCATTTGTTTCTTTGTCGCTTTATTCAAACACATAGCAGAAGCACTGAACCTGAGATGCCAGGTCAGGAGCAATAACAATGCATTGGATTTTATCAAGAATATAGCAGAAGCACTAGACCAGATGTGGCAGCAATATTCAATGCATGGATGAATGGTAGACTTATAAATATGTAAGATAGATTCTGGTGAGGAAAATTGTCTAGCATGATACAGTGAACCAACTTTCATAGCAGTAGACCTGACAAATTCTTTTTTAATCATTTTATCCCAAATAAAGTGATAATGCCACTGGGATGCAAGGGGTTATTGAGTAAAGATTAATGGGGAGAAAAGCTAATAAAACAACAGGATTAAGGAAAACAAAAATGGCCACTTATATTGCATGTAAACTTTTGATGATTGTAAGTGACAAGAAAGCAAGAAGAGTTCCACAAGTGAGAAGTGTGAGAAAAGAAACTATTAGAATAGAACATGGTTACATCTAGCTATTTCAACAGTAAAATGATGAAACTTAGTAACCGATCTAGTAATACACTTAAATTCATGTGGATGAGGTAGAAGTGGGAAAGCTCATTGGAAAAATTGCTATGGAAATATTTTTAGAAAAGACAGAGGGAGGACACGTCACAGCAATGGGAAAGGGACTTTTGAGATGCCTGGTCAGAACCAATAACAGTATAGACCTTTCTTTATTTAAACAACTTACTCTAAAAGTATATTTATTGATTCATACATGAATTTAAGAATTCCTTTAACACAATATTTTGAATATATGGCATCACCAGAAGAGTCAACCATTTTGAGATGGAAAACTTTCATATCTCTATGAAGAAGGCACATTTAGAGATGTAAAAAAGTGTTACAAACACACACATCTATGCATTGTGTGTGTGTGTGTGTGTGTGTGTGTGTGACATTTGTATTTACCAAAATATATATATCATAACATGTACACATGTAAACACACAGACACTTAAATATATTTAATCGGTATCACCCCATGCAAGGCAGTAAAGCCACTAAAACACAAGGTGTTACAGAGTGTAGGGGAATTATGAACAGAAACATTAAGAATGAGTGAAAAGAGAAAAGAGTAATCAGGAGGACAGCATTTAAATTTTTTCTAGATTAAAGTTGACTGGAAAGAATGAAGCCAGAAGGGAGTTCTACGAGTGAGAAGTACAAAAGAAGAAACTGTCGACATAGAACTTATGGTTACATCTAAGCCAGTTGATTTGTCAATTGATGAGAACTCGACACTAGTCTAGTACTGCACTTAAATTAAAAAATCTAGGTACCATAGTGAAGAGCTCATCTGAACAATTACCATGAAAGTATTTATAGGAAAAGGCACAGAGTGGCAACCTTATGGTGGTGGGAAAGTAGCTGAAGCTGAGTTGCCAGATCAGGACTAATAATATTGCTGATTCCTCTTTGGATTTTATCAAGGATATCTAAGTAAATAGCAGGAACACTGGATCACATGTGGCAGCAATATTCTAAGCATGGATGAATGGTAGACTTATAGATATGTAAGATAGATTCTGGAGAGAAAAATTGTCTTGCATGACAGAGTGAAAAAAAATTCAATACAGTCTTTCCACTTCATGTCAGCTGAGAAGGTGCACGGAGTCACTTTCCTGGAAGTTAGCATCAGCCATGCTGAGGAGAGTATCTCAGATGATTAATGGAAAGAATTTTAGTTTTGGAGGCATTAAAATTAACAAGGCATCTTTTGTCCCAGTTAACAACGAACTGAGGTCATTTTGGACATCAGCTGCCATTTTGACCTTGTCTAACTGACCAGCCTTACTATTGCGGCAGGAATTGTCAGTGTAGATGCCAAGTTGAGAGCTGTTGTCATCAGGAATGTCATTAATGAAAATTAAAACAGAGTAGGACCAAGGATGGAGCATCCGCATTAATACAAAAGGATCTAGACAAGTATCCATTCAAGATAACCTTCATTTCACAGTCTGATAGGAAAGACTGGATCAGTTCAAAAATGTGTCTAGAGACACTGTAACTTTTCAGCTTGTGGAGAAGACCTTCATGCAAAACCCTATCAAAGGCTTTCGAGATGTCTAAAGCTACAGCCCAGGCTTCCCTAATTTTATCTAGAGCATCATAGACTCTTTCTGCAATTATTGTTACATCAACAGTTGAAAAAAAATGAAAGCCATACTGCTTGTCTGAGAAAAGGCCCTGCGACGAGACATGATGAACCAATTCTGCATTGATGAGGACCTCTGGGAGTTTCCCAAAAAGAGCCAGAAGGCTAATAGTTGAAAGGGTCAGATGGTTCACCAGAGTTCTTAAAAACTGGAACAACAGATGATGACTTCTAGAAGGCAGGAGGTAGCAAGGTATTTATTGTATAGTTTAGAGAGAACAGGGCCAGTTCGGGAGCACACTTCTTAATGACTATTACAAGGATACCATCAGGTCCACATGCTTTGTGGAGATCTAGAAATGATAGCCGAAACCATGGAAAGGGTTATATGCATATCACTCAACAGAAATTCAGTTCTAAATGGGAAGTTAGGCAGAGATACTCCAGATGGATCAAGGGCAGGGTTTGATGAGAATTTACAGGCAAATCATTCAGAAAATGTACACAGACACATATGCACACATAAAGGCATGGACACATGCATACACAGACATGCAAAAGAAAAATCAACCTAATACACTAATAAAAAGTGCATAATTTATTTTTTTTTTTAACTTAATATGAAAATAACGAAAACAAGAAAATTGACAGACATTTGCTGATACCTCCAGATGAGTGGGCCAAACAATTAGACAAAGGTTCATGTATGAAACTCTAGTGTAGATGTGATGAAGATGACATCAATCAGTTAAGTGACAAATTCTATATTTGCATTGATCACACACACACATATATAGTTAATGTGAATTTGGGCAACAATCTTACTTTTAAGCATGTTTCATTGACAAAGGCTGACAAGAAAGATTTAATTAATCTTTTATTGATTTTTTTCCCACCATTCTAACATTTTTCATATATATATATATATATATATATATACACACGAAAAATCTTAGAAAAATGTTTATATATATATATATATATATATATATAATTATGAAGAAATATAGTCTTAAGATGTGCTATATTTATGGGATAAAGTGCTCAAAATCATAGAGAGAGCATGTGTAAATATAAAAGTGAACATAGAAGTCAACACTTAGAGGTGACATTCTATTTCATGCTAGACTATTGTGTCTAGTATGAAACAGACTGTCATCTCTAAGTGTTGACTTCTATGTTCACTTTTATATTTATATATATATATATATATATATATATATATATAAGGTATCACATAGTAAGAATTGTACTACCAGTAATGAACAATATATATATATATATATATATATATATATATATTTATAGATATAAGGTATCACATAGTGAGAATTGTACTACCAGTAATGAACAATATATATATCTATATATACATATGGCTATAGCTACACACACAATATATATATATATAAACAACTAAAAAGTTGTAAATTAAAAAAATAATGTTTTTTTTATGAAAGTATTTATATTTTTTTATATATATATGTAGTGTGTAGCAATATCCATATATAGCTATTTCAACAATAAAATGTAGGAAATTTAGCACACATAAATTCATGTAGTCGGGACATCAGGGAAACAATATTTTGCTTATATATATATATATATATATATATATATATATATATATATATATATATATAAAGTATCACATCGTGAGAGTTTGTTACCAGTCAGAAACAAAATATATATATAAGGACAAAAAATGAACAGTGTTCAAGAAGATAGAAGATGGTAGTTGCATTTAAATTTTTGAAGATTGTAATTATCAGAGAAGCAATAAAATGGAAGGGAGTTCCACAGGTGGGAAGTGAAATAAAAGAAACTGTTGGCATTTGTATGTAGATATTTCAACAGTGAAGGACCTAAACATCTGCCAATCTGGTATTCATGTTGTTGGGACACCAGAGAAAAAATCTTGTCAGAGTAGTTGCCATGAAAATATTTGTAGAAAAGACAGAGAGAAGACACGTCACATTGGGGAGAAAGTGATTGAAGTCAAGATGCCAAGTCAGGATTGCAGATCCTTCTTTGGATTTTGTCAAGAATCTCCAAATGAATAGCAGTAGCACCAGAGCAGATATGGCAACAGTATTCAATGGATGGATATATATATATATATATATATACAGCAAGAATTCATTTAAACAAGTTTTTGTAAAGGTTTGTTTAATTTTTATTTTATTTTTCCAATTTTTGAACAAGATATTGTACATCGAAATCAAAATTGTCCAAAGCTCATGTTTTGTTCAAGAATTTTTGACCATTCCACTCATTATGAAGACGTGGACGCTGTCAGTATGGTCAACACAATTTTGTTAGTTACATCTCAGAAATTTTGGCAGTGTAAAAATTCAAAATGATTCCTATCTTGTAGATGATGTCATTTTCTTATTTTAAAATTGGAAAAATGCAATAAGAAATTAAACAAACATATCCTGTTGGCTGAATTTAACAAAACTTGTTTCTTATATATATATATATATATATATATATATATATATATATATGTAAGTCTGTAACTTCTAGGAAATCTCACCAGTTCACAAATACCATAATCAATAACTTTCACAATCATTAGTGAGATTTAACTATGTCCTTTTTATTGGCAAAATTTTCATCAATTACTTTTTCAGAGACACTTCAAATTATATTCATGTTAGCAGGTATAAAATGCCTGAATCTGCAATGGACTTTATTGAAACAATTTAAAAAAAGCAGAGATTTTGGCTTTTCAACATCTTTATGTGTCATACAATGCTAGGTAAAAATGTAACAAAGTTCATCATTACATCTGAGAATCAGAAAGTCTGGTGGCTAAGAAGTGGGACTGGACTGCTGGCCTTATAGATATATGCTATTATTCTTAATAATGATTTTTAGATTATTTTCCTTTAGCATATATAAAATTTTAAAAATGTCTTTTTTTATGCATCATTAAGAACCTTCTGTTAGATGTTACAATGAAAGCAGATTGACCTGAAGTGCCGTGTTGTGCTGAAAAATAAATGCAAAGAAATAAAGTACAAACGACTTCTGATTGAAGGATGTTCTACTTGAAACTTTTTAACTGGCAATTAATTTCAGCACGTGTTTATGGGAGACAACATTTTCAAATGTAACAGTAATGTTAAATTTTGCTGTTTCCTGATAAGGAAACATTCAGCTTTCATTGACCAAACTTGCCAGTGCTATTGTCAGTTTAAATTTCTAAAATCTTTCTTTGAAAACAATTTTTCAGGAAAATAGTTTGCTCAAGTTCACTGTTATTGTTCTTTCCAATATGGATAGGTGTTTCCTTTCTAACCTTTTGTTTAAAGTAATGTGGAATGTCAACATTTTTTTTAATCACTTCACCCTAAGCAAGGTGGTAATGCCACTAGTATGTAGGCTGTTACAAGGAGTGAAAGTGAAAAATAATGAGAATACTGAGAATGGGGAAAATTGAGGAAAGGCCAAAAAATGAACAGGGTTCAAAAAGACAGAAGATGGGAATTGCATTTAAATTTTTGAAGATTGTAGTTATCAGGGAAGCAAGAAATTGGAAGGGAGTTCCACAGGTGGGAAGTGCAATAAAAGAAACTGTTGGAAAAGAATTGGTTTTGTATGTAGGTATTTCAACAGTAAAATGGTAGGACTTAGTTGCCAATCTAGTAGCACGCTTAAATTCATGTAGTCAGTTGGTGAAGGATCAATTTGATCTTGGATATTGACCAGCAGTTGATGAGGCACCAATTTGATCCTGGAAATTAATTGGCAGTTGATGAGGTATCAATTTGATCCTGGATATTAATCAGCACTTGATGATGCCTCAATTTGATCCCCAGTATTAATCAGTAGTTGCTGAGTTTCAATTCCAGTTGGGTTTGTTATATTTACTTATGTGCAAAGATATGAATCTGTCTCTTCCCCCCTCCAGATATGGGTAAATTTGTAAGACTTGCATCGCTAAACCATTATTATCTCTAAAATTAAAATATTTAGATTTTGGTATTAAATAACCCTTAGAGGCATTGATATGCCACTAAACAAAAACAACCAACCAAGGATGAAAGCATAAAATATGTCAATAGGTAAAGATTTTCTTTTCATAATGTAATATTGGAGGGAGATACACTGGGGGTATAATGTGCATTCAGTGTTTTAATTTTTATTGAGGAAATCAGACAAGATCAGAAGCCATTTATTTGTGGAATTGAAAACAAAAAGTATGGTTTAAACTCACACTTTCACATATGGATCAGAATACCCATTAGTATCCATTGAAGCAAGGCTGGCACAGCGGACAATTCCAACGACGAGGACCTGCTTGGACACCACATAGGTCAGGGTTATAAGCACCTTTCCCCGTTCAGTCAGCATAAGTTCGTCATCCTTCTCAAGCTGGGAACAGAGAATATTGCAAATTTATAAAACAAGCAAGAATAAGGATTAAAGAGATTATTATTATTATTAATAATAATATTTTCTTTTCTTTAGCAGTTTTTAAAAATCTAGCTGTTAATGTAATGTCTGATAGCATGAACAGGATTTATTAAACAGATTTACTTGAATGAGTGTAAGATGGTGTTGTAGAATTTTGATGGTTGTGATAAAAAGGAAACAGTAATCACAATTATATTTAAGTGCCATCTGCCTTCAATCCTGGTTTTTGTAGGCAAGTTTTCAACTTTTCTTATATTTACCATTACTTCAGTATACTTTCTCTCATTTTTCTTCCTCTTCTGTATGTTTTTCTTGTATCAATCTTTTCAAATCCTGATTGTCATCCCAACGTTTTTTTTTATAGCTTTTTCCATTTAGGTGTTCTTGGAATAGCTTCTCATGTTTTGGCTAACGTTATTTGATTCTTCTATGTTGCTTTGGTCAAAATTTGGAGACATTAATCTATCCATTAGCATTCTAGCTTATTACAAAATTCGACTCTTATACTTTCACTTTTAAGGGGTTGAATGTTATACATTCGTATCTTTCATGGTTTATGTAAGTGAGCTATTTTTGAGTGACGTCTTCAAAGGAGCAGTAGTGTTTGAAAATACTAGAGGTAGTATTAAAATTTCCATTAATACACAGTTTCTGTTTTTTTTCTAATACTCAGAGCTTAGTAAATCCTGTGTTGAGCTTCTCTTGTGCAGAAACAACACTTGTTTCAGTTGGGGCATAAGCTGATATCACTCAGGTTTTATGGCCATGAAAAATTATGTCAGTGAGTAGACCTATTTTATTAAATAGTGAAATTAATTTCTACCAGCTTAGAGCATGAGTCTTGTCTCCCAACAGGAATTGAACCTATATTCCCTTTTTCAATATGGGAAATCACTTTTAAGTTAAGTGTGGTTTAAGGCTGCATGGTGGAGTAATGGATAGCAGCTCAGATTGAGGAATCAGAGGGCCGACTTCAAATTCCAGTTGAATCCTTTACATTCACTTATGTACTAACACCCTTGGGAAGGGTGTGAATCCTCTTCTTCTCCCCCCAGCTATGGGTAAATAGCAGAACAGACCAGGTTCTATAGCCTTGGATGGTAACTGGTCTATGCAGAAAGAAATGTTAACCTACTGTGGGAAAAAAATTTGCCTTGTCAGTCATATATTGAAAGATTCATGATTGCCTAAGCATGTATCACACATGGCACATAACTGACTGTGCTTTACCAGTAGGCTATGGGGATCTATCACAGCAAAGCATCTTGATCTCTAGGCTGGTTGACTGTTTAAAAAAAACAGCGATATCAATTCAAACACATGTAGCCCCCAAATATCTATTCAAACACATATAGCCTCTAAATATAATATTAATAGAAAAATAATAAACTTATCATATTTACTGTTTTTATGCATTTATTTATAAAATTTATGTTTATCGGACTTGATAACCCTGTCTTTGCATATGCATACATACATTACACACACACACACACACACACATATATTAAATGAAATAATCGTTTTTACATCACTGTGTATAACTAGGTATATGGGCATCTCGAGGCAGTGTAATGTTTAGAAAGCTTATCTCACTAAAACAATTACAACTGAGTAGTGAGTTCGATCATCACTGGGTGCCCCATACTTTCGGCTGTGTGCCACATCTAAGTTATGCATGGAAAATCACTATAACTAGGTATATATTGCATCCATGTTATATTTCAACATATTTGTATGTAAATATTAAATATAAATTTGCATATATATCCACTGGATATAATTTTGCATATATATATATATATATATATATATATATATTCACTGTATATTTAAACATATTTATATATATATTTCAGTGAATATATGTTTTTTTTTCTGAATATATTTGCATAGATACTGATATATTATTGTTATCTAAAATAAGAATTCTTTCCTCACGTCTATATCATATGTAGTGTGTATGCATGGATGTGCAGACAATTAGGTTATTATATAATACATTCAGATATCACTTACAGGAAGAGGGTTTTCCAAATAAACAGAGAAGGTTTTGGTTTCATTTGGCTTCAGTCTTTTTAGAGGTACACGGTATTCTCCGATGAAATCATAACCAAAAGCATCTTCATCCAAGACAGACAATCTATGAATTAAAAAAAAAAAGAGAAAAGGAAAGTGACATTCATTATCATATATTTTGTCATTCATGAGTTTTTCATTAGCAACTAAATTGGGAGACATGATTCAGCCCAGTGTCTTTGACATTTTGTCTTGACTTATTGTTTAAACTGGTAGCTTGAGTTTTGTTTTTATATTGTAACAGATGTTATATATTTTTTGATTTTTTTGTGAACGTGTAAAAAACAAAACAAATGTGCAAATCCCAAGAGGCTAGCTCACTTTCACTTTGTGCCAAGATCAAGGTAGGACACAAAAAGTGGCATTCATTGTAATAGATGCACATGGCTTAGACAGTATACGTCACTCACTCTTTAACTCACCAACATTTTAAATTCAACTATTTTTTATTTTTTTTTTTACAAAGAACTGTCCTTGAATTTTCACTTTCTTTCAGGAACTATTCTTGAACTTTTTCTACACAAAAACATTCTGGACAGAAAAAAAATTCAAACTCATTTTGTTTCTCACTCTCATTTCCTCAATGAATTTAACACTTGTAGTTTTTGTGCATTAATGCATGACATCTTCTCAACTTCAAATGATGACCTGAAATGCAAGACATCAATACACACATGAAGCTTAGCACATTCATATGTTCCTCAGTAGAATGTGTCAAATTGACCAGGTAACAATTGAGTAATTGAGACAACAGAAATGCAATTCAACAGAGGGATGCTGAGGATACCATGGACTGAACATGTGAGAAACAACAAAGTTTTAGAGAAAATGGAAACAAAATTGAAATTAACGAGGGCTTAGAAAATTGGACACTCACAATACTGAAAGCAAAGCAAACAGAGGAAAACAGTGCATAACCTACTTAATTGTGTAAATAATTGACAGAACAGGGATTAGGAGAGATAGCAAAAAGACAAAATTAACTAAGAGCTACAAAAGACAGGAAATTGTGTAGGGCCATGATCTTGATATTTGTGCTAAATTAATCATCATAGTCATTTGTTCCTACCATGTATTCTTGAAGCTGTCTTCATTGAGCTGATGAAATTTACCACTATGTCTGTGGTGTTTGGTTGTTCTGGTGATACATTGGCCTTGTCAGATCTAAGATTTTTCCAATTGTCATTTTATACCAATATGTCTTGTCCACAGAGTTGATCTGGGAATTTAACTATATATATATATATATATAAAAATATAAAAGTGAACATAGAAGTCAACACTTAGAGGCGACAGTCTGTTTCATGCTAGATGCAATCGTCAGGAAACATCATCTAGCATGAAACAGACTGTCGCCTCTAAGTGTTGACTTCTATGTTCACTTTTATATTTACACACACTCTATCTCTGATATTGAGCACTTTATCCCATAAATATAGCACACTTTAAGACTATATTTCTTCATATATATATATATATATATATATATATATATTTTTTTTTTTCACCCCACAAAATATTTAATATCTAAAAAACCACTAAACTAATTGAGTTTAATTTTTTCCAGGTTTTCAGATAAGACATTTAGCCATCTTGACATCATTTGCCGTAAGAATCACTGAAAAACTTTTTGAGTTATTCAGCTAGAAAGAGAACAGGTTAAAATCATTTTGTGTCAGCCCCACTGTTTTCCCAAACAAGCAATGGTGATAGGAAAAAGGTCATTCAATCCTTTAGTAATGGCACCAACATTCATACTCTGGATTCCATCTTCAAAGTCCATTCAAGAACCATCAAGAGAATGGTGAATAAGTTTAAAAAGGAGGGAACAGTAGAGAGGAAAACTGGATCAGCTCACAACAAGAAGAGGGATCATCATTTCAACTTAGAGATCAATTAGAAAAGATCCAACTCAATCCATGTTTGGCACATGAGAGAGTAGTTTCAGCTATGACAGCCTGAAGGGCAGTGAGAAAAGACATGAAAATGAAATTGTACATGAAATCTGTGAGGCATCTTGTTACTCCAGGACAGAAAGTTAGAAGGTTAGAGAGGGAAAAGATCATCTTGAATAATTTGGAAAATGATCCTGGAATAATATATATATTTAAACTTAATTTCAATCTTTCATGAGCTTCCGATCCTTCGCTATGATTAATTAATGATGAACATACATTTTTGCTTATAATTGATTTCATCATGGTTCTTCTGTTAAGCTTGGAGAGTAATTATACATTCTTACTGCTCAAAGTAGAGTCCAACAGTGTTATAAAAACCTTGGAGAATTCCAGTAAGATATCTTTAATCATTTCTAAGATACAACAATTCAAAGCTTAATCTAACAAATGGACAGTTTTTCTTTTACACCTGGTATATGTAATTTCGTTTGTGGATTAAGCAGACATCATCAGTCCCACAATGGAAATATATAAATTAGAAACAAATCATATACAAGATACGACACAATAAGTGTAAACAAATATGATAAAAGGCTTTTGTATAGATTTAAGAGAAATTTTTGTAGCTTTCAAAGTACATATATGTATACAGGGATAAAATGTTTTTTGCTTATTTGGTAGGATCTCCGGATATCTGCTTTATTTGGCCCTCAAAGGTGAAGACAAAAAATTTAATTTCTGTATTAATTAGTGGCAAAAATGTCTGTTCTTGTGCATGATGGGAGATTTTGTATTTATTATCTATTTTTTATAATCTCTTTACTTATTGTTAATTATCATTAATTTTATCACTTAATTTTTTAATTATTATTAATTATTTTGGTTTCATACTCATAGTCTTGTGTTAAAGGTTAGAGGTTATTTAGTGATTTATTCGTTGTTATCACTATAGCTCCAACATAATTATGTATAGACAAATAGTTGGGATATCAATTGGTAGTCCGTTGGGTCCAGTGAGAGTCAATATATTTGTTGGTTTTTATGAGCAAGATTTAATTGTAAATATTACAAGTCCCAACTGTTATTTTTGGCATATCAGTAACATTTTGTATTTTCAATACTGAGGTAGAGGTCGGGGTATTTCATCAAGTTTTATAATCTACATGTGGAAAAACAGAAAAAAGGTGTGCATTATTTTTTGGATGTCTTTGTACACAACTTTGATTGAAGACCAGTGAAAGCTTTTTGTTTTTATTTCATTTTCCTACAGTTTGTGTCATGCAAGAGAATTTTTCTCTCCAGAATCAATCTTACATATCTATAAATCTACCATTCACCCATGCTTAGAATATTGTTGCCACATATGGTCTGGTGCCCTTGCTATTTACCTGGAGCTCCTTGATAAGATCCAAAGAAGAATCAGCAATATTGTTGGTCTGGTGGCTTGGCTCCAGTCATTTTTTCACCACCATAAATTTGCCTCTCTGTGCCTTTTCTATAAATACTTTCATAGTAATTGTTTGAATGAGCTCTTTGCTATGGTACCTAGACTTTATGAATTTAAGAGCAGTACTAGACTGGCATTGTGATCACATCAATTTACAGTTGAGCCATAAGTTCTATGTTAACTGTTTCTTTGCTTGCACTTCCACTTGTGGAATTTCCTTCTGGCTTCATGCTTTCCAGTCAACTTTAATCTACAAAAATTTAAATGCAATGTCAATTACTATCTACTGTCGTCCTGATTACTCTTTTCTTTTTCTGCTCATTATTAATGTTTCTGTTTCTAATTCTTTCGCATCCTGTAACCTGTTGTGTTTTAGTGGCTTGCATGTGGTGATACTGATTAAAAAAAGAAAAAAGATTTTTTGGGGGATAAATATTGAATATAAATTGTTCAATGTCTTCTGTGTACTTTTGGCTTTCATTGGCAAAACAAAAAAAAAAGAGATTTATTTTTGCGTTGTCTATGTGTCGATGTTGTTTTTTTCTTTGGTAGTTTTTGATACAGTATGGCAGAATGACATGCAAAAATGTGATAATTGGAAAAAAAAAAACAATGACATAATGCATGAAGATACAAAAACTTTAAAAGAAGAGGAAAAAAAAATTGCATGATGCTCTCTCTCATGATACAAACAAAACATTACCAACTTTTTGACTTATGAAAGCTAAAAGTACTCAGAAGACGGTGGACAATTTATTTAAAATTTTCTCCAGAAGCCAGGAAAATGTCCTTAACTCTTGGAAAATTAAACCAAAAAAATATTGAACAAGGGAACTTCTGTTGATCATCAACAAAATGTACACACACAGACACACACACACACACATATATATATATATATATATATATATATATATATATATATATTTATATATCTCCAAATATAATGAGAATTAAAAGAATATAAATTCAAATGTTCATAACATTAATTTAAAAGAGAGCTCAATACCAAGAGCAGAGCAATAGTTATTTATTATAAGTTGTTACATACGACCATACAAGTAATCACTACAAAGATGCATATATGTTTTGATGCCTAATATAAGCATCTTGTCAGGTGGCCAATAAAGATGGTTATAAATGATATATATATATATATTAGACATTAAATTACATCACTTAAATCATTCTTACATTTGTGTACTCAAAAGCATCCTTGACTCATTTATAAACTCATTAGGATTCCAAGACAGTGTAAGATAAACCTTGGTCCATTGTGCTTTAGTAATTTACTCAAAGACTATATTAGATTCAGAAATTTAATTTATTAAGAAAGTTCTGGATGAAAATGAATAGTTGCTTGATATTGTGGAGATTAGCATTTGTGAAAAAAAAAAGTTCTAAAACCTAAATTGACTGGCCCCTGGAAGTGTCCTTTCTATTTGGTAATGGATTGGTAATATGCAGTAACAGGTGGACCTGGTAAATTTCTGCTGGTGGGGAAAAAGCTTTTATCACTGCATTATCTTTACTGTTCAACCATTGTCAAAATTGACCTGAAACAATGTTCTACCTCTTCATCATATTACTTTCATAATTTATCATTTTTACTGTCAGTGTGACGCTGACTATATAGGTGTGATAATGTGTTTCTGCACGCTACTGCACCAGCTGTGATGACATTCAAGGTCGACTGTATGCAAATACACTGGTGCTCACTATGTTCCACAGATTCGTCTCAAAAACTAAGGCCATGATTGCCATCAACAAAACAACAGTGACAAATGTTTTTCAAGTCACTTGTTGGGTTGGGAAATAGCAAAAAAAAAAAAAGATGATTTCTCACTTAATTGGCAATGTCTTCTTTCTACTAAGTTCCAGCCACGGAAAATGAACCTTGACACTGCCTGGCTGTTTCACTGTATGCTGACCATTCCACTCACTGTTGAGACCTACCACTCCTTTCTGTCCACTCGTTTTCCATCAACTGGAAAGGGGGACCACCAGACAGGTTTTGGGTGGTCAGTCTTTCAAAGGACTCTACTTTTATGACTATCTAAGAACACTAACAAAACTTTATGTTTGATAATTCAAAGGTGGGCTGGAGAGAGGGTTTTTCAGGAATCCTGTCTTTTACTCAAAGACGACCCGGAGTCAAGGTTCCTGAGGAACCCAGGTGATTGAGTTAAAACAATCTATCTATTCATCTCTGAAGCATGTGTGAGAAATTGTATTGCTACATAGGTAGAACAGGTCAGAGGTTGAAAGCAAGGATTAATCAACATATACCAGCCAATATTAGGAAAGGCAATTTAGACAATTTGCATAGGTGTGTCAATACATTTGGGTTGGCAACAGCTGAGCATTTATTAAATAACTATCAATGTCCTATAACCAAGATGTTCTTGATACTGAGGAAAGTTTGCTCTGATTTTAACCATAAAATTTTAGAGTTAAGTAAGTCCTTCCAGCCATCCCCCTGCAAGCAGAAAGCCTGGCTTTTAGGCTTAAGTAAAATTAGCCTTTGATGTTTGTATATTTATTATATAACATCTGGTCTCTGGTGCTATTGTTAGCTGCTGTGCATGTTTTTGTCTTCGATTGATAAGAGAGATACAGCAAGACAATTTAGTGGTTTTTGTTTTTATTTTTTGTTAATTTATTTGCTATTTGATATTGCCACTTTAGGGCAATGTAAACTTTATTTGTTGCTTTAATATGTTTGTTTTAATTGCAATTAACAATTTTAATGCCTTACTACTGATTTATAAGAATCAAAGAGAAATTTGATATATTTGACTCGTTTTTATCAAGCAATATGACAAATATTTGTTTGTCAATTGGAAAAAGTATAAAGAAACAAAGGTGAAAGTATTAATGGACTGTGATTTTGAGAAATTTTGAATATTCTTCTTCTTTTAAATGCCATCATCTCTCTTCAGGGTGTAGGTGATCATAGCTCTTCACAACTCTATACATTTTGGTTTGTCAATGGGAAATAATATAAAGAAACAAAGGTAGAAATATTAATGTTTCAGATAGTATTTCTCAAAATCACAGTCACAAATTATTATTCTTTTTTAATTTCTGTCTCTCTTCAGGATGAAGCATTGATGGGTTTCCACAACTTTCTACATTTGCAGTGATGTTTGCAATTTTTCAGAAACAAATGTTAAGATTAAGTGTGAACAAAATAATTACGACAGAAGCTCATGGAAATACTCGAGGCTTATGATATACCAACTAAAATAGTCTTGACTATCAACATATTATACACAGATACTACTGTAGAAGTCACCATATGGAGAATATTTTTCAAATCTCACCTGGATTCTTACAGGGTGATATATTAGTCCATTTCTTGACTACAAATGAGACTTGTAACTAAAGATCAGAAATGTATTTTTACTTTAACTGTATCATTATAGAAATTAAATTTTAATTAATTTTAACTCTTTTTTTTTTCAATGGTTTATCCATCCCACATTGTTTCAGTACTTTAACTGTTAGATTTTATAACCATCAGTTCTTATATTTGTTAATTTATATATTCATTAACTTTAAGATTTATGTATCTTACATTGTTACAAGAACTAATGTAGTAAGGATAGGCGATAAATTGAAATACGTTAATGGTAGGGGATTTGTTTGGTTTGGTTTGTTTTATGACATATCAACCACAATGGGTTATTAAATGCCGACAAAATTTATATTGTTGGTAATATTTTTTTTCAAAAATCTATTTCTGGTAATATTTTTTTCTTCAAAATTTATTTCCGGTAATAATTTTTTTTACAAAGTATTTCAAGTATTAAAACCTATTTTTACACTTTCATAGTTTTGACTCCAGTTTGAGGGTTAACTATTTGCTCATAGCTGGGACCCTAACAGGTGCTACCACCCTCGGGTCAGGGTTGACCTGAGAACACCAGCAATTAATTGGTTCCACATTCCTCAAAACCTCCTCCTCCTTGCTGTTGGATGTAGTTTATCGTCTTACCCAGGACACGGAGGTAGTTTATCGTCTTACCCAGGATGCTGTAGGGGATTTGTAGATCAGGAAACTTCCAATATATCTTTGTATGAGTAAACTCCATTTTTTATTAAAACATAAATTTCTATATCAAAATTGTGATTATGAAGGTTTTGTTGGCATACAAGCACATTTTGTCTTGCTAATGTAGATATTGGGGAAAAATACTGTTTTGATTGAAGACCAGAAAAAGTTCCTTGTTTTTTATTTCATTTTTCTTCAGTTCAGATCATTTTCTTGGTTTCTGGGGAAACATTTGAGTGTAAATGACTTCTGAGTACTTTTGGCTTTTATAAACAAAAATAGATTTATTTTTGTGTTGTCTATGTGTAGGTGTTAATTTTTTCTTTGGTAGTTTTTGACACAGCACAGCAAACTGACATGCAAAGACGTGATACTTGAAAAAAAAACAATGACATGATGTGTGAAGATACAAAACCTTGAAAAGAAGAGGAAAAAACTGGTATGACTCTCTCATAAACTAACAAAGAAAACACAATGCATTCACACAGACCAAACCTTATCAACACAAATATACAATTTTTCCAATTATGAAAGCCAAAAGTACCCAGAAGACAGTGGACAATTTATTTCAAATTTTCTCCAGAAACCAGGAAAACAGTCTGAAACAAATCTGCACACACACGCATATATATATATATATATAAGGCATTTATAAATAACCCTATATAAAAAAAATGTTGTTTATGAATTCTCATGACCCCTATCTCTAATAATCAAAAAACAGCATTAAATACTTACATTGGGCACACATGCACCACACTCTCTCACAGACTGATCTGTTATCTGTGCTCACATTGACCAGCAATGACCGAAGTACAACTATCACCTTAATACAAATACTAATAGATAACACCAAAATGCACCCAATACAAGGAACGACACAAAACACTAGCAGTTATTATTATACAAAATAAACAGCCTACATTAAATAAAATATCATTCACCACAGGAGACAGTATCTTGAAGTGCATATGATATAATTAATGTGCACACATTTTATCAGTATAATAAAATAAATAAATAAATCGCATTCTTTTTTGTGGCATGTTCCCAGACACACACCTTGTTGGTTCTTTTTAATCAAACTTCTTTGGATGTATGCTTGATACCTAAATAGACTATATATATATATATATATATATATATATATATATTAATTAATGAATATCAAATACTTAAAATACCATAGGTAATAATCTTTATTTCATGAAAGTTATAAAAATAGCCTTCAATCTTTCAGACATGCAAACCAAATTATGTGTCTATTTTCATAACCTTCATGAAATATATTTTCATAACCTCCATGAAATATGATATTTTAAATGTTTGATATTCATTAATTAATAATTTTGCTCTGTCTCAGACATAGAGCTCTCCTTGGATCTTTATCCTCTTGGAAATTGCATATGGATTACCATTTTAATGTATTATTATCATATATATGTACACAGACATAATACACGTTTTAACAAAATTATTTTAAACAGTTTATATCATCATAAAAGTAACAATTTTTATAGAGTAAAAGACAAACTTTAAGGTGCAATGCTAGAATAATGTTTTTGCATTTTTTTTAGAAATTAGAAAACTATGAAAAAGACAATAAGACATTTTTCAAAACTGTGGCCAAATTTCATGAAAAGCTTTTGCATCAGAACATTGTCTGTCATTTTCCAGAGATCAGTTTACTCATTAAAAAAAGGGCATTATCAACTTAAGCTTTTTTTTAGAATCATACAGACAAAATAAACTTAGTTTATCAAAAGATTTGATGAAGATTGGATACAAAAAATTATATAAAATTCTGAATACAGTTTTAAATAAGTGAACTATTTTATTACAAATAATTATTGTCCTAGGTATGACAATAAACTACATGTGACAGCAAGGCCTTTGGTCAGAAGCTTTTGAGGAGTGTGGAACCACCTCTTAATTGCTGTTGTTCCCAGGTCCACCATGACCCATTTTATCAATCTATCTAATAACAAAGATTTTATACGGCAATAAAAAAAAGATTAACCATTGTATTTTAAAGGATAACACATTTAAGGCAAGCAGTTTTTGTAAGTAAAGTATATGTATGAATAAATATCTGAAGGTATTTTATTGGACATAGATATTAGCTAATTTTTGTTTTCCTTGAGTCCTTTTCTTAGTGGGTGTTCTATGAACATGGTCTTGTTTTGTAGGTTGGCTTCATTCAACAGATATCTCTGTTCTGCTCTTGCTACTTTAAAACATATAGACAAATTTCAAGGTTATTATAAGAACAAAATAACTTCTTAGGAAGTAATTTCTGGGAGATGCCTTGTACCTTTTTCATTTCCTCTATTGCAGGGGCCCCCATAGTGGTTGATATCAACACCTAGAGGTTGATAAGTCTATCCAGGGGCTTGATAAATACATGGGAGTTTGGAAAATACATGGAAGTCAAAAGTGAGTCAACAAATAAATAATGGTGACCAATTTCCAACCAAATATCAATTCCCTTGCTACTATTCATCAAACACATCTTTCCCATTAATGGATTTTTAAAAAATGGTATATTCATTTCTTTTTAATGTGTTTATTAGCTGTATTATTTATGCTTTTTTTTATTATTATTCAAACAAACATGTTTAGTATAGGAAGAGATATAAAATTGAATAACTGTATAATGAAACATGAAGCTAAAATGAATCACCTAAAACTTTTGTAAGATCTAACTTTAGTAACTCTCATCTCAATTTTCAAACATTTTCTTGAATTTCATTGGTTGTCAAATAAAAATAAGCTTTGCGAAATTTCCATAAGAAAACAATCAAAATTTGTGCAAAAATAGGCTCAACTGACATAAAAATATCTTTCTCAAATTCATCCCTAATTTAAATGTTTCAAGAAATCTTATTGGCTAAAAAAATAAAAAATACAACATTCGCCCATGCATTTCCCAGAAAAATTTGCAACAAGCTACCAAGTCGCTGGAGCCAATTTTGTTGCTAAAAAACCTATAAATAGAAACAGCAAATGAATTTTCGTTGCATTTTGAGACTCACACATGCAAAGATACACATGGGAATTATGTGTCAAAATTGCCACCAAAGAAACAAACTTTCTTTATGAGAGATTAGGAAAATTCATACAACAAAGTTTTTCACTTAATATCTTTCATAGAAAAATATTTTGTCTTTTGCATATTTTATTTGCAGCACAATCTTAAATATTCATGCATCCTTCTTAGATCCACTACCACCCTTTTATTTAAGACTGTCAATGCAACAGAATCTACACCTCACATATGTGGATGGAGCTTCATAAAAAAAAACATAAAAAGTGATTAGATCAGGTATTCGCAAAACAGTTGACTTTGTCCCACTGGGACTATCCAGAGTGTTGATAATCGTTTGAGTGTCAAAAGGTGGTTAATAAACTGCGGGGACTAAAACTCATCAATGCCCTTGTTCCTCAAATTTCCTCTTCCCATTATGATATCAACCAATTCAATAAAAAAAGCTATATTAATTTATTTTCAATGTTTTATTACAACAGCAAGACTGACCAGGAGATTGGAGATTTTGAGGAGCATGGAACAACCTTTTAATTGCTGTTGTTCCCAGGTCCACCCTGACCTGGGATGGGGGAGGAGCCCCTGTTAGGATACCAGCTATGGGTAAATAGTGAGACCCCAAACAAAACACTATGAAAACATAAAAATATATCTTTATAGTAAAAATACAAGCAACACATTATTATATAAAAAAATGACCAAAACACATTTTATCTGTAGTTGACAGCATACAATTGTGTTAAAAATATATTCAATTGAAGCCAAAAAATTATATTCAAAATGTTTAAATTTTAGTATTAAATAACCCATAGAAGTTGATAAACAAAATCAGTTAAACCTAATGTGTTTATTTATTTTTCTCATTATTATTATTGGTATTATTCAAGCAAATACATCTTAGGTAGGAAGAGAAAAAGACACTGTAAAGTAATAACAAAACTTAAAGCTAAAATACATTTTTTGTACATGCCTGTGGGCTAATGAGGGAGCAAGGTTTCCATGAAGAAAAGAAAATGGTTACTCCTGCTTTATGATATGTACAAGACAGTATATATATTCAAGATAATATTCAACACCAAAATGAACAACTGTATTTGACCATTAAAGTCTTCCATATAAGAAAAAATTGAATCAGCACTGAAATTTTTACATCTATTGTTTATTTTATTTTCTAGTCTGGTCCATAGTTTTGTATGAAAACCAGACATTGACATTTTCAAATCTGTGAAAATTGTTGTTACTATTGAGTTGGCAAAAATAGTACTGGCTGACATGGAAAATCTATTAAAAGCAGAACACCTGAAAAAATTAAAAATCTATATTGGCCTTAAAATTATCATAACAAAGATCAGGCTACTTGTGTGAATCATTTGTGTAATAATAAAAATACTAAAGTATAGAACTTAAGGTATTCTTTTAGTAAATTTCTGATTTTAACATTTTGAATTAACTGTCTTAGCCTTAAGTAAGGATGTGAAAAGAGATTTTGGTACTACTTTCAACTGACTGAAAGTAACATACAAAGGTTAGAAAATGTACTGAGTAAAAGGTATGAAGGTTAGAAAACATACTGAGTAAAATGATGCAATAAAAACAGAAATGATGAAGTTTAATTTATTTAATGAAAATACTTCATTGTAGAATTTATGATAACATTATTTAACAGCATTTATAACATTATTTTAAAAAATTATGATAACATTATTTAAAAAAATTTATTATAACATTATTTAAAAGAATTTATAACATTATTTAACAGAATATATAACATTATTTAACAGCATTTAATGATAACATTATTTAACAGAATTATTGATAACATTATTTAACAGAATTATTGATAACATGTATACCAATTAAAATATGAGAATAAGATACTTGATAATGAGTAGAAGAAAAGATTTAATAAATTCACAAATGTAAACAATCTCCTTTTGCACAAATATAGAGAACAAACTAATTATGCTGGATCTTTAATATTGATGAGCTGATGTACTAAACTCAATGGGTGATTCATTTCTGGCAATGATAGAGAAAAGAAGAAATGCAGATTTTGCTACTCTGCTTTACAGAATCTGGCAGTTCCAATTCTGCATTGTCATTCTCTTTTGAATACATGTTGCTACTATTCATCTTAAACAATGAACAAGCTTTAATATGATCAGCAAGTAATGTACATGCTATTCATAAGCTGAACAAAAGGTGAGGACTCCAGGATCAAATAACAAATTTAAATTTGGATAGATGTAAATATCTTATTAATTCAGTAATCTGTGCTGTCACACACACACATATATATATATATATATTGTCATCCACAGAGAGACTGTTTCGCTGTATCACAGCTCATCAGTGTGGCTAGACGTCCGGTTGCCTCTGGCTAGAATTGAAAACCGGCTGAATTTGCGTCAGTCGTAAATTTATCCTGAAGCAGTTGGCTCATGGCAGAGAAGAAGGTGAATTTAAGCGTATTTATTTTTAGAAAAACACACAGTGGCTGAGAGAACTCGATTCGATTTACCAAAGAGTCTTGCATTATTAGCCGTAATAGACACTGTTTACAAACCCACACATCCTCCCCAGAGAGCTGAACTGAAATAAATTTTTCAGGAGCATATATATATATATATATATATATATATATTATACACATTATATAAATATGAGCAGAGTATATATCAAGAACTATGGGATTACTTATATATGGATAAATGCTTCTGCCAAAGATCTGAGTGCCGATATGAATGCTCTGTGAAATGTCTATATGAACACAAACAAGTTTAATTAAATTCAACTGACAAGGTCTATTTCTATAATCATTTTGTATTTTTCCAATTTTTAAATTGGATCTTATACATTAGGTTCAAAATTGTGGACAAACTGTCCAAAGTACCTGGTTCAAGAACTATTAACCATCTCAGTCATTATCAAGAGTTGGGTGTTGTCAGTATGGTACTAAGAATTTGTTGTCTACATCCTGGCATTTTTTGAGTGCTGGGATTTCCCAGACAGACAACACAGAGTTTTTGATAATGACTGAAACAGTAAAAAATTACTTGAGCCAGAACTGAATGAAACATGAACTGTTCATCCACAATTTTGATCCAGACGGATATCTTATCTGAAAGTTTAAAAGATACAATAAAGATTGATTGATTGATTGATTGATTGATTATTTAACCAGCATATCGACCTTCGTTGGGCCATTCAATGCTGAAAAAGTTTTTTTCAAAAAGTATAGTTGGTAATATTATTTTTCAAAAACGTATAGCTGGTAATAATATTTTTTCAAAAACGTAGAGCTGGTAATAATATTTTTTCAAAAACGTAGAGCTGGCAATAATATTTTTCCAAAAACGTAGAGCTGGTAATAATATTTTTTCATTTTCATTCTGGTTTTTCAAAAACGTATAGCTGGTAACATTTTTCCAAAAATGTAGAGCTGGTAATAATATTTTTCCAAAAACGTAGAGCTGGTAATAATATTTTTTCAAAAACGTAGAGCTGGTAATAATGATTTTCAAAAAATGTAGAGCTGGTAATAATGTTTTTTCAAAAAACGTAGAGCTGGTAATAATGTTTTTTTCAAAAACGTATAGCTGGTAATAATATTTTTCAAAAACGTAGAGCTGGTAATAATATTTTTCATTTTCATTCTGGTCTTTTGTGATCTTTATAAAAAAGCAATTATTTTGTTGATAAAATTTAATTGCTTCGCTACTCAAATAAAGTTCAAATATGCGGATGTAGTTTGTCGTCATACCCAGGACGCGGATGTAGTTTGTCGTCATACCCCGGACGCAGATGTAGTTTGCAGTCATACCCAGGACGCGGATGTAGTTTGCCGTCATACCCAGGACGCGGATGTAGTTTGCCGTCATACCCAGGACGCTGATGTAGTTTGTCGTCATACCCAGGACGCGGATGTAGTTTGTCGTCATACCCAGGACATGGTAAAAACATGGAAGTTCACTATTTGCCCATAGCTGGGACCCCAACAGGTGCTACCACCCCGGGTCTGGGTGGACCTGGGAACACCAGCAATTAAGAGGTGGTTCCACGCTTCCTCAAAACCTCTTGATCAGATTCTTGCTGCATCCCTCTCTCAATAGCTGTTTTCTCGTTATTGAGCATGGCCATAATACAACATCCCACAGATTTTCACCAGTGCCAGGCATGGACCAGCCAATGACTCCACAGACTCAGTAGCTATGATCAGTCACAACATTAGGTGCGTTTTCTGGCAATTAATCTTTCACCAGGTACAGTTCCAGAGGCCTTAGTGCCAGTGTCTGTAATAGTGATCCATAATGATATTCATGACTTTTAAGGCTATGGCCAGCCAAGCACACTACTCACTAAGATGCCCCAAAACATTGTGCAATACCTGCACTTTAAATTTTTAAAGTGAATAAAGATAGTGCACCAGGTCAATCCTACTCTCTGAGCAACACAAGAACTGAACTGAATAGAAGACATCAATGATGCTAGTGTGCCACAGGTACCACATCAGAGTTTTCTTTCTCATAAGGAGATGTTCTTACAAGGACTAAGGGGTCTCTATTTTCCAATGGTTTTTATTGGTGGTGTTGGGGTATTGATGAGTAACCTTTATCTGCCACGTTCACTATTTGTCCATAGCTGGGACCTTAACAGCTGTTACCATCTTGGAACATAGTGGATCTAGGAATAACAGCAATTAAGAGGCGGTTTCACACTCCTCAAAACCCCATATCTCCTGATCAGAGGCCTTGCTGCTGGATGTAGTTTATCATCATACCCAGGAGATATGTAGATACATGAAAAATTCAATCAAGCATTTACTCTATACAACAAATAGTTATTTTTAAATGTAATCGTTTCAACTACTCAGATTTCACCTTTCTCTTTCAGATGCTAAATATAAGCATCCTTTTTGTTTATATTTCTGAGATGAGGAATTGTAATTATTTATACTACTTACTTGTTTGGACTGTTGTCATATTCATGATGTTTCGGCCATTTTACACTCATCAATCACCTGAAGAAGGCCAGAGTTTACAATGATTGAAACATTGTGAAAATGGTAACAAAGATGAGGACAACACTCCGAACAATGTAAATAGTGTAAATAAGTGTTCTTTTTGTTTTCATTTTTTCTAAAACTTTGTTGTTGCTCACATGTTTGGTCCATGATATTCTCAGCATCATTCTGCAGAACAATATTTCTGTTGCCTCCAGTCTCCTCTTCAGCATTAAGGAAGAGATTTTCTAGGCCATATAGGAAAGCTGATATTATGTAACAGCTCAGAAATCTTTCTTTGTTTCAAATGAGATTTACCTGTTTCATAATACTTTGCTTAGCTTTTGAAAGAAATCTTTCATTATACAAATGTGCCTTTGGATATGATTTTGGTGTTGCATTTTCCATCCCCCAAAATATTTTTAGCACCCCCAAAATGAAACTGCTCTCTTTTATTATCAGAGAGAACACTTTTTGCCTTACGTCAGCATGGCTGATGCAAACCTCCAGGAGATTGATTAATTTTGTCTTCTTGGGCTAACGTTTTTCACTGACATGAAGTGGAAAAATTATCTTGAATGAACCACTAAATCTGTTATTAGTAAATTTGGTTCATTTTGTCATGGCAGACAATTTTTCTTGTCAGAATCTATGTTATATATTTATAAGTCTACCATTCATCCTTGCTTTGAATACTTCTACCACACCTGGTCTGGTGCTCCTGCTATATATATATATATATATATATATATATATATATATATATATATATATAGATATAGATTCTTAATATTCCAATGAAAAATTTGCAATGTTATTGGTCCTGAGCTGGCATCTCGGCTTCAGTTACTTTCTCCATATCCTAGATATTTAAAATTTTGTACTTGCTTGATTTTGGTATATCCAATTTGTAATTTACATGTTAGGCTATTCTTTTTGCTGACAACCATACATTCTTACAATTGATGTTTAGTCCTTTCTTCTTGCTTTCCTTTACTACCTTCTGTTGTTCCTGTAGTTTCTTTTTTGTGTTGACAGCAGACATTAAAAGGAAATTACAGGAACTCCAACAGGAACTGTGTCATCTGCTTATTTACTCTTTTCAAGTCAATAATGATTCCTGATAGTACTTCTAATTTTCTCATGATTTCTTCTCTGTAAAGGTTGAATAAGTCTAGTGAGAAGACGCATTCTTGTCTTATGTCCTTATTATCTTTGTGTATTTATTCATTTTTCTATTATACAATGAATATTTCAGATGAAAATTGAGCTAGAACTATATGTCAGGTTAAAGATTTATTGGACCCTCATCATATACTAATACCTTGGCATTTGAATCATAATGAATTTAATGTAAGAGATAAGGAAATTGAAGATAGAATAAGTTGGGCAAGAGGTAGTTTCACCCATTACTGCTAATTGCGACAAAACCAAGACATCAACCTGAAAACTTGAGTCATGTTCTTAAATAGACACGCCAGATCAAGATTTTTATACAGATGTCATGCATGGCACTAAAAGAATATCTAAACTGTCAGCTGTATACAATGACTTTCTAAGATCTAATGATTAAAAAGAGGCTTTGAGTGAGTGAAGCCTGAGAGTCTTGCCAAAGATCATCCCTCTTTGAACATTGTGGACTGGTGCTACAGATTCACAAAGAACTGTGCTACATAATAGAAAGCACATCACTTGAAGACTACCAACAGCAACTACAACTAAAATTGATAGCACGTGTAACTCAAAGAGAAAACAATGACAATAAAGATGTTGATATTTCACATTAATTCAAATAAAAGGATAGGAAGGCAACCTGCATCAATACTGGAAAGAGCAATAATAGTTACTGGATTTGAAAAGCTTATTTTCCTGAAAAATTGTTTTAAGAGAGACTTTATAAATTTCAACTGAAAGTAGTACTGGCTGCTATGTCAATGTATGACAAATGTTTCTTTGTAGGGAAGTGGCTAACATTAACATTAACTTATGTAAGTATATAGAATCATTTGTTAAACATTACTATAATAATTGTTTCTTTTAGATTTAACTGACAGTATTAAATAATTCTTTCATCATTTGTTCTTAATTTATATTTAAATAATATCCAATATTTACAATTTATCAATTATGGTTAATTTTATTATTATTTACTAAATTATTTAGTTAATTCTCTTAGTGAAATCGAGTTAAATCTACTTAAATTCTTTCACTCTACAATTCAAGTTAATTTAAACTGGTCCTAAATTGTGCCAGATTATATTCAGAAAATATGAAGAATTACCTAAGAGTCTTTTTAAGGAAATCCTCTTCTGTGATTCCATAGTAGGTGAGTGTCTCGTTCCATTCAGGGTTGAGGGTCTTGTGAGTTGTTTTGGTCCTCAGTTTATTTGACTGGAAAATAAAACAAACCAAAATTATTCTCTCCATTTTGGCTCCTGGAGCTTTGCCAATAGCAAGATAATTGAATTTCAAATCTAAATTGTCCATTTAAAATGCTATATTTATCATAAAATATATTCAGTTTAAATACAGAAAGATTCATAAAAATGACCTCAAAAGGCTGCATATTTCAGTTTATATATTTTTCTTGTTACCTCGGTGTTGTTGGCAGACAGAAAGCGCAATTAGCCCTACTGACACAGATTTCTACCTTAATTTCATTCAAATTTTGTGTATGTATGTTTGTGTACATTTTAATTAAATGACAGGCTTAAAAAATTATTAAAAAAATCCAATTTTTAATTTAATGACAGATCTACAAAATTTTTAAAAAAGCTTTTAAAATAATTCTATTTATTATTAAATAATTTCTGAAAAATTCAATAAAATTTTATAATTATTTGATTTTTTTAAGTGGTTGAACATTTTTTTGTCTCTAAATTTATGATGGGTTTGCCCAGACTGAATGGAAGAAAAATGTTTTATTCCAATGTCTTATTTCAAACTCAGTCAAATTTTAAGGGTGTGTGTGCTTGTGTGTTCATTAAATGGTGCAAGCACAAATAAGTCGCTCATATACAACACACACATATACATGACATAGTGCATGCAATGTCAAATGTAGACAGAGTGTGATGGACAAAGAATCAACTTTTCTTTTATAATATAGTTTTTTGGTATTTCTTTGATGTGAAGGTCTTTTGTAAATACAACTAAAGAGAAAATGCAAGATGATTTTTCTAACCTCAAAAAGTCAGTAGGATATGTGGTATAAAATATTTATCAACTTATACATATCTAGAAAGACATGACAGATGTTACCTATTTATGTAGATATTTTGATGCACCGTAAAAAAGAAAATGTAAATCGAATGACAAATTAAAGGTTGAAAATCTTGGAATATTGTCAGCTGAGGCCAGATCAAAAAACAATGAAGATATTTGTACATGAACTGATGAAAATTAAGTTATATGTATCATAAATTTGTTTTATGGCCAACTGAACATACATTTCTGGAACATGGCCACAGATTTCAGAAGATTATACAAAAGAATTTATGTGGCTCTGTAAAATCTGGGACAAGGCAATAGATTTCAGATTAACCTATTAATGCCCACCATCTCATTTTTGAGAAAGCAGGCATTAATGGGTTATAGGTAGAAACCTGTAATGGTTGTTAGCAAAAGGGACAGCCCAACATACAAATTACAAATTGGAGATAACAAAATCAAACGAGTACAACGATTTAAATATCTGGAAAAGGATAGCGAAAGGTGCCTTCCAAAATAATATAATTTTTTCTATACATCTTGCCAATCTGTATCACCTTCTTGGTTGTGAGTTTTTCATGATGTTTGAGTTCTTCTACATATGTTAGGAGACAGTCATGGATGCACTTTGGGAAGATGTTCATTGTTGTTTTAAGTACTTTGTAAGTACTCCTTGGGATAGCATGCTCTGCAATGCAGTCGAGTAAGAAATTTCTTCTGTTTTTTAGAGAGTAGTCTGATAATAGTAGTTTTTTTAATAAAATGGCCATATTCACTTCAAAAATAGAAAGTTTTGAAGTCAGATTTAATCAATATTTTATTAATTAAGATTTAGATTTAATATCAATTAAATAACATACATGGTGATCAACTTGGAAAAAAACAGTAAATTCTTTTCTCATGAAGTTTTCAAAAATTAAATGATACATGGTCAAATCCACTTAGAATAATAAGTCCATAATATTACATAAATTTTTATTCGAAAAATTTCCCTGTATAATATTTGATTTATGTAAATTATGTACATTAACAATGAAGGAAATAAATATTTAAAAAAGTTCTTATTGATAGAACAGATAGAAAAATGTCTGTTGAGATATTTGGTGAGTTTGATAAAGTTCTCTTGCTATCAAATAAGTCAGTAGATGTCAGATAGAAATTAATAAAGGAACATGTGGAAATTGTGTTTTATGTCTAAATACTTTTGACTATTCCATCATCATGATTTTTAAGGAAAGTAAGTAGAAATTTAAGAAATAGTCAATGTTGCATTTGTGTCATTAACAGTTTAAAGTTTAAAATAGACATGGCTCCACTGCTATGTCTATGAAATAGAATTTATTTTCAAGTGATAAAAATGTCTCAATATTTTCAACTAAACAAGTGCCAAGATTGAAACAAATTTTATAACTTTCTACCTGATATCAAATTACTTATAAAATAGGAGAAACTCACCAAATAAATGTTGTTCCCTGTTGATATTATTTAATAGATGCAACATTGCTATCCTATAGTTATTTCCATGACATGTTCAAGATAAGCTCCATTTTTTAGTTCTATCAGTTCTGACCTTTACAGCTAGACATCTTCCACTTCTACAGCTGAAACCACTAAGCTTTTTCACTAAAATGGAAGATTCTTGCATGGTTGATACCCTGAACACTTCAATCCTGAATTCAGAGTCAATCATCTTTCATCATAATCTTCATTTCATACCGCTTTCTCTTCTGTTCAAATCACCCACTTCATTCATCATTACCATTTTAAAAGTAACCCCTCTACCTTCAATAACCCTCTCGAATCTTGTATTGGGTGAAAATGGAAGTGTTTAAATGAAAGATTGCTGCCAATATGTTTAGAATGAATATTTTTTGTGTAAAAGAAAATTTTTCATGATATTATATATTATCTGATATTATACAGTTACTATTTTCTTCTTTTGAAGGTACTCAATAGCATGCCAGTTCTAAAATGAAATTAATAATTTATAATGTAACAATAATGATAAATCATGTTTAAAAGCTTGGCATGATAACAACAACTAGAATGAGATATTTGATCAGGAAAAGATGCATGTGAAGATATCACTGAGAAGGCAAATGTGAAAGACACTGAACAGTTGTATTTTTTAAAGATTCCAATGTTCACTTCGCAAGTATTAATTGCTTCTGCGATCAAAGGAAGAAAAATGCAAAGAAGGAAAATGAAATAAAGAGCAAGGCTGCAGAGAATGAGAGCGGATAATGAAAGATACATTAAAAGACAAGACAGGGTAGTAGAGAGAATCAATAGAGAGGATAGGGAAAGATATGATAAAAAGAGGTTCACTAGCATCTATATTTTCCTTTGTTGTCTTTTAATGAAAGTGAAAGTAGATAGGGAAAAATAAAATAAAGAGGAAAATTGGATAGAATAGTGAATGATACATTAAGAGGGAAGAAAAGGGAATCATTAGTGAGGATAGTGAAAAAAAAAATTAAAACACAACAAAGGGGAGTAAAAGGAATTAGAGAGGATATTGAAAGATACATATAAACAAAAAGGGAGAGTCATTAGAGAGGATATTGAAAGATACATTAAAACAAAAAGATATGGGGTCCAGGAGAGTCATTAGAGACGATAGTGAAAGATACATTAAAACAAAAAGATATGGGGCAGGGAGAGTCATTAGAGAAGATAGTGAAAGATACATTAAAACAAAAAGATATGGGGCAGGGAGAGTCATTAGAGAGGATAGTGAAAGATACATTAAACAAAAATATAGGGAAGTAAAAAGTCATTAAAGAGGATAGTGAAAGATACATTAAAACAAAAAGATAAGGGAGTAGGGAGAGTCATTAGAGAGGATAGTGAAAGATACATTAAAACAAAAAGATAAGCGAGTAGGGAGAGTCATTGAGAGGATAGTGAAAGATACATTAAAACAAAAAGATAAGGGAGTAGGGAGAGTCATTAGAGAGTATAGTGAAAGATACATTAAAACAAAAAGATAAGGGAGTAGGGAGAGTCATTAGAGAGGATAGTGAAAGATACATTAAAACAAAAAGATAAGGGAGTAGGGAGAGTCATTTGAGAGGATAGTGAAAGATACATTAAAACAAAAAGATAAGGGAGTAGGGAGAGTCATTTGAGAGGATAGTGAAAGATACATTAAAACAAAAAGATAAGGGAGTAGGGAGAGTCATTAGAGAGGATAGTGAAAGATACATTAAAACAAAAAGATAAGGGAGTAGGGAGAGTCATTTGAGAGGATAGTGAAAGATACATTAAAACAAAAAGATAAGGGAGTAGGGAGAGTCATTAGAGAGGATAGTGAAAGATACATTAAAACAAAAAGATAAGGGAGTATGGAGAGTCATTTGAGAGGATAGTGAAAGATACATTAAAACAAAAAGATATGGGGCAGGGAGTATCATTAGAGAGGATAGTGAAAGATACATTAAACAAAAATATAGGGAAGTAAAAAGTCATTAAAGAGGATAGTGAAAGATACATTAAAACAAAAAGATAAGGGAGTAGGGAGAGTCATTAGAGAGGATAGTGAAAGATACATTAAAACAAAAAGATAAGGGAGTAGGGAGAGTCATTTGAGAGGATAGTGAAAGATACATTAAAACAAAAAGATAAGGGAGTAGGGAGAGTCATTAGAGAGGATAGTGAAAGATACATTAAAACAAAAAGATAAGGGAGTAGGGAGAGTCATTTGAGAGGATAGTGAAAGATACATTAAAACAAAAAGATAAGGGAGTAGGGAGAGTCATTAGAGAGGATAGTGAAAGATACATTAAAACAAAAAGATAAGGGAGTAGGGAGAGTCATTTGAGAGGATAGTGAAAGATACATTAAAACAAAAAGATATGGGGCAGGGAGTATCATTAGAGAGGATAGTGAAAGATACATTAAACAAAAATATAGGGAAGTAAAAAGTCATTAAAGAGGATAGTGAAAGATACATTAAAACAAAAAGATAAGGGAGTAGGGAGAGTCATTAGAGAGGATAGTGAAAGATACATTAAAACAAAAAGATAAGGGAGTAGGGAGAGTCATTAGAGAGGATAGTGAAAGATACATTAAAACAAAAAGATAAGGGAGTAGGGAGAGTCATTTGAGAGGATAGTGAAAGATACATTAAAACAAAAAGATAAGGGAGTAGGGAGAGTCATTAGAGAGGATAGTGAAAGATACATTAAAACAAAAAGATAAGGGAGTAGGGAGAGTCATTTGAGAGGATAGTGAAAGATACATTAAAACAAAAAGATAAGGGAGTAGGGAGAGTCATTTGAGAGGATAGTGAAAGATACATTAAAACAAAAAGATAAGGGAGTAGGGAGAGTCATTAGAGAGGATAGTGAAAGATACATTAAAACAAAAAGATAAGGGAGTAGGGAGAGTCATTTGAGAGGATAGTGAAAGATACATTAAAACAAAAAGATATGGGGCAGGGAGTATCATTAGAGAGGATAGTGAAAGATACATTAAACAAAAATATAGGGAAGTAAAAAGTCATTAAAGAGGATAGTGAAAGATACATTAAAACAAAAAGATAAGGGAGTAGGGAGAGTCATTAGAGAGGATAGTGAAAGATACATTTAACCAAAAAGATATGGGGGCAGGGAGGGTCATTAAAGAAGATAATGAAAGATACATTAAAACAAAAAGATATGGGGTCAGCGAGAGTCATTAGAGAGGATAGTGAAAGATACATTAAAATAAAAAGATAAGGGAGTAGGGAGAGTCATTAGAGAGAATAGTGAAAGATACATTAAAACAAAAATATATGGGGCAGGGAGTGTCATTAGAAAGGATAGTGAAAGATACATTAAACAAAAATATAGTAAAAAGTAAAAAGTCATTAGAGAGGATAGTGAAAGATACATTAAAACAAAAAGATAAGGGAGTAAGGAGAGTCATTAGAGAGGATAGTGAAAGATACATTAAAACAAAAAGATAAGGGAGTAGGGAGAGTCATTAGAGAGGATAGTGAAAGATACATTAAAACAAAAAGATAAGGGAGTAGGTAGAGTCATTAGAGAGGATAGTGAAAGATACATTAAACAAAAATATAAGGAAGTAAAAAGTCATTAGAGAGGATAGTGAAAGATACATTAAAACAAAAAGATAAGGGAGTAGGGAGAGTCAGAGAGGATAGTGAAAGATACATTAAAACAAAAAGATAAGGGAGTAGGTAGAGTCATTAGAGAGGATAGTGAAAGATACATTAAACAAAAATATAAGGAAGTAAAAAGTCATTAGAGAGGATAGTGAAAGATACATTAAAACAAAAAGATAAGGGAGTAGGTAGAGTCATTAGAGAGGATAGTGAAAGATACATTAAACAAAAATATAAGGAAGTAAAAAGTCATTAGAGAGGATAGTGAAAGATACATTAAAACAAAAAGATAAGGGAGTAGGTAGAGTCATTAGAGAGGATAGTGAAAGATACATTAAAACAAAAAGATAAGGGAGTAGGTAGAGTCATTAGAGAGGATAGTGAAAGATACATTAAAACAAAAAGATAAGGGAGTAGGGAGAGTCATTAGAGAGGATAGTGAAAGATACATTAAAACAAAAAGATAAGGGAGTAGGGAGAGTCATTAGAGAGGATAGTGAAAGATACATTAAAACAAAAAGATAAGGGAGTAAGGAGAGTCATTAGAGAGGATAGTGAAAGATACATTAAACAAAAATATAGTAAAAAGTCATTAGAGAGGATAGTGAAAGATACATTAAAACAAAAAGATAAGGGAGTAAGGAGAGTCATTAGAGAGGATAGTGAAAGATACATTAAAACAAAAAGATAAGGGAGTAGGGAGAGTCATTAGAGAGGATAGTGAAAGATACATTAAAACAAAAAGATAAGGGAGTAGGTCGAGTCATTAGAGAGGATAGTGAAAGATACATTAAACAAAAATATAAGGAAGTAAAAAGTCATTAGAGAGGATAGTGAAAGATACATTTAAAGACAACAAAGAGGAGTAAATTGAATCAGTAGTGGAAGATGAAAGTGCAGAGTTGGAGAAAATGGTCGTTTGATATAAACAAATAGATGCAAGAGAAAGTTTAGGAATAAGGTCAAGAGAGAAAGAACAAATATCCTGAGTGGAATGAATAAAAGTAGAATGAGTGAAGGAAAAGAAAACAAATGGAGATGTGGAAAAGGGGATAAAGAAATTTTGAGAGAAAGAAAATGAGCAGGAGTAAGAGCTCTGTTTCTAAATTAGAAGAGATTTTCCCTATCTACATGCAATATTCAATGTATTTGCTAAGTCATTAACAATTTGTTCAAGATAAAATGCATAAAGAAACAAAAGGAAATCACATGTCTGATAGAAATATAAGTGTTCTTGGTAACATTGGAGCCATGCTGTGTGCATGTCAATGCCTGTTACTTGGAAAGAAATAAAAGAATAAACATACATGTAGAAAAGTTGTGTGGCTTTGGGCATGCAAATGAGAATAACTGAATACAATTCTCTTCTTGATTCATGATTACCAGTCAAAGTTCTTTGGAAATGGAATCAGTAATTGGATGATTCAACTTGTGGATTTCATTTTCAAAGGGATTCAAGACAAAGCCTCGTTCTGATACACATATGTTCTTTAAATATTTAAACATGTTTGAGAGATGAATAAAAAGAAATAGAGAGAGGAATAAAGGACAAAACATAATCATTGAGGGAGAAATAAGTCACAAGTAAGTGAATCTAATAAAGAAAAAGAAAACTGTTATGACAGATTGACTTAGAGAGAAGAAATGATGTAAGAGAGACAGAGTGAAACAGAGAGTGGTGAAAAACTGTGTAGATGAAGAGAAAGTAAGAGTGAGAATTAGGGAGTGAATTTATGAAAGGGAAACAAAAGACAAGGAAAGGTTTTGAAAGAGGAAAACTGAAAAAGTTAATGGTCAAAGTTGAATTAAACCAGGAAACAATAGTATTAAAAAAGTGCTCAATATACATATAAAAAGATAAAAATTTAACATGTAGAGCTTTTAAGTATAGAAAATTAGATCAGCCGATTTTGTTACCTTGGCTTCAACCTTTCGGTATTGTCAGGTGATTTCAGTCAATTGATTTCCTAACACTTTAGGAAATCAATTGACTGAAATCACCTGAAGATACCAAAAGGTTGAAACCAATGTAGTGGAATCAGCTGATCTCCTAATTTTCTGTATAATTTCAACTATTAAGTAATAAACTTAATATATATAGTACTACACATAGATGGTCTGATTTTATTATACAAATCTCAAACTATAAAACTGATATTAACCAACTGATGTACAGAATAATTTTCAAGATATATTTACATTAAATATTAATATAGATGTCTGTTGAGCATAAAGAGGGGGATCAGTTTTTTTTATTGTTAAGTAATAAATTGAACCCCCAGTATTACTCCATACTGTTCTTGAGTATTCTTATATCCTTCCCAAATATGTCAAGGTAGCTGAACAGTTCCAACATATCATTGTGGCATATTTTATCGAACACCTTTGCGTAATCTCTAAAGCACAGGTACACATCCCTTTTATGACCATACTTTCATTATATTTTTTTTATTGATTTTGATTAAATACTTGTTCCTAATGGCTAAATCCAACTTGTATTCTTTACAAACACTAATTAAAAGCTATTTAACTAGTTTTTCAACTCTTCGATATAATAGTGCTAGTTGAGCCATTTCAATCATCTTGCTAATTATTTCTGAAGAAAATTGTAGGCTAGGAAGAAATACTTGCTTTAATTCATTTAACAGATTAATTCAATTTAATTCTTCTTTTCTTAAATTTAGAACTGCAAAAACCTGCTGTAGATGAAAAGAAGTAGAATACAAGTATAATATAATGTTAAAGGAACTTAGAAAAATACAGAAGAAATTATAAAAATACAGAGGATATGCCATGGCTGCTGTAAAATATACCCTGGATCTAGTAAAATCAATTGAGAATGAAGTGTGTGTGAGAGAGAAAGGTGAAGAAAAAGAGTGAAATACAGAAAGATAATGAAAATGCATAAAAAGGAAGCAACAGAAAAAGGACAGATATATACAGGGTGTATCAAAAATATTTTTACAAACTTTGGGGGCAGGTTCCTTACACCAAAATAAGGGCAAAAGTCCACATAACCATATAACTGCAAATCCTTCACTTTTGAGTTATTAAGTTTAAAGAAAGTTTATGGTAGATGGTGCTGTGTTGCCATGTTGACTAGGTTACATTTGTAATTCGTGTACATTTGTGGCTAACAGTTGATTCAATATAATCTTTCCATCTCATGTGAGTGGAAAACATTAGCCTGAAAAGACAAAATGAGTCACTCTCCTGGAGGTTAGCATTAGCCATGCTGATACAAGACAGAAAAGGTTCTCTCAGATGATTAATAGAGAGCAGTTTCATTTTGGAGTTCTTCCTTGCCACAGTTAACAACAGAAAGTAGGTCATTTTTTTAGATCAGTTGTCAATATGACTTTATCAAACTGATCTGACTTATTATTAAGACAGGAGTAAATAGTTGTGTCATCAATATAGATACTGAGTTGAGAAATGATGCCATCAGGAAGATCATTGATGAAAATTAGGAACGACATCGGTCCAAGGATAGAGCCCAGTGGGACACTTGCATTAATACAAAAAGATCTAGAAGAGTGGCCATTCAAGATAACTTTCATTTTGCAATTTGATAAGGAAAACTGAATCAGTTTGAAAATTTGTTCATAACCTTTCAACTTGTGAAGAAGACCATTATGCTTTCACAAGTTTAATGTCTTTGAGATATGCAAAGCAACAGCTTAAGCTTCACCAGTCTTATCAGCAATAATTGTTAATACACCAGAAGTTGACATAGAGAAGCAAAAAATATATTGCTCATCTGAAAGATGATTCTTTGAGGTCAGATGCTAAAACAATTGTCTATAGATTTGGGTTGAGGAGATTTTTAGCAGTCATTACATAGAGACTGTAACCAACATGCTTGAAGACCAGAAACGGAGCCAGAAAGAATCCAGTTTAGCCAAACAATCTGATCTAATAAGGGAATTAAAAATGTATCCAGAAGGATTCACAATAGATATGTTTTTGTATGAAAACTTAATATAATGAACCTCATTTGGAGTTTTAAGCAACTTTTAGTTGCATGTTGAGGAGATTCTTGTAGTTTGGTTTTGTCATTTCTTACAAAAGTAGGATTAAATGGAAGAAGAAAACTTTAAGGCTGAAACAGATGAATGAAAAAGTCATCAATTGAAAGTAGGGATTACTAGTGATAACTAGAAAATCTTTTTTATGTATATATCAATACATCTACATATATGAAGAGAGAGAAGATCTTTACCAAATAACAAAAACCACAAATAAAGATGATGATATAATCAAGATGTTGACTTTCCATACTATTTTAAACAAAAGCTTTAGAAGGAAATTCCCATCAATACAGGAAGTCTAGTTTCCTAAAAAACTGTTTAAAAAAAAGATTTTATCAATTCCAACCAGTTGTTTCACTGAGCCATGCTAGACAATTTTTCTCTTCTGAATCTATCTTAGATATTTATAAGTTTACTATTCTTCCATGCCTTGAATATTGCTGTCATATATGGCCTGGTGCACCAGTTATGTTTACAGATCTTTGATAAAAATCCAAAGAAGAATCTGCAATGTCATTGGTCATATCAGCTTCCGTCACTTTCCTATTGCTCTAATATAGTTTTTCCAGTGCCTTTTCTATAAATATTTCATGGTAACTGTTGTGACAAGCTTTTCACTTTCATGAATTTAAGTGCAGTACTAGATTTTACAGTTGAAATTGCTAGATGTAACCATAAGTTCAATGCTAAAAGTTTCTTCTCTTTTGTGGAAATCTCTTTTGGCATCTTGCTTTCTAAGAAACTTTGATCTTCAAAAATTTAAATGCAATGTCAATTGTTAATTCTTTATCATTCTTAATCTTCTTAATCCCTGTTCTTTATCATTCTTCTCAATAATGTCTTTCTTTTTCTCATATTCTTTCATGCTTCTTTTCATTACATTTTGGCAGATTTATTGCCTTGTTTGGGGTGAAATGATTAAAACTTTAATATATCAGAATTTACTGAGACTATATATATTTCTTAAAAAACAAATGACAGATAGTTAATATGATCTTGGGTTTATATTTTTCTCTGATATACAATTTGTTATTGTTGTCTTCAAGCTTAAATCACTATTTATATATATATATATTCCTTCATCTTAACATCAAAAAACTGATTATAGAACTGGAAAAGATTATTATGAAAATAAATAGACATAATGTGTCTATATTATTCAATGAAGCATGAAACTTGAATGAAAATATGCTGTCTATATGTATAAACAGAATTTGTTTATTGTAAGTAAGTAGCTTTTTTTGACAAAAGTTTTGAAATAAATACCTTTTCATAAAATAATTTAAAAGATGGAATGACATTTGGAAAATATGAAAATTAAAAGAGGAAGAACTGAAGAAAAGAAAATGTAATATTTTACCTGTTTTTTTTTTTTGTTTTGTTTTAGTTCCCAGATATACATTTCATTTATATAAATAATCTTATAAGTAACAAAGGAGGTAAATAATAGTAAAATAATCCTATGAAAAAGTGTTGAAAAAAAAACTTCATTCTCCAGAAAAAGAAACACAAAAATGATAACATCCCACAATACAATTCAACTAAAGGACCAACAAAAATGTGACTTTAAACAAAATTTCACCTGATGAAGGAATGAAGAATGAATTGGCTGAAATGTTAAAAATATAAAATAGATGCACGTAAGAGATTAAAAAAAATCATTTAATATCAAAAACTCATAATCTCAAAATCTCAGATAAAATATATCAACAGAATTTTATTAATTTTTTGGACTTACTTTGCTGGCTCCTGGTAAGAGATGCAATTTCACATAAGGATCAGAGAGACCATTGGAATCCATTGCTTTTAGACCCTGAAAATTTAATATGTTTATATTTATTAAATCTATACTAAATACAAAGAGAATTATAGTTGCTAAAGTCATGTATATATTTTAACTCTTTTTAACAGCTACTGATATAGAGTAAAATATTAAAGGGAATTTGCTATTTCATATAATATATATATATATATACACATACATAAACAGGAAGTAAAAATTTCGTAAGTTGAATGAGTCATTTTTCTACCTGTTTGACTCTTCTATTTTATATTTTTATTTAGTTGTCAGTGAAAAAAATTCTGTGAAAATAAGAAATGTTTACTATTAATTTTTATACAGTGTGTTGTGTTTGTGAAGTAAAAACTTTAAAAATCCTGTAAATTAAGATTTGGTAAAATGAACAAATTCAAATGATGATTATTAGAACATATTTTCTTGTCCATCTTGCATGTTTACAAATCAACCATTCGTCTGTGCATTGAATACTGTTGCCACATCTAGTCTGGTGCTCCTGCTATTCATCTCAAGGTTGTTGACAAAATCCAAAGAAGGATCTGCAATGTAATCAATCCTGACTTGAGATCTCGACTTCAGTCACTTTCTCACCAACATGACGTGGCTTCCATATGTCTTTTGTACAAATATTTTCATGGCAACTGCTCTGATGAGCTTTTTTCCCTGGTGCCCTGACTACATGAATTTAAGTGTGCTACTCTATTGGTATTTAGGTCCCACCCTTTTACTGTTGAAATAGTTAAATGTAACCACCATTTCTACTCCAACAGTTCTTTTTCTCACACCACATCTGTTGAACTCCCTTCCACTTTCTTGCTTCCCTGATAGCTATCTTTTTGAATGCTGTTCATCTTTTGTTCCCTCCTCAATCCTCCTTATACTCATTCTTTTCTCTCACTTTCACTACCTGTAACCCTTTGTGTACTAGTGGCATTCCTGCCTTGCTTGGGTTGAAATGTTTAGAGAAAAAAAGGAGAAAGTTTGGAACAAAGTAAAAAAAAACTTTTTTGTTGAAAATTGTTAATAAGATACAATATTGGAGTGGATACCAATAGAAAATAGAATTTAAGTAACTTTTAATTTACAGAAGAAGATAAAAAGATAAAGCATTTAATTAATCTGCAAAGTTACAGCTTTTAGATATTTATAGTTAATAAGTTTTTAGTATTTTTATACTATTCAAGTAAAACATTTCAAAACAGAGCCTAGCGTTTTTCTGTTAAATATTCATTTGTATTCTTGTATTTAATACTCAGTCTACACTTGATGTATAAATAGAAAAACAATAATTTAAGTCTTTAAGAAATCTTTCAGTGTCTTGTTGACTTCAAGTTGTATGGCAACTGTCTCCAATAGAAGAAATTTGACTAAAAAAAATGAAACAATTTGTTTAAAATCAACTTAACAATTTCTTGATGATAAAATTTTCTATTTGCACTTTATCTGTTTTTTCCTTTCCTTTCTTTTCTCTTTGTGGATGAGTTGAACATTTTTACAAGCCTGAACCTCTGAATTTTCTCAGTTTTATCTTAATTCATGTTCCTAATTATCATTAGGCATTCTCATGCAGTAGAATCTAGAACCAGAGTTTTCCCTCTCCAAGACTGGCTGCCACTCAAGGCTATAGCACCCAGTCTGACCTGCTATTTACCCATAGCTGGGAAGAGAAGAGATGGATTTATACCTTTCTAATGTAAGTGAATGTAATGAATTTGACTGGAATTTGAACTCTGCTTTCCGATCTCTCAATCCATTACTCTACTGTGCCTCCTATCCAGTTTTGTAGCTGGTCTAAAACATGATAGACCCAAAGTGTGAAAGTGTCGTCATCAAATACCACAAGAGAGAGGTCAAATGGTTCTTTAATACAGAGGTGCTTCCACTGATCAAGAGTGCCTACCTTGTATTTCACTATTTTAATTGGTAACTTGGTCCCAGTGTGTATAGAAATAGCAGAGTGTTTGAAATCAAAATTTGTAGCATAGTACTTAAGAAACCCACTCAACTTTCCATAAGTGCAGTCATTAGTTATTTTTAACAATAAGTCTTAAAACTTGATCCATCATGTCAAAGGTTGGCACATCATAAAAGCAACCAATACAACCAACCTTCATGTCAAGGGATAGATTGTTCATATCTTTGTGAGGGTGTATGGCTGATTTATTCATGGGCTTCTGAAACATTTGTCCCGCAAACATTATTGGTGGACTTACGTGAATCCAGGTAAAAAAAAGGTTCTCACTATGAGAATGTGCTTATTGTGTGTGTGAAATAAACAGGTATGATAGACATGTGTGTGAATGTGTGAGAGTTCAAAAGTCAACAGAGAACCAAGGAAGCGAACATGCAGCATTCTTTATCTACATCCTACGTCACAAAGCAAAAAGGAAAGGGAGAATGGACTGAAAATGTAACACCAATTGACTATCAATCTCCCTCGGTCTGGAGCTCCATGCAAGATCTCCCAATGTGGAGTGAACCTGATGATGGGAAAGATGAGGAAACAACTCAGAACTACATGGCAAGAGCTTGTCACAGAAGCTAATCAGGTAAGTTGCCTGCTACCTTCCCCTTTATCTCTTGCTTTCAATATTTTAGTGATTCTTCTATTCATTGTGTCTCTTCAGGATGTGGGTCTCCATAATTTCCTATCCCGCATTGCCCTTAGCACCAGTTCTCCTTTTGCTAATCCTAATGTCCTCTCATTCCACCATCCGTTCACAGAAGCTAATCAGGTAAGTTGCCTGCTACCTCCCCTTTTATCTCTCAATATGCCATTTGCGAGTTAAGCTTTCATGTACTCCTTTCGATTTTTGATTCTGGGTATAAGTGTTTTTGTGACCATTTTCTTTAAGATATCCTTGTTGCTTACTCTCTCTGTCCATGGAATTTTCAATATCCTTCTGTAGAACCATATTTCTTTTGCCTCCAGTTTCCTCTTTAACTGTTGTGCAGTCACTGTCATACAAGAGGACTGATGTCACATAGCAGTTTAATGCACTTTTCTTTGTTAGTACTCTTGGAATGCATCTTTTACTAATCTGATAAAAGACAAAATTGTTATTTCAAAATGATATTTCATAACTTATTACTAAATATGATGTCAGTCATACTTGAAAATTAATATATTCATATATTAGTATATATTGAATCACATAGAAAGAAATTGGGTGTATATACACATACAAAGGTACTGAAAAATTCTTGAGCCAACCAAGATAGCCTTTCTTCCAAATTTGGTCATTGGGTCAAATTTTGGAAAATGAGTCAGTGAGAATCCTTTTTCAATATCTCCTGATGAGTGTACATGTTCATATTATATACAAACACACTTCAGTTCAGTAACTGTTAGGTAATATAAATCCTCCTATATGGCAATGAATGGTGGACAATCTCCTCAAAAATGAAGAGGAGACTTGAAGCAACAGAAATGTGTTTATACAGAAGGATGTTGGGAATACTATGAACTGAAAATATAACCAACAATGAAGTTTTAGTGAAAATGGAAACAAAAAGGACACTTACATTTAACATCAAAAAGAGGGAGTTGAAATTTCTATGGCACATAATAAGGAAAGAGGGCTTGGAAAATCTGATACTCACAGGACAGACTGAAGGCAAGAGGGACAGAGGAAGGCAATGCAGAACTTACCTAGGAAGCTTCAGTAAATGGCAGAACAGGGTTTAGGAGAGATAAACAAAAATACAAAATTTATTAAGAACTATAAAAGACAGGAAATTGTGGAGAGCCATGATCATCAACATCCTGGAGGCACGTAGAAGAAGAACTTATATAAATTTTTAAAGTTTTTCTTTACACTACAATATCTATTGTAAAATGCTATGTAAAATGTGGAGATGATAATTTAAGACCATTCAAAGGATTTACTGGTCTTGTATGTCACTTTAAGCACAAGCAGCACTGGTTAAACTTAGATTAGATAATCTACATACTTATATTCTTAAACTTGCTACTTGAGGTAAAACTTTGTATAGATAGCCAGACGCACAAACCTATCAAAACTTTTAAAGAGTTTCAATCTCTCTTTGAAATCTTCCTGCCATGAATATAAGCCAACAATTGGCCAGTCTCTAATAATGTATCTGACATTCATAGCTTCATTTCTCTTTTAGCACCTGTCTGGTGATTAAACCAATCTGGAGACCTTTAAATCATTAAAGAGAAAGCTATGGTAAGCAGGAAGCATCCAGTGATGACAGTCTTGTCTGGTGGACATCTTCAAAGGCTGTATCTCTTTAATGTCCTACCTGACATTTATGATGTATGAAAGCCACTCAGAAAACTTCAACTGGCTTTAGCTTGAGGTAAGATTTTTCCACATTTTGACTTTGAATCAATAAAAGGAATTTTTATGTTAGATTTGTACTATATTTGTATGGCAAATTTGTTCAGGTTTTGAACAAAGGATGTTGGGAAAAGTTGGTTAGCTTATGAGGTCTTTGTTCAAAATTTTCAAGATGTTTGATGATTTGTTAGCTTATAAAGAAATGGATTTGGATTTAAATTCTGTATTTATCAAGTAACTTGTGATAAAAGTGACATACAGACTAACAGTGAAGTTGAAATCAATTTTTGGTTTTATAACAAAGCAATAGTCATCATCATGTTTATTTGTTCTGTGCTCTTGTTGTTTTGGGTATCCTCGTAGAAATGTATTCACTTCACTAGCAAAATTAGTTTGCAAGATGAACTTCATAACCTGTTGTGATACAACAGACACTCAGCATAATTTACTTTGTTCTACTTTTTGATGTTTGATAGTTTACATCATCATCATCACTACAAACATGACCACACCCATGATCAGGTGTTTAAATTTTGGAAAGCATCTTTTGTTGTTCCAATGCATCTTCAGATTTTGGTGTTACATTTTCTGCCATCTGTTCCCAGATGCATTTTGTAGCTCACATTTTGGGCTGTCGCTTTTGCTAATGACTGTGCATTCTGTCTTCATAAAATTGATTTATCCCCACTTTCCTTTATATTCTTGTTCCTGCAGTTTTTTTGTGTCTGCCATCAAAACAGTGTCAAATGTATATCTTAAGATTGTGCCCACCAATAAATATAAGTTTGATATAAGACAAAATAAATGATTTATTTTACAAGGATGATAAACCTGATACATTATTAAAATATCAATTAATAATTGTCTATTCTGATAAAGAAAATGATTTTATAAATATTTTTTACAAATTTATTAATATTCAATTATTAACTAATTTTAATTTTCTCCTGATACAGAAAAGAAGTTAATATTCAGTCTGTTTGTAATATGTTAGCATTTAAAGATTTTACTTTTTGTCTAAGATAGTCAAATAAATTGTATGAGGATTTGATTACATGTCAGTTTTTGAATGATAAGAGTTTTCTTTGTTTCTGCAGACCATTTCATTATACAACCCGAAATAGACAAGTCCATTTCACAACAAATCTGGAAATAGACATGTCTATTTCACCACACAGCCAGAAATAGACTAGTCCATATCACTATACAACCAGAAATAGACTAGTCCATTTCGCAATACAACCAGAAATAGACTAGTCCATTTCACTATACAACCAGAAATAGACTAGTCCATTTTGCTATACAACCAGAATAGACAAGTCCATTTCACAACAAATCTGGAAATAGACATGTCTATTTCACCACACAGCCAGAAATAGACTAGTCCATTTCACTATACAACCAGAAATTTCATTTCACTAGCATGAAGATGATATAAAAAAAATATATCTTTCACATACATGATTTATCCTAAGCTGATTTGACATCATCATAAGAACATTAACTGAAAAAACTGCAAAAGTCCTTTGCATGATGAGTAAATAGACAATTTTTGAATCAATAACATAATAACGTAAAGGTCTTATATATTGAATAACAAAGAAAAGAATGGTTTATATTGAATAACTACTAAATAGTGAAAGAAATAACTTACCCTTGCACGTACCACTGTGCAGTTGAGAGCATTATTATCGTTGTCATAAAGCAAAGAAAACTCTAACACTCCCAGAGTCACTGAAATTGGATTGAAATAGATGAAGATTAGGTTTTAGTGCATTAACTGATTGTGAGATATGTCATATCAACAGACGGAGATATATACACGGATGGAGAGAGAGAGAAATAAAACAATTTTAAATAAACAATAAAATGACTCATTCACTAATAACAGCAAATAGAATTATTAACTTTATTTAAGTTAAGAAATAGTTGCAGAAAAAAAAAATCAGGTTTATCAGTTGCGATTTGTTTGTGGTGGGAATAGGCACTTGTTAACATGGTTAGGAAGTTCTGTAAGGGTTTTTTTTTCTAATTTCACTATCTAAAATTTTGCTGCTTCTTTCTGAGAAGAAAGATATATGAAAAATATAATTCAGTTTCTTATTAATTTCCCATCTTTAGAATGTCACATTTTACTTTTGAAAAATTTCAGAAGAGAAAAAATGATTTTTTAAATAAATTTAAATTGTGATCATTCTTATAGAAATTAATTTACAATTAATATTAAATTAAACTTAATATTAATTATAATAGAATAGTGGCTATCAGGGCTGGTGCAAAGGTGTCTTGGCCATCCTCCTGAATATATGATACAGGGCTTCCTCCACTATACTACATCTCAATTTTCATAAGGTATTATTCATATAAAATACAAATTTTATTGTAACCTAACTATGTACAGTAATGGATAGGTGAACAATTCAACTAGAAAAATTGAAAATAAATACAATGTATCTAAATACAAATTAAACACATGTCATAAAATAGATCATTCCATCTTAAATAAATCAACAATGTGTTGTGGCAATTTTTAATGTTAATGGGACAATTTTTCTTGTTAAAATGTCGTATAATTTTAACACCTCTATAGTATTGGATAAAAAATAATAGATTTTATATAGTGTTTTTTTGAGTCTTAGCATGAGCAAAATAAATTCACAGATTTGGATGTAAAAAATAAAAAAACCAGGATGAGGGCATATTCCACAAAATATTTAATCCTTTAATAGTCAGTTGTGCTTAGTTTAATTTGTAATGTATAGGTAGAAAAAAAAGCAAATGTTGGTAAGACAGCAAAGGTCACAAAGCACTGTCTGGGGCCCCCAATCAGGCTTTGCCCATCTGGTCAGGGGTTTGGGGTAGTACGCATCGCCATTGGTGGCTATCAGCAAATAAGTTGGAACTGTTATGTTGAGTTCAAATTCTCTCTGACTTTATTGCATTCACTTTCACACAAATATCTTTCAGAAAGGTATCTCTTCTCCCCTTCAGTTATGATTTAAACAAGTTATTTTATTTCTTTTATGTGCTATGCCCTTTCAGAATGTGAGTTATCATGACTACTTCACAATTTCCTAAACTTTGTAGCTCTAAGTAATTTTTGTCTACTATCTATCTCATCACCCAGTCCCTGTTTTGCCATCCATTTACACAAGCTCACTAGATATTTTACTGTTTCTATCTTCCCTCTTGCTTTTAATATGTCCTTTGGGTGCCAAGTTCTCCATGTCCTCTTTCCTCATTATGCATCCCAAAATTTTCAACAGTCTCTTTCTGATTCTAAGTGTCCTTTTTTTTTTATTTTCTCTGAAACATTTCTCCATTGTTGACATGTTCCATCCATGGCATTACCAAAATCTTTCTGTAGAAACTTATACTTTCTAGTATTGGTTGGCAACCAGTCTAGGAGAAGTACAACTCTGAATTCAAAACTGGTTAGGCAACTCCACTTCATTGAGACTGACCTGCTATAAAAACTACAACAGAAACACCTAATGTGGTGAGTCTGTGGCCCTATACTCCACAATGGCATGAAAGAAGAGGAGCCAGAATTGCAATTAAGAAGATTATAAGAGTGTGTCTTGAAAATTTCTTGTCCTGGCCTGATCTACTTCCCAGAACCTGAGTGAATGGCCAAACACAGGATTTTTGGTTTAAAAGGGCTTCTTGGTTGGGCTGAGAACTCTTCAGCACTTCTTTATTAATGCATGATGGTCAAACTTTTCATTTTAACTATTTCCAGAAAACTTATATTTCCAGTTCTAAAACATGTTTTTTTAAAAAGAATATTTCAGTTTCAAATAATTTTGTTAAATATTTAAAAGATTTTATGCCCTGCCAATATCTCATAAATAATGAACTATTCCATTTTGACAATGTGGGAAGAGAGGACACTACTTGGTTTCAATGAGAAAATGAAAGAAAGAAATAAGAGAAGGTAAATGTGTTTAATGGCTGTTTTAGTGAAATAGAAAAAGTTGTTAATTTCAAAACATTTCATTTGTATCCCCCTTACTTCTTAAAATAATAATCAGCATTCATATTTTTGATTGTTATTGCAATATTTTGTTAAAGTTGTTAAGCTCAAACATTTAACAATGCAAATGTCTTTTATTGTCGTAGAACTCACCATGAGCCTATTCAATCATTAACTGAAGAATTAAGATTCATCAGAAAATTAAAATGGGAAAATTGTGAAATTTTCATGGGTTAAAACTAGTTATAGATTATTTAAGAACAATTCAGAAAAATTCTCTCATATTTGTTCTTTTTATCATGTTTTGATAACAGTGTAATTGATATAATTGCAGGAGAACTGACTTCAAATTCTGGACTAGTCTCTTGTATTCACTTTTTCACTCTCCTCTACAGTATAGGTTAAATAGAAGAGTAGATTGAGCAACTTGTATAAGAGAAGGAAAACTCTGAATTCCAAATGATGAAGAAGGCAATAGGAAACCACACTCATGTCTTTCCCAAGAATGCATGACAATTAACAGATAACGAAACAGAATCTGCAGAGGGTTCTAAATGCCACTGGCATGGAAGGACATGGCATTATCTCTCTTAATATGAATTATAGACAATTAAAAATGAATACTACAGCAACATTCATTTATATATATATATATATATATATGTATTGTGATGGGTGCCTACAAAAACATCACCTCCATGTCATCACTCTCTTTCTTTCGACCATATGCCTTCCCTCCATCACACCCTTTCCTTTTCATAGCAGCAGTGGACAAACATTAATTACAGCCTGTAACTTTGACAATCAGCAGCAAAGTTGGAATTATGGTGGCAAAGAAGAGTGATTGTGAGGGAAAAACTATAGTCAGTTGCAGAGATGGATTGAATCTGTGCAGACGTCGTCACAGTCTACACAAGAAAATATCTGGTAGAACGAGAAATCAGAAATATGATGTATCCTGGCCATAAAGAGTCTGAATCATGGCAAGTTCAGAGAAAATATATTCCCTCTGCCCATGACAATTGAAAAAATTTCATTTTGATTCCGTTTGCCAAATGCAACTTTGGAAATGGCAAATCTGAGAAGAGAAAACCTTCCATACAAAAAAAAAAAAATCACAAATGGATTCCTGAATAGAATCAAGTGGAAAGGAATGGGAGCTCCCAGACAAGACCATAAGAGATAAATTATAAGGAAGGAAGTTATATCGGAAGAAAAGAGAGAGAAGGAAAATATAGTTCTGAAAGAATTAGGGAAAAGAAAAGAATGCATAAAAAGATAAGTTTGTTAATCCCTGCCCCATAGTTTTTGATGTGATGGAATAACCTGCAACCCCCATGAGTGGCGGCACTATAGGGTGTAACCACCTATAAGTAACCATGAGGACAGCGGATGGGAGAGTCGAACTGGAATCTGCAAGAACTAGCGGCCTTCTGATAGCAGCACGCACACAACTGTGCTGATTTGTGATGATCATGTGCATAACTATTACTTCCTTGCTTGTTGTACTGGTTTCTACAATAAACCTGTTACTATTTGTCCACCATGTTTGTCCATTCCATATTCCTATTAGCACGGAATATAACAGTTTTCCAGCATGCATCTATATATTAATAAAGTGTTCTATGCATTCACCATTACATGAAGATATTAAGGCTCCTCAAACAGATTCACCATATTTATTCATTCAACATTGGTAGATGCTGTAACTGGACTTTATTCTGATCATCTCTCCAAGTCTTGGTTATTTATTTCCTTTTTATTTCTGTTATTAAAATTTTAGTTAATCTAATCATCGTGTTGTCTCATTCCTGATAGTCAATCTGTGAAATTCCACCTTCACTCCACGTGCTCGAAGAGGAATCTGGGAGTAGATGATTTCTACTATATGTTTGTATATTCTTTTTTTTTCTTTGTGTTGTGATGCCGATGAAGAAATTTAAATATGAATATTTACAAAGGGAGATAACCCTGACTTCTCTTCATCTTTAAATCTGTAACTATATATATATATATATGTGTGTGTGTGTGTGTGTGTATATATATATATATATATATATTACATAAATAATTTGACACAAATAAATAAATAAACGACTTCCAGTAAAACACCTGCCAAAAATGACTACCCACAATGCATCACTGACCCGTATATATAAATAGCCGAGAAAAATAACAGCACTCGTGGCCCGATGATTGTATCTATCATGAAACAGACTGTCGCCTCTAAGTGTTGACTTCTATGTTCACTTTCATATTTTCCCATAAATATAGCACACTTTAAGACTATATTTCTTCATATATATATATATATATATATATATATATATATATATATATGTATATGTATGTATGTATATATATATGTATTTCTTATTCCTATACATCATATGTTTAATTCATACATGTGTTTGAGTTGCTATACCTGTTTTTTATTTTCTTAAACAGTAAAACTGAGAAGCCCTACTAAAGAAAAATTGTGCCTCCAACAGGAATTGAACCTGTATCCCTTTTTTCCATCAGGGAAACTACTTTTTAGCCAATGCATGCTGCTATCAGTTTGGCCATGGAGACCAGCCTGATAGAGCAAGGGTTGAATGATTTTTTTTTTTTTTTTTTTTTTTACAGTGAGGTTCTCAAAACCCAGGAGCCACTCTAGGTAGAGGGTTACATTAAGAGACAGTTTATATGGATAGAAGGGGAAGATAACAGTTAACCTTGAACTTGAACATGTTAAGATTGTAGTGAGTGGGGAAACATTCTCTTGGGAGTCAGTTCCACAAAGCAGTGGTTTGCAGGAAGAAGCTGTTTGAGTGGAACTTATCACCCATGGAATACAGAAGGAATCTGGGTGGTTTGCTACAATGTAAGTGGCATGGTAGTTCCTAGCTGTGAACCAAGAAATGTAGTTTGTCCAAGCACTTTCCATTGAAGTAGTGATAGATCAGTGAGAGGCTTGCCACATCCCGTCTGTGAGAGAGTCGTTGGAGGTTGGAAAATAATTTGTTACCCACAAGGACTTGGAGACACTTTTGAACTCTATCGAGACTGGAAAGTGAGGACTGGCAAATATATCAACAGTACTCCATTTTTGGATTGATCTGGCTCTTATAAAGTTAGAGGATAACATGAAGAGTCAGATAGTTACTGGAGTAGTACAGGGAGCGGACAATTTTACCTGCATCTTTAGTGATGGATTGTATATAAGAATTGAATTTAAGGCCCAATAGAGTTTGAGGGAAACACATTTCTTGTATTGTTGCATATTTGGGTAGCAATCCTTCTTTAATACAAAAGAAATAACTCAAGTTTTTTATTGAGTTTTTCTTGTGTGCATACAAAAGATTTTGGGGGAACGTTGTGTATGCAGAAATTGTCTAAATAATTGTTAATTCTGAGTGATTTTGGCTTCTTGGTGCTGACTGAAAACAAATTTTCAATCAGTACCAATTTTTGCTTTCATATATATGTACACAGGGTGCGATGGGTAAATTGTCGCAATTTTATATTTTTAATTTTGTGCATGCATATTGTTGGTTTTGATTTTGTAGACTGCATAGTATAGTAAGGTCAGTTGGGCACTGTTTCTGAGAAGAACAGCACCATGACACAATTCATTCTGCCAGAAATTTGGAAATGGCATGTTGTACGCCTTGGCATTTGCACTGGAAGCTCCAATACAAACATTTCAGAGTGTTTGAATGATGTCAATCTGAGGACAGTGTAGAGGATTTGGAAGGAGTTGGATGAGTCTAATGGTGATTATGAAGGTGTTTGAAGTGATCACTAGTGATGCAATGTTATGCCTCCATTCATCTTCCCACAGAACCTCAGACTCAATGTGGAGACCTACATCAACTGCCTTGAGGAGGTAGTGCTGCCCTGGGTCATGAGAGTGGCTGTTGGAAGAACTTATGCCTGGCAACAGGACTCTGCACCATGCCACCCAAGCAGGAGAACCCAGTCATAGCTAACATACAATTTCTGCGACCATATCACCCCTTACATTTGGCCACCTAACTCCCTAGACTACAAGCTCCCCCCCCATTATAATGTGTGGGGCACATTTGAGTAAGAGACCAACAAAACTCCTTATAACACCAAAGATAAATTGAAGGCAAGCATTATGGCAGCATTCACCAACTTAAACAAGAAAAGTTGCAGGAGATTCCAAAGTTGTCTGGAGGCTGTAGTTGAAACCAATGACAATTTTATTGAATAAATTTACTCTTTAGTATCTCAAGATATTTTTGTGTAATTTTGGTAAATATATGTTAAAATGAGATGTCAGTGTTATTTTCATTTTTTTTTTTTTTTTGTGTGTGTGTGTGTGTGCGTCATTTAGGCGACAATTTATCCATCGCACCCTTTATATATACACTTATGTTTGGTTATTTTTGACTCTACTCTTTTGCCAGAACTGAAATAGCAACAATCTTTTAAGTTTTCTGAGGAAGAGATAGACTTAAAAAAATATAACAAACTTGTCTGTCTGGAGGCAGGTAAGATATTTTGGTCAGAGCAGCAGAGGTAGTACTAGCTGACTGCACGATATACCAGATGACACTTGTCCCACCCAACAGGGGGCAACAGTTACATTAGAACTTTTGTCTGAAACACATGACAACATTTTAGGAATGAGACTGTAGAACTCAGTTCATGGCATGATTTCTGCATAATCAATATTTTGCCAAAGAATTTTTGCTTTCATATATTTCAGTGCTAAAATATATATATATGTATATATATATATATGTATATATATATATATATATATGTATATATATATAGATATATATATATATATATATATATTTGAATTTGTCGGCTTTAATTAAAGCCAATTATTATATTTTATTATATATATATATATATAAATAAAATAAATATAAAATATAATTTATTTCATATATATATATATATATATGTATATATATATAAATAAAATAAATATAAAATATAATTTTATTTCATATATATATATATATATATAAATAAAATAAAATAAATATAAAATATAATTTCATTTCATATATATATATATATATATAAATAAAATAAAATAAATATAAAATATAATTTTATTTCATATATATATATATATATATATATATATATATATATATATATATATATATATATATATATATATAGATTAAACAGCGGTCAGTTATCAAGTTTTTGGTTGCTGAAGGGTGCAAACCAGTTGAAATTCATAGGAGAATGTCAACTGTGTATGGTGCCACATGTTTCAGCCAAAATATGTCTACTTAGTGGGCTAAATTGTTTAAAGAAGGGCGGAGCAGTGTTGAGGATGAAGACAGGCCTGGGAGGCCTACAGAAGTGAGATCTCCTGAGGTGATCGAATCAATCAATGACCTCATTCAGTCTGACAGAAGGGTGACAGTGGATGACACTGCAAGGACTTTGAGCTTATCTGTTGGGACAAACGCAGGGGTCATCAGTCAGAAGGAGTCATCTTGCATCATGACAACGCAAGGCCTCACACAGCAGCCCAAACGGTGCAGACCATCAACGAGCGGGGCTGGGAACTGCTCCCTCATCCCCCTTACAGCCCAGACCTTGCCTCTTCAGACTTTCACCTGTTTGGTCCCTTGAAAGCGTTCACGAGAGGCACGAAGTTTAAAAGTGACGATGAAGTCAAAAGTGTTGTGAGCGACTGGCTGAGACATCAGTCCAAAGATTTTTACGCTGAGGGAATACGGAAGCTTGTGCACAGATGGGAAATGTGTGTGACAGTGTTGGGAGACTACGTTGAAAAAAAGAAAAAAGAAAAGTAAGCTTCTATCTGTATTAGAAGTCCTTATACCGAAAAATTCACCTTATTTATTGAATGACCCTCGTATATATATATATATATATATAGATAGATAGATAGATAGAGAGATCTGCAGTATTACTGGTCCTGACCTGGCATCTTGGCTTCAGTCACCCACCACTGTAATGTACCTTCCCTGTAACTTTTCTATAAATACTTTCATGATAATTGTTCTGATGAACTTTCCTCTATGTTACCTGGACTTTATGAATCTAAATTGGTAGCTAGGTATCATCGTTATACAGTTAAAATGGATAGATGCAACCATAAGTTCCATGGTAACAATTTCTTCTATTGTACATCTCATTTGTGAACTTGTATCCAGCTTCTTACTTCATAGTCTTAAAAAATTTAAATGCAATGTTAATTGTTATCTTCTGTATTATTAATTCTTGTTCTTTTGTTATTCTCTCTCCTTAATTGTGTTTTTTCCTCATATTCTCTAACACTCAGTAACCTCTTGTACCTTAGTGACATTATTGCCTGGCTTGGAGAGAAATGATAAAAAAATACCAATGTGTGTGAATAATTTTTTGGTGCTTGAGATATTTTTGTTTTAGAAAGTGATGGTTTGAAACCCCCATGAATCTTACATGCTGATGGTTATAAATTCTAAGTATCTTGTACAGTCAAGAGTAGAAATATCTGCAGAAAGATGTCTATGTCTTATACAGTAAAAATATGGTAAAAATTATTTTGTCATAGCTTTATTGTTGTAATGACTATCCAGGCTCAAAAATTAAAACCTGGTTGATGGTGATAGTGTTTGTGTCCCATCATGAAAACATGATGGGACACAAACACTATCACTTCAGCCATGTTTAATCTTCTTACCTTAAAAAAATGGTGTGTGGGACAGTTATTTCTTTGACATTGCTATTACTGTATACACTTTTATCTCCCTTGGCAATGTTTATTGTTTTAAAAGCTAATAAAACCTGTTGGGATTGAGTGAAGATGTTAAAAGATATCAGAAGGTTTGAATGATCAGAAGGCTTAAAATTGTGCGTGTTCAATGATCTTCCATCCACAACAATTAATAAAAGGCAAAAATAATGATTCGAAACATAATTGAATTTATTAAGTATTTGATGTCCATGCATATAAACTGAAAGGTTTTACAGAGTTGTGTCTCTTTGATTAGGAAATATTTTTACTTGAGCTCATAAGATTAGATTAATTATTAAACTGTAGTTTAGAGGAATGAGTACGTTGCATGTTAGAGATTGTCTATTGGACAAGTTGGGAAGTGTTCAGAGATTGTACTTGCGTGAAATATTGTAAAGTTCTTTAACGTCTGACTGCATTAGTCAAGATGGGAGTTCTTTAAGGGTCACATTTTGGCAGCAGAGGTGAGATGCATGAGTGAGTAAAAAGAGAGTGAGAATTACTTGTGTTTGGTTTTTATAATCTGTTGTACCACGTGACAGGCTCAGACTTAGTTGGCATGAAAACAGACCTGTTGCATGTAGGTGATTTGATTGGTTGAAACTGACCAATCAGTGAGCTAGATTGAAGGTGATTGACCAATGAATGCTTGTTGTATATTTTGTAAGTATGATGGTGGTGAAAATTACAACAGAAAAAGTGCATTTCCCAGCGAGGGTTTACTGGCTGTCGTGGAAGATTCCACAAACCCAAACATATGAAAGTGAATTTCTTCTTTTTTTTAATTCTTGTGAATTGACAACAAAAATATTAAACATTATTAAATTTCTCTAATATTGCATTGTAGTTGGTTTATATATTTTGATGATTTTGCATTTTTTAATGAATTTTTGAATATAAAATTTATAAAATGACAAGTAATCTTTATAAAATAGTAAACAATAAATATTGCATTGTACTTGGTTCACATATTTTTCCAATTTTGTAAATGAACATTGCTGAGAGAGTCAAAATGTATACAGTAACAGTGGTATCAAGGGAATAACTCTCCATTTGACATACTACTTTTTTGAAGGCATGAAGGTTAAACATTGCCAAACTTTCTTTGTACATCAGAAAGCACATCTATTTGCTCATTGGAAATACCAGAAAAAAATTGAAGAGAGAGAGAAAGTATAAACTAAATCTTCTAAGTCGAATAGAGCAGTTTGCCCATAATCGGCTAGTATTTATATTAGACTGTTTGTTCAGAACATTGTTAATATTCAGACCACAGCTATATAAAGTAATCTAAAATATGTCATTATCAAGGAAAATAAAATCTCTTTCTTAAATAAGAGGAGTAATTTCAAGGTTTTCTCAGATATGAAATCATGCATTCATGTTACTTGAAATCAAAGAAGAAATGGCCGATAAAAGATCTCCTCCCCAAATTTATAGGCAAATCCTACAGTTGTATTCTGGGATTTCTTCTAAACCAATAAAAATGGACAATTCTTGGTCTCATTCCCATATTTTTGTTCTTTCTTGTCAGGAGGTCAGAAACGTGATAACCACTTGACTGCATCTCTTTTGTGAGTGAACACAATTCTTACTATAAGAATTTTTACTGTTGCTTTGCCTTGCATATATATTGTTTGCTTTGTATTATTTTGTCCTATTCTTTTTTCTTCCTTTTCTTATTGTTTATTGAGAAGTTTATCAGTTCTGCTTATTGAGAATTTTGTCAAGTATACTTAACATATGGCCAGTTATCCCACAATTCCAATTACCTCTGTGTTTTCTCATGATGCATACATACATATATATATATATATATATATATATATATATATATATATATATGAATAAACTGGAAAAGCAGAAAATATATAAATAAACTGGAAAAGCAGAAAATCTAAGATACTTGTAAAATTTTAAGTTATTATCAATAGGAACTGAATAGAAAAGAATTCCATATTGGGAATATTGCTTGAAACAGCATTCATTGAACTGTCAAACATGTATACATCAAACAAGTGCTAACTTTAATGTAGGAGACTTTCTTTATTTGAAAGGTAGTTGTTCAGCATGCCTGTGTAGTCAGCCATGTTACCTGAACTCACATTGCTGCATATCAGTTACCATTTCTTTTCTGTTCCCTACCTATTTCTATAGAGAAGAGACCTGCTTCTTTTTCCCAAGAATGTCTATGTATAATTAGTATAATTATGTGCTCACCTGTGTTACATGAATAGCTGATACCTGTATTGTCTGTGCATCTCACATTGCTCGGAATGATCCAAACCAGTCTCTATGTCAGGTACCATTTCTTTTCTGCTGACTACCTATTTCTATAGAGAAGAGATCTATCTCTTCTATTACAGATTGTATATATGAAGAAGGAGGTAGAATGAATGAGCCAGAACATTTTGTCAACAAACAGCTCAATAGTTCAAACAGCTCTTGGAATAGAAAATAGAAAATCTGAAACTTGATTAGAAATATCTGTAATAAGATAAAAATTCTTAAAATTTTCTCATGGATATTTTGCAATTCGGAGATAAAATAGTTTAGAAATCTGGCAAATGAAGTCACTTGTAAAAATGGTTAGGATTGAATGATACCATTTGTTGATTCAATCATTTTGAACAAAATAATTCTATATCAGTCTATATGAAAACCAGTAAACTTCAAATCCCTCTATGTAAAATCCAACATTGGTTTCTTTGCAGTGATACCATGTTAATTTTTTTGATCATATCAAACAGTGTAGATGAGACACACCTTTTAGATTTGAAACACCTAACCCGAAATATTTTTCAGCATAAAATCATATAATGTATGTTTCTTTTGAATTACCTCTGTACTAGCAATAACCGAGTAGCACTTAAGATAAACAAGACAAAATATGGACAGTGAAAGAGGAACAATCTACTCTTGTAGATTAAATAAAGGGTTCAGTTTGAAATTTCCAAAGGGCTACTGAGATTGAAAAGCACCTGAAGCTTGTAGATTTCAACAGCCAAAGTCTTGTGATAATAACAACAAAGATGAAGATATTCGACTGAATGTAAATATTAAAAGTTTTGTTTCAAGTTTTATCAATCACCAAAATAAAATATTTTTTTTTCCTAAACTATTATGAAGTTAGAATTTTTCTTGCCATCAAAACACCACTTAACCTGACTCTCTGATTTTATTATATATTACATACAGAAATAGGCTTTCAGATGGCTCACATGATATGTGTGACTACCTTGAAACAGCTTAATCAATAGATACTGTAAAATACTGTACTTTCTTCCATCACAGAGAATAAGTCAGCAGAAGAGAGATTAAGAGAGCAAGAAGGAAAAATAAGAGATTAAAAATCGAGATCTAATACAAAGAGAGAGAAAGCAAGACACCCAAACACATTTGTCTCTGTCAGGATTAGGGATAAGAATGACATTTGCTATTGCAAACATCAAATTGGAATTTTTTTTTTCATATTTCAAAGGGACAACTTGGATAAGATAACTTTTGTAACTGCATCAGGTTTTGACAAACCAAGACATCTCATCTCATTCTTTCTTCCGACATTGACTGAAGGAATGATGGAAACTAGGAACAGAAGAATATATTTCCCAAGATATCATAATCTGGAGTGATAGATAATATCTATTATGATTAATACACCCAATAACAGCACTGGCTGGGCAGAATTTTTTTTGTCCAAATTCATTATTTCACAAATTGATGTTAGGAGAAAATACGATACAAATATCTTGGGTTTCTTCAGGTTTTTCCCCCTTTTTCATATGGGGGCCATTTTTAGTCTGTCAGGAACAAAAAAAAAAAATTGACAAAATCATTTTAAATTATCAACATAAATATTGTCTAAGTCAAGCATGAGCAACCTATTTTCAAAATCAGGCTACATGAGACATGGCTCATCATCAAGGTGAGTCTCAGTATTAAAAAATATCAAAGTAATTTTTTGTTCAAGGTACCTCAACCATTTTCAATAAAGAAGACCATAAGCCTAAGCATCTGCCTTAGAAATAGAAAAAATATAGGAAAAATTTGATTTTTCTTTTCTTCAGTAAAAATATCTTTTCTATCAAAAATAAAAATCTTGTTATAATATTATTACTGATATCAATGTGATTAACACATGCTGTGATATATTACAGAATAATTAAAAGTAAAAAATGAATACTCGAGAAATCAGTTTATTCAATATGAATATGACCCATGCATCAAAGAAAAAATTGAATAACGTAAATGTAATAAATATTGTCCTTTATAATTGAATAACGTTGAATGTAATAACTATTGCCCTTTGACACTAGCTTCACCAAACCTTTTTGAGTGAGTGAGAGAGTATGCGAGTGAATAAGAAAGAATGGAACAAGATGAACAGAATTTTAATAAACGTTATTTTCCTTGTAAAATTAGGTAGGTTATTCAGAAAGCACCAGGGGCAGCATGCAGGCTGTGGGCCATGGTTTGCCCATGACTTGTTTAAATTCTAACAAACAGAAATAAAATAAAAGTTGTTTTGTAAATATATAGAACCCCATATGGCATCTACATGCGTTTGATTTCTTGAAGCATCTATAAATGTATGGTGCTGAACTTGTTCAAAAATATTAAAACTATCAGCTCTATACAACTACTTTCTAAGATCAATAATTAAAAATGGCTTCAAGCAACTGAAGCCTGTAGGTTTTAGTGAGGACCGTCCTTCTTTGAACCTCATGGACTGGGGCTACAGGATCATAAAACAAAGACGTGTACCAAATATATTAAATTTTTATTTTTTTAGTCTTTAGTGCAGTAAGTGTATTTTTAAGCTAGATAGGTTGTAAAAAGAAACTGTTACAGTTATGGGAAAATCTATTTTAGAAATAGCGGTTAAAGAACCACCAAAATTATTTCTTTGTGAATTGTTGCAGATTTATTTTTTGAATTTATGAAAAAATAAGTTTTCATATTTACTGACTAGTGAGAGACATGCTCTGAAGCCTTTGTGAAAACCTGGATGGAGCCAGTGTGAATCTCCTTTGTTGAATAAAAGGACTGCGGTTAGCAAATGGCTTCAGAATGCAATTACTCATTGAGGAGAAGGTATTGATGTGCCCACATTTCAAGGCAGTATAACTTAAATTCTCTGCTTAGCACCAAAGCACTGAGGAAGTTGGGCTGATGTGCTTGCCATCATTTATGAGAAATTGAAGTTACATGAGCATACGTAAAGCTTTCAGAGATAAAATAGACACTGTGTTGGGCTCTTGCTTCATTTTTAAAATTAAAAAATATTTATGGTACATTTTGATTAGTGGTAAAACAGCAGCATTTATTTACTACATCTGAACCAATGAAAGGATTTCCCTCCAAATTTGAGGCTCAGCAAGCCAGCGTATTTGCAGCCTACCTGTATGTTATATAAGAGGGAGGTTGGATTTGATTTTGCTACAGGAATTCAATTTATAGGGTATCCCTAAAGTCATTTCAATTTATAGGGTGTCTCTAAAGTCAATTCAATTTATAGGGTACCCCTAAAGTCATTAACTATACTTTTTTTTTACCTCCACAGATTAAACATGGTTTTTTCAAAAGAAGAAAGAATTGACTTCTTTTTCTGGGGTTTGCTAAAGGAGAAGGTGTACTCAATGAAAATCACAGGTGCAACACACTTGATTGAATGCATAAAGAGTGAATGTGCTAAAATTGATGGCAATGTGCAGTTATTGAATTGAGTTCATGTGAGTCTTGCAAAGCACATAAACCTTTGCATCACAAACGATGGAAATCATATTGAAGGTTTATTTGTTAATATTCAAATTCAATGTTTTTAAAAATTTAATTTCTTGAAAATACATATTTTTGTCTATGTGTCCAGACTTTTGGCTTTCAAAAGTACTTCTTCAGAATAATAATGATTTTATTGACGGAATCTTATATATGTGGCTGGGGAAATTAAATACAACAAATGTTAGCTACAATTCTAAATCAAGAAACACTAAAGATACAGACATACTTAATTTTAAGTTAAATTAATTTTAAAACTAAGAATTCCTGTACCTTCAGCATTTCTTAATGTGCAACTGGCATTTGTGTTTTATTTCATTCCCGCTCTACATTTACAAAACTCTATTGATAAAATGTTTGAAGAACTTTTTGGGAGGTTTAAATGCATAACACAGGAATATTTTCCCATTTCTATTCATCTGATATAAATATATATATTTTCCAAAGTTCACATAAAATGAACCTGTAAAATTCATCTATGATGGTTAACAGGTACTTGTTGTGAGATAAGGAAGGTAGTGACCCTTGAAGTCAATGCTTAGATGGTCAAAAAGTTGAGTGGTTTTGATTAAGTATAGATTTGATGGTTTGTGGAAATTTGGTTTGATTATGTTACATGTTTGGCAGTTGGCTATCATTGTGCAGATTTTTTTCAACTGAGAATGGTAAGTTTTTAATTCGAACGAAGTGTATCATTCTGATTACACCTGGGTGACATCGGGATTCAGGCAGTTTTAACAGTGCGTTGTCAGGGAAGGTAGCACAACTGATTTGTGTGAGAGTGTCCACTGCCACAATCTCTTTACCTTCATGGTACTGGATGTCAAAACTAAAGGAAGCAGGATTGATTCTCCAGCATAGAATTTTCTCATTTTTTATTTTCCCATGATTTTGTGCATTGAACATAAATCGCATAGACTTCTGGTCAGTTTTTAAAATGAAATGTCTACCTATTCAAATGTTCTTCCATTTCTCAACAGAATCAACTTTTGTAAAAGCCTCTTTCTCTGCATAGTTCAACTCCCTGCCTTGCAGTGATATTGAATTAAACGCAAATAGTTGTCCTGACTGAGTATTGCTGATACAAAGTTGTGTGATGCATCAGTTTCTACAACAAATATCAGATTATCACTGATTGCAGTCAGGCTGGCATCTATCAGGTTAGTTTTTAGTGTCTGGAAGGCTTCCCCTGATAGTGTAAAAGTGTGGGTCGATTTTTGATTTTGTCAGAAAATTTCTTGATGCCTGCAGATACTCTGGATCAGGCTTGTTAATCCCTTTAGATATGTGATATCCTAAATTATCAATTGTCTGGGCAGAGTATTTACATTTCTCTTCATTGTATGTCCAGTTTGGCAGCCTTTTGGAAATATTGAAGATTGACATCATGTTTTCCCAAAGTGGTGCCATAGATTATTTGAAATTTTTTAGGTCAAAAAGTGTTACTGGCCCTAAGAACCTGCTGATATAATTTTTTTGGGGGATTGTGATTGGACGGTTCAAAGGAGAACTGCCTCCCTCTGAAAGGGAAGGGAGAATTGGGACTGGACTTTAGCAGCAGTTGGAAATGAGACCACTTAGAGAGAAGAGGTTTGTTTTCTCCCTCCCTGCTGAAAAGGTAGGCACCATTTTCCCATAAGTAAGGGTGCATGGGTAACAAGTTGCTGAGGGCAAGTTTCCCCTTCTGAGAAAGTTTTGAGAAGTCCTCTTGAAGAAGCCTCAGAAAAGAAAGTTTGAAAACAGGTCCGTAAGTGGAGTTTGGAGCTAAAGCCGTTTGAGAAGAAGAAGCAAACACATGCATTTTCAAAAAGTGTTTTAGTGCATGTTTAAGTAAATTTTTACCTTCTACGCTCGTAAAAAGAAAGGCAATATCCAGACGGACAAGAGGAAAATAAGAGAAGAACGAAGGGAGTTTGGTCACCAGGAAGAGAACTTTGTCTACTCAAGAAATAAAAGAAAAAGGATAAAAACTTTTGAACCTTGAAAGGACTGAAAGTGTACTGTAGAGCTAAGGCTCTTCCCCCTTTTTTTTATTATCATTTACACAGCAGGTGGGCACTATTCTTTTTTTTAGTTTTTGGTGCATTGTAATTTTTAAGTTTGTTTTCTGCTATGTTTTTTTTACATTGTGTTACTCAGAGAATAGGTTATCTTATTCTCAGCAAAAAAGGGACAAATTTTTGCAAGAACCCTTATTTAGCTGGTTAGAAATAAATATTTTTTTCTTTGTAATTGAATCTGATTTGCATTTTTTTTCTTTCTTTTTTGCTATTAATTTGTGCAATAGAGGAAATACTGTTGCAGCAGATTTTATTTTCTGAAAGAAAAGAAAATTTCCGAAACTTTGCCAAAAATTCCAACTCTGCCTTGAAAAATTCAAACAGTAGTTTTGCTTGCGAATTTGTTATAGTTTACTTATAAGTTATTTAGATTAAGGTTTTTAATTTTCAAGGGTCTTGCAGATTTGGCTCTCTTACACTATATATTTTTTTAACATTGTTTCTTTTTTCTTCCTGCCTTTTCTTTTTTCTTTCTCTCTCGGTCAGAATTTTTTTTTAACCACGTAGTGACTATGTGAGTTGTTTGTTACTTTTTGAATTTTCCCGCCTTATTGGTAACCAACTTGTCTTGTTTGTTTTGAAATTTTAGCCGCCATGTTGTGAGGTTGAATTATTTTTTTTTCATACAGGAAAAATTTATTTAATGCTTAACTTTTATATTACCAGTAAGTTTCTTCTTTAACGCTATGAACATGTCTGTCACCCCCACTATTAAGTTGCTTATTCGCAAGAGAGACATAATTAAGGATAAAACTGACTCATTTATTCTGAGCATCGACTCCCGAGATGATGTTAATGAAGAGGCCCTTTTGTCACTGAGGGCTAAAATTGAAAGCCAGTTCAGTACAGTAGAAATGCTTAATGAGCAAATTAGCAATGCTTATGGAAGATGAACATGGGGAAGAAATGTTAAAAGATCTTCATAGAGTAGAAACTCAGTTTGTGGTTGAAACTGAAACCTATTTAGGCCGTATAAGTTAGAGGTGTAATGGTGAAGGCCAAGTTTGCCTGGCAAAGCCACAGGTTAATTTCAGTGTGGCTCATCACAAAGTAACTCCCAAGCTGGAGTGCCCTGTTTTCGACCCAGAAAGTTTAGAGAATGACAAATTGATCTATCTGAATTTTTTTAAAGAGTTTGAAAACTGTGTTTTCAGTATAGATAATAGGAGTCTGAGGTTAATTATTCTCAGAAATCATCTCAGAGGCCATGCTCTCAAGCTCATTAACAACCTAACCATCTCAGATGAAAACTATGACTCTGCCTTGGATATATTGAATAGGGAGTTCCTTGATAAGGAACGTATAATGGATCAAATGTTCCTATCCATTTCTAACTCCAGAGTGGTGAAAGACTAAGACTGCGATAATGTCAGATCGTTTCTCACCAACATTAAGACACAGCTCCATGAGTTGAAGAATTTCTTCTCCTTGGATTTCCTGGAGAAAGGTTCTCCAGGTAGAAAGTTTGTGAGTCATGTAGTGTTCAGTAAACTGCTGGTGTCATTTTGCCGTGAAGTTATCAACCGGGTGGGAAATAATTATCTTGAATTGGAGGAGTTATTCTCCATATATTCAGATGCTATTCAAACATTAGAAATTACTGAGCCCAAAATAGCTAGTCCTGATGAAAATGTTTATAAACAGAGAGCCCTTAGTTCGAGCAAGGTTAAGGTACTTCCAGATGATAGAAAACCCTCAACCCTGGAAAATTTCTTAGTTAAAGCTGCATCCGAGAAGTTCAGGTGCAATTTTTGTTGTGCCAATGCTCATACAGGTTATTCTTGTAGGAAATATTCTATGTTAAAGGATCGCTTGAGTGTTTGCAAGTCAGCTAATTTATGCACCAAATGCACTAGTCCTTCACATTCTGCTGAGCAGTGCCCTTACGTACAAGGTCAGTTTAAGCCATGTTGGGGTTGCAAGAGCCTGCTTCATTGCGGCGCTTTGTGTCCTCCTGTTGATAAGAAGCAAGTGAATGTAAATCCTTGTTTTGAAAAGGACAGAGATTTATTACTACCTGTACTTGAGATTGTAATTGGGCTGGGCAAAACTGAGAAAAGGATAAATTGTTTGGTAGACACTGGCAGTCAACGGTCTTACCCTTCAAGTAGCGTAATGAGGACCTTGAATGATAAACCCATTCAAACAGCTAAAAGAAAATTTGTCATTAAAACCGTTTTGGGTTCGGCGCAGAAAGTATTAAGTGAAGTATTGTTGGATGTCAAGCTTCTTAATGGAAAGAAATCGATTCCCTTTCTGGTGGATGAAAAGTTAGACCTAGATTTTCATGTGGTGGGTCTTAGCGCAGCAGTAAACAGTATACAAGCCAGTGGTTTTAAATTGGCAGTGGACTTTTCAAGTGTCCAGGATGATTCGTTCTCTGTACAAGGGTTGTTAGGTATGGATTTGCTCAAATTTTTGAACCCCATGCAGTTGACAAGTTTGATGAATGGCTCTGCATTTAGCTTCCTTCAGGGATTGGTGCCTTTTGGGAATGTTGCAGACTTTTTTGCCCCCGAGACTGTTACTCAGGAAAATAGAGCATGTGACTCTCATTATACTCAGATAGTAGCCAATCATTCAGAGTGTCCTGTGACTCGTGTATATTATGTGTTAGGGTCCAAGTCCTTGTATGTGGATCCTTTGGACTGTTTTTCTGAATCCTCAGTTGAGAGGTACCCTAAGAGTTTATGCAGGGACATGCTGCTGGGCCATTTTTATGTGGATAACCTCATAAAGACCCACAGTTCTCCAACTTTTTTATTGAGTTTGTATCAGGATGCTGTCGACATCATGAAGGAAGGTAACTTCTCCCTCAGGTCCTGCAACTCAAACTGTGATATCTTGAGAGTTAGAATGAAGTCTGATGGCAATTTTGTTACTCATGACTCTCCATTTGAGAAAGCTTTAGGTTATTATTATGACCCAGACAAGGATGAGTTACATATAGTGAGTAAGTCTCCTGAAGTTGCTGCCGTAACTAAGAAAGGTGTCCTATCACAGAATTCCGGTGTTTTTGACCTGTTATCCTTATGTCTGCCTGTCACTATCAAAGGGAAAATATTTATCAGTGACTTATGGAGGCTAAATTTGGCATGGGATGAGAGGATTCCTTCTGAACACCAGATGGTCTGGAGTAAATTGTTTGAGGACCTGGTACAGTTGGAATGTTTGAGGCTCCCCAGATTTGTTTTGGATATATCTGGTCCTGCCTGTTTGTTGGTGTTTTGTGATGCTTCTCAGAGGGTATATAGATTTGCAGCCTATACTATGCAGAATGCGTCTGCCAGGTTGATGTTTGCTAAAGCAAAGGTAGCACCATTAGAGAAAAGAACTTTGCCGTCTCTAGAATTATTAGCCGTTTTTCTTGCTAACAGAATGGTTCCTAACATTCTGAAGCTCTTACCGGTAAACGTTGGGAAGAGCAGTACTACGGTTGTAGACACTCAAATAGTGCTGTTGTGGATGTTATCGGATGATTCAAAAACGAAAAGTTTGTTTATTAGAAACAGGTTGAAAGACATCCGAGGAGCAGTAGAAAGGCTAAGAGACCAGGGTTATGATCTGAACTTCAGATATGTCCCATTGGCTGACAATCCCGCTGATATGATCATGAGAGGCATTTCAGTGGTCAAGTTTGAATTGCAGTTTCAGTTTTGGATATTTGGGCCTGAGTGGTTGTCGGGTGACACTGGGAATTGGCCACATAGTGAACTGAATTGTTTGAGTCTCAACAGTCAAAAGTTGGTTGGATATTTCAGTGGTTCAGGATGTTGCCCCGGTAGCTGATTTCAATAGGATTTCATCCTTTCCAAAATTAATGAGAGTTTTGGCCTATATCTAAGTTTATCTTAAGGTTGAAGGGATCCCCTACGGACCATGTGCTGACCGCTAAGATTAAGAGAGTGGATGGAAGTATCCAGAAGCATTCTTTGAGGCATCTTTTTCTGATGGAATTGTCTATCACCCATTCTCATCAGACTGCTGTACCTTCCAGGGAAGTATCCGATTTGGAGGTTGAAGCTTCTCCTGTTATAGATAATATCAGAAGAACAGTTGCCTCTGCTAGACCTCGTAGGAAATTTATGAGTGCAAATACTAGGGATGACAACTTTTTATGGTATTGATTTAATGTGTTACATGCACTTAGATGTTATTTGATTTTATGTAGATCATGCTAAGAAAAGAAATTTTTGTTTGTTTGTCAGGAAAGTTTGAAAATTTTTAGGTCAAGGGAGAACAAAAGACACTCACAGTGTTACTGGCCCTAAGAACCTGCTGATATATTTTTTTTTGGACTGTGATTGGACGGTTCAAAGGGGAACTGCCCCCCTCTGAAAGGGAAGGGAGAATTGGGACTGGACTTTAGCAGCAGTTGGAAACGAGACCACTTAGAGAGAAGAGGTTTGTTTTCTCTCTCCCTGCTGAAAAGGTAGGCACCATTTTCCCATAAGTAAAGGTGCATGGGTAACAAGTTGCTGAGGGCAAGTTTCCCCTTCTGAGAAAGTTTTGAGAAGTCCTCTTGAAGAAGCCTCAGAAAAGAAAGTTTGAAAACAGGTCCGTAAGTGGAGTTTGGAGCTAAAGCCGTTTGAGAAGAAGAAGCAAACACATGCATTTTCAAAAAGTGTTTTAGTGCATGTTTAAGTAAATTTTTACCTTCTACGCTCATAAAAAGAAAGGCAATATCCAGACGGACAAGAGGAAAATAAGAGAAGAACGAAGGGAGTTTGGTCACCAGGAAGAGAACTTTGTCTACTCAAGAAATAAAAGAAAAAGGATAAAAACTTTTGAACCTTGAAAGGACTGAAAGTGTACTGTAGAGCTAAGGCTCTTCCCCCTTTTTTTATTATCATTTACACAGCAGGTGGGCACTATTCTTTTTTTTAGTTTTTGGTGCATTGTAATTTTTAAGTTTGTTTTCTGCTATGTTTTTTTTACATTGTGTTACTCAGAGAATAGGTTATCTTATTCTCAGCAAAAAGGGACAAATTTTTGCAAGAACCCTTATTTAGCTGGTTAGAAATAAATATTTTTTCTTTGTAATTGAATCTGATTTGCATTTTTTTCTTTCTTTTTCATTATTAATTCGGGCGATAGTGAAAATACTGTTGCAGCGGGTTTTATTTTCTGAAAGAAAAGAAAATTTCCGAAACTTATTAGATTGTCAACATAGGCATATATTTCCTGTAGATCATGTTTCCTGATTAATTCATCCATCTTTCTTTGGAAACAATTTGTCACACCAAATAGCATCTTGGTAAATTGGTAGAGCTGAACCCCAGATTGGAAAGTTGTATAAGGCCTGTAATCAGGATGCAGCAGGATTTGCACTTTTTAAATCTATCATGCTGAAGTACTTGTACTGGGCTAACTGGTTGACAGTACTGTCAGTTTTGGTCATTGGGTATGCATCTAGCAGTGTATATTTGTTGACTGTCTGGGAATTGTCAATGCCCATTCTCTTTTTATGATTTCTGTCCTCTTTCACAACTAATGGTTGTGCCCTCCATGGTGATAGGCTAGGTTCAATGATTCCTTCTTTTAGTAAACATTGTGTCAATGAAGTGTTGGTCTGGTCTTGAAAATTTTTGCAGTTTGGTTGCAATGGGTTTGCAATTTGCAGATAAATTAGTGAATAGAGTCGGAGTGTTGACATTAATAGTTGTAAGGACGCAAAAGGTTTGGTTTGCTGCCACCATACTTGATGACAACACTTTCATGCTGCTCTTGAAAATCATTTTCAAGGATTATATCAATACACAAATCACTAATTACATTCAGATGAACATTTGTGTACTCACGTCCAAGAAAGTTTAGGTCCACAATACAATATCCTGCAATTTCTGTGATCTGTGTTCATGTGGATTGATTCTGAGCTCAGGTATTATTTTAATTTAAGCCTTTTGGTGACGTTTTGGTTTATGAAGCTTCTGTCAGGGCTTCCATTGTCAATTAGGGCTTTCAGTTTTTGTTCTTTCATGAGTATATTAGTAGATACTTTAACTCCAGATTCAGTAGCAGTAGAATAAATACTTGAAAGTGTGGGGCTGTTATTAACCAACAATGAGTGGACTGTGTTGACAATTGCAGTTGACTGAGTACTGGACTTGCTTGAGTGGCACATTTTTGCAAAATGTCTGGTTTTGGAACATTTATGGCAGATCACTTGCCTTGCAGGATGTTTGTTTCATAGGTGACGTAGATTTCCACAAAACCAACATTATGATTTCGTTGTGGCTAATGTGGCTTCTGCAGATGGTCTCTCTTCTTTGACAGCTGCACTCATGGTGGGATGTGGATGTATTCTGTTGGATAAATGCAACAGCATTTTTTTGAGCAAGGTCGAGAGAACAAGCCTGGCTATAAGCATTCTGCAAGTCCAATGTTGTTCTATTCTCCAGGAGTCGAATGAGAGTCCAGACTTTTGATGAATGCATCACAAATGGCTTCCTTTTGGTAGGCTTCTGCAGTTACTGGTTTGTAGTTGAAGTCTTTAGACAACTCATGTAGTGCCTGTAGGAATTGGTCGATTGATTCAACAGGTTTCTGGTAAGGAAGTGATGTGCAAAAATCTTCTTCGTTGGCTTAACATAAATATTTTCTTGTGTTTGTATGACTTCCTCATATATATTACAACTTTCTATATCGTCATACACTGTTTGGTCTAATAATAAGACACTGAATTTATCCAGTGTTGCACCAAGTGTCTGAATAGTGTGCAGATAGTTGCCGAACGTCCGGTACCAAAATTTCCACTCTTTAGCAGTGATTGGTGAATTGGGGTACTGACTGAATTTTTCTGGTTTTAATACTTTGTCATAGAAAAAAGACCCATGAGGTGTAAACAAAGATGGCGATTTTAGAACTCTTTTATGAAAGGGGAATAATCTCTTCATAAGGGCAGATAACTATAATAATAATATTATTTTACCACAGATACAGGTGAATAAAAAGAAGTAACTCATACCAATATAGACATATTGAGAGAAAAGTGTACTTTTTTGTTATGGTTAGTACATAAATGATGTGCCTAAGAGTATATTCTGATCATACAATAGTATGTGGGTGCATCTCTAAAACTCTAGATGACTATAGCTTGGCAGCTGATCTTTCCTATGACCTAGCTCAGAGGAAGATAAACTGGATGATCACATTCAATGCTTTGGAAACCAGACTAGTGATGTTCTATCATCATCAAATGGACCATGAATTTTCACCTATTGCAATGAGTGGGTGTTCACTCAGGGTGCCCCTGTGTCTTGCGTGCCTATTTGGACTTAAAACAAACCTCAAGATACTGGAAAAACAGTTGGTTGTCTGTACTGCTCCAGTAAGTACCTGATTCCTTCTGCTATTCTATAAGAGCCAGATCAGGTCGAGAATGGAGTACTGCTGCCATATACGGGCATTTGGCCAGTCTTCACTGTCCATTCATGACAGAGTACAAAATTTCTCTGCATCCTTGTGGGTGATGAATTATTTTCCCACAGATGAAATACCACAAGCCTCTCAATGCTCTATCATTACATTCCCCAGTTCTACCAGCTCTCACCTGCACAGTTAAGACCCAGTATGTTATGAATATTTTAGTGAACCACCCTCATTCCCTTCATATTACATTAGTATGATGTATGTTCCACCCAAGCAGCTTTTACCCACAAACTGCTACCTTGAGTGACTCTTGGGCCTTGTACAAGGTGAACATCATTGTAAAAAAAAAAATAAATGCATACATATGTACATTTATGAATAAAGACAAAAGGAAAAATTTTCTTATCCCACACATTTCATTCTCTGATAGACTTTATCAAGGCAAATGTAAGGATTATATTTTGAAACAATTATTTATTAATGGAAGTAAAAATATCCTTAGTTTTTCAGAATTTTTAAATTTAAGAATGCTCATAAACATACTTCAGGCTAAATGAACTTCAAAGTAAATTATGGAATATGTTAAGTGATATAATTTAATGTCTATTAAATAAAAGTGAGTAAATTATGTTGTTGTTGTTGATGAATTTATTTTTTATAATGAAATTATTATTTATATTATTATAGCTTGAGAAAAATTAATTTTTGCATTATATATTTTAAATAATAGAAGATTTTGAATTTAACCGATTTCTTTTAGTTTTTAATTTTTTTTTATAGTCATGTATGTTGGCTTGGCAAAGGAGTATTTCTTTTATGAAAGAAAATATTTGAAAAATCTGGGGCACAGATTTATATTTTGGTAAGATTTGATAGCAGCACTCTCAAGACTTTTCTGTCTTAGTTACTTTCTCTTTTAATAAGTGTAGCTTTCTTTAGGTTCTAATTGTGGTTGAACTTATTTCTCTGTATGACTAATGCATTTGGTAAATTGCTGTGTATAAGATCCTTTTTACGTTCATAGATATGTACATTTATATACTTACTGGGTTCACCATCAGGAGAAGCTAACTGTGCCCCATCAAATTGATCCAGTTGTATGATGCCTTGTTTGTAGTGGCTGAATGCCATGTCTATTTCTCCCTCCCCATTGTGGACATCGAGATTTGCGGTGGTATCACCGTTGTAAGATTGAATTGACCCATAGAAGCTGAAAGCTAGAAACAGGAGAAATACAACTTGGCTATGGAAATGGTACACTTGGGACTCTTGTATGCGTTGCAGTCAATGATGATTCATACAGGAGGGGGTTTTGTAAATCTTATGGCTAAAAGTGCTATTGTAAGCAATGTTTGAGAGAGCCAAGGGATAGGTAAAGAAAGATTGAAAGAAAGGTAAACAGTAGACTGTGAGATAGGTAAGTTAGAAAATTCAAATTGAGAAAGGTTAGCTGATAGATTGATACGAAGAGATACAAATTAAGTTAAGAAGACAGATAACAACTTCATAGAAACATATAAAAGATGGTAATATAGAGATATAAATTATATAAACAAAATAAATGATGTATGAGTTGGTAGGTAAGAAATGAGAAAAAGGAGTAAGAAAGGAAATTTTTATCATAATAACCAGGAAGAAATTGCAGAAAAGAAGAAATTATAGAAATTAAGAAATAACAGATAAGAAAAATTATAGAACTGAAGAAATTGCAGAAAAGAAGAAATTATAGCAATTAAGAAATAACAGATAAGAAAAATTATAGTACTAAAGAAATTGCAGAAAGAAGAAATTATAGAAATTAAGAAATAACAGATAAGAAAAATTATAGAACTGAAGAAATTGCAGTGAGGAGGAAATTATAGAAATTAAGAAATAACAGATAAGAAAATTATAGAACTGAAGAAACTGCAGAAAAGAAGAAATTATAGAAAAGAAAAAATTCCAGAAAAGAAGAAATTATAAAAATGAAGAAATTACAGAAATGAAGAAAATAAATATAAAGTGAAAAGAAAAGAATTTCAATAAAAGCAGGGTTTGATTAAATGAGATGAAGAAAGAGGAATAAGAAATGTGAAAAATAAGAGTGATAAAAGAGTAAAGCAAAAATATTCAGAGTGAAAGAAAAGGAAGCAATAAATGGAGGATTAATGGAAAATAGAAAAAAAACTGGAAAAAATAAAGATATGAATAAATAAAAAAAAAGAAATAAAGGAAGTACGAAGAAAATGAAAATGAAAGAAAAAAAAAGGAAAATAAAGAGTGTCCTTGAAAGGGAAAACACAACAAAAGCAAAAGAAGAAAATGGGAAAAGATGCAGATAAAAAATATAAAAATGAATAAAAAGTTTATAAATGAGAGGGAGAAGAAAGAAAGAAAATTTAAAGAGAAAGAAAAAAGAAGAATATAAATTTATAGAAAAACATTGATAAGTTACGAAAAAAAAAGAAAAAAATCACAAAATAACAAAATGATAACAGTTTCTTTTATAAGAACATGGAACTCCAGACAATCATTTCAACTGATTTAAATTCGAAGCATTCATCCTGGCCTGAAGAAGTGACACAGTTCTAAAAAGAATTCATTTCGAATCCTTTATAAAGATTTCTCTACTATTCTTTACATGTTTTAAAGACATTTTCAATTGACAAAGCAATGTGACAACAAAAAACATCTTTTCAAAATTCTTTCAAGACAAAGCCCAAGGAACAAACTAGGAAATTTCTAATATTTTTAAAATGTCTTTTACTGTTTTAAAGAACTTTTAACATCATAAAAAAAAATGACAGAAAACAAATATAAGAGACATGAAGACAATATTTGAACTTTTAAAATAAATAATTTTTTTTTTTATTAGAACAGCAATCAAAAATGCATTTCCACTACATCTGAGTGGCATAGATCTGCATTCAAATTAAACTGTAGGTAGTTAGCTCATCTTGCATGTACAATATTCCTTTAGGATGTGGGTGATCATGGCTCTCCACAATTTTTTAAACTTTTTTAGCTCATGGCAATGTTTACGTTTTTATTATCTCTCTCACTCCATGTTCTGCCATTCATTTACACAATCTCATTAGCTAGGTTTCTTTCTGCTTTCCCTCAGTCCCCCTAGCTTTCAATATGTCCTCTCAGTGCCTTCTTTTCTCCTTATATGAAATTCTTAACAGTTGAAATTGGTTATTTGCATTATTTACATTACTCAGACTGTTATCCTCATCTTCATTGCCATATTCACAATGTTTCAGTGGTTGTACACTCTAGCCTTCTTCAAGTGATTGGAATTTCAAACTATCGGGGTAGATTGTTCTAGTTCCATATACCATGCCTCTTCCGGATGTCTCTGTTATTTCCCTTTAACTCAACTCTCCAAGTTCTGGTTCACCACTACTGTGGCCTGGTATTGAATTCACAACTCTGGGTCTACTCACCGGATCTAAAAAAACATCTTTATCTACTGGGACATCCTTGAGGATAAAGAACCGAGTTCAAAATTGTAGAGTTTTTTACTATAATTTATAAATTAAAGCTGCATATCTACCCTATGTGGTCAGTTGCAATTAATCTCTTGATGAAACATCAAAAGATTAACCTTTAACCCCACAAGTACAATTTTTAGCAAAAAGAGTTATTATTATTGAGAATGACCAACATAGAAAATGGAATAGGCAAACTGAGTTTGAATTCATAATCAATTTTCACTAATATCCGTAGAAATGGCATGAAACCACTTTTCCTTCTGTCCTGTCTTATCCCTAGATATCTTGACAAGTGTCTGTCATGCTAGAATGATTGACAGAGAAAAGAGTGTGGGTGAGTGAGCAAGTAACAAATCACTCACCCATAAATATCTTACCTGCCAAGGAAATAGCATCAAAAACCTGTTACTTTCATAGAAATCTTTGACAAAATCCAATTATTTTCATCAACAAGGTTGTTTTCATTTTCAGATGACTTGTTATCATTGACGCTCTTTTTATCAGCAATATTTCCTGTTGATGATCTGTTCCTCCACCATAATTATTTTCCAAGGAACAACCAAAATCATTTGCATTTTCATCACTTTTACCTGAATTTACCATCTTGAATAGAATAAAAGATTCATCTACTTAAAATGTTTATGTTTCTGTAAATATGGAGGGTGCCATTTTGTTTCCTGACAAACATTTCTTATTTTCATACAAAGCAATACTCAGTCTGTACTATTAGATTGGAAAGAAACTCCTGTCACATTTTTGACATAATCACTTTGTGGATACTTTTACAATATTTACATTAAATTAACCATTAGTTTTTACATTGTTATGTTTTCTTCTTTCTTTGCAGATTACTTAATATCAGAATGGGTAAATTTTGTATCAAGTTAACCCTTTTAAAACCCATTTCAAACACTGTATACTGCATAAATTTAAAAAAGCTCTTCAGTAACAGAAGCAGCAAAAAATATTCATTCTGTTAATATAAATAAGATTTAAGTTTCTGGATTGGCCAATAATAGTTTGTTCAGTTTTTATTGGGAAACTTTTCTCTTAAAGATCCACCTTAATCTGGATGACCAAGTTCTGCTTCTGTACTCCCTAGTTGGGTAATACCTGAAGCAAACTACACAAAAAGTTGCCAAATAGTTCAATACACACTCAAGTCACACTCTGATCATAAAACACTTTCAGAAACTAAGAAAAGTGTCTAAATTTGGTCAGTGGGCCCCTCATTATGTGACTGAATTTCAATTTAATCAAAGAGTTACCCTCTGCTTGTTACTGAAGAGTAGATTTGCTACTGATCCTGTCCTTGGTAGATTCACAACTAAAAGTGGGTTTGCTATGACCATATTCAATGAAAACCACTATGGTTAGAACCCAGTGGAGAAAGAGAATCCATCCCCATACTAGAAGTACACATAAAATAGGTTATACTCTGTATCAGGTGGGATATGAAGGGTTTTGTCTATCATGAAGTGTTAAACTGGAACAAAAAAGTTACTATTGAGGAGCACTGTTGAAAAATTAGCAGAAAAAGCATCCATTATTGGTTAATTATAAAGGTGTGCAATGCTACATATTGCCCAAGTAACCCAGGTAAAGATTATGGCACTAAATATGAAAATTTTGTATCCACCTCCTTACTCTCCTGACCTTGCTCCATCTGACTATCATCTTTTAAAATCCTTACAGCAATTTCAGAGGGAAAACAGTTTACTAATTGTGACAAGATTAAAACTAATATTAAGCATTTCTTTGCATGGAAAGCTGATGTATTTTATTCCCAATGGATTAACAATTTTCCAAACAGATGAGATTATATTATTGTTGAGGTTAAATATTATCTTGATTAAATAAAGTAATTAAGAAAAATTTGTTCCTTTTTATCTTCAAATATGACAAGAATTTCTTTACATCATAATAGAATACCTTTTACTTGCTGATAATGATATTTATAACCATTAGCAATAAGAAGACCAAATGCATAGTTAGGTTATGTATTGAGGACATCAAAATCAAGCAAGTAGAGAAATTTAAGTAACTGGCTAATATAGTAACAGGTGACAGTAATTTACATTATTCGGGCTATTGTCCTCATGTTTGTCGCCATATTAGTTACAACGCTTCGGCCATTGTACGCTCCGGCCTTCTTCAGGTGGTTGGAATGTCGAACTGAACCCTTTATTTTGCTTACTGGGGTAGTCTGTTCTAGTTCCACATGCCATGTTTAATGGATGTCAGTTATCAGTTATCTCCTGTTAATTTTTCCCTCTGAAAGTTCTCCACTGCCTTAACCGGGTATTGAACTCACACTCTTTATCCACTGTGCCATGTGTCCTCAAGGACACATGGCACAGTGGATAAAGGCATTGGTTAGATCCAATGACAGGACCCAAAGAGTTTAATACCCGGTTAAGGCAGTGGAGAACTTAAAAAAAATATTAACAGGAGATAACTGATAACTGACATCCATTAAATATGGTACGTGGAACTAGAACAGTCTACCCCAGTAAGCGAAATAAAGGGTTCAGTTCGACATTCCAACCACTTGAAGAAGGCCGGAGTGTACAATGGCCGAAACGTAACTAATATGGCGACAAACATGAGGACAATAGTCCGAATAATGTAAATAATATACATAATACCTCATCTCAGAAATATAGACAGATGACAGTAAGTGTGACACTATCAGACTCCTTCTCTAATGCTTTATATTTATAAGAGTCAGATCAAAAATGGAGTATTGCGGACATATCTGGGACATAGCTGTTAAATCATCACTTTCCAGCTTTGATGGAGTTAAAGATCATTCATGTCCTTGTATGTGATGATTCGTCTTCTAATCTGCAATCACTGATCTGAAGACACAACACTGCAAGTCTGTTGCTACTCTGTTGTTATTTCCATGACAAATGCTCAGACGAAATTCAGCATCTAGTTACATCAGTCCAGACCTATACAGCTATGACTTGCAATGCCACTTTCACTTCTGCCTGTTCCAAATGTAAGAAGAAAATTCCACTTAAACAGCTTTTTCTCAAGAATTGCAACTTTGTGGAACAGAGGTGTCTTCCTGAATACTTCACTCTTGACCTTTTGAAGTCAAAGATCAATCATCATCTTTCTCTCTCATCCACATTTCTTACCACTTTCACTTCCATTCATATTACACACCTCATTCGCCATTACCATTTTGTTGAACTTAAGCCTCTACCTTGAGTTGTTCTGGAGGCTTTTATTGCATGAACTATAGTAAAAAAAAAAAAAATCCAAAGGATGCTTTTTGGGAAAATGAGCAAGGTATTAAGAGATTGAAAATGTTCTTAGAAAGAAAGAAAATACTGCTGGAGTGCTATGAAATGTTTAATCACCTACATGGCATTAGATGCCAGACAATTTTTTGCAGATGAAGAAAAGAATTTAAGTGAGATGTGGTTATACCAACAAATGTAGAGAATACCATGAAGAGAATATAGGAACACCACAAAAAATCCTGCTAAGTTTCAATTAGAGATAGCTGAAATTTCGAGAGCACATAATGAGGAAAGAAGGTTTGGAAAATTTAACTCTCACAGGGCACACTGAAGGCGAGAGAAGCAGGTGAAAGCAGCAAGAATCTGATTTGACAAATTTGATTAAAATGAATGATAATGAATAAGCATCACAAAGATAAAAAAAGGATGTGTAAAAGAGGAAAAGATGTGTAAAAGAAAAGTTACTGGAAGTGACAAATAAAGGAAGCCATGATCACCCACTTCCAGAAGAGACATTACACATTGTTGACATGATGCTAAAAGGGTATAAGTCCATTTTTTTTGTGAAATGAAAGAAAACACCTTAAAAATAAACATTCAGAAAAAAATTAAATAATACCCATTAAAAATTCACTGGAGCTTAACTTCACAAAACGTTTTTCTATCAGATTATTGTCATCAACATCCTTTACCAAATGTTCCAAGATTTCTTGGGATGTTTGGCAAGAAATATTGAGGACTTTCGATAAGTTTTTACCAAAAGAGAAACTATGGTCTAGAATTTGAATGAGAGTAATGATGGCACATATCTGAAGCCATCATAAAAATTCAGAATGTAGAACAAATAAATTCTAAATATTTCAAATAACTTGTTATCAGTTATAACAAATTTAATACAGGAGATAAGGAAATTAACATAGGTTAGGTTGTGCCAGAGATACCTTTTGTCTAAAACTACAAAATATATTCATTATTTACACTATTTACATGCAGACTTCATCTTTGTTGTTGTTATCACGACCTTTTGGCTGGTCTTCCCTCCAGCCTTCATCAAGTTTATGCTTATCTGAGTAACATACAGGGAATTCCAAACTGAACCCTTTATTCAATCTATGGGCATGGACTGTTCTCATTCCACTGACCATGTCTAGGGATATTTCATCTAGCTCCTAATTTTAGAACTGCTCAGTTATTACTGACCCTGATATTAGGCAAAATAGGGAAAAATTTAGATGGCTATAAAAATGCGAATTCCAGTTGGGTTTGTTATATTCAGATTTGAATTTGCTTAACTTTGAGGATCGTATGAGAACCAATTTTTCAATGTGATAGGGTCATAAGCCCAAAAGGTTTGGAAGGAAACATCTATCAATACTAGAAAGAAAATTAGCATTGATTAAATTACAAAATACAACTTTTCCCCTACCTTTTTAAGGAACAGAAATTTGCTTCATTTTCCTGAAGTATATTTTGACTTTCTTATCAATTGTTATAGAAGTAAAAGTGAAAAACATATTTATATGGTTTTCACAGCTTATCAATTGTTATAGAATAAAAGACAAAAATATATTTATATGGCTTTCACAGCTTATACAAGTAAGACAAAAATCTATTTATATAGTTTTCACAGTTTATCAATTGTTATAGAGGTAAAAGACAAACATATATTTATATATTTTTCACAAGAAAAAGTTGTTCATTATATTTGTCGGTTTGCCTGATGAGAATCTTTAAATTAAAAGAAACCATATCTCCTTTGTTTTTTTTTAGCTCTGAATGGACAATGACCAAAAGTGAATGACATTTCTTCTTTAAAACAAGGGTTGGCTATAGGGAGATTAACAAACCTATAGCATCTTTCATTAGAAGACAATTCTACAGAGAGTCATAGTGATACTGCTTCTGGCAAAGATAGACATAAAATAGATTTAGTTATTACTTTACAATAACAATGGCCACTGGAGCTCACGAATCCTAATTAGACTTGTACCTGCAGTAATGGCTCAGTGGTCAAAGTATTCATTTGGAATACTAAGGTTTACAGAAACTGTGACTTTATCAAGAGAAAGATGAATTTTTGATTAAACTATAAAAGGTTCTTGGCCATAGATATCTGACAACAGACAAGAGCAAGGCTGGTGTGTACTAATCCCCTCCCCCCAACTGGGTTGGGGCAAGATTGATTGGGGGCCCCCATGCAGTGCTTTGTTATCTTATGAACATCTGCTTTTTCTACCCATGTTTATATACATTACAAATTAAACTAAGCACAACTATTAAAAGATGAAAAATTTTGTGGATTTAGGATTTATTCTGTTTTTTTAGTTAAAATTCATGAATTTATTTTGCTCTTATAAAGTAAAAAAAAAAATTGATGAATGTGTTAAATTATTCAACATTTTAACAAGATAAATCTCAAGTTGATGTTAAAAACTGTTGCAAAATGTTGATTTATTTAAGATGGAATGAACTATTATGACATGTCTCCAATTTGTATTTAGATACATGGTATTTATTATAAATTTTTCTAGTTGAATTGTTCACTTATATTGCATATGAGTCATTATTGTACATAATTAGGTTACAATAAAATTTGTACTTATATTAATACTACCATATGAAAATTGAGATGTCGTAGAGTGGGGGCCCCCTGTATCATAGCTTCATGGGGTAGGCATGAGACTCTTGTACCGACCCTGGACAAGAGTAAAGAATTATTATAATATATCAAAGTATAAAATTTCACTACTAAAGACTGAGAAGAGCAAGCATATGGCAAATCACAATATCTTTGTTAAAAAAGATGGTGAAGTTAGGAGAGTTATTCAATCTTGAAGTAAGTAACAATTTTAGCTTTATTTTTATTTTATTGTATTTTTCTCATTTAGAAACAAATATATACGTTTTACAGATGAAAAAATTACAAGGAATAAATGTCAGTCATTCTATATAAATTACCAACAAGAACATCTTCATGTTAAATGTATATATGGGAGAAAATGATATATAAATTTTTATATATGAAAAGAAAAATTTTCATCGACCAGAAAATGTGCATGAATAGTTATATCAATGTAAACATTACTTTAGACTGATGAAGTCCAAAAGAATGAAATACATCACACAAAAATAGATTTCTGCCTTGTCATTAATTTTATATATATATATATATATATATATATATATATATATATATATATATATGGTGTGTGTGTGTATAGTATGAATGATTAATTATTTAATTAGAAACTTATTCCAATTAAATGCATCGATTTTTTTAATATAGTATTCAATATCCTATAAACAGAGCGTGTGTATATATATATATATATATATATATATATATATATGTTATATAATTTTGTATCTCAACAATCAGTATTTAGAAAAATAGTATGATAAATTGGTAAAAAATCTATATAGGTGTATATATTGTAAATATATACATCGATATAGATGGCTAAAAACAACACGAAAAATTAGCTTACGTGTTTCGGCTCCTTAGGGACTTCATATATATATATATATATATATGTATACATACACACACACACACACACACATATATAGTAAATAAGATTTATATATATATATATAAATCAATCAATCCAATAATTGGATGAATAAATAGCTTTAATTATCTTCCCAGACCAAAATGAATTATTAAATACGTGACATAAGCAATTTTTTACTATGTTAATAAAACATTGAAAACTGAAAAGAATAAATAAATATATAAGATAAAAAATGAAAATAAAAACAAGTAAAATAAATTAACCCAAATAAATAAATAAACAAACAAGCCATTCTGGCCAAAATAACTGCCAGGATGGATTATCCACAATGCACCACTGACTCATATATATAAATAGTCGAGAAAAATTCAACATTTGTGGCCTGAATGAAGAGCTATCTTTCTCCTTTAATCAAAAGTGAGTAAATTAGGTTGAATTTTCTTTTTTGTTTTTCAGTTAACCTGATAAATGTTTATGAGTGTTTCTTAAATTTAAAAGTTTTGAATAACTGACATTTTTACTTTTGTTTATAAATATTTGTTGAAAAATAAAATCCTCACATTTGCCTTGATAAAGTCAGTCAGAGGTTGAAACATGTTGGTTAAGATAAGTTTTCCTTTTTTTATTCACACACACACACACACACACACATATATATATATGTATGTCAATCATTATCTACTGTCTTCTTGATTCTTCCTTTCTTATTGTTCTTGCTTATTAAAAATGTTTCTTGTTTTTCTTATTCTTTCACACTCAGTAATGCCTTAGTGTCTTTAATACCGAAGTGATATGATTAAAACGAAAGAAGTCTACTCTGCTGTATAGCCCTACTTCTTTAACTATTTAATCGGGGAGAAGATATGAATTTATACCTTTCGCAAGAGCATCTGAATAAAAGTGAACCAGGCTGATAATTATTATGAAAAACTAATTAATATCACATTTTTTTTCTCAAGATAATGACAATAATTGATAAATAATGTGGTGGTAGATGAAAGTGAGACATTGTTGCACAATATTTTTAATCAATATTATGAAATCTTTTGTCAGAATTCTCTGTCTCTTCAAAACATAGGTGATCATGGCTCTTCACAACATCCTTTTCTTTAACATGTGAATTACCATGATTTCTTAGGAAAGATAATGGAATGAAATGTGTACATATAGACGTAGACCAATGTTTGGGTTTTGCAGATAGAACTGAATATACTAAAGGGGAGTCTGTAAAAAGAACGACCCCTTGAAATAATATTAGTAGCAGGAAATTTGTCCTCTAGTAGAATGCCATGTTCATTCAAGATATAGGTATCATAGCCCAACACATTGTCCTTTTCTTTAACATGTACGAATTGTCATGACTTAGGAAAAATATTGAAATGGTTTCCCATTGCTTTTTCTGGGGTTTTGAATTCAGACTTTCTTCAAGAATGGTTTTCACCCAAGGCTAGAGAACCAAGTCTAATCTGTTGTAGTGATAGAATATACTAAAGGAGAGACAGTAAAATATAATTTCTTTTGAAATAATATTTATAACAGGGAATTTGGCCTCTAGTAGAATGTCATGTCCATTCAAAATTTTAAAAATCATAGCTCTCCACAGCGTCCTTTTCTTTAACATGTGTGAATTGCCACACAAGAATAAAGAGCCCACTCTACTCTGTTATTTAACCCATAGCTGTAGGAAGAAGAGATGGATTTATGTCTTTCCCAAGGATATTTGCTTGTAAGTGGAAACAACAAACTAGGTGAGAATTTGAACTTGTCTTGCTGATTTCATTTTCTGCACTGATCATTATTATAAAATAATATCAATTAATATATAATAGCAACAATCAATAAAGCCTGTTCGGATAGCTAAGCAGGAGACATTATTATACAATATTTTTATTAATAATAAGGCAACAGTACTGTATTCTGGCATGTACAAGAAATAAGTTTTAATTTTGGTTTCTAAAATAGGATTTTACTGATATTGATTAAACTACAAATAACCTTCCCAATTCCCCAATGATGATTGCAATAAGAATGTCACCATATGCATAAAATAAAAAGTATCAGTAATCTAGACAACAAGTGTAATATAATATGTTGAACAGACAAACATTACAAGTAGTAATTGAAAATAAGCAAAGAGAACGGATTACTTTACGCTTTTAGCTGGCAGCTTAAAGAATTACTCTGAGTGGAGACTCACAAAAAATCATATCAAAATCCCAATGTTATTTTCTGTAAATCTCTAGAGGACACTTCTTTTTATTTTTGGGAATTCAAGAAGAGAAAGAGTTATATTCAAGCAGAAGCTACACAGACATGATGTAAGTGCAGAAATATAAACTGAAAAAATGGTTGATGTCTACATTGATAAGATTATCGATCCTTTTCTGAATAACGTGCAAGATAAAAAAATAATAAAGTCAGTGCAAAGACTTGTATTTTTGTTTATGGTATAAGGAGTTTACACTATTTACATTTAGACTAATATTCTTATCTTGCTATTATTACAACATTTAAGCCTTTTTTAGGTGTCTGATAATCCAAATAACCTTTAGGAACTTTTGAAATGAATCCTTTATTTAATTTATTGTTGTCCTAATTTGGTTGTCCATCCATCTTATTCTCTTTTTCTTCTTTTTGCTTAAAGTACCACTTAATTATTGCTAGCTCTGTTCCCACTGAGTCTGACTTTGCACTTTCTGTCTCAGCGATTGAATTTTGTTGTTTCCATAAATAAATAAAAATTAATTATAGTGTTAAAAAATAATTATAATAAAATAATTATAACAGTTATAATTATCATTAATTCACTCTTTGTAAACCAATGAGAATCGACCCCATTTTTCTCCTCTACACACACAAACACGACATTCTTGGAGACAAGCAGTTCACATGGATAGTTCGTTAACATGTGTGTCAACTAAAATTTCATCTCCTTTTCCTTTTTCAGGCCATTTATCTTTCAGCATTTAACAAAAATTTGAGGTAAGAAAAACTCCAGACTTTTCTTGTATTTTCAAAAAATTTTATCTGAACACTTATTATAAAAAACATATGAGAAAGACTGTATACATTTTTAGTTTTAATAGAATTGTATTAATTTTTAGAATGTTGTAAATATAGAATTATTCTTGTAAGAAAACAATCTAGTAAATAAATAGTGTTTATTATTTTTGTTGTCAATTCTCAAGAACAAAGAAAATGTATAAATTCACTTTCATAGGTTTAGATTTTAAAACAATAAACATTGCTGAAGAGTGAAGGCAGTTAAATAAAAGCAGTTTCATGAATAAAACCATCCTTTTGACACTCCAATTTTTTGTGGGCCAAAGGTCCATGTTTGCCAATAATTTTTATATTTTACAGTTACTTTGTATTTAATAGATAAGTTGTTGGACTGCCTCCTCCTGACGATAATCTCAGGTGTCATGAGAATTGAAAGCCTCTTTTGTTTTTTACTTTGGCAGCAACAAAATGTTCTCTCCTCGGTCTGTTGGCATGTAAGTATGTCAGAGGCACATACTGAAGTTTGCTTTGAATTATTCACAACTTTAACTTCTTTTCTCATTTTTTTTTTTGCAAAATGTCTGCTTAATATATTTACTAATACTTGTTTCTTTAAATTCCATGTTTTGTATTTATTTTTGCCCAGACTCACATGAATCTGCCAATATTGTTTGCTGGACAAATGTACCAGAAGCCATTAAATAATTATTCAAAAATGTCATTCCTGCAACAAAGTTTCACCCAGAGCTCTTCTTCCTGAGAACTGCCATTTTGTGGAAAGATGCTTCCCTGATCACTAAAATTGTTAGTGATCCTACATATTTTCCTAATGTAGACTTACTTTCTCCACATATGATGATCTCATTCAGTAACCCTCTACTTTAAGTGGCTCTTGGGCCTTGAATTGGGTGGACATTTAGTAAATAGAAAATAAAATAATATTATGAAGATGCACAGGTTACCAGTAAGAAAAATAGTTGATGTGCTGAGTTCAAATATCAGCTGATGCAATTTATTTCACTTTTTAAAAAAATAGTTTTATTATTTATACATTTTTATGAACCACTTCTTGTTTATTAATCTAGCCAAATAACAAACACTCTTTTCTGGCTTCCAACTTTCCTGTCGACTATGCTCATCAAAAATTTAAGTGCATTCTTAATTGCTATCTACTGTTCTCTTAATTCTTTTTTAATCATTTCACCCCAAGCAAGGTGAGAATGCCATTAGTATACAGGATGTTACAAAGGGTGAAGGTGAAAGAAAAGACTGGGTATAGGGGGAATTGAGAAAAGGATAAAAGATGAACAGGGTAGGGTTAGATAAAGAAGATAGAAGATGGTGACTGACGTTGCCTTTAAATTTTTGAAGATTTTAGTTTTGAGGGATGTCAGTAAAAGGAAGGTAGTTCCACAGGTGGGAAGTGTGAGAAAAGAAACTGTTGAAGTAGAAGTGGTGATTGCATTTAGCTATTTCAACAGTAAAAGGGTAAGACCTTGATGATTACTCTTCTTTTGTTTTCGGTCCTTAGTAATATTTTTGTTTCTAATTCTTCTACACCCAGTAACCTCTTGTGTCTTAGTGGCTTTAGTGCCTTGCTTGGGGTTAACCCAATTAAAAAAAAAAGAAAAAGAAATACAAACAAAGATGGTGGCCTGCTATGGAGAATACAAAAAGGCTATGAAAGAAGGAGGCCTATCATGGAAAATAAAGAAAGGCTATGTAGTAAGATGAGAATGACTACAACAGGTTGATCTTCAAAGCCTAACTGAAAGGGCAGTATGCTAAGAATAACCATTACCAAGGGCTTATTTTTTTATTTTGAATTCCCAGAATGGCATGCCTAGAAGTTGTAATAAAAAAGAACAGAAATAAGATAATTGGATCCTTTTATATTTATAAATTATATTTATTCAATCTGTGCCAAAGAATATGGTTTAGCTTTTATTCAAAAGATGCAGTAAGCAAATTATAATAAAGTTATTTTATTTGCAAATAGTGCCAAGAAAAATACAACTAAAAAATACTGAAGTCTATCATGAGAACTTAAGATTGATACTTCTATAATTATTGAGAGACAAGGTTATGACTCCAAGTTTTCAAAATAAGAATTAGAAAAACAAAACAATACACGCAAAACCAGAATATTGATTAAAGAAAACAAAGTTGTTATCTATTTTTTTTTATATCATTTGCCATCACTTCAATAGGAATAATTTTCAGTGATAATAATTTGGAAGCTCTTCACTTCTTTCCATGTTGTTTCCATGTATGCTTTTTTCCATCTTTATATTTTCCCAATTATTTCTGCATATAGTGTGCTGAACTTGGCATTATTAATAATGACATTATCAGATAAAATCCCATCAAGGGCTACATTGCTTTTAAAAAATTGTAATTTTGTGAAGAATCATTGTCTTTCTAATGGGAGTAGATAGGTTCATCTATTGTCTGGCTTACACTCTTCCCCAGTTTTTCAAACAGGAGTAGAGGTTCATTGCTTGGTTTTTGTTTAAAATTGGGTTTCCAATCCCTTCTAAATTCTACTTCAACTCTATACTTCTAACATATCAGACTAAACTCTGAAATTTTTTACTATTATTGGGTTTCCAGTTCCTTCTAAAGTCTTTTCAGTAGTCTCTTGCATCTTAGTGGCATAATCACCTTGCCTAAGGGGAATTGATTAAAAAAAATTCCTATTAAATTTCGTTTTTGTTATTTTTGGTAGTGCCATATTGTTTCAGTTGATTTGTTCCACAAGCTTTTTCAGGAATACTGTCCACAAAAAGAAGGGTCTCTTAATCCCTGCCCCAAAATAATAAATAAATAATTGGTTTAACACATTCACTATAATGCATGCCACACTAGCAAATCCATTCTTAGCAAACAGTGTTTATACACACACACACACACACATATATATATGTATATATATATATATATATACATACATACATAGCATTATTAATTGATCAAGAGTTATCTATCTTGTAAATGAACATCAGCATAAAAAAACAAGTTATTTTCATGTTACACTAAACTGACACTTACAAAGATGAACGATCAGTAAATAGATCAAGTAATTGTACAGGATCGGTTTGGAATGTACAAATATGTGTAATCTAATATTGCAAAAGATTGTCAGTATTAATGCTATGATTATTCCTTTAACCCATAATTCTTTGTTGATATAATTAATCCTATTGTTTTACTATGTAATTACCTCCCTTACTGGAATTCTTCAATTAGTGATGAGTCGAGTTAAGGAATGTTTGTTAAATAAAATGTTTTAGGTTAAACTTTTCTTACTAATTCATATCAATTGTAATACAAGTGATTTAATTATTTTTATATATATCTCACTCAATTCTTTCCATGCTAAGCAAATTGATACTCAAAGTCAAAATGTTGTGGTAATACCAAAACAAACAAGAAGAAATTCAATCCTTCAAACTCAATGAATTGTGATATAGATTTCTTTATGGCTTATCAATATTTATCAAGGGTTATTAAATTTTTTTTGATCATTGGAAGTCACTTACAGTATCTGGTGTCTCCAAGCAGTTTTCCATCTCAGTACTGACCAAGCTTGACATGACTAAACTGGTGATGAAATGAGAACTGGTGTTTTCAGCATGATTTGACCATAAGCAAATTGTCATGTAGAATTAATGCAGAAGCATTATTATTGATAATGAGTGACAATGTACGTTCCAAACTGATCCTGTACAATTACTTAATCTGTTTAATGCTATATTCATGATAGTTCATCTTTATAATTGTCAGTTTAGCGTAACAGAAAAACAACTTTTTTTTTAATTATAGTGTTGTTCATTCACAAGATGGCAGCATCTTCTTAGGCAAAAACAAAAAGAAATTTGCATATTTACTTTAGTGGTAGATGACAGTGAGTGAACATTTGCCAAAATTTGTGCCTTAGATCCATATCTGAAGGTATTTTATACTCACTTAAATTATTACTATATTTTTACACATGTACAGATAACCATTATTAGAAAACCTTTTGTATCTGATTGTTTTGAATTAAATAATTTTTGTTAAATTAGCACTCTCTAGGTGATTATTTTCACCAAGCAAAATGTTAGTCCTGCCGAAGCAAATTGAATTTGAATTTCTTAGTTGTGTAGTCATAATCTTTTAAGTCAACACTTGACTGAAATTGAGAGTCAGGCTACTGAAATTTCAAATATATAGAACTAATATAATAAAGCACTATATTTTGAGGGGATTCCAGATACAGTAAAAGGGGGAGTAGAATTTATAAATGATGTAAGAGTGCTAAATGTTAATTAACAATATGAACATACTTTTTTAAAAAAAATTGTGGCTTTATTTTTTTGGTTATTTTAGTCATTGTTTTTTTTTGTTTTTTTTTGCATTCTTCAGCTATTTTCAGGTGTATGATATAAAAAATAAGCTTTGAATACATTTCCTTCAACCTATCCACAATTTTCTTTTCGTTTTTTTGCTATCTTTTGTCACTTCTCAAGAAGAATACTCAAACACAAATGACAAAATTTTTATGATGCCCTCAAAAAGTGATGGCAGTATTTAAGTTTTTGAATGCAATTACAAAATTATTACCTGGAAGATTAAAATAATAAATAAATCACATAACAATTATGCTTATCTCCCCCTTCATTAATTCCTTAGTTCACATGACCATTACGTCCTGCCAGTATCTCATATGCAATGGACTATTTCATTTTAAAAGACATATCAGAGATGCTACTTGGTTACAGTGAAAAAAAAAAAGAAAAAAAAAAAGAAAGATAGAAATATTTAATGCCTTTTGCTAATACCTCATAAATAATGGACTATTCCATTTTGATCATGTGGGTAAATAAAAAACGCTACTTAGATTCAGTGAGAAAATGAAAGAAAGAAGAGAAGATAAAAATGTTTATGTCTGTTTCAGTGAAATGGAAAAAGTAGTCAATTTCAAATCTTTTCATTTGTACCTCCTTATTTCTTTAAATAATAATCAACATTTATAATAATTTTTATTGCAATATTTCATTAAATTTATTAAGCTCAAATATTTAATGATGTGTTAGGGGAATTTCTATGGATATTTTATTTCACAGAACTAGCCATGTCCTTATTCAATCATTAACTGAAGAGTTAAGATTCATCAGAAATTGCAAATAAGTATAAACTAGTAACAATAAATAATATAATAAATAATTACGATGTTTTCTTTATGAACTGTAAAATAGTAGAAAAGTTTATTTTTACTTTATTATCTGAGCCCAAACCATAGAAATGGGAAATTCACCCACATATACAAGATGGTGCAGAGGTGCAATAATTATGGTGAATCTGATGAGCTGAGTTCAAATGTTGAGACTACTGTGTTCACTTTTACACAAATGATATTAGTAAAGTCATGGATCCATTTCCTTCCCTAATTTATAGATTAAGTAACAGAGTAGACAGGGATCTCTTGCCTTGGATAGAAGCTAATATAAGAAGACTAACCTAAATTCAAAACCTATTATTTTCTTTGGAGGAAGTGCTTTTATAATTTCTCAAATAAGAATTCTCAATATGCTTTTAAAAAAATTTGTAGCCTCATTTATTTTGTTATTTTTTTATCATTGTACACATATAAAGAAAGAAAGAAAGAAATACAGAAGTGTTTAGCATCTCCTGCTAACAGGATATATACAAAAGGGATGATAATGAATGACAATCTTTTGTGGAATTATAATAGATAATTATGGTGTTTTTTTATGAATTTTAAAACAGTAGAAAAGATTTATACATTTATATGTGTGATCCCAACAATTCTCAGACACAAGTGATAAAGATTTTTATAATTTAAATTTCTTCCAAATTTAATTTTGTATATAATATTAAATTATTAGTTTTCATGTGCCATGAAAAAAAATCATGGCAATATTTAAGTTTGCAATTTCGTAAGAACAATACAATTGCAAAATTGTTCAAACCGTTGACGATGCTAGATGATGTTGCCTTTCCCAGAAACTGTAACTAAGGTCCACTCAGTAGTATATACCCCACAGGTCGGCCCCGTGGGTGTGGAACCTACACAAATGTACTTCAGCAGTGGAGTGGACGATGACTTTGTCATCATATTAAATCGCTGTTAGGTAAGTGTCTTTTTAATCATTTAACTGCATATAAAATAATTTAAAACATTTTATGCTTAAAATAAGAGAAAAGTTTATTTTTACTACATTATCTGAGTCCAAAACATAGAAATGAGCAATTCATCCATATATGCAGCGGGTAGCCTGATACTTGTAGTTGATTTGGCAACTACTTTGAGTTTAAATGTGGCCCAAGAGGTTTTGGAGGTCTCTTTTGCACAAATGTCCTTGGGAAAGCCATGAATCTATCTCTCTTTCCTCTAGTTATGGATTACAGTAGACTGGGCTCTCTTGCTTTGGCTAGAGTTAATCTAGGAGAAGGGCTACACTGCATGCTAAACTATAGAAATGACAAGAGTAAACTACTCTTCTATCTTTTGCATGTCAATTCACATATATTAAAAGGAAAACGAATCTCTGGAGAGCCCTGATCACCTAAATTCTGAAAGGACATTTCAAGAGGAGAAATATATATATATATATATATATATAAAGAGGTGCTGAAAAGATTTTAACTTGATCCGCTTCTCAACATCTGACTAAACATCAGAATTATTTTTTTAATCTCTTCTTGGTTGAACTGAGAACACTTCAGTAATCCTTTGTATATATGAAGAGACATTAGATTTTATATAAGTGAGTTAAAAAGGATTATCTTCTCATGAAAAGTTTAGTATCTGGTTTCATCTTAGGAAATGTTTTAAAAATATGTTCATTCCTTCAAATAAATAACTTTAGGATTAGTCTAGAATCTAAAATAAATCCATAAATATTTATATTTTTACACACAATATCCAAATAGCTGAGTGGTTAGAGCATTCATTTTCTGACTATGAGACCCAGTTTCACCATCATCGATTTTTCACGAAGGTGACTTATTGATGTTATTGGCCTGGGGAGGTGTTTCCCAGCATATGGCACCTCTGTAAAGTGCCTGCAAACCAGATCATTAATTGACCCAATACCTTGTCAATGAAAATGGGTAGATAGAATTATTAATTGATGGCTGTGCTGGCACAAAGTCACAAGTAATCATGGCTGAGGGTTTGAGAATACTGATACTAAAGTCCACTCAGCAGTATAAACCACAGGTGGGCCCCACGGGTGTGGAACATACACAAATGTAGTTCAGCAGTGTAGTGGACAGGTAAACTCAGATCATCATATTAAATTACTTTTAGATAAGTGACTTTTTAGTCACTAGTTGTAATAGATGTTGAAAAGGTTGTAAGGAACTGTACATCACTTGTTTTGTTTTCTGTGAGCATATTTAATATCCAGTTAGTACTACAAGAAAAATACTTCATGTGAGTTGAACTAACACCTGTTTTCCACTGTGTTTCATTCACAATGTCATGACTTATCAAACTGAACACAACAGATGTCACTCACTGGGTTACAGTTTATAAACCCTGAGCAAATATAAATGACAGTTAGGTGACATCACAGTAACACTCTAGAGGGTTGATGTTATCAGCCTGGGAGGTGTTTCCCAGCATGTGGCACCTCTGTAAAGTGCCTGCAAACCAGATCATTAATTGACCCAATACCTTGTCAATGAAAATGGGTAGATAGAATTATTAATTGATCCCAGCATGCAACACCTTTGTAAAGTGCCTGAAAATCAAACCATAAGTTAACCCAAGCCTTGTCAGTTAAATTGGGTAGATGGAAGTGTTCATTAATGGCTGTGCTAGCATAAAGTGGCTGAGCAGCCATTTTAAATAGAGCACACATGTAGAGAATGAAAGAGTTCAAATAAAGCATTCTCTTTCCATAATGTCTCAGAGTCTCTTTAATTTGAATTTACGATTATTATCCAAAGATCTGTTCTGTCATTTTTTAAACCAACTGTGAAGACTTAAGATAGTGGGTTAATATTAACTGCCAACCTAAAACCTGGGGGCCACTATTATTTTTAAAATATTTTGTAAAAGAATATATTAGGTCTCAACAAAAATCTTTAGTGCTAATATTTAAAAAAAAAAAAAGGGTTACCACGGTTTTTCCTCCCTGAACTTTAGAAGTCATGTTACCAACTACAGGTGATGACTACTTTGTGTGAATAATATTCTTTTTGAGATTTCCCAAATGACATATATATATTATTTTCTATGAAGTAGATGCTTCATGGCAAATAAAGAAGTATTATTAAATTGTAATTTACATTTATTTCATAATTATGGCAACATCACCATATATTAGTGACAAAATTAATTCTGCAAATATTGCTTATATTGTAGTTGAATCAATAATTTTTTTTTATATATCTATTATAAAGCCTCCAAATAAAAGTTAAGAGAAGCAAAGTGCCATAGGCTTTTTCCTAAAATTTCACCGGAAGCCACAGACATTACTTAATATAGAACTATGCATAGACACTCTCCAAGACTTGACAGAGCAACTTAAAATAAAAACGTAACCATCACCAGTATCTGGAGACATGGCATAAACTGAAATACAATGTTACCAATATAAGATGATATGGCAGTCAACATGTTAAATTGATGAAGAGGGTATTTGGTACAAATGAAAGAGAAGGTGGTAACAAGTGAAGACTGAGGGAATGGTGGATAGAGAATGATTGAGCCTTGATTTGGTGCTTAATACTCATGGCCTAGTGCCATATGAAACTGAGTAAATGTCAATAGCTGCCCAAAATAAGTGTATTAAAACAAAGTAACTCAAGAAAAAATAAAATACAAGAAATAGTAAATGTCATTTATGCAACAATAGAGAGATAAATGAAATGGTAACATGTCAATACATGCAATTCATCTCAAAAATATAAAAGTAGAGACATGTTCAGGCTGGGAGACTTAATCATTTGTAATTGTGTGAAGACGTAGATATAATTACAGAACTGCTCTATATTAATTGTCAGAAAGAAGCCTTTCTGCTTTCCATCAGCAATGGTTAATATTAACCTCCAGGAGAGTGACTCATTGTGTCTTCTCAGGCGAACGTTTTACACTAAATTAATATTTAAAATTTACAACAGTCAGTTTTCAATCCATGCTTGATGATTCCCACATACATGAAACTCAGAGTTGTACGAAACAGTGAGGAACAATATATAAGTGTATATGCCTGTATGTCTGAAATAGTATTGGAAAGTTCCCAAGTAGCTAATGTTCACTTATACCCAGCCTACAGAGTTTGACTGTCAATATGTTTTATGTTATCTACTGAAATTGTAACATTTTATTAGAACAACTTTACGATCTTTATGATGTCTGATAAATTCAAACAATATCCCTCCTTGTTCATATTATATTTTAATTGAAAATTTTTCACATTTTAGAAAATCACGTGGTTGCAATATCAAAAAATTAAAGTATTTCTAAATTTTTTTCAGTGCATTTTAATTTTTTTTAATTTTTAAAAACTTTTTCATGCATTTTAATTTTTAATTTTGTAATGCTTTTTAACCTTTTACTCCTTACAATGTTTTTAATATTTTATAATCTTTAATTAAATATTTTATTCCTAAATTAAATCTTTAGCAAAAATCAACAGCCAATGTGTGGACATTTTAGAACATACTGCATGATTATGATGTGTGTGTGTGTCTCCATGTGTGTCCTCATTATATTTACAAAGCAAAGATGAATATAATCATGGAGCTTAACTGAACAAAGCAAAATGATAAATAAATGAAATGTTATTCAAGTATTTTTTCTTCACCTTTTTTCTTTCCTATTCAATTATATACATATTCACATCAAAAGGATTTTTTGAAAATAATTTGAAAAAAATAAAAAAAAATAAAATAAACACCCAAAAAAGAAAAATGAGCATTTGCATTCATAATTTACATCCCATAATAATAAAACATGTTTTTCCCATCTTTTTCTGTTATATGCAATAAGCTTTATATATGAAAAAAGAACAAGAGAAAAGAAACAAAATTCTTAACCTTCTTTGGGTAAAATGCCTACCAGTTCGTTTTGTTCTGAGATGATCTTGCTGAAATCTATTGGCATGAGGATTTCCCTATTTCAATTAATTCTTTCCAGACTGACTGTCAGAAATGTCAAACAGGAACCAGTAACCCTAAAGATTTTTGGCAATACACATACATATAATAACCTTTCTCTTTGTAAATAAACATTTTTTTTTTACATTGTTGTTTTAAATATTGGTTTAGCTTTACTGTACTTATTAACAGGAATTGATAAAACAAAGTTAAGCAATTTTGTGGCTTGAAGAGAACTGGATGATAGACTATTCAGTAGTAATTATATGATTACACTGGTCAACAAAAAAAATTTTGAAATGGTGTTGAGACACCAAACATCTTTTTAGCTAATTTGAGGGCATTGAATTTGAAAATGACCTTACTTTTTCTTGGTTATCTATGGCTTTTGTTGGACAGAAATGCCTCCTTTTTGGAGAAAAAAATTTTTTTTTATTAGTTTTCTGTATATATGATATTGAATGATGGTAATTGTCGTAAATAAGAGATTGACTGTGAGACTCCTTTATGACACCATATTCGTTTACGGCCCTTTCTCTGGATTACGACAATCAGCCATATTCAAGAATACTAGGAGCACATGATGTGAACCCTGCTTGTATTTTGCCGAATAAAGCTTGGATTAACTTATCTTCTGAGTCTCAGTCTTCATTCTTGACAGTAATATTTCTCAAAATAAAATCATAGAAACCTCTCAATTCATATTTAAACCAACAAATATTGGTTTGCTTATTGAGAAATACTATTTTAGCAATAACAATTGGACCCTAAGTCTTTAAAAATAGCACGATTGAATATACCGAGACCAACGAGAATTTTCATCAAATCATTTAATAAACTAACAGCAGAAATAAAACCTTCGTGAACATAAGAACTATGGTAAAAATTTTCTCTTTCTTGATTGTCTGTCATGTTAAATGTTATTTAATTCTCTTTTGATATTCCAACAATATTATGTACAATGGAATAGGTGCATTCGATTGGGATGTCTTTAGTTCGAGTTTATTTCCAACTGTGAAAACAAAATATTCTCAATGTGCTTGGTTTCCTTCCATAGCGAAGGTATAAAAGTGATGGGATAAATTTATGAATATCAAACAGAAGATTTTAGGGTTTAATTTTTTATGACACCTTAATTATCATGTTTACTAAAGTGTATTACTTATAAAGTTTATCAGTTAATTTAAAATTTGGCAATAAAGTGGAAAACTTTGGTACATCTATTTTAAAATTTTTGACTCAAAAACAATTTTTTCTTATAAAAATAGTTTATTTCAGGTGGCTGATATAAACTGCTCAACCTACTTCAAAATTGATGGGCTTCTATGAACTTTATTAACTAAATTTTGCGATCAGCCAAGATTGTAAATTGATCTTTTTTTCCAAAAATGAGCAACTTCAGTACAGCAAAAACAGTAGCTAACCATGAAAAACTAAGGTCATTTTTGGAATCAGCACCATCAAATTAGCTAAAAAAAATGTATTTTGTTTCTTGGTACCAAAAATCATGTTGACCAGTGTTATACATACAGACTATTCTGTCTGCATTGTTAAACTTAATTCTTGATCTATAACAGTTCCTTTACATCTATATTTCTGAGATAAGGTACCGTAACTATTTACATTGTTCAGACTGTTGTCCTCATTTTTATTGTCCTATTCATGATGTTTCAGCCATTGTATGCTCTGGACTTCTTCAGATTGTATATGTTGGAATTTTGAACCAAGTCCTTTATTTAGTCCACTGAGGTAGAATGTTCTAGTTCCATGTGCCATTCCTTTTCCCCCAAGGATACATGGCCCAGTGGATAAAAGCATTGGTGTAAGTAATCCAGTGACTTGATCCAAAGAGTTGTGAGTTCAATACCTGGCCACAGCAAAAGTAAGCTAAAACTTGGAGAGTTGAGTTACTAAAGAGAAATAACTGAAACTGAGATATCCAGAAAAGGCATGGCATGTGGAACTAGAATGATATACTCAGTGGACTAAATAAAGGGTTTGGTTGAAAATTCCAGTGTATATCACCTGAAGAAGGCCAGAATGTACAAAAGCTGAAACATTGTGAATATGACAATAAAGATGATGATGACAGTCCGAACAATGTAAATAGTGTTGACAATCTTTTTCTTCTTGATTTTCAATAAACAATATGGAAAAATTACTCAAAATAGTGTGTAATGTTATCATTGTAGAGAGTACTAAGAATGTGAGACTAAATCTTTCATACATAAAATTACTGTTTATTCAGTGAGGGACTTTTTCAATTAATACCGACATGAAAGTGTGTGACTTTGGCAGCTTTCTCCAAACATGAATCTTCTTTTGTGAGGATGGATGCTTATATATCTCGCTGTCATCTGGCTGTTACACATATGCTGGCTTGATCACTTGTGATGCAGGTATTATAATTTTCTCAGCTAAAGCTTTCGAAGGTAACTCCCTATGTTTAAACAAAGACATATTGTCATGCTGCCTGAAAGTAAGAAGTGATTTTACTATCTGTGGTCATAAAAAGCACAGTTACACAGAAAACAATTTATAACAAATAAGAATGTGATTTAATTTCTCTGTTTAACATCATATCAACGACTTATGGATCATTTAATGCCCAAATTTAATTTTCTTCAGAGCTTGGAATTAATAAAAATATATGTTATTCAGTTTTCACAATTGAATACATGGTAGATAATACTCAGCTTTTGTGCATATACATGTTTTTTGTGGACATAATTACTAGAGACAGTGAGATGTATGTTTTATGTTGTAGTTTTGTTGGATTTATATTTTGGAATACAGTTTGATTTCAGAAACTGTAGGATATATGGATTAAGATCATGAAAGTTCTTTCATGTTGATGCCTGGTCGGTTGTTTTTGTTTAGTGGCACATCTATTAATTATTTAATGCTGAAATCTAAATATTTTGAAAAAGATTTTATGGCTTCAACTAAATATATTTTGAACACAATTGTATGCATTCAGTTACAGATAAAATGTGTTGTTAGTCATTTTGCTATAAGAAGTATTGTTGGTAATTTTACTATAAAATGTCTGTCTTGGGCATGATGATAAACTGCACCTGGGAGCAAGGCTCTCATCAGGAGGTTTTGAGGAGCATGGAACCACCTCTTAATTTCTGTTGTTCCCATGTTCACTTTGATTCAGAGTAGTAGTACCTGTTCGGGTCCCAGCTATGGGCAAATAGTGAACACCTAAAGTGGGGTCAAAGCATAAAACTATAAAAATAAAAAAAAAGCCTGGGGTTATATAGAATGCCCAATTGATTCAATTGGGCATTCTATGTAACTCCAAGCCCTGCTGTTGCTGCGGTTTTTGGCAGCCCTGATTATAAAATACTATATTCAAGTAAAATTATGATCATTATTTCATTTCATTCCCTCTTACCAACTAGAAAGTTGTTGTTACTATTGTATATATAATCTTTAGAATGACGGAAAATTTTGATATAATTGTTTGATAAGTTTTGCACATTACATAAAAGTGAATCTGTATTCTTGTATCTGCCATGTCCTTTCAGGAAGTGTGTGATCATGGCTTTCCACAACTTCCTGTTCTTTGTTGCTCGAGCAAGGTTTGCTTGTTTACTATCCTTCCTATTCCCTTGTCTGCCATCCATTTACAAAAGCTCGTTAAGTAGGTTAATCACTGTTTTTCTCGATCCCATGTTTTCATTAAAATGCATGATGATAATGTTAAACATACATGATATAAATATCTATCAATCCCAGTTATACATTTCAATCAATCTGTCAGGTAGAATCAGTAGAGAATTTCTTTAACACAAATAGTGAATTTACTTCCAGAATCACACAGGTTAGAATTTTTAAAAAAGTTTAGAGTTTTAAAAGGAAGTAAACTTTTTCCTCCTGCTTTGAATTTTAATGTTCTTCTTCTTTCTCCTTAATAATAATTCCACTCCAATATAATGTTTTCTTTTTCTCATTCTTTTACCCAGTAACCCCTTGTGTCTTAGTGACTTTCTTATGTTAATAATAATCTCTCTTCTTAATAATGTTGTTTTTTTTCTCATATTATTTCACACTTAGTAATCCCTTGTGTCTTAGTGGCCTTATTGCCTTGGTTGGGGATGAAATGATTGAAATAAACTGATCTTGGTGGTTACATTCAACATTTTGATTGTTTTACCCTTTGGCCTCCTTGAAGTGTGTTATACTCAAATTTCTTAGAATTTTGACACCAACCCTTTATTCAATTCATAGGTTAAGCAGTTCTCATTTCACTTTCAACATTTGGTAATATATTGTATTAGTTAATACTCTTTTGTTTATTCACTTTTGTGTGGCATGTTCATTTCCTCCATTGAATTGAACTATATAACTTTTCTGCTCTACCTAATCCATGGATTGAACTCATTACTTTATGACTACAAAATTATACCAATTTTCTTGTCCCTTTACTTCCATTACTGTGACAGATTATCTATTTCTTTAGATTAGCAGGTCACATAATAATAATTCAATAATTTACCTCTGACCCATTAATTATGCATCATCCTTAAAGCAATAAAACTGTAAGAAATAAAACATTTCTCAATACAATCTTTCATAAATGTCCTAACATGTTTGCTAGAATTTATTATATCCAGTTAGTGATATTAGCATCATATAAAAGTTATATTTAGTGAGATGTATTCTTTGATCTTGGGGTTGGATGTATAGTATTGTGGTGGATACACTATATAAACATTCTTCTTACATAGCAGTTCAACTCTAATATGAATAATTGTCCAAAATTAGAAGAAATATCCAGTCTTCAGCAAGGTCTACAGATGTGGAATCTATTCCTAATTTTATCTGGGTGCAAAGAGATGCTAGACAAGCATTTGCTGGAAAATCAGTTGTCAATCTGTTGTTTGATTCTTGTTTTTAAACAAATATATTTTATTGGCTAGAAAGCAAAAGCATTTTATTAACTAGAAAATATGATAGTCAATTTAGAGTAGAATTTCCCCAAAACATTTAACTGTAAATATGTATCAGTAGTATCTGAGTTTTTAGTGTAACAAACAGGGAATTCTATATGTACATGCTTAGTGGTTTCAGAAAATTAAAGTGTAAAAAGCAGTTTAGGACTGTGTCATGCCTCAAGGCCAGGAATTAACAAAGTTTGTTCACTAAAACCCCAGTTTGATTTTCTCTCCTTTTTTATTTTCAATGTTGTCTGTTGGTTAGAACAAAAGAAACTGAAAGACAGAAAATATCATAGTTTATATATATATATATATATATATATATATATATATATATATATATATATATATATATATATATGTAAAAGGTTAAAAGGCATTCATGAATTGGTCACCAATTATGTACACCATATTTTGTTTTATTTTATTTTTTTTTGGTATATAAGACCACTCTATATTTAATATCATAGTATTATAGAATTGGGCAAGGTATAAGTACTGGTAGATTATGGATCTGTGTAAACACTGGAATATCAGATATCTCAACTTCACATATGAGGCCAGGGGCATATTTCTTGAGCTGTATTTTTAGAAAAAAGGGTTTTACAATATGTAAATGTTTTGTCAATAAAAGTTGAGATTAACAAAATGATGTTGGTAAAATTTTCAGGATATACTGATATGATATTATACTTATTATGTGATATATAAATATATAATATATAAATATTATATGATATTATATGACATATAAATATTATATGATATGGTACTTATATTTATACTATGAGATAATGATATATATATTTTATATATCAAGAACAGTATTGGGAAAATTTTATGACAAATTGGAAAAAGTTTACTTGGTGATGCATTTTGTCCTTTAGGACTTCATTGGACAAATCATCAGACTACCAACATAAAAAAAATCAGTGCGATGAAGTCCTGAAGGATAAAATGCATCACAAGTAAACTTTTTCCACTTTCTCATAAAATATTTATACTATGTAAATTCCAATTCATAATATTTATTTTTTTTATTAGCAATATTTAACTTTTATAGTTTTTATGATGCTATTGTGCAACCCAATAGTTGTACATCATATTGTAAATCAATATATAATAGTATAATTATATAATCAATATATAATAGTATAATTATTGGCACTTATTTTTTAATTTCTGTTATGTAAAAATTATTGTGGATCATAAGAAAGAGAAAAAGATATTTTAAAGTGAATGAGTGTTAAAAACAGTCAGAAACTTGAACAAAGTTCAAAGAACAATGAAAAAAGGAACTAAAATATTGAAAATAAAATAAAAACTGACTTTAAAAATGTCAGAAAAAGATTTGAGAAAAATCAGGTATATTTATGTATATGGGACATTGTGTTAATCAAATATTTGTATCCAAGGTCAGCTCAGGGTACTGGCAACTCGAGCAGACGCCCAGGGTGCCATATAGGCTGAGAGCACTATCATGCTGCCATGTCACTTGTTTGGGATCTTTCAAAACTCAAGCTTATAAAAACATACTTGTGGCCATCCATGACTCAAGACAGATTAAATTATTTGGCTATTTTGTCAATAGAAAATGATCTTGTAAAGAATATAGGTGTAGAAAGTGCCATGAAAAGATTTGCTGATCTAAATGCTAGAAAAAATGTTTTAGGTAGGATAATGAATATTATCTTTAGCTTGTATTAAGTTAGTCTACATTTTCAGTTCTTCTCCTTGTGAAAATTTAAAAAAATTGTACTTGTAAGAGTGCTGAAGTTCAGCTTGCCCAGGGTACCAGCAACTTTGTGTATCTATCTTTTGGATATATTCATAAATAAAAGATTATGTTATACTTAGTTTGAGGGCATAATAAAACCTGACCCCTGCACAAAAAAAGCAACTTATTAATAAAATTTTATTAACGAGGCTTACTATTCTAAAAGCTGAAACTTACACAATATGTTGCACATATAAATATATATTCTGAAAATTTTAGCAAACTGAGTTGGTTTATACCAATTTTATTGGGAAAACATTGACTTGCATAATAAAATCTGATAGAGTGGAGTAATTCTAGGGGGATCAGTTTATTACTTAATAAAAGTAGAAAACTGGTCCCTCACTTTATGTTCAGCAGATATTATTTAATGGAAATATATGATGAAAATTTTCCCAACATCAGTTTATTAATATCAATTAATAAATAATAAAATATGACGGAGTATATATGTTATCAAAGATGGAACAGAGAAAAAAACAAATTAGATTAAAGGTGATTTTATAACTATTTTTCTTAACTTTGATTTCCATGGCTTTATTCACATAACAGATAAATCTATATCAGTGTGTGCTAATTTCATTTTTCAGTTTGACTACTTTGGCTTACAAATATGTCTAATCTGAAAAACTACATATGAATATAAAGTTTATGTTTTCTCACACTTTCTACTTAAGAACATAATGATATGACTTTATAATAAAAAATAGCATATTGAATTTGTTATTTGTGTCTAACATTTTGCAGCACTGGCTCCATTAGAGTAAGATGACAAATTATCTGAGCACTTTCAATGATCAGTTTTTAATTTTGATTCTATTGTTCTAATGGTTGTGGGGCATGAAAATACTGTGGCATTTATAATGTCACAGTAAAAAACACCATTAACATTCATTGATGTTAGTTAAAAGGCACTGTAGGGAGACCACAGTTTTCTCTTGGGTTGAGCTCATGGGAGTTCAGTCCCTTTAGAAAGGAGAACTCTTCTGCCCTTTTTTCTTTCTGCTTTTGTTTTTTGCGGAATGGTTATTAGCTTCTTGACCACCAGGGCATCCACACACATGGAAAATGGACAACATGTGCACAGACTAATGTGGAGAAAAAAAAGTAATTTTGATTCCCCTAGGTATGAACGGTCAAAGGCCATAAGGCTGGTATGTTAATTCTTTGTTTGTTGTTATGTTATTCTCATCCTTTGGACAGCATGAACAATCATTTGTCTTGGGAGATGTGTAAATCCTTCTAAGATGTGCTTGTAAGTTGTATTTTGCCGTATTAAATGTTTTGTTTGTTACAGGCGTCTATCTTGTTTTTCTATATTCACATTCAGTGTTAATGTATCAATAGCTACACTAACACTAGTATTAGTACTTGGTGTACTGGAAGGCTAAAGCATTATTCTTCCTAATACTAAATAGCTGGTAAACTATGACTGGCGAGTAAACAATACTAA
>OZ038478.1:36487262-36507262 GCA_964036315.1 Acanthosepion esculentum | reverse complement strand
TATTGGTCATCATATATACATATCAGCTGACCATCAAAGAATAATAAGAGAGACTGACAGGTAATAAAAATATACAGGTAATAAAAGAAAAGGACATCAAGAAAGAAACAAAGACATCAAAATGCAGGAGATGCTCAGGTAAGGTTATTGACATAGCCTGATAAGGGGAGGTAAGCATTCTCAGAAAAAAAAATTACTAACCTCTGGTAAAGCATATATAAGAATAAATGTATGCATTCATAGTGTATATGGTCTTCTCCAAGAATTTATACAAATTTAATGTTTGTTAAATATATTGACTGAATTATCAAATATTTCAATTTCTAAGTAGAACTTTTATTGTTATTTTGGTTTGTATTCTCAACTTGGTAGTTTCAAATCAATGTTTTTTTTAACCTTTGTGCACCAGCTCAAATTTAATGATTGAGACAATTGCTGAAAGTTCAGAAATCATGGAGGTGTGCAGTGCTATAATAGTTATTAGTATTAAAAATGGAGTTGTCAAACCAAGTTCAAATTTTGGCTCTGCTTGCAATGTTTTAAATTTTGGAAAAGGCATGAATCTACATCTTTACAATGTGTCTAGATCACTAAACTCATATATGTTAAAACATATATAATTACTTTGTTATCTATTAGATTTTTATATTGTTCAAAGATGGACTCCTTTAATAACCCATTTATGGATGACAGCCAATTAATCAATTCTGGCTTCCATGCCTAATACATTAACCGATAACATTTTTGCTCCATAACAAAGGATTGGAACTCTTCGTTATGGCACAAACATATTACAGTCTAATTTATTAGGCTGGTGCCCAGAACTGATTAAGATCATGCCCAACAAATGATAAAGAGCCATCTATTTAGCTTGAAGTAAAATCTGTACAGAAAAAGAATAGGAATAAAGGTACAGTACATACTAAAATACATACTAAATATTAGTGCATGATTGAGTGGGTAGAACGTTTGTTTTCTAACCATGAGACCTGGGTTCAAATTTCACTGTAGTCGATTTGTCAGGAAGGTAAGTTTCTGATATTATTGTTCTGGTGAAGTGATCCCAGCATTTGGCATTTTAGGAAAGTGCTTGAAAAACAAACCATGAGTCTTCCGATGCCTTGTAGGTGAAATTGGGTTGACAGAACTGTTTGGAAGCCAACAAAGGTTGTGCTAGCACAAAGTCACAAGTCATCATGGGTTTGATGCCTACTAGCATTGTTTAAACTGCTGATCATGACAGATTATGTACTCTCTCCTAAAAACTCTAATGAAGGTCCAGTCAGCATAGATGCAGTATAAACCACAGGTGGCTTCTGTGGGTGTTGGACAAACACAAATGTGACTGAGCAGGTGTCTGCAGTGGGGATTGGCTAGCTACCAAAGTGGATGAGTGCGCTTGGAAAATGAGAGTAGCCAGCCATTATATATAGTATAATTTTGTGCTAGAACTTTAAAAAATTTGTCCAGTTTAAAGAACCATATATGTTCAAGGCATACAATGAAGTCAGACTGACTTTCAGGTGCTTCATTAAAGCATGTAGACTTTATTAAATTCCTTGAAGCTATACCCCAAAAATGCAACTTGACTGAGTCTGGATAGATGTACTCATGTAATGATTCTAGCACCTGCATAGACTTCATAGGCTTGGAATGAGAAATTGGCAATCCAAGTTCAAATTTTGGTTGAGTTCATTGCACTACCTTTCACACAAAAACCCTTGTGGGGGAGGTATAAATTGATCTCTTCTCTCTCAAGTATGGGCTAAATAGCAGGACAGACTGGGTGATCTAGCCATGGTTGGCAACCAGTATATGAGAAGTCCAACAATAAATTCAATGCCATAACATCCAGTTACTTAAAGCTGTACAATATGGTTATTCATTGGGTACAGAAAGTGAAGAACATACAGACTCACTTAGAATTTGAACTTGGCATGTAGATTTCATTTTCAATACTGATAAAAAAAACAACAAAAAACTTCTTAGAGATACACATACATACATTTATTCTTATATTGTAGACAAGCATTAAGCTGGCCCCAGAAGTTGTCATTTTTGTTGCTTTTGAGAAAATATTAAAATTCATTATATACATGTTTGCAGAATTTTAAATATCTAAAGTATTTACTTTTATAAAATACAAAATTAATTTTTTTTCAGTCATAACTAAAATGGATGATTTTATTACAAATGTTTTATATAGAACATAGATTTAAGCATTCATTACAAGAAAAATCATTATAAAATAGACTAAGAAAACTGTACATTCATAAAAAACAAGAATGTTATTTTATATTTAAAATAAAGTACAAGTGAATTACAGTTTAAAATAAATGCACATATCATTTTGTTAATTGTTACTAATCAATCATATATTTTTTAAGAAATGTAGTTTTTAGCAAGTTTTTATTTTTAACAAATATAGGAAAAATAAAAAAATAATTAAAAAATACACAAATTTATTAACTTGAATTTAAAAAACTCACTGTTGTGACACTGAAATTTTAAAAGAATTTTTAACTGTTTTCTTTCAAATATTAACTTTTCAATATAAATTTCAGGTCAGAGGAATGGAATTGGTAAAAAAATTGGAATAAGTAACAAGTAGAATTTTATTCTTTTCTACACATTAGGCGACAAAAATGACTACCTGAAATCTGTTAGGTTTAATTGTTCAGTTTATATTCTTTGTTCTACAAAATTTATTTTATATCTTTCCATTTATTTTGACTCTTAAGTTCTTTTCATCTATTCTGAACATTTATCAGCAGGAGTTATTGCTTTTGAAAATGCCATTAGCTTTCTTGCTTATCTTGTCTCCATTTTAAAATAAAATTTCAGCTTATTATCTTGTTATTTGAAACTTATTCCTCCTTTTATTCTTCATCAATTCCTCCTTTTAGATCAATGCTATAAATGAACACATTTTATATAAAATCTACAAAATACTCCAATATTATATTTTATGCATATTTTTTTAATATTGTCTATAATTTTAAGAAGAGTCATAATCATTCCAAGATTTGTTAGGACAATTACTTTTGTGTTGTTGAAGTTGTTACCATAATACTTTGGTTGCTCAATTCTGTAGACTTATTTTAATAAGGAAAGAGAAGTTTGTTTTTTAATAAGGAAAAGATAGTGATTTTATTTTTAATATAGAAAGAGAAGCCTCTATTTTAATAAGGAAAGAGAGGCCTCTTTTTAATGAAGAAACAACATATGTCTTTTATAATAAGGAAATAGAGGCCTCTATTTTTAATAAGGAAAGAGAAGCCTCTTTTTAATAAGAAGACAGGCCTCTTTTTTGTAAGGAAAAGACAGACTTTTTTTTTAATAAAGAAAGAGAGGCCTCTATTTTATTAAACAAAGCTGTGATTACTCTTCTTTAATAAGAAAAAGGTAGGTAATTTTTTTGAATAAGGAAAAGGCATGCTTCTTTTTTTACAGATTCAATTGCAAATAAACTCATCTCTGTCTTTTTATAGCTAAAAAGGTTACAAAATGCTTAAGAGAAACATTATAGAGGCAACAACACAAATAAATTTCACTGTGTGAACAAACCTTGAACAATTTCTTTATTTAAATCATAGACAACAAATTCAAATTTTTGTTTTCAATCATGAGAAATTGAAAGATCAATGACATGATATCAAGCAATTAATCTATAATGAATCTATTGATTAAATTTTTCAAAACAATAAAAGCAAAATTTACAATTTAAAGGATAAATGTAAATAATTTGTGATTTTGTTATATAAAGAAAATATGTATGTTGCCATACAACTTTAAGGCATATTTACATCTCATTATATATATATATATATATATATATATATATATATATATGTATGTATGTATGTATATATATATATATATATATATATATATATATATATATATATATATATATGAATCAGTAGTGATCAAGGATGTGAAAGTGTTCAAATGGGGGTGGAAAGAGTTCATGAAGTCATCATATTTGGTCATGAGTAGATTTCCACCATTATATATATATATTAATTTCTAAGGAATTAATGAATTTTATTTGTAATCTGATATTATTTCTTATTAATTTAAATGTAGTATTTAGTGGATACATATGTTTGATTAGACATTACTGTTTTTTAAACAGTGTAAATCCGTGTCTATTGGCCTGTGCATTTGAAATTCTTAATAAAGAGAATGTATAAATCTATGTCTTTTTAAGTGGAGATGCATGTTTAAATTCTACCAAAAGACACATTTTCTTTATTAAGACTCTCAACTGCACAGGCTGGTAGATATAGAATGACCCTGTTGAGAAAACGGATGTCTACTCAAACATATGTACCCAGTAAATATAATGCTTAAAGCAACATCCCCTGATGCACTATATATATATATATATATATATATATATATATATATATATATATATGTATGTATGTATGTATGTGTGTGTGTGTGTGTGTGTGTGTGTGTTTGTGGATAGATAAATAATAGGATTGGATGAGAGTTCATCAATAAATCAATAAAATAAGGAGAATCAATAAATCTGTAACACAGATTAAGTTGAAAATTGATCTGAAAATTTCCGTATAAGGCCACATAATTGAGTGCATTGGTAAGGAAGGAGATTATGTTGAAAAATAAATATTTGTTATGTAATATAAATGATTTTTCTTTATAACGTTACAGATTTATTGATAGCTGCATGTGCATTATTAATAACATCTGTTTATATATATATATATATATATATATATATATATATATGAATAAAAAGAGACCAGCGGGGAAACTATTCTTAGCCAATGTGTTTCATCCTCTGAGGGACTTTATTAAGGCAATGTAGGATTTATTTTGCTGTACAGTTTATATAGAAAAGCAAGGATGTCATTAGTTTTATCAAGGCTTTTAAATTTGAGAATGTTCATGAATGTTTATCAGATGGTTGAAAGGTCAGTTAAAATGTGTGGAGGACACAAAGTGTCATAATTCAAAGTCTGTCAAAAAGTAAGTGAGCAATACTGAAGAAATTTTTTTCTACATTGCGCTAATAAAGTCCCTCAGAGGATGAATGCGTGTGGACTAACAATAGTTTTTCCTCTTTTCACTTTTTATTCATCTTGTTCCTTTACAGATACACTCTATCTGAAAATAATATATATATATATATATATATATATATATATATATATATATATATATATATATATATATATATATAACAATATTGTGGGAAATGTATGACAAAGTTGAAAAAGTTTACTTGTGATGTGTTTCGTCCTTCAGGACTTCATCAGACTAAATTTGTTATGTTGGTATGACTACATATGTGCATGAATGAGGGATGCCGTGAATTCTAGAATGTTTTAATTTTTTTAATATCTATCTGATTTCATTTAGAGTCTTTTTCTTTTTATTACCTACATATCCCACAATGTGATAATAGATCTGCTAGGAATGGTGAAAAGTTGTAAGAACCAGTGTGCAAATTTACTGTAGATGACCTTGCAATCAAGGCACTCTCTAGACATTTACATTATATTGAATTGTTTTCTCCTTTGATCAGATCAGCATTTTTTAAGTCGAAATTGTGGTGAGTCTCATTATGGTGGGCAACCAACGCATCTGACGTATTGTCTTGTTTTAATAAAATGTCCCCTTTGTGTTTATATAATCTTTATTTAGGTTTCTTGTGATTTCTGCTATGTAATTTTTTGTGACAATTATTACAGGTGATGGAGTAATCAGGTTTTAGCTGATTGTTTTGTTAGTATTGATTATGTCTTTTATTGTTTTGGATGTAGCAGTAACAAATTTTCTGTTGATAGATTCTTTTCAATTTTAAATGTGATGGAGTTAGTTGGTAGGATAATATATTTTTTTGATTCATTGGGTTGATCAGGAGTGGCCATTTTTTTGTTTTGGAATATATGGTCTTTTGTTTCACATTGAATATAACATTTCCAGAATTATTTGTTCATGCACATGGGTAGCCATATCAACAACAAATTTAGTCTGATAAAGTCCTGAAGGACAAAATGCACCACAAGTAAACTTTTTTCTACTTTGCCATATATATATATATATATATATATATATATATATATATATATATATATATACCGGACGTCTAGCCACACTGATGAGCTGTGATACAGCGAAACTGTCTGTGGATGACAATATATATATATATATATATATATATATATATATATGTATATATATATATATATGTATATATATATATATATATATATATATGTATATGTATATATATATATGTATATATATATATGTATATGTATATATATATATGTATATATATATATATATATGTATATATATATATATATATGTATATATATATATATGTATATATATATATATGTATATATATATATATGTATATATATATATATATGTATATATATATATGTATATATATATATATGTATATATATATGTATATATATATATATGTATATATATATATATATATATATATATATATGTATATATATATGTATGTATATATATATATATATATATATAAAATGTGTGTGTATATGTTTATGAGCGTGCGTCTTTATTTTTTTTATATATGAATCAATTTTAGTATGTATGTGCATTTATGTTTAATGATGAAGTTAAATATTAAAAAAAATTCATTCAAAGTAAGAAAAGCCAAAATTTTACATTTTTACTCTGATACCTCAAATGATATTTGGATTAAATTATGTTCTTTAAAAAAGAAGATAATAATCGCTAAAACATAAGAGCATGAAAATTCTATTTACATTGTCTGGACCGTTGTCCTTATCTTTGTTGTCATATTCACAACATTTTGGCCGTTGTACAATCTGGCCTTCTTCGGGTGATTGGATTGTCCTGGGCACAATGATAAACTTCATTCAACAGCAAGGCATCTCACTGGGAGTTTGGAGGTTTTGAAGACCATGCAACCACCTCTTAATTACTGCTGTTCCCAGATCCACCCTGACTCAGGGTGTTTCTAGCTATGGACTAATAGTGAATCCCCAAACAAAAATCCACAATACATTTTTATAGTAAAATTACCAACAATACATTTTATGAGCTACAAACTATATGCTTAAGAAACAAACCTTTACTCTGAAAGTATAAAATGATGTACAAAATATCTGTAGTTGAAAGCATAAAATTGCATACAAAACATTTAGATTTCAGCTTTAAATAATCCACAGAGGTTTATTTCCCACTAAACAAAATCAACCAACCAACCAGGTGATTGGAATTTCAAACTGAACCATTTATTTTGTTCTTTAGTTCTAGTTCCACGTGCCATGCCTTTTCTGGATATTTCAGTTTAACTTATTTCCCTTTAGTAACTCAACTCTCCAAGTTTTTGTTCATGAGTTTTTGAACTCACAACTCTTTAGGTCAAGTTATTGGATTACTTCAGCCATTGCTTTTATCCACTGGGCCATGTGTCATTGAGGACATTAGTATATGAATTTTTGGGAATGAACCTAATATCTCAGTAACCAGTTATGTTTTTACCAGAGTTCATATTACAATTTGTCATTATTTTTGTTTTTAACTAGCACTCTGTATTACTGGTTCCCAAATTGTATTCATGTTTATGCTTTTTGAAGCTCTGACTGAATGAACAATTTTGCATATGTGTGGATTTCTTAAGCTTACATATTGTCCAGTGATGTTCTCTGTCTATTATTTCAACCTCATCTCACAGGGGATGGTGATCTCCCTTTTCCCTCCAGTCACCTGAAGAAGGCCGGAGTGTACAATGGCCGAAACGTGAATATGACAACAAATATGAGGAGAACAGTTTGAACAATGTAAAGAGTGTAAATATAGTTACAATATCTCATCTCAGAAATATAGACAGATAATGAAAATTCAGTTATAAAAAATATGGATTTTTTTCCTCTTTTTCCCGAAAAACTGAAGCAGAAGATTTAGTTAGGTTTATGCAAAGTACAAAGCTGAAAAGTTAAAAATAGAAAGAAAAATGAAGCATGATTTTTGGGAAGTGCCAAATACATAAGACAATTCATGAAAGGAATTCTTTCCCCAATGAATAAAAGAGAACAACGAGAAGAAAAAAAGGAAAAGAAAAAGCAAATTTAAAATAGAAAAAAAAAATTTCATAAAGAACATTAGGGCCAGCAAGCTTTGGGAAAGAGCAACACTATTCACCACTTGCGAATAGAAAAAGGAAATATCCAGAAATATGTTCTTTAGGACATCGATGGCAATGAACAAAGTGAAATCTTGAAAGTTTTAACTTAGGATCAACTGAATATATTGGAGAAATACAAAACTAATTTTCTGCTATCTCTGGTTTCGAAATCTGACTGAATGAACAATTTTGCATAATCAACTGATGTCAAATGAATACCTTCTTAACAATACACCAAAGCTATTATTATCTGATTATGAACAAGTAATATTGATTGATTGGTTTATTTAAAGGTATATTAACTGCTTATGGGTCATTTAATGCCAAAATTTAATTTTCTTCAGAGCTTTGAAGTAATAAAAATATGATATATGTTATGCAGCTTTCACAATTGAATACATGGTAGATGATACTTAGTTTAAGTACATATATATGTTTGTGTGGACATAATTACTAGAGGCAGAGATATATGTATTTTATATTGCAGTTTTGTTAAAGCTATATTTTGGAGTACAGTTTTATTTAAGAAATTGTAAGATATTATACTGATTAATGTAAGAGTTCTTTCATGTTGATTGCTTGATTAATTCTTTTTAGCAGCGTATCAACCCTTATAGGTTATTTAATGCTGAAACCTAGATATTTTGAACACAATTGTATATCTTCAATGAAATATATTTTGAACGCAATTGTAAGCTTCAACTACAGATAAAATATGTTGTTGTTAAGTCTATTATAAATATGTATTGTTGGTAAATTTTTTGTTTTATATAAGAATTTATTGACATTATTTTTACGATAAAAATGTTTTGTTTTTGTTTGGGGGTTCACTATTTGCCATGACTGGGACCCTAACATGTGCTACTATCCCTGGTCAGAGGCCTTGCTGCCAGATGTCATTTATTATCATACCCAGGACTACAATGATCAAGTAATAATGTTTGGGATGTGTGGTGTGGTGTAATTAATAACAGCTCAGAATGAGAAATCAGAGAACTGAGTTCAAATTCCAGTCAGCTTCATGACATCCACTTATGTGCAAATATCCTTGGGAAAGGTATGAATCTATCTCTTCTCCCCCAGCTATGGGTTGGGTAGTAAGACATAGCTATGAAAAGGTACGAGCTACAAACTGGAGATGTCAGAATCAAGGAAGTATAGAAATTTAACTATTTTGGAAGTGTTTGAATAGTCGATGGAAAATGTGGCTCAGAAATCTGAATGTGCACTAGAATGGTCAAAGATACTTTTCAAATACTATTATAAAGCAATGATAGATGGTTGTGTATATTTAATATCTTTTATAGTTTTTATAATGCACATTGTTTCCCAAAATCACTTTCTTTTTGGAACATTAATATTTTCATCTTAGTTTCTTTATATCGTTTTCAGTTGGCAAACCAATTCTAGACATGTTGCTTGATGCAAACACACCTAATGGTCATGTTTAAGAGACCAAACCTCTTTTTGATTCATGTAAATCAGTGGTATGGCTTTAAATTGTCAGTGACAGAAACATGTCTTTCAGAAGGCATTTTCAGGATAAGATGTAAATTAGATATCTCATAAAATTAAGAGAAATATTTTACCATAATTTTGTGTAGGTGAAAAGAAGTACTTGAGCTGTAGGGTCACTCACATCATACCAGCAGGGATATCCTTGTTTTTACAGGAATAAAAACATACAAGGAAATAACACTAAAAGCATGTGAAATTGTAAATTAAAATCATAAAATTTTATTTATTTTGTGTACTGGTGTGTGTGTGTGTGTATTTTAGTTATATGTGTTTTAAGGTTGCATGCAGTAGAGGAAGAAAGTCACTTCATCTTATGACGAGCATGGTACCAAAGAGATAGATATTTTGACCCTTTGAGGGTCGTAGTGAAGAGAGTGAGTTCAGCATTTTTTGGTGTGAAGTATCTATTTTCAGGCAGGAAATGTTTTCTGTTGCATGCTGGGATATATTTTATTTTGTTGGTTTTATTTATTTTATTTTTAAATGTTTTATTTATGATATTTATTATTATTATTTTATATTTTTATTTATTAATAATGTCCCTACAGATTATCCTTTGCCAAAAGTACTTTATTGACAGAAATTAACAAAAGATTTGAGGTCAAATAAAATTCATTTTCTGTTCAAAATGACATTTTTTCTTTAATGATTTTCATGATAGCTTAATCAGTATGGTTTTAACATCAGATGAGGTATAATTTGCAAAATCTCTGAAAAAAATTTCTTTGTAATAATGTTAAGTGTGACAGTATGTAACTGAATTATCACTTTCATTAAAGTACCAGATGAATCAATATATTTGTGCCATAGATGCTAAATCTGAAGAATATAATTCTGGTATTCCAAAATTCCTTAAAAGCTGATGTTTAAAATCAAAATGGTTAAATCATTTTAAAAAGTCAAATTTTAAAAAGAACATGTCAAAAATTTCAAAATTACATTTTATATAACATTTACTCATATTGTAATAAAACACTTGCCATTTTTAAACAAAAAAAAACTATGTCAACAATATTTTATTCTTTAAAACAAAGAAAATCATAATGGGTGGACAATTTTCCATAGTTTCACCATTAATTGGGACCCCAGAGAGAAACTATCTCTTGAGTCTCCAAAATTTCATACTTACATTGTAATTAATTAGAAATTTTAGAAGCTTCATAAATCAACTGAAAAGAATTAAATCAAGTGAACAAAATTATAACATGGCTTTTCTCCTATGTGGATCCCACATTGAGAGCCTGGAAGGATTCGGTTTCATACTTACCCCCAGCACTGGATTTCTCATTATCAGATGCTTCATGGAACTCATTATTATCAGTTACACTTAATTGATTTCCAAAAGGATTATTACTGATATTGCTTGTCCTGTTATCATCTGCAGGTAGACGACTGCTATATGAGCTTCCAATGCTGACATTGTCACTTTCTGAAAAGAGGTCATAAGAGATAAACTGAATATATTTCAAGAATTAAAGCATCAGAAAACTAAAAATGAAGATTTCTTGTAATAAATAATTAACTTTATAATTAATCTTTTTATAATTATTTTGTAAAATTTTTTAAAGATTATTTTATAATTAATAATTCTTATAATAAAGCAATATTATATTTGTTTATGCTGGTAGAGGAAGGAGGCATTATTAAGTGTAATATTTTCAATAACAATAATAAGAAGAACAGGGCAAAATAATACAAGACAAGCCTATATAATGCAAGAGAAGGTAATGCAAAGTTGTTATATAGCTCAGTTATAATTGTTTTAGAATTTTAAACTTATTTGTTGTTCAATATAAGAGAGCTGACCAGAAATTGGTGGAAATGTAAAATGGCATTAAATGTTATATGCACTCGCACTGGTGTGTGTTTTTAAAAACCACATATCATAACAGAATGCAGATTTTATCACAATTACAATAAGTTTGTCTTTGTACTTTACCCTTGAAGATGATCTTAGAAAAGATCGAAAGTACTTGGGTTAAAAAAAACTATGGCACCTTCCTTGATGAATTTCATCTTAACATCAAGAAACTGATTAGACAACTGGAAAGGATTAGTATAAAAATAAGTAGGCACAATATGTTCATATTATTCAATGAAACATATTGGAATGAACATATGCAGCCTAAATAAATATATATATATATATACAGGGTGGTCTGAAAGTCTTTTATAATTTTCTACTACGGATAGATGACACAAGCTCGTACACAAAAATGATGGTGTTCATATAGACCTTCTCGATGTGTGACAGCGTCAATGAAATTGAATAAACTGAATCCAGAACATGTGCTTTGTATTACTGTATTACTTGTTCTTCTATTGTTCTCATTACTTTTTGGTAGTGGATGACAAGACTTTCAGACCACCCTGTATATCCAATGTGTCTAACAAAATAAAAAAAAAAACATTTAACAGTATATTACTGAAGGATAACACTTTTAAGGCATGCAGTTTTTAGAAGTAAAACACTCAGTATTAAGAAATATAGCATTGCTAGTAAACAAGCAAAATATAACATTCAAAAACTTATATTCTCCTAACTTCAAGTTTCATGGATATAATCTGCTCATCAGGAGGTAAAATTGTTCAGTTGAATTTATTAACAGATCTCATATATTACCTCTACATGAAAATGAAAACATCATTATGTGATTAATACTTGTTAATAAATACAGTCGAACTATCTAACCCACTGATGAATGGATTACATCTATAAAACTTGAAGTCAAGGAGATAAGATTTTGAACTTTTAATTTTATTTGTTTACAAATATAGTAAACAAATAAAAAGTTCAAATGTCATTGCTGTCTTTCCTATTTACATCAATGGATATTTAAATTTTGTTTACATCAATGGATATTTAAATTGAAATGGCCAAAATCCAGATGTGAATTTTGAATTGAGCATTGGATTTAATACAATATTAGTCCTGGAAGAATTTGTTCATGAAAACGAAATCATGGACTTGTAGAATTCTGAAAGTTTAAACCAAAAAAGTTAAAATACTACAGTGACTATATATATATATATATATATATATATATATTTATTATTCATCTTACGATATGGTTATGTTTTAATGGGAAAAATGTACAAAGTTCCCAAGTTGAAAATGAGCCTGTTATCTTGAGTTTCACTTCCAACAGAATAAATTTCCACCTAGTCTTCTCAGCAGGAGATACACTTGGGCATTTAGCAGATATAGTAATAAACTTTGGAAATATGAAAAAAATCACAGAAAAAAAATCTGTGTATGTTATAAAGATGAAGATGTTAAAGGTGAAATTATTGATGTTTCAGTATCCAAGAATATAATACATAAAATTTTTATAAATCTCCATCAGAATTAACACACAGAGAAACCAACTTAACTATTTTTTTATGAATATTCACCCTACACAGGGCTCAAGTGCAACTCAATACAGAGCGTTACTGAAGGAGGTTGTTGTACAAGCAGTAAGAAGTTCACTTTATGAAAATAAGTAGGAAAGATAACTCTAAATTTGAAGAGTTAAGGATATAGCAAAAAAAGCTTTTTGGAACAATGATTTCCCAATTACTACAATCTTAACCTGTTCAAGTCTAGGGTTAACCATTACCTTCCCTACATATCCATATAAACTGTGCCTCTTACTTTGTAACCCTCTACCTCGAGTGGCTCTTCGGCCTTGTACAGAGTGAACCTCATTGTAAAAATAAACAGGAATAAACTTTATTAACAGATACTTCATAATTTCTATGTATTTCTTTTTGTTGATTTTATTTTTATAAAATGTTTAATGAGACAGATTTCTTTTCAATTTTATTAAGTAAAACGATAAAGTAAATGTGAAATTTAACACTTATAAGCTTATCAGTCTTTGGTTCTGTAGAAGAAACATTGAGTTTCCCAGTTGAGCAATGATTTGTAGTTGAACAGTATTTTCTGTATTTTGTTTTTGACTAAAATTTCAGAGTAACTGAGAAGCTGACTTATATTTTTATTTTTTAACCTTTGTCTTGTAAACATTTCAGGAGTTCCATTTTATATTTTTATTTCTTTTTATTTTCCTTTAAATAAAGATGTCTGCCTCTGTTTGTCTCGAGCAATGTTTCTCAATATGTTGTCATCATTAACACTTTTTTTATCAATAGATTGACTAAGAGCAGTTTTTCTTAGTTACAGTTTATTATGAAAAAATGTAAAATCAAAGATAAAAATTAATGGAAAATAAATTTTACAGTGTCTTTTACAAGCTCATTAATCCTTGGTTCTATAGAAATGATAATGAACCACACTTGTAATGTGACTGTATTTTGTTAGTGTTGATGTAGTAGTTAAAGTAATTACCCCGTTGTTATATGTATTTGTAGTAGTAGTTGATAGAGGAATCCTTTTTACTTTTTTATACTGAAAACGGAATAAATAAAAATGTACAACTATAACATAAACAATAATACTCATAACACATGTTGACATTAATAACAAGAATTTGTATTTACTTTTTTTGTGATGTGAATTACAGAATTTGGTATGTTGTGTATTAAAAATGTTCTCAGTGTTACTGTCTCTTGTTTCTTTAAAAGTTTGTGCTTACTTGTTTTTTAGCTTGTCCCCAAAATTTCGTTGGTGAGGATAATGTTTGAGATTGTCAGTTTTCAATTATCAAGGAAGGATACATGAGTGTTGGGCCTTTTTACTACTGCTACTTCCACCTGCTACTCTACAGTTCTAACTGACATTGTTTGTGGCGGAAGGGTCGCTTTTATAATCAGATTTTAGAATGATGAAATATCTTTCTCATCTTTCATCACTGGTGGCAAAGTTGTTTTTAGGATGATGAAATTTTTTATCTTTATTTCAGTGATGATGAAATATCCTTATTTTCTATCATCACTGATGGCAATATTATTTTTAGAATGATGAAATATCATCTTTCTGGAACACACTCTTGAACAGTAATTTGTGCACAAAAGGTGAATTTTGTATTAAACTTTGTTTTTGAATATATAATAATCAAGAAATAAGACTCAGAGATACTTGAAGTTGATAAATCTTTCATCCATAGCTCCATCCTGTTAAACCTAGATTGGAGTAACCTTTTTAACAATCTATCCACAAACAAAAACATTGGTAAATTATATTTCATCAGTTTCTGTTTCAACAAAATTTTGTTTTCAACATTAAGCAAAAATTTTACAAAATAATTGTATTTCATTACGAAAAATTATTGATTCCAGTCTATGCTGGAATGCCCACAAAACACTTTCCCCTCCCCAATTAATAGGCAGAAGCACACAAATGCATACTGGGATTTCTTCTTATCTAATAAGATAGGTTACTTGTTAGTGTCATCTGACTCAGTCCCAGTCTGTCATGCCTTGAAATCAGAGTACAATGTTCGTTTATCTGAATTTGCTCTTGTGGGTCTATCCTAATTCTTAGTTTTGCCATATTACTGTCAATTTGCCTTGCATATATTGTTTGTTTGCTTGCTTTATAATATTTTTGCCATATTCTTTTCTTTTACTTTTTTTGTTATTATTTATTACAAACTTTGTCAATTCTGTTTGTTGGACAGTTCTACCATTTATTTACATTTAACCATGGCCACTCACTCTACATTATTCATTTCTTGTGTCTAATTTAGAAATTAAACTTCATCATTGTGATGTATGTGTAGGAAAAACACATGTGTTGGGTTCAGTACTATTCACAGTTTCAGTTATGGAGGTTTTGAAAGATATAGCCACATAGATAAACAGGGACTACTGTATTTGCAATGTAATTTAAGTGATCTCAATAATTAGCCAACTATACAATGTCAGGTCTTCTCTCAGACAAAGTGCTGTACTATTTTTTTAATAGGATTCATCCTATGAAAGGCAGTAAGTTACTAAAATGCAAGGAGTTCCTGGGTGTGAAAGAATTAGAAAACAGAAGTGTTATTGATGAGCGAAAACAATAGAAGAGTAATGAGGGAGAAAATTGATAATGATTGATATTGCATTTAAATTTTTGAAGATTAAACTTGACTGGAAATCAAGAAGCTGGAAGAGAGTTCCACAAGTGAGAAGTGTGAGAAAAGAAACTTAGCATAGGACTTACAGTTACATGTAGCCAATTTAACTGTGAATTGATGAGATTTCAATATCAGTCTAGTACTGCACTTAAATTCATAAGGTCTAGGTACCATACCAAAGAGCTAATCTGAAAACTCAGTCTTTTTCAGGTCCAAATGAGAGTTTACAATAAATGTTTCTCACTTCTTCCTGTAAGATCACCAAAGTTAAGCCATATTGAGTTTGGTCAGTACCTATATGGGTTACAACTTGGGAATACCAGGTGCTGTAAACTTGGATGTGAGGGTGGTGTAATGAGTAATGATTTGGAATTGTTAACTGGATAGCTGATTTCCAGTTTCAGTTAAGTTCATTATATTCGCCTATGTACAAATATCCTTGGGAAAGGTATGAATCCACCTCTTCTTCCACCAGCTATGGGTTAATTAGTAAAACTTGTGTCTCTAAAACCATTATCTCCAAAAAAAATTGAGATCAAATTATCAATTATATATTACCACCAGCACTCACTGTGCACTATTTCATGCGTGTTCCTGTTATATATTTAGAGATTCTTGATAAAATCCAAAGACTCATCAGCAATATTATTGGTTCTGACTTGACATCTTGGCTTCAGTCACTTCCTGACCAGTGTAATCTAGCTTCCCTGTGACTTTTCTATAAATACCTTCATGATAATTGTTCAGATATGTTCTTCATTATGGTACCTAGACTTTATGAATTTAAGCACAGTACTAGATTGGCATCAAGGTCTCATCAATTTACACTTGAGCTGACTAGATGTAGCCATAAATTCTATGCTAACAGTTTCTTTTATCACACTTCTTGCTCTTGCTCATGGTTTGCAGACAACTTTGATCTTAAAAATTTTAAACAATGTCAATTCTTATCTACTGTCTTTTTGATTACTCTTCAACATATTGCCTTGACAAAGTCACTCAGAGGACAAAACACGTTGGCTAAGAATAGTTCTTCATCTTTTTATTCATTTTGTCTCCTCTACAGTTACACTCTATCATACATATATATATATTTAAAACTATGCTAAAAGAATAAGAAAATTTTGAAAATAACTCTAACGTTTCACTAATGGATTGGCATCATCAGGAAAAGAATTTTATTTCACAAGAACACAATCTACAGTAATGATAAAAATGTGACTCATGTTAAGTAGATATTTTCTTTAAAAATTTTACTTGTGTCTTAGTGGATTTAAGGCCTTACATGGGGGGATAATTAAATATATATATATATATATATATATATATATATATATATATATATATATACACACTTATAATGAATATACATTAGTTCTTCACCATTGGGCACAACAGTTTTATTACCACAAGCACTCACTGTGCACTAATATATATATATATATATATATATATATAAAACTATGATAAGTATATAAGAAAATTTTGAAAACTATTTGACCAATGGATTAGCATAATCAGAAAATGAATTCTATTTCACAAAAACAGAATCTACATTAGTGAGACAAAATATGACTCATGTGACTTTTACTTGAAAATTTTAACTAATTTCATTCCAGTTTTAATTTATTTATTTCAAGGTTTAAATACTCCACATTGTTTCATTATTCATAAAGTAGAGATTTGGCCAATGTAACTCAGCATGAGATTGACTTGAGCTTGACCATTTTTACCCATTATTATCCTTACTTCCCATAAATAATTTTCAGAACCAAAAAGAAAACAAACATATTGAAGAGACATTTAACTGTTTCAAAACAGTCAACATAAAAGGAATAAACATTTGTAGCAGAAACTCAAGCTTTTTTGCATGCTACATCTTCTTTGTTTATATACTGAATAAGCCTTCACCTAAAACATATACACAAAACATATAAACCTTGTTAACAACTGGTGACCCTGGCAAATCATAGGTGAATAATAGATCATGTCACTTTCAATGGATCTTCGTTTAAGGAAATTATATTTACCTTTTATTCAAACAGCATTTTCCAGATCAAAATTGTGATCACAAATGTTTTGGTAGTAAACAAGTGCACTGAGTGTGTTGTTTAATTTGAAGTCCCTTTTATACTTGTATATTCTTGGAATGTTTCATTGATGTATTTTTGGGGACATTGTTTACATTCTATTTGAACAAGATGCCACTAAAAGAAGTTGCAAAGTGTTACCTGAGTCACCCCGCTTGCTTTTTGAAGTGCGTTTACCAATGCTGATCTCATCTTCAGAGCTACTGGAAGCATCTTGGTCAGTACTCTCCTCTGAAAGAAAAAAATCAGTATAAAATATTAGAAAATATTCCTCATCATCTATATTGCAATTACACACTGATTAACTCTTTTATTTTAAATTGTATCCTGTCAGTACTCCCACTTTTAGAAAAAAAAACATCCAGATGAAGAAACTTCACCTTCCAGGACCAGTGACTGTTGTAAAACTGATTTAGCATATAAAAAGGCCTTGAAAACTGACAAAAATGACAATCTGATGTAATGGAATAACCTGGCACCACCATGAGTGACAACACTATAAGTAGTAACTACCTATAAGTATCTGTAAGTCAATGGACTACAGAGACTAGCTGGGATCTATTGAGTACGACTCAGACTTACGCAAGAACTACTGACCTTCCAATAGGAGCACTCACTACTTGATTGACTTGCGACGATCTTGTGCACACCTTTATTCTTGTTACCTTCACCTTTATTCTTATTGTACTATTTTTTTACAATAAACCTTTACTTATTTTATCCACCTTGTTTTTCAAGTATATATTCCTATTAGCATGGAATATAACACAATCCATGACCAAGCTATCTGCAGCAGCAGCAGCCAGCCGTGTGGTTCCAGCCAACCAACAGCAGCTCCAGCAGGCCATTCTTGCCAGCAGCAATGATATGCAATAAACTGTCCTTTTCAGAACAACACTTTTCAATGACTACAACTTTCTACAGCTACAAAATTGTCCTTCTAAGGACAATGCTCTTCTCAACTCTACATGAATATGCGGAAATATTTTTTTGCCAAGTGCACCTTATTTTTGTCAATGTATTTTCTTTAATGAAAATAAACTTAGCACTATATTTTTTTTACTCAAGACTTCATTCTGTTTATTGTTATTTTCCATCATTCAGTATCTGTTTGTGAGCCAATATACCACCTACAACAAAATGATACATTTTCCAATATTGAATAAAAATAAAAATAAACAATATAACATTGTAAGTAGCTAAATATTGGTTGTATTAAAGATAATCCAAGTTTACTGAAAGATTAATTCTGGGCCTTGCTTACTGTTAATGAGGTCGCACAAGTAGAATTTTTCCATTCTAAATAAATCCATGAATGGAATATATTAAACCCCCAAAATGTAGTGAAGCTTGTATATATTTATATTTTCCATGGAAATTATCCTCTGTTTCATAGCTTACAGCACCTGGTATTCCCCAGTGGTCACCCCTCTGAGTACTGATCAGGCTCATCATTGCTTAATTTTGGTGATTGGACAAGAACCAGTGTTTCTACATAATATGGCTGTAAGCAATCTTTAACACTGTGCATTATTCACTAGTATTACCTCGCCTTGACCTGCATTCTTTTTGCTTTTCTAAGGCCTTTTAACTCCTGTAGACTCCATTGTCAGTGACAGTCAAGTTCATTTTCTGTTGTCATAGCAGGATATGACAACACAACTGACTAAATATCCTGTTTTAATATGTTTTTTTATGGCTTATCCACCCCTTGTTGGTCATTTAAGTGATTTCAGACAATATCAATCAGTGATTGATTTTTTTTTGTTTTTTATCGCTTATCAACCCTTTGTGGGTTATTTTAAGCCAAAACATTTTGGATTGTAAGAATAAATATTTTTTTGCGAGTGAATGTTGCATTAACAATTTTTTGGTGATTAACAATGATTTTTGCAGGTATAAGTTATACTATTTAACCCATAGCTGGGAGGCTGAGATTGATTCATACCTTTCCTCAGGGTATTTATGTACAACAAACCTGACTGGAATTTAAACTCACCTCTGTTTTCTCATTCTTAGATGTAAATCTATTACCCACCCATAAATGTGGAGACAGATTTTTACTCAGTGAAAGGTTGTATTGTCTTCTATCCTCCATCTGATGGGTATGCTTGTTCTCACCTCTTCCTTTAACTCTCAAGGAAACATGGCCAAGTGGATAAAAGCAGATAAGATTGACTTGACCCAAAGGATTGTGAGTTCAATACTTGG
>OZ038478.1:36369762-36482262 GCA_964036315.1 Acanthosepion esculentum | reverse complement strand
TGTTGTCAAAAGTCTAAGAGTAATTTGGTTAGTTTTTGTTTTCTTTTATAACACTGGCCTACATGGGTATTTTGATGTGGTATAATGGTTAGCAAGCTTGTTTTGCTAAATTAATTATGACTGAGTCGTGAGTTAGACCCTCACTGGGTGCTCCATACATTCAGTTTAGATGCAGCACAAGCCATATCTAAGGTACACTTAGAAAATCCAAGGGTACTTTGATATGGTGTAATGGTTAGTGAGTTTGTTTTGTTAAATTAATTATGACTGAGTTTGATCCTCACACGGTGCTCCATACTTTTGGCCTTGTGCCACATCTATGCTACACTTAGCAAATCACTATAACACTATCCTACATACACTTTCTTGTCTAATTTTTGGATGCTGGGTCCAACAATCAAGTCTATTTTTACCGGCTAGCTCCATATTTTACTATACAGAACTTGAGTATTAAAAAACTCTTTATAGTCAAATTTCCCATAATGTTCAAATTGATTCTGAATGACCTTTGCAAAAAAATCACCTGCTTTTTATACCATGATAATGATTGATGATAATGACATTTTAATTTTAGTGTTCCAGCTTATGAATGGAAACATTATAAAGTCCCCACTTTACATAGGCTGCATCAAACATTTGTAATAGAAACTAGAGTTTAGATAGGATATGGTATTCTGGACTGAAATTATCAGCATGTGCAATTCTTATCTCTATTTCTGTTAATCTCGTATGAAAAAGAAAAGGGTAGATACATAAATGTTTAATTAATAGTAGCAAAATGGCTGCTATATCTATTGTCAGCCTTGCCATTCACAAACCACTGCCCTTTGGAACTGACACCCAATAGGACGTTTCTTCCTATCACTACAATCTTAACCTATTCAAAGCTCGGGTTCACCATAATCTTCTATCTTCCACTCCTGTACACACAAATGGCCTCCTAATGTATCCCTCTACATCAAGTGGCTCCTGTGCCTTGTAAAAGGTGAAGCTTAGTGCAAAAAATAAAATAAAAATAAATAAATAAATAGAATTAAATATATTTAAAAGCAATAAAATGGACACCAAAAAGTCTTGGCCGCTGGATTAAAACAGCATTTGATACAGTTGGTTATCAAAGTCTGTTAATTAAAAGGTAAACCACAAACGTTTAGAAACGTCTTTCAATTGTTTAAAGCTGGGATGAATTTTATAAAAGCTTCTGATAGGAAATCCATTAAAAAACATATTTATAGTATATTTATTTAGTGTTGCTTGAAAAGAAAAAAGAAATAGTTTTATTATGAGATACTTTAGATTTTATGAATGAGTCTAGTAAGAAATCAATTAAAACATATTGACAGTATTTTGTTTGGGATATTATCTTTAGTTTTTATCATCCTGTAACAAACACTGGCATTTTATAGTGAAAAATGTCTTATCTACCAAGCACAGAGCACTGAATAGTTTAATTTAAAGCCTCCAGTACAAGCTGCCCAATTAATGGATGTCAAATGTTTCCTTATAAGGAAATAACTAATATTACCATTACCATTCTTCTTCTTCTTCTCAGTGCATTTTCCCTGGTAGTGAATAGGAAATAAAAATAATTCTCTTTTCTCTACTGTTTTTAAATTTGTGAGCCTACGTGAAGATTTATTTTGACCAATAGAAAATGGAACAGCTTACAAAATGAGAGAAAAGTAATGAGCTGATGTGAAATTGCTTTTTGATATAAATAGGCAAAGTTGAATCAAGACAGAGAGAGAGAAAAAGCAGAAATAAGCAGGAGGCAGGAAAGTCCAGAGTTCCATGTGTTTGAATAACGCCGGTGTCAAATTATATACATTACTGATGCATTATCAGCCTCTAATGAGAGCAGGACAATTTCAAAGAACTCTATTCAACTCCAAAGCTAATTACCTTAAAATATATCTTTTCATTCATCTTGAATACAACTGTATAACTTTTATGTGAAAAATGAATACTCAATTTGTTTTAAACACTTTGGAATATTACTTTGTGTCCGATGTTTTAATAGGAACCTTTTCTCTTCTTGACAATTCATCAAAACTATGAACTTTAAATATCTGATTCCTTTGCCTGAAACAAGCTACTGACAACTTCAAAAATGTAAATTTGTAAATAAATTCCTTATCTTGTTTTGTTTCTTATTTCCTAATTATGTGCCTTAGAAATATCAGCTGTCTCTTTCTTCAAATAATATAACCACAGAGATATTTATTAAAAAAATCAACATTTATTATGAAAGAGTCTTATCTAACAAGCACAGTGCATTGAACAGTTGAATTTTAAGCCTCCATTCAAATACTCTAACAGGGCTATCTGTTAACAACATTTTATTGTGAAATAGTCGTATCTACAAAGGATTGAACATTTTATTGTGAAATAGTCGTATCTACAAAGGATTGAACAATTTATTGTGAAATAGTCGTATCTACAAAGGATTGAACATTTTATTGTGAAATAGTCGTATCTACAAAGGATTAAACATTTTATTGTGTAAAATTGAACTTTTGAGTTTAAAGCTTCCAATCAAATACTCGGTGCTATCTATTAACAAACAAGCATTTTATAATGTAAATGTTAGTTGTTTAAAACTTCCATTCAAATAATCTAGTAACAAAGATATCTATTAACAAAAATTGGCATTTTTTAATGAAAGAATCATATCTACCAAGTACAAATCATTAATCAATTGTTTAAAGACTACATTCAAATAATCTAATCACGGAGATACCGTTTAACAAACATTGTTATTTGATAGTGAAAGTGTCTTATCCACCTAGTACAGAGCATTGAAGCATCAAGTTTAAAGTTTCCATTCAAATATTCTAACCATAGCAAAATATCTATTATCTTGGGATGGATTTGAGACTTGTAATTTGATTGGTTCTGTGTTGTTCAATACTGTAGGTTTCAATGCGAGAATTAAGAAGTTTTGTAATATGTCTGCAATTGAAGATGCTAGCCAGACTCAAGTGATTTTATGGTGTTTAAAAAGTAAAATCAAAATGAAACTAAAAGCAAGTAAACAAGGAAAAAGAGAGAAATTTTGAAACTTGTAGGTGAGAACATTAATGAGATTTCTAATTTTGAAATGAAATATTTATTTACTTTGTTCTTGGAAAATTATTTCACCATTTTAACAAAAATTTATTTTGATGATTTTATTCTCTAGAAAATAAGTTAGAAATATAAAATCTTAGAAAATGAGATCATGTGTTACAGTCTCAGCATTAACAGAAAAGTAATAAATTAAGTTTTATTTAAAGAACAAAGAGATTATATATATATATGTCTATATTTCTGAGATAATATAATTATTTACACTAATTACATCATTCAGACTGTTGTCGTCATCTTTGTTGCCATATACACGATTTTTCGGCTGTTCTATGCTCTGGCCTTGTTCAAGTGATTGGAATTTCAAACTGAACCCTTTATTTTGTCCACCAGAGTAGATTGTTCTAATTCCATGTCATGTCTCTCCTGGATAACTTAGCTCTTCAAGTTTTTGTTCACCACAGCAGTAGCCAGGTATTTTTATGTTTCATAAAATCTTTTCTTTTTCATCATTGATTACCCTCTCCAGCTTATGACTATATCATTATCTGCACACCCAAATCTAAATTTTTCATAAAGTTTCCAATGTAGCCATTTTGTTATGTTGTGCAAACATGGGATATTCTGATAGTTCATTTGCAATAGTTTCATCTGCTTCACCATGCCATTTGCATGCTGCCAAAATGTCTTCTTTGTCTATGTATTTTCTGATTGGTCTCTAATTGCCTAGTCTTGAGCAGCAGAATCCTGCTGTCCCCAGTTTTTTAGATTGTCTTTTCTCAACCATTCAAAAGTCTTACCTTGTTCTGTGTTTTGAAAAAATTCCTCATGTTAACTATTTTTTTTTTTTTACTATACCATTATTTTCTTTGTTAATATTATTATTATTCCACAATAAGTGACCAAATTTATATTATATAAAAAATGAAATTGGTCACTTATTGTGGTATGGTGGTATTATATTACAAAAGTATATTACCAAAAATATTTTTTTCTACAGACCTTCAAGTCAGAGCTTATTTCATATACATATCTAAAAACTAACTAAAATTCCAATATATTATCATTATTATATCATATTGTTATGCTCTGCTTCAAATCTTTTTTTTTACATTAAAGTTCATTCTGGCTCACTTGAGGGAAAGGATTATGTTAAGGGGTAGTTTATATGGATAGGAGGGTAAGATAATGGTTAGCTATAAACTTGAACAGATAAAGATTGTAGTGATTGGGGAAACATCCTCTTGGGAGTCTGTTACATAGGGCAGTGGTTCACGAGAAGAAGCTGTTTATGTGGAACTTACTTCTCAGCGATGGAATATGGAGGGAATGTGGGTGGTTTGTTACTATGTAAATGGCATGGTGGGTCTTAGCTATGAAGGTTAGACCTGGTAGAACCAAGTTATTATCTGATTCACTGTGTATTAAAATTAAGAATAAAATCTTACACCAGCTCACAAGACAAATCCCCACCAAAATAAAATAAAATTTAAATGTTGGAGCCAATCATGAACATTCCTGCTAATGATAAAAAAATGACAAGTCATGTATCCACCCTGACTGTTTTAAAGGACCCACTTGGTGACCCTCAAGGTAGTTCACAGTGGCCTCTTGGTCAACCAACCTGACACAATCTTCAACACAAAGCCAGTAAAGAACCAACTCTCTCATCTTTGAGATCTCCTTTGTCCGCAAGCATCCCCTCCACCCACAAAAAAGTCATTCCACCTTATACTGGCAATATAGATAATTTTATTTTAACATAGCTTGTCTCCTTTTCTTTCCTCATCCTGGGTATGACAATAAACTACATCCAGATCCTGGGTATGATGATAAACTACACCCATGTCCTGGGTAAGATGATAAACTACGTCCAACAGCAAGGCGTCTGATAATACATTTTTGAAAAAATAATGTTGCCAGCTGTATGTTTTTGAAAAAATAATATTACCAGCTATACGTTTTTTTGAAAGTATAGTGTTGCCGGTTATACGTTTTTGAAAGAATAATGTTGCCAGCTGTGCGTTTTTGAAAAAATGTATTTACCAGCTGTATGTTTTTGATGAAAAATTTTTTTGTCAGCATTAAATGATCCATTGAGGTTGATATACTGTAAAACAAAGCAAACCTTTTCTTTCCACCTCACTGTCAATAATTTGTTTTTTTCTTGTTTGTTACTCTTTACATTTTATTTCAGATTACATCGGTAGATATAAGAACTAAGATGTTGGCTATTTTCAGGCATTATTTTAAACCATGCGTCAAAACTACCGAAGCCGCATTTAGAATTTGGAACATTGTAGTAAGTTCAACTATATCTGAGTGTACAGACCAAAATTGGTTGAAATGTTTTAAGGATGCTATCTTAAAATAAAGCTCCAGAAATGGACGACCATCAGTTGTTGATTATGATACTTCAAAAGAGAATCCAACTAATAGCACTCAAAAACTTTTGGTAAAATATAGGAAGTTTGAAATATTGCTTATGTTGTGAATTATGTAAGCTTCAAAGAACATAAAGAATTGCTCAAGAGTTTCTACCCCAAAATAAAAATATTTTTGACATACCCTAAGCAGAAGACAGAACATATAGGCAAACTCTTGAAAATAATGCTTATACATTAAATCCATTAAGAATATGAAGAGAGAGAAACTGAAGTAATTTGCATTGAATTACAAACAATTGGCTGTTGTGCATTACATTATAGTGAAACAAAAAAAACAATGGAAGTATACATAACAAAATCATTTAAAATACTGGAGACAATTTGTGTAGGTGAGTCTAATTTGCATGGAACTTGGTAGAGATAAATCTTTAACACTTCTTCAGGGCATTGGCAGTCATGGCTCTCCACAATTTCCAAGCCTTTGTAGGTCTTAATAATTTTTTTTCTTTTTGTTATCTCTCTTAAACTTTGTTCTGCTAATCATTTACATGAGCTTGCGAGGTAGGCAATGTGTTGTTTTACTCTATCCCTCTTGCCTTCAATCTGTCCTGTGAGTATAATTTTTTCAGTCCCTCTTTTCTCATTACATGCCCTAGAAATTTCAGCTGCCTCTTTAAGTATAAGTATCTTTGTTGTTTCTATTTTCTCTAAAACTTCACTGTTGCTCACATGTTCAGTCCGTGATATTCTCAGCTACCTTCTGTAGAAACACATTTCAGTTGCTTCAAGTATCTTCTTCATCTATAAGAAGATTGTCCAGCATTACATGCTAGAAAGGATGATTGATATTATATATTCTTTTTTTATTTTGTAATGAAATTTTTCTCTTAATACTTTGCTTAGCTTTTAGAAGGCATCTTTCACTATCCCAATGCTCCTTTGAATTTTGGTGTCGCATTTTTCATCCTCTGTTAAAACACTTTCCAGATATTTAAATTGCTGTACTTGTTTGATTTCGGTATCTTCAATTTGTAATTTGCATTTTGGGCTCTTTTTTTTGCTGACAACCATACATTATCTCTTCTTGCAATTGATGTTTAGTTCTTTCTTCTCACTTTCCTTCACTACTTTCTGTAAGAGTTCTTGTAGTTTCCTTTCTGTATCCCACTATCAACACCTTGTCATCTGCATATCTAACATTGTTAAGATTGTGGCTGCCAATAATGAATCCTGGTAGAACTTATGAGATATATGAAAAATAGTGGAAAAAATACAATTCATCTAAAATGATTAGTATATATCCAAATAGTAGAGAAGAAATAATGATTCAGTTATATAATAAGCTATCATAGTAACTTGTAATGTCATCAGTAGTATTAATTTATTAAGCAAATACATCCAAAATTTCATTTATTCTAATGATTACATACATGATACATAGCAAATATTAAATGTGTGTATTGGAAATTATTTTACTCTAGGCATACAAGAAATGATTTTATTAAAAGAATGTATTGGAAACAATGTTACTATAGGAATGCATTGAAAATCATCTTACTATAGAAATGTACTGGAAATCATTTTACTATAGAAATGTACTGGAAATGATTTCCCTATTGAAATGCACTGTAAAGGATTTCATGATAAGCATCCACTGGAAATAATTTTAATAATGCATTGGAATTAATTTTACTTTAAAAATGAATTTGAATTCATTTTATTATATAAATGTATTGGAAATCTTCTTACCATAGAAATGAATTGGAAATCATTTTAATATACAAATGGATTGAAAATACTTTATTATTACTATTGCATTTATAAAATTCACTGTTTATGTAACACCTGATATGATGAGTCAGATTTATTAAACAAATATTTCCAAAATTTCATTCACTAGAAAAGTATTTGCACTTATAAAATTAAACAGATTTCAAAATGTCCATTAATATTATTAATATATATTAAAGTATATCAAAAATATTTTTATCTTGACACACCTTTAATCCAAAGCTTATTTCATACACACATCTAAGATAATCATTTCACTATATTACTATTATATATTAAGCCAAGTTAAAAGCATATAGTGGAAATTATTTTACTATAGGAATGGACAGAAAATGATTTTATGCAAAGAATGAACTGAAATTAATTTTACTATAGGAATGTACTGGAAGTGATTTTATGATAATTTTCATTGAAATTCATTTAGTATAGAAATGAATTGGAAATCATTTTACTATAGAAATAAATTGGAAATATTTTTATTATAGACTTAATTGGAAATCATTTTACTACAGAAATGAACTGAAAATTATTTTAATATATGAATGCATTGAAAATACTTTACTATAGTAATGCAATGGAAATTATTGTGAAAACTGGTGTTTATATAATGCCTGTTATGATTGGTGTGATTTATTGAACAAATATATCCAAATATGGATAAAGGCATTGGTTAGATCCAGTGACCAAAGAGTCCAGTGAATCCAGTGATCCAAAGAGTTATGAGTTCAATATCAGGCTACAGCAGTGGCAAACCAAAACTTGAAATGTTGAGTTAAAGGGAAATAACTGAGAAATTTGTAAGAGGCATGGCATGTGGAACTAGAACAATCTACCCCAGTGGATGAAATAAAGAGTTCACTTTGAAATTACAATCATCTGAAGAAAGTTGCAGTGTACAACGGGTGAAACATTGTGAATATGGCAACAAAGATGAGGACAAAAGTCTCAACAATGTAAATAGTGTAAACATATATATATATATATATATATATATATATATATATATATATATATATATATATATATATATGTATGTACAAGAAGACACATGTATTAACATCTTTTTAATGACCTCTCTTTTATATGAACAATCTTTTATATAGAACAATCTACCTTGGTGGACGAAATAAAGGGTTTGGTTCAAAATTCCAATCACTATAAGAAAGTTGGAGTGTAAAGCAGCTAAAATGTTGTGAATATAGCAATGAAGATGGGAATAATAGTCAAAATAAAAATAATGGAAATTGTCTTTGAGAGTAGCCTTCTTTGAATAAAATTTCAATTTGCACCCTCACCTCAATGCATAGCTTCTTTAATTTCGCCACTTTGTGCAAATTGCTTCAAAATTAAAAAATAAATAAAAAAAGCTTTAAAAAATTCTGTTATAATGGAACAATCTTTTTTCTTCAAACAGAGACGGCTGCATATGTTTTGTTTACAACATTAGTCAGTGTTGAGTTAAAATTTAGAACCTGTATTAACATTTAACTTACTTGAAAAGTCTACTGAAGAGTTAATGGTGAAAAACAAAATATGTATCTCACAAAACATTCATAATTTAGCAAAATGTAAATGAATCCAAATTTGAACTTTTTGGTAGTAAGAGGAGCCTGAAGAAAGACTAGAAAATAAAAGCAAATAGACTGTAGTGACTGAAATTTTATCTTCTACTTTAAAAAATACAAAAATATCTCATTTTCAGGTGTTTTTTGAAGAAATATAGGGTGTTCCCAAACTTTTTCCTGTAGTGTATATAGAATTATATTATTTTGGGTTCTCCTGTAGTTGATTTTCCTCTTGATGTAAAATTACTTACATATAATTCAATATAATTACATTTCAAGTCTGAAATGTTTTTGATTGAAAAGAAAAAAATAATTCTATTGTATTATTCATGATTTTAATTTCACTAATGGAAGATTATGTTGAACAAGCAAAACAAAGTTTGCGGCATTCAACAGAAAATGACAAGTTACCACATAGTTGAAAAATCAGGCCTAAGTCATTTTGTCTGCATTTCTGTCTCCACTCTTCCCTCTGTCCCTACCTTGATGTCAGTCTGGAATGGTTGTCTGATATTAGAGTGTCAATATTGCTTGGTTTTGTATTCAGTACTTAAAAAATAATATAGTTACAAGACATGAATAAGTAAGCTTTGATTAGAAAATCACAAACATGTTTTAATGTGAGGAAGAAAATTGAAAAATAAAATAAAGTTCTGTATATTAAAGTGTTTAGCACATAGTCGAGTAGTTATAAATGTTCACTTTCTGACCATAAGAACTTGGTTTGAGTCTCACTGGGGGTTGATTTGTCAGAAAGATGACTTCTTGAAGTCATTGGTTTGGGGAAATGATCCCAGTGTATATGACATTTTTGGAAAGTGTCTGAAAACCATAGCACAGGTTGACCTAAGTTTTGTGAGTAAAATTGGTTAGGTGAAACTTCGGAAGCTGTTGATGGTTGTGCTAGCATGAAGTGGCAAGTCATTGTAAATAATGGTTTGAATGTACTGGCATTGTTCAAACTGCTGATCATGGCAGATTATGCACACTCTCCTAGGAACTGTAACTAAGGTCTGCTCAATAAAGCTGGTGGGCTCTGTGCATGTTGAAAAAAAAAAACAACTGTGTTTGAAAGGTGACTGCAACAGCGAGTGGCTAGCCACCCAAGTGCGCTTGGATAAGAAGTAGCCAGCCATTATATTAAAAGAATTTAAATTATTCACAAATCCATTTTTCACCTCTACGCTTTCTCTATTGTTAATTACACCCGTCTTGAAAGTAACTATTGGGATTAAAATGAATTACAATTAAAAAGACGCAACCCAATAAAGAACAGGAGTTATGTCCCTTGAGCTGTGAAGAGCCATGAAGGGACATGGTACATAAAAGATGTCAGTAACAAGTGGATCTTAATTTTTTAGTGAGTTTTGCTACCATTGTTTATTAAATATGTTTGCAGCCTTGTGAGTGATGAATTATTTTCTACTCTACAGGCCATTTCTTACAGAAACCACGTTGTAAGCCTATTTTGATGGAAAATGTTCTTATGAGTGTCATTCTTTATTTCCAGCAGTTCAGATCATTACACCTGATATACCTGCTATGGCATGTACACAGAGGTGAACCAGCAACATTCCCTTCCTGTCTCATTGGTAAGATGAAAGTTCCATTTGGACAGCTGCTTCCTACTGCTTTGTGGAAAAGACTACTAACATTATACTTCCCCAACCACTAGAATCTTAACTGCAGAGTTGAATGTTATTTATCTTACATATCCTCATAATCCACAAGTCTTATGTTCATAAAACAACTCATTCAGTACCCCTCTACCTTGAGTGGCTCTTGACAAAGTGTTATATGGTGCAGCAGCAGCAGCATCTGCTTACATCCAAGCACTGGGATTGTCATCCTTTTACCCTATTCCCTTTCTTCTTTCCCCCATGGTGGCAGTAGCGGAGATGGCTGTGAAAGCACAGTCTACTTCTGAAGAGTCATTATCAGGACTTACAGAAGAGTGTGGGTGGTGTACAGAGTTAGGTGTGACAGGCCTTCTTGACAGCATGTTACAGACCTTCTTCATGTTGAGGTTGGACTCAAAAGTCTCACACTTTATGGTCCTATGCCAAGAAGGCTGATTTGTAGCAACTGTTTCTCAGGTTATATGTTTACATATTGGGTGAAGTAATGATAAGCAAATAAATTCTCCAAGAGGAAAAATGGGATTTAAAATGGATGATGGATGAGAAGAATTCTGCTGAATTTGTCAAAGATAAGGATAATAAAACTGAAAATAAAGATCTTCAGGCAGTCTCAGAGTCATTTAGTCAGTTGATCATTCCTTTTTTCAACTATTCAATAAGAAATGCATATTATATTATATATATATATATATATATATATATATATATATATATATATATATATATATATATATATATATCTCACAGTCCTATGTTGTCAGTAATACTTGCATTAATTCTTGACCATTGGCAATCTCTTTTATTTTGGTTTTCTTTTCCACAAGAATTTTCTTTCTATATTTATATATATATATATATATATATATATATATGTAAGCAAATATGTGGATGTAGATGACGGTATGATGAAAAATACCGAAACGTCTGACGTCGACAGTAAAACAAAATTAAAACAGTAAACTTGCATATTCGGATTTTGCTTTGTCTTTTCCATATTTTTCATCACATATATATATATAAGAGCTGATCAAAAAGTATTGGGGCTGGTGTTATAAAAATAAAACTAGAACACATATCAATTCAGTATTTAATATTCTTTGAAATATTCCCAATCTGAAGTCACACACTTCATCCAACACCGTTTCAACTGATGGAAGCTTCTTGGAACTCCTTTTCTGGGATAGTGAGTAGTTGTCTTGTTGGATTATCTTGGATTGTCTCAATGTCTTAAAATAATGTTCCTTTCAAGTGTGATTTGATTTTTGAAGAGGAAAAATTCACAAGATCTGGGGAATATGGTGTTTGTTAGACCTAGGGAATGTTGTTCTTAGCCAAAAACTGCTGCACAAACCATGGTCACTGATGGAACCTCCGTAGTGTGGTGAAATGAACACACTCTGCACACTTTTCTTCTAAGCACTGCGATAAACAATGAAAGCAAACAAGTATGTTATAACTTAGTGTGCATATGCAACAGAGTTCAAGATCTATCTGTATTAAGCAGCTTCACTCTCCATACTTTAACTCCGTTACTATAGAAATAATTCCAGTACTTTTTGATCAGACTTTTTATACTATAGGTTGCCTTATGTGTGGAAATATACGGGAGGTCATATTAAAGGAAAAAAGACTCTGAATCAAAACTTTGAATTATTTTAAGCAATAAAACAAAATTTAAAAACTATACATCAAACCTACTGAAAATCTTAAAAAAATATAAATAAACTTATTACTGCAAATAATGGTGAAATAGGATCAATGAAACTTGAGAAAATCATTGAATACAATTCAGGTTATATCTATGGAAAATAACTCTCCACAAACCTGGATAATCACTCAACCAATAATTTCATATATTCCTCCATCTATCCTATTTCCAAACTATTTAACCAAGTTATTAAAAAGTACTTACTTTCTAAATGTAGCCTAAATTCACAGATAACTTACATATTTTCAAAAGCAATAAACCAAACAATAACTTGTTAATGTTATGAGATAGTGAAAATTTATCTATCACATGCGTTAGTGAAACAATAGCCATCATAATTAACAATGTTTATAATCATCCATCACTTCCAATACCTAAGATAAAATCAGTAACTCTTAAGAAACTACCATTAGCCTACATAATATAATTTCCCTTTTACAAGCACTTAGGAAATATTTCTGTACAAACTGATGTCATTCCTATGGGTTCACTTATCACTCTGACACTATCAGAATTCTGTATATCAATTTTAGAGGATAAATAAAATAAAAACCCCTAAACAAACAATTTATACCCACTACATTGATACTTTTATATGAACTAAAAATACAGAGGAATTAAAAAATCTGAGAAAAATCATTGAAAATAAATCAGTTATTAGATTCACATTCAACTTCAATAACAAAATCCCCTTTTTAGGCAGACTAACTATGAATTGGAGACAACAAAATCAAGCAAGAACAAAACATTTAAATATCTAGAAACTGTTTTAACAGAGGATGGAAAATGCAACACTGAAATCCCAAGGTGCATTGGGATAGTGAAAGATGTCTTCCAAAAGTTAAGCAAAGTGTTAAAAAACAGAAAAATTTACATTAGAAACAAAGAAAACACTACTGAACTGTTATGTAATAATAGTCCTCCTATATGGCAGTGAATGCTGGACCCTCTCCTCACAGATGAAGCAAATACTTGAGGCAACAGAAACAAAGAAAAGAGTACTGAACTGTTATGTAATACTGGTTCTCCTATATGGCAGTGAATGCTGGACAATTTCCTCACAGATGAAGAAGAGACTTGAAGCAACAGAAACAAAGAAAAGAGTACTGAACTGTTATGTAATACTGGTTCTCCTATATGGCAGTGAATGCTGGACAATTTCCTCACAGATGAAGAAGAGACTTGAAGCAACAGAAACAAAGAAAAGAGTACTGAACTGTTATGTAATACCAGCCCTCCTATATAACTGTGGATGCTGGAAAATTTCCTCACAGATGAAGAAGAAACTTTAAGCTAACAGAAATATATCTCTACAGAAGGATGCTGAGAATACAATGGACTGAACATGTGAGCAACAACAAAGTTTTAGAGAAAATAGAAACAAAAAGGACATTTTTACTTACAATCAGAAAGAGATAGTTGAAATTTCTAGGGCACATAATGAGCAAAGAAGGCTTAGGAAATATTATACTTATAGGACATATTGAAGTAAGAGGGACAAAAGAAAGGTTGTGTAAATGGTTGGCAGAACAGGGATGAGAAGTGATGAGACAGGAAAATGAAGAGCCATGATCACCCACATCCTGAAGGTATATGGCACATAGAAGAGGAATCAATTCAAATAATAACATTAAAACCTATGTTTATAAAAACAACCAACCAAATCAAAACCATGCAGACAAAATAGCTATCATAAATAATTAGCAGAACATTTAATATCCTCGACACATGACCTCCAATTAGTTGTTAACTGGTGCAAGAACTGACTTGTAAATCTTCAGCCCCTTCAAAAAACGAAACTACTATTGTTTAATCATCATAAAGAACCATTTTTGCCTTTCATCAGCATGGTTGATGCTAACCTCCAGAACTCATTGCAACTTCTTTGTAGCACGTTTTCCATTGACATCAGGTGGAGTAATTATATTGAATCAATTGCTAGGTCCGCTGCTAGGAAAATTGGTTCACAGACAATTTTTCTTGTCAGAATTCATCTTGCACATTTATAAATCTACTATTCGTCTGTGTATCGAACATTGCTTCTATATCGGGTCTGGTGCTCCTGCTATATACTTTGCAATTCTAGACAAAATCCAACTAAAGGAGAATGGCATCAGAAGTGCCAAAAATAGAAGAGAAGAAGTGGCTATGTCCAGCCTCCATAACCCATTCGTATATCCTAAGAAAGGAAGATCCTCTGGTATGTGTAGCATGCGAAGAGCCATTCACCATAAAACACATACTGATAAAGTGCAGCCATTTTAATTCAATCTGCTTAAGATGCTACCAAACAACAAACTTTTCAATATATTGATTCATTTTACATATTTCAGTTCCTAAGGGAATTTAAACTGATTGAAAAAAATTCAGTGAAAAAAATATATAACTATAACAAACACCAGTCTTACTATTTATAAATACAAGACTTTATTTAAAAAAAAAAAATTAAATTTCTGCATTAAATGACCCAATGGGTTGACATACTGTAAAACAAACCAAACCAGCAAACTAATGTTGTCTTTGAATTTGTCGGCCCATTTGGAAAATATTAATAAAAAATTCAAACAACAGATACATTGGTTAATCTGCCAGTTTTTTCCTCACCAGTAGCACAATTCTGAGTTCCATCTTATATATGTTTAACTTTATGTTTATATATATATATATATATATATATATATATATATATATATATATGTATGTATGTATGTATGTATATATATATGTAATATGATAATATTATTAATGAAATAATATCAAACTCTGCTACACAGAGTTTCATGTAATAACAATTATCAGGAAGCTATTACATCTGCGTGATTATTGTTATTGCCTGAAACTCTGAGTAGCAGATTTTGATATTGTATTAATATTTTTATTAATAATATATTGAGGCTCTGTTGATTCTGGCATGGAGCCATCAATGCCAGAATCAACAGAGCCTCAATTTATTTTACATTTTAAGCTTTAGTTTTTATTCTTACTATGTGTGTGTGTATATGCACACACACACACACACACACACACACGTATATATATATATCCAGGTAAAATGAGAACAAATGGAATATAATTCCGCCGTATGTAACATTTAATTTAATTTTTTTTACATTGTACGTAACATTTAATTTAAAAGAGGGCTCAATACAGAGTAGAGATAAAGTATATATATATATATATATATTAAAGAGAAGTGAGAAACCGCAAACATTTTTGGTTATAATGCGGATTTTTAAAATATATATTATACTTTATTTTCCATATTTTTTGTTACACGTGTTTCCAGTCTTCTGGTATATTTTCCCATATTATTGAAATATTTTTTCAATAATATGTGGAAATAACCACTCTTAACCTGATGAAGGTCATGAGACTAGAAACCTGCATAACAAAAAATGGAAAATAAAGTATAATATATATATTTAAAAACCAAAAACCAAAACATTTGCAGTTTCTCTCTTCTCTTGTTGGAAAAAATATTCCTCTCTTTTTGGAAAATATGCTCTCCTATATATATATATATATATATATATATATATATGCATTTATTTTTAAGCATTTCACACCAAGCAAGGTGGGAGTGCCACTAGAATGCAAGGGGTTACAGATGGTTGAGAACAAGAGTAAAGATGTGTGTTTAGGGAAAGGATAAAGAGAAGGACGGGGAACAAGATCAAAGCATCAGAAGATGTCGATTGACATTACGCTTGAATATTTGAAGATTATAGTTATCAGCAAAGCAAGTAAGAGGAAGGGAGTTCCACAGATAAGAAGTGCAAGAGAAGAAGCTGTTTGAGTAGAAGAGATGGTTACATTTAACTGTTTCAACAGTGAAAGGGTGGACTGAGATGACAACTTAATAGCTCATTTAAATTAATGCAGTTTGGGAACCAGCAAAAGTAGCTTGCCGGAACAGTTGCTGTGAAAGTATTTGCAGAAGAGACAGAGGGAAGCCATGGCACATCGGTGAGAAAGTGACAGTAGAGGAGATGCCAGATCAGGACCTATCACATTGCATATCTGTCTCTGGATTTTATTGAGGACCTTGAGACGTACAGTGGGAGCACCAGACCATATATGACAGCAGTATTCCATGCAAGATCAGATGGTTGATTTATAGATTTGAATGATGGGTTCAGATGAGAAAAACTTTCTGTCACAACAGAAAGAACCAACTTTCTTTGTGGTAGATGAAGCTGTTGATTCAATGGATTTGTTCCACCTCATGTCAGTGGACAGTGTGAGACCAAGCAGGTGCAGTGAGGCACTCTTGTGGGGTTGGGCATCAGCCATTCTGATGGGAGGCAGGGAGGGTTCTCTGTGGTGGGTAAATGAAAGCAGTTTCATTTTGGGGGCTTTAAAATTTACAAGCAATTTCCTGCCCCAGTCAACCACAGATTGGAGGTCCTTTTCAAGACCAGCGGCCAGGTTAGTTTTGTCAATGATACCAGATTTACTATTTAACGCAGGAGTAGATGTCTACTTGGGAACTGATGACATCAGGAAGGTTGTTAATGAAGATCAGGAACAGTATAGGACCCAAGATAGAGCCTTGGGGAACACCAGCGTTCGTGATAAAGGAGCTGGAGGAGAACCCGTTTAGGACAACCTTCATTTCATGGTTCAAAATGAATGATTGAATTAAGTCAAATAATTGTCCTGTAATGCCATATCCCTGAAGCTTACAAAGAAAGCCAGCATGACAAACCTTATCAAATGCTTTACAGATATCTAGAGCCATGGCTCAAACTTCTCTGTTATTGTGAAGTGCTTGGTATACAAATTTAGTTATGGCCATGAGCACATCAGCTCTAGATTGGGCAAAGCAGAAACCTTATTGCTTAAAAATTTTCAGATATAAGTACAATATGTCTGTAAAAGGAAAATATGAATAAAGACAAAAGGAAAACTTATCTTAGCCAATGTTTCATCCTCTGATAAATTTTATCAAGGCAAATATCATTTGCCTTGATAAAATCCAACAGATGATGTAATGTGTCAGCTAAGTTTTCTTTTCGTCTTTATATATATCTATATATATACACACACACAAGGTGTGATGGATAAATTGTTGTTTAAATTACGCAAAAATGAAAATAACATCTCATTTTAACAGATATATACCAAAATTACACTAAATCTCTTGAAATACTAAAGAGTAAATTTATAAATGCCATTGACTTCAACCACTGTCTCCAGATGACTTTGGAATCTCCTGAAACTCTTCTGGACAGTCTCCTTGTTTAAACTGGTGAATGCTGCCGTAATCTTTGACTTCAGTTCCTCATTGGTGTTACAAGGAGTTATTTAGGTCTCTCACTCACCTACGTCCCACATATAATTATCAAGGGGGTTTGCAGTTTGAGGAGTTAGGTGGCCAGATGTAAGGGGTGATGTGGTTGCATAAATTATCTGACAGCCATGACTGGGTTCTCCTGCTTGTGTGCAGAGTCCTGTTGACAGACAGGATCTTCCAGCAGCCATCATCTTGACCCTGGGCAGTGCAGCACTACCTCCTCAATGCACTTGATGTAGGCCTCCATGTTGTGTCTGAGGCCTTGTGGGAAGATGAATGGAGGCATAACATTGTCATCGCTAGTGATCACTCAAAACATCTTCATAATCACCATTAGACTCATCCAACCTTTTTCAAATCTTCTGCACTGTCCTCAGATTGACATCCAAACACTCTGAAATATTTGTATTGGAGCTCCCAGTGCAAATGTCAAGCATGCTGTTTCCAAATTTTTGGCAGAGTGAATTGCATCATGGTTTTGTTTTTCTCACACACTGTGTCCAACTGAACCTACTATACTGTGTAGTCAACAAAATCAAATGCAAGCAATGTGCATGTCCAAAATTAAAAATTTAAAATGGGGATAATTTACCCATCACACTCATATACATTTTAATGTATACCCACATTTGAGTAGATGCTCTGTTTATATTTTTAAATTCTATATTTATTTTTGTCTATCAGCCTGAATATTTGAAAAATCTTATTAAAGAATATTCAGGCTGGTAGATAAAAATAAATATACAGATGACAAAAATAAACAGAGCATCTACTCAAATATGGGTATACATTAAAAATAATGTTTAAAGTGATAAAAATATGTCTGATTAATAAATAAAACAATGCCTTACTTCTTTTTATATACATATATATAAATCATAATGTAATTTTAAGGTAAGCTATATTTATGGGTGAAAGTGTTCAATATCAGGGATAGAGCATGTATAAGTAGAAAAGATTGACATTGAAGTCAACACCCAGTAATGACAGTCTGTTTTATGCTTAAAATGAAGATTGCATTTAATCATGAAACAGACTTTCACCAGTGGGTGTTGACCTCAAAGTTCACTCATATATATGTATGTGTGTGTGTAGTTTTACAGAGATGAAGACCTACATTGCTGTACAAAGGACTTGATAGAAAGGTTGAAATGTAGTTGGTGCTAATTACAATTGTTCCATATTTTTCACCTCTACTAATACAATTTGCTGTCTCGCCATATATGTAATCATTTGAGTGAATCAGTTTTCATGAATTTGTTTAATAAATCCCATCTTTGATATCAAGGGTTACATCAACAGCTTGTATTATAAGGAACCTGCACACAGTTTTAATTGCTGCATTAGATATGGTTTTTAAGCAACTAGAAATAAATGATGGAATTAAATTTGGTGCCATCTAAAAGCAATCAGTTTGCTGAAGAATAATTTTGGCTGGTGACAAAAAATATGACAACTGGATGTAAAATTTTCTGCTTCTTTATCAAAAATGAAAATTATATTAATATAATGTGAATATATATATATATATATATATATATATTATATAATGTGAAAATGAAAAAGAAAGCAGTGATATATTTTTGTAAGGGTTAACAAGCTTTTGAAGAAAGCATAGAAAGGAAATTTTAGAAATGTCTGCAAATGCTATATCATCTTTGACTATAATGGGGTACTGAAATGTATACTATCTCAAATTTTGGGAAATCTGTCAGACCAAGAACTTTTTCATTGCTAGACTATGCCACATTTGATGAAACACCACCACTATGTCAAATACTACCAACATTGTAAATAATATCCCACAACCACCACTAATACTGCATATGATATAACTCCACAGCCATCATTACTGAAAATGGTATACAAACACTACTGTATATGATATACCACTGCTGCCACCAATACTGAAAATGATATACCATCATTGCTACTATTGCTGTAGATGGTATACAATCACTACCAATATTACTGGAAATGATATACCATCAGTAATTCACCATTTTATTCATTGCTGTTCATGACATATTATCACAGCTACTACAATGGCACATGATATAACAATGCTGCCACCACTACTGAAAATCATATACCTCCACTGCCACTACTAATGCACATGATAAAACACCACTGCTACTACTGCTGCACATATTATACCATCAATACTGTATATAATATACCACTGCTGCCAGCACTACCAAAAATTATATACTACTACTGCAAAATATGTGGTAAATGATATACCACTATTACCACAATTACTGCAAACAAAATACCACTACTACTGCATATGTTATACCATCACTGCCACTACTACTGTGGATACTACAGACAGCACATGTAACTCAAAGAGAAAATGATAACCTAATCAAGATGTTGATATTCCACACTACTTCAGATAAAAGGTGAAGAAGGAAACCCTATCAATATTGGAAAGAGTGATAATCAGTTGCTTAGTCAATGAATGCCAAATGTTTCCTTGTAGGGAAACGGCTAATATTACCATTAGCTAGAATGCTTTTTGACAGATATAATTTTAAGTATTCACTGACATGTCTCTACAGATTTTGAAATGGGCTGATAGCCAAATATTAGGTGATTTATTTATTGTTTACTTCTTTCTTGTTACCATGTCTTGCTGCCATTCATTAGGCCAATTAACGATGACTTGGGCAGATAGGTCAACCTGTGAATCTTTGACTTTTTACCTTTTTTCTTCTATATATCCTTTCTTTGTTTAATATTTTATAATTAATTAAAACTGTAAGACTTAGGTCTCAGTTAAGGGGTATATAGTTAAGGTCAAATTCACTTCACTGGTAAGAAGATCTAAAAAACCCAACTTGATAGCCATCTAAACTGTTAGCTGTATACAACCACTTTCTAAGATCAATGGTTAAAAAAGCTTTGGGTGAATGAAGCCTGAGGCTCTTGGCAAAGATCATCCTTTTTCAAACATTGTGGACTGGTGCTACAGAATCATAATCAAAAAAATTACCAAATAACAGGAAACACATCACTTGAGGAATACCAAGAGTGGTAACAGCTAAAATGGATATCACATGTAACTTGAAAAAAAAAATAATGACATAATCAAGATTTTGACATTCCACACTACTTCAAAGAAAAGGTTAGGAAGGAAACTTCCCATCAATACTGGAAAGAGCAATAACAGTTATTGGACTATATTGGCAATTTTGTTCCAGGAAGGATACCCGGTGATGTATCTTTCCAGGATGTTGAGACCAGCTGAATTGAACTACTCTAATATTGAAAAAGAAGCACTTGCGATTGTATGGAGTATGACTAGAGCAAGACGATTTTTATTAAGAAAAAATTTTGTTGAGATCCAATCAGAAGCCCTTAGAATTTATATTCCATCTTAGGAAGGAATTGCTGAAACTTACATCTTACAGAATATTAAGATGGCTTTTGATTATGATACAGAATATGTGAAGGGAAACAGGATACCACACATAGATGCATTGTCCCAACTACAATTTGAAAATGAACAAAATGAAAAAAAAACAAAAACAGTTGAGGACAAAATTTTGCATTAGGTGAAAACGGGTGTGTTGCCTATGAATAGACATTATGGAGACATTACAAGATCCATTTTTAAGTTGAATTTTATCTAGAATAAGGAACAATAAATAGAGTAATTGTTCAAAAGCAGAAAGACCATACAAAGAAACCAGACACAAACTATTAGTATGAAATGGTCTAATTTGTAGTGGGGATTTAGTGGTACCACAGGAAAATTGTAGAAAAGAATGAATTAAAAGTGTACATGATGATGTGCATTGTGGGATAACTGCTACACAAAAAAAGTTAAAACTGGAAGCCTGATGGCCAAGACACACCTGAGATGTGGAGAATTACATACACAAATGTCCTAAATGTGCCAAAATAAAGAATTTTCACCACAATAAGTTACATTTAGTTAGTTAAGGCTTAAGGAAACAGAACCATGGTCTAGAGTTCATATAGATCACGCACAAGTTAATGGGGTAGGTTTATGTTGAATATTGGTTGACGCTTTTTCCACCTGGCCTGAAGTTTTCCGAGTTCAGGATAAAAATCTATTACTGTAAAATAAATATTACGCATATTATTTGCTAGAAATGGATTACCAAAAACATTAGTAACTGACAATGCTCCTGAATTTTGTGATGAAAATCTATGCTCATGTTTAAGTTGACTTACAGAATGATACCACATGCTGACAGATTAGGGAGCCCATCTGCATTAATGGGCAGACAGATTAGAGCTCCATTAACCATGTCTTACTCTATTAATGAAAACATGTGGTACAAAAGAAATAAAGAAAACAAAGCAGAAAAGAAAATTTCATAATGTAAAAAGGATACAACATTGCATTAATATATAAGGATGGTAAAAATATTGTTGCCCATGCAGACTAGTTAAGAGCTAGCCAAAATTATGAGGAAGTACAAAGTGAAGCTAGTTTGAATGACTATGTAGATGAAGAAGGAAGTAGAGCAGAGGAGTCAATGGATGATCAAAATTCTTTGAAAGACATGAGGTACAAAACATTGAACTCTGAGAATAAAAGAACTAGATCAAAGTCCCCCATAATGAGAAATACTCGTGAAATCAGTAAGAAGGGAAGGGAATGTAGGAGAAGTTGTAGATCCACACAGGGCATGAAAGCCAAAAGATTCGAGGAAATGAAATCGGATTGGTTTTGTTAATTGGTATAAAGAGAGATATAACTATAGCTGATGGGTAACTTTGTGTCAGTGTACATAGAACATCTATGGTTACTAAGTTTGATCATAATAACACTCCTTGTAACATCAAACATGAACTGAAGGCAAGGATTATGGATGTATTCATCAACTTAAACTAAGACACTGTCCAGAAGAGTTGCAGGAATTCCAAAGTCATTTGGAGGCTGTGGTTGTAGCCAATGGCTATTTTATTTAATAAATTTACTCTTTAGTATTTCAAGATATTTTGTGTAATTTTGGTAAATATATCTGTTAAAATGAGATGTCAGTGTTATTTTAATTTTTGCATAATTTAGAGGACAATTTATCCATTACACCCTCTGTATGTGTGTATATATATATATATATATATATATATATATATATATATATATAAAAACAAAAGGAAACCTTACCTTACATGTTTCGACACATTTGACTTGTTGAAGTCTGTCTGAGGAGGAAACACGTTAGCTAAGATAAGTTTTCTTTTTGTCATTATTCATATTATCCTTTTACAGAATATATATATATATATATATATATATATATATTAGTGTGTGTGTGGAGTGAAGATTGAAATAAACATCAAGACAGTCAAACATCAAATGACAAAAAAATGACATAAAAAAATGCTTCATTGTCACTTTGAAGGGTATTTGAGCAAAGTTTTTAGACTGACAAACTGGTAAGGAGAGACAGACAGCAACAGAAATAAATTCCCTTACTCATTCACCTGTCTTCCTCAGCAAACTACATGACAGACTTTCCTCCTCACTTTTTCCATTGCCTCTTCTTTCTCACTCATACATGTGAAGGAATCACATTTCTTTCATCTTAACAAACAAGTCCTACAAGAACTTTAACCCTCATAAACACTAACAAAAATTTAGTTGTAAAAAACATGAAAATAAAAGTACCTTATATTTTTATATTTAAGCATTTTTCCACCTTTGTCATAGGTTGATGAGAATGTGCAATATATATATATGTTATATATTATATAAAAGGGAAAGAAAATGTGAAAAAGAAAAAGAAATATGAGCAGGTAAATTAGGTTAAAATTATACTTTCCTTTCCTATTTTATAAAATCAAAATTTATGTGTATTCTCCTCAACCCAAGGGAGAACTTTGGAAAATTGAGATTAGCCAGTGACTTACCATTGGGTGTCAATAATAATAATAGCAAGTTTTGGTGACCATGTTTAGGCAAGCATGTACCTAATAAGTATGAGTGAACACACATAGAGTGACTTGATTGGATGGAGCGCACACAGAGTGAATTGATTGGCTGGTGCACATGCAGAGTGATTTGATTGGATGGTGCAGCATAGTACAACTGTTATATTAAGCATTTATTTTTGTAGTGTTGCAATTGAAGACAGGGCCTACTATTTTCAGAAGCAGGTTGGGTTACTGGTGGAGTCAGTATGATGCTTGCAATCAAACCAGAGCACATTACTATGATGTATTTCTCAAATCAATATATGACAAAATATAGTTTTAAGGTATGTTATATTTATGGGTTAAAGTGCCCAGTATCAGACATAGCATGTATGTAAATATAAAAGTGAACATTGAAGTCAACACCTTTTTTTCCCTAAAATATCAACCAGTGCATAAATAAATACATTTAAACATAAAACAACAATGGTATGGAAAAAAACCACCAATGGTTGATCATTGTGATCATAATAATGATATACAATGGCTATTTCAACTTGGTCACTCTGCTAGATAATCCTGAAGATGAAAGTCACAAAATAGCTAAATTGCTTGTTATTTCTTAGTTCTTTAATTCATTCCCATAGTAGTCAATAATCTTCATTATATTTATCACTTTTTAAAGTTTGCATAGCATTTCTTCAGGACAGTGTGGCTTCAATTTCCATATTTTTCTCTTAGAAATTTCATATATATATATATATATATAATGCTTGTTTCTGTTTTGTAAATGAGTTCTATCAGATATTTGACTTTGTTTAGTTTATCAGCAAGGTCATATAAAATAGTTTTGGAGGGATATATTAACTGACCATGTAGATAAACTAAAGAAAGTTGAACATATGATAAAATTCACTTATGAAACAGAAATAAACCATACTTTACCTTTTTTAGATGTCATGTTATACCATAATGAAAATGATTTAAAACTAAGTGTCCATTGCAAATCAACATGTAGAGAGACACACACACACACATATATATATTCTGGGATCAAGGACATAAACATCAAAATATTAACAAAACAACCAATAGTTTATAAATTGAATATTGTTTGTTGAAAAGCATGTTTTCAAAGTTATCTTTATTCACATTCTTAAAATATTTGGTAAACATATTTATAACCCATAAAAAAGACACAAAATAAAAAGGTCTGCTGTTAGAAATTTGGTTCACTGTGTCGCACTAGACAAATTTTCTCATCAGAATCTATCTTGCCTATTTGTAAGTTGACCATTTGTCTATGCATTGAATATTTCTGTCACATCTGGTCTGGTACTCGTGCTATGCATTTAGAGATACTTGATAAAATCCAAAGAAGAATCTGCCATATTATCTGTCTTGCCTGGCATCTTGGCTTCTCTTTCTCACCACCATAATGTAACTTCCCTGTGCCTTTTCTATATAAATTTTCAAGATAATGGTTCTGATGAGCTTTCCATTTTGGTACCTAGAATTTATGAATTTAAGTGCAGTACTAAATTGGCAGATAGGTCTCATTATTTTAAAGTTCAAATTGCAAGATGTAACCATAAGTTCTATCCTAAGAGTTCCTTCTCTCACACTTCTCACTTGTGGAACTCTCTGCCAGATTCATGCTTTCCACTCAACTTTGATCTTCAAAAATTTAAAAGCAATGTCAATCATTATCTTCTGTCTTCCCCTGTTCTTTTATTGTTCTCTCTCCTTAATAATATTTTTTTTTTCTCATATTCTTTCACACTCATTAACCTCTTGCTTCTTAGTGGCTTTATTGTTTTGCTTGGGGATAAAATAATTATAGAAAAAAACAATGAATAAAGGATTTCTTTTATCTTACCTCTCTACTTTCACTGCAAAGCTTACATAGCCAAAGTGGGGTCTTCTGGCTGTTACAGGTATCCACACCACATTTTGTACAAACAGACTGTCAAAAAAAAAAAAAAATACAAATATATTAGGTATTTCGTTTTTTGGGGAACCAATTTTAATGAATATATCATTGTAACTACTAATCATATGTGGAATTTTAGAAAAATTTGGGGTACACTAACATGCATTAGTTTTTGTACAGCAGTGGCAGCATCCTCTTCTTTTATGTGCCATATCTCTGTAGATGATCATGGCTCTCCACAACTTCCTGTCCTTTGTAGACCTTGGTAACATCCACCCCTTCCCAAACTATGGCTCATTTCCTTTTCTTGTAACTTTTTCCTTTGATATGTCCTGTGAGTGTCAAATTCCCCAAGATCTCTTTTTTCATTAGGCATCCAAGAAATTTCAGTTGTCTCCTTTTTATTTCCATTTTTCTTAAGACTTCTTTGCTTAAAGGCACTGTCCATGATTTCCTCAGCATCCTCCTGTGGAACCATATCTTTATTGCCACCAGTTTTCTCTTCATTTAGCATTCACTGTCATACAGAATGATTGATAGTGGATTAAAACAAAAATATTGTCCTTCTCCATTACACCACAAAACTGCATAAGGCAAAAATAACAATTTGGTAGAAATGGTTAGTTTGTTCTACTGCACCTGTTGTATTCACCTGACCAAGTGATTATTACCTTTCTTAATTGCTGCAAACATTTTTGAATGGGGAAAACTTATGTTAAACTGCATCCAACAGCAAGGCCTCTGATCAGGAGGTTTTGAGGAAACATGGAACCACCTCTTAATTGCTGGTGTTCCCAGGTCCACCCTGACCTGGTGTGGTAGCACCTGTTGGGGTCCCAGCTATGGACAAATAGTGAACTTCCATGTCTTTTCCAAACGTCCTAGGTATGACAACAAACTACATCCGTGCCCTGGGTATGACAACAAACTACATCCGCATCCTGGGTATGACAACAAACTACATCCGCATCCTGGGTATGACGATAAACTACATCCATGTCCTAGGTGTGGCGGTAAATGATGTTGCCAACTATACTTTTTGAAACAATGATGTTGCCAGCTATATGTTTTTGAAACAATGATGTTGCCAGCTATATGTTTTTGAAACAATGATGTTGCCAGCTATATGTTTTTGAAACAATGATGTTGCCAGCTATATGTTTTTGAAACAATGATGTTGCCAGCTATATGTTTTTGAAACAATGATGTTGCCAGCTATATGTTTTTGAAACAATGATGTTGCCAGCTATATGTTTTTGAAACAATGATGTTGCCAGCTATATGTTTTTGAAACAATGATGTTGCCAGCTATATGTTTTTGAAACAATGATGTTGCCAGCTATATGTTTTTGAAACAATGATGTTGCCAGCTATATGTTTTTGAAACAATGATGTTGCCAACTATACTTTTTGAAACAATGATGTTGCCAGCTATACGTTTTTGAAACAATGATGTTGCCAGCTATATGTTTTTGAAACAATGATGTTGCCAGCTATATGTTTTTGAAACAATGATGTTGCCAGCTATATGTTTTTGAAACAATGATGTTGCCAGCTATATGTTTTTGAAACAATGATGTTGCCAGCTATATGTTTTTGAAACAATGATGTTGCCAGCTATATGTTTTTGAAACAATGATGTTGCCAGCTATATGTTTTTGAAACAATGATGTTGCCAGCTATATGTTTTTGAAACAATGATGTTGCCAACTATACTTTTTGAAACAATGATGTTGCCAGCTATACGTTTTTGAAACAATGATGTTGCCAGCTATATGTTTTTGAAACAATGATGTTGCCAGCTATATGTTTTTGAAACAATGATGTTGCCAACTATACTTTTTGAAACAATGATGTTGCCAGCTATACGTTTTTGAAACAATGATGTTGCCAGCTATATGTTTTTGAAACAATGATGTTGCCAGCTATATGTTTTTGAAACAATGATGTTGCCAACTATACTTTTTGAAACAATGATGTTGCCAACTATACTTTTTGAAACAATGATGTTGCCAGCTATATGTTTTTGAAACAATGATGTTGCCAGCTATATGTTTTTGAAACAATGATGTTGCCAGCTATACGTTTTTGAAACAATGATGTTGCCAGCTATATGTTTTTGAAACAATGATGTTGCCAGCTATATGTTTTTGAAACAATGATGTTGCCAACTATACTTTTTGAAACAATGATGTTGCCAGCTATACGTTTTTGAAACAATGATGTTGCCAGCTATATGTTTTTGAAACAATGATGTTGCCAGCTATATGTTTTTGAAACAATGATGTTGCCAGCTATATGTTTTTGAAACAATGATGTTGCCAGCTATATGTTTTTGAAACAATGATGTTGCCAGCTATATGTTTTTGAAACAATGATGTTGCCAGCTATATGTTTTTGAAACAATGATGTTGCCAGCTATATGTTTTTGAAACAATGATGTTGCCAGCTATATGTTTTTGAAACAATGATGTTGCCAGCTATACGTTTTTGAAACAATGATGTTGCCAGCTATATGTTTTTGAAACAATGATGTTGCCAGCTATATGTTTTTGAAACAATGATGTTGCCAGCTATATGTTTTTGAAACAATGATGTTGCCAGCTATATGTTTTTGAAACAATGATGTTGCCAGCTATATGTTTTTGAAACAATGATGTTGCCAGCTATATGTTTTTGAAACAATGATGTTGCCAGCTATATGTTTTTGAAACAATGATGTTGCCAGCTATATGTTTTGAAACAATGATGTTGCCAGCTATATGTTTTTGAAACAATGATGTTGCCAGCTATATGTTTTTGAAACAATGATGTTGCCAGCTATATGTTTTTGAAACAATGATGTTGCCAGCTATATGTTTTTGAAACAATGATGTTGCCAGCTATATGTTTTTGAAACAATGATGTTGCCAGCTATATGTTTTTGAAACAATGATGTTGCCAGCTATATGTTTTTGAAACAATGATGTTGCCAGCTATATGTTTTTGAAACAATGATGTTGCCAGCTATATGTTTTTGAAACAATGATGTTGCCAGCTATATGTTTTTGAAACAATGATGTTGCCAGCTATATGTTTTTGAAACAATGATGTTGCCAGCTATATGTTTTTGAAACAATGATGTTGCCAGCTATATGTTTTTGAAACAATGATGTTGCCAGCTATATGTTTTTGAAACAATGATGTTGCCAGCTATATGTTTTTGAAACAATGATGTTGCCAGCTATATGTTTTTGAAACAATGATGTTGCCAGCTATATGTTTTTGAAACAATGATGTTGCCAGCTATATGTTTTTGAAACAATGATGTTGCCAGCTATATGTTTTTGAAACAATGATGTTGCCAGCTATATGTTTTTGAAACAATGATGTTGCCAGCTATATGTTTTTGAAACAATGATGTTGCCAGCTATATGTTTTTGAAACAATGATGTTGCCAGCTATATGTTTTTGAAACAATGATGTTGCCAGCTATATGTTTTTGAAACAATGATGTTGCCAGCTATATGTTTTTGAAACAATGATGTTGCCAGCTATATGTTTTTGAAACAATGATGTTGCCAGCTATATGTTTTTGAAACAATGATGTTGCCAGCTATATGTTTTTGAAACAATGATGTTGCCAGCTATATGTTTTTGAAACAATGATGTTGCCAGCTATATGTTTTTGAAACAATGATGTTGCCAGCTATATGTTTTTGAAACAATGATGTTGCCAGCTATATGTTTTTGAAACAATGATGTTGCCAGCTATATGTTTTTGAAACAATGATGTTGCCAGCTATATGTTTTTGAAACAATGATGTTGCCAGCTATATGTTTTTGAAACAATGATGTTGCCAGCTATATGTTTTTGAAACAATGATGTTGCCAGCTATATGTTTTTGAAACAATGATGTTGCCAGCTATATGTTTTTGAAACAATGATGTTGCCAGCTATATGTTTTTGAAACAATGATGTTGCCAGCTATATGTTTTTGAAACAATGATGTTGCCAGCTATTATGTTTTTGAAACAATGATGTTGCCAGCTATATGTTTTTGAAACAATGATGTTGCCAGCTATATGTTTTTGAAACAATGATGTTGCCAGCTATATGTTTTTGAAACAATGATGTTGCCAGCTATATGTTTTTGAAACAATGATGTTGCCAGCTATATGTTTTTGAAACAATGATGTTGCCAGCTATATGTTTTTGAAACAATGATGTTGCCAGCTATATGTTTTTGAAACAATGATGTTGCCAGCTATATGTTTTTGAAACAATGATGTTGCCAGCTATATGTTTTTGAAACAATGATGTTGCCAGCTATATGTTTTTGAAACAATGATGTTGCCAGCTATATGTTTTTGAAACAATGATGTTGCCAGCTATATGTTTTTGAAACAATGATGTTGCCAGCTATATGTTTTTGAAACAATGATGTTGCCAGCTATATGTTTTTGAAACAATGATGTTGCCAGCTATATGTTTTTGAAACAATGATGTTGCCAGCTATATGTTTTTGAAACAATGATGTTGCCAGCTATATGTTTTTGAAACAATGATGTTGCCAGCTATATGTTTTTGAAACAATGATGTTGCCAGCTATATGTTTTTGAAACAATGATGTTGCCAGCTATATGTTTTTGAAACAATGATGTTGCCAGCTATATGTTTTTGAAACAATGATGTTGCCAGCTATATGTTTTTGAAACAGCTATATGTTTTTGAAACAATGATGTTGCCAGCTATATGTTTTTGAAACAATGATGTTGCCAGCTATATGTTTTTGAAACAATGATGTTGCCAGCTATATGTTTTTGAAACAATGATGTTGCCAGCTATATGTTTTTGAAACAATGATGTTGCCAGCTATATGTTTTTGAAACAATGATGTTGCCAGCTATATGTTTTTGAAACAATGATGTTGCCAGCTATACGTTTTTGAAACAATGATGTTGCCAGCTATATGTTTTTGAAACAATGATGTTGCCAGCTATATGTTTTTGAAACAATGATGTTGCCAACTATACTTTTTGAAACAATGATGTTGCCAGCTATACGTTTTTGAAACAATGATGTTGCCAGCTATATGTTTTTGAAACAATGATGTTGCCAGCTATATGTTTTTGAAACAATGATGTTGCCAACTATACTTTTTGAAACAATGATGTTGCCAGCTATACGTTTTTGAAACAATGATGTTGCCAGCTATATGTTTTTGAAACAATGATGTTGCCAGCTATATGTTTTTGAAACAATGATGTTGCCAACTATACTTTTTGAAACAATGATGTTGCCAGCTATACGTTTTTGAAACAATGATGTTGCCAGCTATATGTTTTTGAAACAATGATGTTGCCAGCTATATGTTTTTGAAACAATGATGTTGCCAACTATACTTTTTGAAACAATGATGTTGCCAGCTATACGTTTTTGAAACAATGATGTTGCCAGCTATATGTTTTTGAAACAATGATGTTGCCAGCTATATGTTTTTGAAACAATGATGTTGCCAACTATACTTTTTGAAACAATGATGTTGCCAGCTATACGTTTTTGAAACAATGATGTTGCCAGCTATACGTTTTTGAAACAATGATGTTGCCAGCTATACGTTTTTGAAACAATGATGTTGCAAGCGATATGTTTTTGAAACAATGATGTTGCCAATGTTATCCTTAAATTATGTTTACAAAGTATATATATTTAATAAATATGTGGAAACTGGATCTGGCATTAAATAACCCATAGTGGTTGATATGCCATAAAACCCCAACCAGCCAACCAAGGCTAACTGACCTTGAGAATGGAAGATGGTGAAAGTGAACACTAGCTGCCATATGTAAGTAGAATTTGCTTTACCCAAATTTGCCCGAAGGGTTCTCTCTCTCTCTTTCTTTATTTGCTAATCTAACACTTTATTTTTATTTTTTATTAATTTAATTTAATTTATTTATTCATTTTTTTCTTGTGTTCTAATATTTTAACCTAATTTGTAACCCTGAAAGTCACTTAGTTGGAAATCTCCCCTCCAAAAAAAAAAAAAAAAAAAAAAAAAAGCCTTGGACAGCACATGAACCTAACTCATCTGTATTCTCATGTACTAGTGGGACGATTATTTTGCTAGACAAAATACAGACTAGCGAGGAAATGTTTGGCTGTATCTCTCTTCCTGTTGTATGTTTTATTTTATTGAAAGCAAAGACCCCAAGCCCATTGTTGGTGGTGGTGGAACAGACCCCCAGCTGTGTGTTCCTTGAAACATAAAGGCTTGGTGATAAAAAGACAGCAGCAACAATTCACTAACTGACCATCAGAATGGAAGACAGTGGAAGTGAACACAAGCTGCCATATGTAAGTAGAATTATATGCCATATTCACAATGCTGGATAACCAAATTTGTTTTTAGGATAGGACAATGGGACTTATACTAAGTTAAAACTTAATGTAATGGAAGGGAAAAATAAAAATAAAATCGCATTCCCATCTCTTGGTAAGTATTTCTTCAGCTTGTCAGCTGCGGCCCTTTTTTTTGTGTGTGTATATATAATAGGAGTAGGGAGGTTTTCCTACCGTCCGGTCAATACTCCTCCCCTTTCTCTTAGACATGACTAGAGGCTCACACCTTGTTTCTTGTTTAGGAAGGGATTCCTGCAACTTTCCGTCTATTTCTCTCTAGCCTATGTACTATTGCTGCTGTGTTTCTCCTGTGATGTGTGCAGTCTGTGGCAATGCCTCTTCATTCTGAGGGTACGCAGTTGACAGTTTTCTGGTTGCTGTTTCTGACTGGTAGTTAGGAGCCCTAACTCTTGCGTAGCGTCTTGAGTGTCCGCTCTGATCAACAGTTGCATTCACCTCCAGTGGGAATCCCTGAGGCCACATGATGTTGCAGTCTGTGCCAACTTCTCTCTGCCCACGTCATGGTCGATAACTGTCTGCTTCTTCTACTTTAGGCCTTCTCATTTTTACTACTGTAATTACACATCATGATAACTAATGACGATCCAAAAAGAAAACCTAAACCAGCCCTTAAAAAATCACCTAAACCCTTTAATTCCTTTTCTAACATCCATGGCATTCGAACCAATTTCTGCAGTGTGGAATCTTTCCTCATTGCGAACTGCCCGGATATACTAGCTATCTGTGAGACCAACCTTGACTCATCTATCCCTGGTTACCCTCCTCTCTTTAGAAAAGACTCTCAAACCCACATGCATGGCCTTGGAGTTTATGTCAAGGACCATCTCCCGCTGACTAGAGAGCTGTCTCTTGAATCTCCAGACCATTTGTACATGTGTCTCTGGCTATCTATTCTCAATGCTGTAAGCTACCTCTTTATCATTCTACATCCTCCAAAGACTGTTGTGTAATCGAATGCATTTCTGACACCACTGACAAGGCTCTCTCTCTCTCCATCCATTTGCTCAAATATTCGTGTTTGGTGATTTTAACACCCATCATACCAAGTGGCTTAAAAATGCTACTACTGACCTTACAGGCATACAAACCCTTAATTTTTCAATTTCCAAATCGTTCATGCAAATAGTTGACTTCCCCACATGTTTTCCCTACAACCGGGACGGTAAGGCTTCTCTTCTTGATCTATGTTTTACCTCCATCCCCGAGTCCTGTAGCACCATGCAGCTCAGCCCTCTTGGCAACTCTGATCATGCTGTAGTGTCTGTCAACATCTCTTTCAACTCCACCCCTTGCAAAGAACCTCCTACCACTAGAACATCATTCTGCTATCAACGAGCAAACTGTTCTGGGATTTCCTTTGCGATGTCCCCTGGGATATTGTCTTTACGCTCCCTGTTCAAGAATGTGCTTCCAATGTCGCCTCCTGGGTTAAAGCTGGAATCAAGGTTTTCATCCCCTCAAGGAAATATATGGTCAAATCGTGCTCCTCCCCTGGGTTCTCTGCTGCTTGCAACATCTGATTTCCCCCTTAGAACTGAGGCTCTATTGAGCAAGTTGCACATAACCCCATCATCGGTATTGGGCATTATCTCTAAATTACCCCCTCCCCCCCACAAGGCTAGTGGTGGAGATGGGATACCAGCCATTGTCCTGAAGAAATGTGCACCTGCACTGGCCCCTGCCCTCTCCAAATTATATAACTACTGCCTCAATGAATCAAGTTTTCCAGCCTGTTAGAAGTCCTCATCCATTGTTCTTGTCTTTAAGAACTCAGGAGACCCTTTAAATGCAAAAGTGGTTAAGCACCTTTCATCCCATGATCTGCTCTCCGACAAGCAATATGATTTCTGCTTTACCCGTTCTACAGCTGATGTGTTTACAGCCATAACTTAGAATTGTTTACCAAGCACTTCATAATAACGGAGAAGCTCGTACCATGGCTCTAAATATCTCCAAAGCATTTGATAGGGTTTGGCATGCCGGACTTCACAAGCTTCAGGGTTATGGAATTTCAGGTCGATTAATACAATCATTCCTATCAAACCATGTATTGAAGGTCGTTCTCAACAGATTCTCCTCTGGCTCCTATCCCATGAAAGCAGGTGTTCCCTAAGGTTCTATCCAAGGCCCTACTCTATTCCTTATCTTCATTAATGATCTCCCTGATGTCATAGGTTCCCAAGTAGGCATCTATCCGGATGACACTATTATTTACTCCTGCCTCAAAAACAAATCTAGTGTTGCTGACAAAACTAACCTGGCTGTTTATCTCAAGAAGGACCTCCAATCGGATGTGGACTGGGGCAGGAATTGGCTAGATAACTTTAATCCCTCAAAAACAAAACTGCTCTCTATTACTCACCACATAGAACCATCCCTGCCTCCCATTAGAATGTCTCACACTCCACAAGAGCACCTCTTTGCGACTGCTCAGTCTCACATTGTCTACTGACCTGAGATAGAACAAATACATTGAGTCAATAGCTTTGTCCACCACAAGGAAAGTTGGCTCCCTGTGCCACGCCAGGAAATTTTTCTCGCCGGAGTCGATCCTTCAAATCAACAAATCAACCATTTGTTCTTGCATGGAGTATTGCTGCCATATATGGTCTGGTGCCCCTTTTGTTTGTCTCAAGGTCCTTGATAAAATCCAGAGACTGTTATTGGCCCTAATCTGGCATCTTGTCTGCAGTTGCTCTCTCATAGACATGATGTCACCTCCCTCTGTCTTAGAAATACTTTCATGCTAACTGCTCTGATGAGCTGCTTTCACTGGTTCCCAGACTTCATGAATTTAAGCATTCAACTAGTCTGGCATCTCACTCTCACCCTTTCACTGTCAAAACTGTTAAATGTAGCTGTCTCTTCTACTTCAATTTTCTTCATGTCTCACACCTCTCGCCTGTGGAACTCCCTCCCCATTTCTTGTTTCCCTGATAGCTATAATCTCCAACTATTGAAATGTAATGTCAGTCAATGTCTCCAGATGCCTTGATCTATCCCCTATCCTTCTCTTCATCCTTTCTTCTATCACCCCTCTTTGCTCTTGCTCCAACTCTCTGTAACCTCTTGTGTACTAGTGTCTTCCCGACTTGCTTAGGGTCAAATGCTTAAAAAAATAAAGAAAAAAAAGGAGGCTATAAAAAGAAGCAGAAACCCTTTGTTCATCTTTTTTCTCTCTCCAGAAATTGGCATCTTTTTCATTGGTTCACCCCTGTAGAAAGATGATGTTAACATCTCCCAAAATGCAGCCTTTGCAACCAGGACACATTTTGTCACCCTGAAAGAAGACTCCTACAATTGTACATTTCAGGTACACTCATTTTATACACCAACTATACTTGTATATTTCTTTCTTATTATTTGTTATAAATTGTTTCCTGCATAACTAACATTAAATGTTTTGGCTTATTTGCCAGTTGTATTCAGTCTTGCATGATTCGACTTTCTCTTTCTCTCCAAATTTGTTTTTCATGGCTACGAGGTATTAATGGTAGTGGCATATAGTAACATCACAGGCAGCATGAACATATCTTTGTTTGAATGTAGTTTCTACTTTAAGAACAGTGGGTTAATCGCAGGGCAAACTAAGCTGTCTAGCTTCAGTTGACATTCTAGAAGATGGACAACTCTGAATTAAAAATCAGCAATTCAATCCTGTAAAAGCCTACTTGATATCGAAAGCACAGCAGAAACATTCAGTGTAGTAAAGCCTTAGCTAAGAAAATATCCACAACAAATGTTAACAGGAAATTTTAAAAGAAAATACATTTCCATACAATCTTTATTTGATCACAAAAGATAAATGTATGCCATAATTTGAGAAAACAAATTTGAAATGGTCTATAATTATTTAAAAAAAGTTGTGACCAAAGTGCAAAATTTACAACCCAAAAATAACACCTGAATCAAGCCAATGAAAAAAAAAAGACATAAGAATGTGTGACAAGTGTAATGTAATATCGACATCTTGTTGATATGTTGAAAAGTATAATGCAAGAGGGATTTTTATTGAAGGTGTTAAGAAGATTGTCTGAGGGTGTGAAGAAAAAAAAAATAACCCAAAATGAGAAGTGACAATGACTGGATCCTTTACCATGACAAAATCTTTGCCAACACAGTCTTGAATATTCAGCTGCTTTTGACACAAAACAACATGACAATTGTCTCCATACGCCATATTCACTTGACCTTGTTCCATGCAATATTTTTGTGCATATGAAATGTAGTTTGAAAGGAAAATGTTATGTTGAGGTTGATAATGTGAAACAAAAACACGAGAGGTCTTGGAAAAAGCCACACTGAACTGTTGCATAAAATGATTTCAGCAATGGAAAACATACTGAAATTGGTGCATTGAGTCAAGTTTTATATATATATATATATATATACTAGCAGCATGGCCCGGCGATTCCTGTGCTTGATTAAAAAATCGTACAACTCATGCAGTAATCACTATCACTTGACTTAAAATATTTTTGCCCTTCCTTGCCTTTAAAGGAGTGCCCTTTGCTGTGCTGATGTTGCTACATGCCTTACTTCTTGCCTAACTCACATTGTAAATTTTTTCTAAGCTCTATACTAAACATTAAATCTGTTACGAAAAAAGAATTAAACAAAATGAACACAAAACGATCAGCTTTAAAAAAGGACTTGTAACTGGAAAAACTGAATGAAAAAAGAATGTTAACAACAAATACATTTTCACACCCAACCCAGTTCTGCGGAATAAGAATCAACGTAGAGTTTAAGCAAGCAAATGAGCCAATTGGAGTAAAGTGCCATGCAGATTTAAATTTTTCCCACTTGAGACGAATGCAGCTATTGATTTTTTTTTTTGCATGCTAGCATGCTAGTTAACATTCGTGTCAGTCAGCTGTTGGCTCTCATGCTGGCCACTAGAATCTTCCTGCCTATTCTTGGCAGCCAGCTACAGGCTCTCACTCTGGCCAGTAGAAAATGGCCGCAAACTACATGAAAACTGCCGTAGAAGCATGAAAAAATCAATTATTACCACTATCGATGGGAGTTGGGAAATGCAAAGTTGGTCTTGGCCTTCCTACTAACTTGGAGCATGTGCATGTAAATTTTGGTGCAAATCCGTCAAAAATTGCAGCCGTGCATTCGTTAAACACACACAGACACACACACATACATCCTGCTTTTATATATATATATATATATACACACACACACACACACACACACACACACACACACACACACAAACTATTTGCTTTGAGGAATAGGTGTTTTTATGGCCAGCCACAATTACTAGTTTCATGCATGTCTAAATACATGATTGGTAGATGGTCGACACTCTATATGCTTACTAAGATGAACATAAAAAAAAATGCTAAATCTCTGTCATTAGACAATGCATGTTCTTAATTATATCTGTTTTTTACCCCCTACTGCTTGAATTTCATATATTTTGAGAGAGAGGGACAGTGTGGATACGAAGCTCATTGAAAAGCCATTACTATTTCAGCAATGTGACTCAAGGATTAAAAGAAATGGATTAATAGCAGGGCAAAAGCTTTGATTGCCAGCCTAAAAAATGGACAAATCTGAATACAAAATTAGTTGGGTATGGGGCTAGCACTTCAATCCTGTAAAAACGTACTTGATATCGAAACCACAGCAGCAACACCAAGTGTAGTAAGGCTGTTGCCTTATACTATTCAAAGGAGTCTACTGGGTTAGTATATATATATATATATATATATATAGAGAGAGAGAGAGAGAGAGAGAGATCCCATTATCTTTGATATATTAGAATCCAGTGGCTTAGTACCAAAAAGCCAGACTACATATGATTTGATTAGAGTGGTGAAGGCTTGTGCAGAAACAATCACACTTTTTGGAAAAACTGAATATAAAGTGCCACAATATTTTTGAATGATCCTACTCTTGTTTTGAATTCTGAGCAGTTGCTTTTTTAGTGCAAGAAAGGCCTTTGTCTCATCTGGATGGAGGCTAAATCTGCTTCTTCCAACAACCAGCTCCCATGTGGTGCCCATGGCACCGTTTCCCTTTGTGAATATATCTTTCCCAGATATAGAAAGAAACAATATATAGCAGAATACGCCCTCACTAGGGACACAGCAGATAAATGAGGTCCACTGGAATCTAGAAACCTAAATATGGCTTCTTCAGAAACAAAGAATAATCTCCATATTATATGTAATCTTTTCATTGTCTTTTCACAATGCTTGTTGTAAAGACATGTGTTGTAGTTTCTCTATATAGGACACCTGTAAATATGTATATATAATTTTGTGTATGACTTAGTGGCATAAAACTCTCTCTGAGAACAAAGCATGTTTGCCATTCCTTTTCTTTCAGCTATTTCATTCTGTCCATGAGACAAGGAATTATTATATCAAGGATATGATAATGCCAATAATGGGGGAAATCCTTCTTCTATTGCTCACCCATTAACATCAATATATTTATATGCCTAGATACATCTTCTAAGTTTTAAAATCCTACCTATATTTTAATATATATTTTCAGATACATTTTGTTATTTTTTTTCCAGGTCAGGCTTAGAAATCCTACTGGTAACATGTAACCCAGTATAACCTGCTATATGGACAGGTGTTTGGCATCTAAATCAGCTTCCCCACTAGCTTTCATGCTGGTAAAGAGGGTAGCATGACAACCCTCAGGATGAAAAAAAAAAGACCTGTCAAAGGGCAAATGAACTTCTTATTGGAGTCAATGGCCTAGGATGATGTTTTGAATAGCAACCTTCCTAGATATAGTGTTTCAATAAAAACACTCAGTGTACTTCAGCTACAGTGAGTATCTGAACTGGCTGTCAGGAAGAGCATCTGGCCTTGTAAAACCTTACCTCAAATCATTATGACAAATTCTTTGTCAGGCAAAATCCACCTTGCTCTGTGTGAGACTAATATCAGTCCTGCCTCAACAAAAAAACATAGTTATATATATATATATATATATATATATATATATATATATATGCATTATGTGGACAAGTAACTGTATTCAAATATATATATATATACATCTACATATTCAAATATATATTTACATATACAAATATATACTGATGTATGCATATTCAAATACATACTTACATATACACATTTAATGGTACGTTAAAGATGCATTTTACACCTTGATCTTTATTACAAATTATCCCATGAGTAACTACACTCTAGGTAGTAACTACCTATAAGTATCGATAAGTCAACGGAATATGGAGTTTAGCTGGGATCTGTTAAGTATGACTCAGACTTATATGAGAACTACTGACCTTCCAATAGTAGCACGCATGACTGGATTGACTTGCAATGACCGTGTGCATAACTATTACCTTATTTCTTATTGTACTGGTTTTACAATTAACTGTTACTTTTTTTATCCACTGTGTTTGTCAAGTATATGTTCCCATTAGCATAGAATATAACAATAACTTAGAAGGAATTTGTTTTTGTGTACATTTTTTTAAATCGGTTTCACTCCATGCAAGGCAGCAAAGCAACTAAGACACAAGAGGTTACCGGGTGTGGAAGAATTAGGAACAGAAAAATTAATAATGAGTGGGAAGAGAAAAGAGTAATTAGACGGATGGTAGATATCAACTGATATTGCATTTAAATTTTTGCAGATTCAAGTTGGCTGGAAAGCATGGAAAGTGAGAAGTGCAAGAAAAGAAACTGTTACCATAGTATTTATGGTTACATCTACTCAGCTCAACTGTAAATGGATGAGATCTTGATGCCAGTCTAGTACATTTAGCAGGAATTTGTGTAAATATAGCAAATAGTCAACAATATATGTGTATATGTGTGTGTAATATAAAATTATGTGCCTTGTTACATGTTACACACACACACACAAATATATATATATATATATAAATTGTGTATTTGGGCAGTAATCCCTCTTTTATACAAGTTTCATTAAAAATGAGTGACAAGGTACTGTGGTTAAGTTTTTATTTATTTTTTCTTGTGTTCTTAGAATCTTCTTTTCTGGACATAAATCATTTAGAAATTATCCAAATGTTCTGCATATTCGAGCACTTTCGGCTATACTTTTAGCCATTATCAAGGATGATTTTATTTTATACATTTAACTGAATGTATGGATTGTTTTATGTATGTATCTAAAGTTATATTCCAAATATGATCAGCACATTGTTAATGTTATTGAATGTTGAATTTTTTTCTTTTGAACTTTTAATTTTTCTTTTTAATTTTTTTTTTTATTTGCTTTCATTAAAAGTAAAAATAAAATCATCCCTGATAATGGCTAAAATCATAGCTGAAAGTGCTTGGACATATAGAACATTCAGACAATTTCTAAATAAAAGAAGAAAATTATAAGAACACAAGAAAAATTGAATAAATAATTTAACAGCAGTACCTTGTCAGTCGTTTTTAATGAAACTATATATATATATATATATATATATATACACACACACAGAGACATTTATGTTGCTTCTTTTCAATAGATATCAATCATTACAAAGCAGAACCATTTGTATGAGTTGAAGTGCAAGTGTAAATCTATATCTTGCAGGTTCATGTAATAAATTCATACATACCTTCTTGCAGTCATCACAATAGGTTGGAGAGGCTCCAAGCAGGCCAAATTCATCTCCACAAAGAATGCACTGGCTACTACCATTTCCCATTGCATTTTTTCTCATGTTATCCAATTTTTCGACAAGGCGCCTACGGGTCGAAGAAAATGATAAAAACAGGAACCATGAAGAAAAAATTCATGTAAAAGAAAAAAGTGGATGGGCAAAATAAAAAGATGAGAACAATTGATAACTGAAAAATGGGAAAGAATCAAGTCAATGTCGAAAAAGAAAAATAGCAGAAAGTAGGAATAAAAACACAGAAAGGAATGAAAAAAAAGAAAAGAAAGAGAAAAAAGAAAAAATGGTGGGAAAAGATGAGGCAGATAAACAAATATGAAAATACTGGAAGGAAAAAAAATGGAGGAATGAGAAACTGAGTTAAAATAATAAAAGAAACAGAATAAGATCCAAAGAGAAAAAAGAATTAAAAGTGGGGTGAAAGAAATTTTGAATGAAGAAAGCGAGAAGGAAAAGAGAACGAGAGAAAAAGATGGTAAGATCTGAAAAAAAGAAAAAAATGAATTAAAACAGAGAATTATTACACAATAATATACTCAAATGTTTGACTCTCAAGCCATCTTCATATCATACATAACTAACTTTATGAAGACACTAGTCCAAATAAATCAATGTACCATAATAATTTCTCATTTCAGAAACAGCTGAAATATTGCACATCAGTCTGAGATAATAATCAGCAAGCCAGTCTAAGTAGCCCTCACTGAGAACTCAAGACTTGTGGCCTTGTGCCCAAACTAAGCTACACTAATGTTGAGATTTAGCAACCAAAATGAGGATGCTAGTTTGAGTATATCAGTATATAATAACAACAATTCTTTATATAAGAAATTCAAATAGAATACAAATTAAAATAAAAAGAGAAAAAAACAGGTTAAAATAAAAACAAGGAAAAAGGGACGACAAAAGGAAAAACAACAAATCAATTAAAAATGTACAGAATAACATATAAAGAATAAACATTAAAAAATAAATCCACGATGGAAAGAAAAAACAAATAAAAGACTTAAATGGTAAAAATTTCTTTAATGACAAAGAAGTCACAAAAAGCAAAAACAATATCTCAAAAACAAAATGGCTGATATTTTTCTGAATTGCAGTCTGATATAATTGGCCAATGGGAATAAAGAATTTTAGAAGACTTACCCTCCCTAATAACCATTTCTATGGAAAGCAATTCAAGATATAAGATTTTATCAATTGGTAAAAAACAAATAGACATATACTAAGTAAAATAAAGAAAAATGAAGTGAAAGAGGGGAAATATATCTTACCCTATACGCTCTTGTTCAACATTCTCTATAAATTCTGCTCGTGCAATAACATTCAGTATCTGCTCCTGTTCATCAATGCTCAACTGGTCCGATTTACGAAACTGTGAGTAACGATTGGTATGGATTGACCATCCTGTGCCAAGCCTGAAAAGAGAATAAATATTGACCCTAATAAATAAACCAAAATAAAACAGATAATTTTTTGTTTCCACATAACATGAAATTAATCACATGTAGCAATATTTTTGTTTCTAAATCATTATGTAACACAAGTCATATATGCCTATATAACCTATATGTAAAAGAGAGTTTGTCAGTCAACCTTGATATCTATGTACTGTATCCCTTCAGGATATGGGTGATCATTGCTTTCCAAAGCCTTCTAAGCAAGGTTTCTTAACTTACTATCTCTCCCAATCCCTGTTCTGACATCCATTTATGCAAGCTTTTTAGGGAGGTTACTCACTGTTTCCCTTTGCCCCTCATGCCTTTCTTATCCTGGGAGTGTCAAATTTCTTTTTTCCTCATTATGTACTCCAAAACTTTCAACTGTCTCTTTTTGATTATGAGTATGTGTCCTAACAGTTTAATTTTCTTTAAAACTTCCTCATTGCTCACGTGTTCAGTCCATGAAATTATTAGCCTCCTTCCACAGAATCACATCTCTGTTGCCTCAAGTCTCATCTGTGTATGAATTGTTCAGCATTCAATGCCAATTCGGAGGATTCAGTACTCTTTTCTTGGTTTCCAATAGAATTTCCCCGTTTAGCTTTGGTAAGGCATCTTTTACTATTTCAATGTACCTTCAAACATTCATGTCAAATTTTCCATTGTCTGTTCCAGCATTTCCTAGATGGTATACTAAAAACAAATTTCCTTAGAGTTTTTGAACACTTGGATAAAAATACTGCAGACATATTGGCATTCAGTAAAAAGAAATGTAACTAAAGGACAGAGAAATTCAGATTAGAAAAGTGAAGTGCAAATGAATAAGAAATATAGCATATTGTTTTGATAAACAATTCTGTTTAGCAGAACAAAATGAAAACAAATGCAAATAGAGGTTGGATTTATAAAAAAATGAAAGCAAGATCTAAAACATTTAAAACAAATTATCCAAAATGTAACAATATAATATTCTGGTGGTAAACTATTACTGTACACACAAACATACACAGGTGCATACACAAATAAAGAGATTCCAGCAAGACAGGGTGTGTTTGTTTTTGATGTTGTTGACTGGACAGTATAGTAGAGTCAGTTCAGCACTGTCTGTGAGAAAAAGATTACCATGATGCAATTCACCCCATCAGAAATTTGGAAACGGCATGCTGTGCTGCATGGCATTCTTGCTGGAAGCTCCAATATGAACATTTCAGAGTGTTTGGGTGTCAATCTGAGGATAGTGCAAAAGATTCAGAAAGAGTTGGATGATTCTAATGGTGATTATGAAGGTGTTTTGGGGTGACCACTAGTGATTATGACATTATGTCTCGATTCATCTTCCCACAAGGCCTCAGCCTTAACATGGAGGCCTACATCAAGTACCTTGAGGAGGTAGTGCTTCCCTGGATCAAGAGGGTGGTTGCTGGAAGATCCTATCTCTGGCAACAGAACTCTGCACCATGCCACACAAGCAGAAGAACCCAGTCATGGCTATCAGACAATTTCTGCAACATCACCCCTTACATCTAGTCACCTAACTCCCTAGACTGCAAACCCCTTGAATGTTTTGTGTGGGGTGCAGTTGAGCGAGAGACCAACAAAACCACTTGTAATACCAAAAATGAACTGAAGGCAAGGATGATAGCAGCAATCACCAACTTAAACAAGGAGACCATCCAGAAGAGTTACAGAAGATTCTGAAGTTGTCTGGAGGCCATGGTTGAAACTAATGGCGATTTTATTGAATAAATTTACTCTTTAGTATTTCAAGATATTTTTCTGTAATTTTGGTAAGTATATCTGTTAAAATGAGATGTCAGTGTTATTTTCATTTTTGTGTAATTTAGATGACAACTTATCCATCGCACCCTGTATATATGCGTATGCATGCACAAATCGAGATATAAACATATCTGTAATGACAATATATCAGGTCATCCCATAAGTTCTGTCCGAATTTTGAATAAAGAAAACAAGTGATCAAATGTTACATTTAATTACAGATTCAATCAACAATGTATTTTCCCTGATTATCTATGAATTCCTTCCATCTATTAACAAGCTTACTAATTCCATTACTGTAAAATTCTTTTTGCTTTGATTTGAAGAACTCACAAATGTCAGTTTTAACCTCTTCTGGTGATACAAAAGCTGTTTCTTCCAAATGATTCTGTAAGCTATGAAACAAATGGTAGTCTGAAGGAGCAAGGTCGGGAGAATAAGGTGGATGAGGAATTTTCTCCCAACCAAGTTCTTCGATCTTTTGTGACGTGATTCTTGCTGTGTGTGGTTGCGCATTGTCCTGATGAAACATCACCCATTTTTGATTCACTAGAGCAGGTCTTTTTTGCCTCAAAGTTTGGTTCAAATGCTCTAATTGCTGACAGTATATTTGAGCATTAATTGTTGCATTAGGTGGTAAGAATTCAAAGTGGATTATTCCTTGGCAATCCCACCAGATTGAAAGAAGAACCTTTTGCCCATGAAGTTCACTTCTAGGCTGTGGCTGGGGTCTTTCCCCTTTACCAAGCCACTGTCTACGATGGTTTACATTTTGATAAAAGATCCATTTTTCATCACCAGTCACAAGTCTATCCAAAAAAGGTGAAACAAGTTGGCAAAAATGGAGAGAAGTGCAGATGTCAACTCAGGTGAATATTTCTAGCCGCTTCGGTTGCGGAGTTTCCTTTCTTGAACTCATAAGGTATTATGTGCCTCAAATGATTCTTGGGTACTTCCATGTTAGCAGGGTTTTAATCAAACAAAATTTAATTTTATTGTTCTCTGAAATAAAATTTGATCAGATTAAATGCATCTAAACATAAAAATAATGTTCAGCTTCATTAGACATTATAAAATACTCTTTAAATTTCGTTCATTTTAACAAAAAGTTAAAATTCGGACAGAACTTATGGGATGACCTAATAAATAAAAGAAAAAACATTTATAACAATGTGTTTCATTCTTTGACAAATTTTATCATGCCAAGTGCAGAAATTTGATACACTTGTTTTGTCCTTTCTTGTATATCTTTTCTTATATATATATATATATATATATATATGTTTTGTCCTTTCTTGTATATCTTTTCTTATATATATATATATATATATATGTCTTGTCCTTTCTTCGATATCTTTTCATATATATATATATGTCTTGTCCTTTCTTCGATATCTTTTTATATATATATATATAAATAAGATATACAAGAAAGGACAAGACTAGTGTATCATATATATATATATATATATATATATATATATATATATATATATTATCTTATCCTTTCTTGTATATCTTTTCTTATATATATATATATATATATGTCTTATCCTTTGTTGTATATCTTTTCATATATATATATATATATATATATATTGTCTTGTCCTTTCTTCGATATCTTTTCATATATATATATATATATATCAATAAGAAAAGATATACGAGAAAGGACAAGACTAGTGTATCATATATATATTTATATATATATATATATATATATATATATATATATATATTATCTTATCCTTTCTTGTATATATATATATAAGAAAAGATATACAAGAAAGGACAAGACTAGTGTATCATATATGATGGACTCTCCCGTCGAACTCGACGTATGAGGGTCAGACAGATCAGGTCCCAGAAACTGAAAGCCCGACACCCGCACAGGATTTGATTATAGTGGTGAAGGCTTTGTGCAGGGCCATCCACACTTTTTGGAGGGACGAATACATGGACCTGGTGCAACGGATGCCACAAGGTCCCCAAACTTTATTTTATACATGATACATTGAATGTGACAGACAAGCAAAATCAAAACTTTTTATTAAATTTTTCTAATGTTACAGTTTTCCTTTGGGATGTGGGCAAGTGTGTACATATGTGGTTAAATAAAGAACAAGGAGGAAATCTTTGTAATTTTGACATTTCTCTATTTGTTTAGCTTCACTAAAATTTTTTAGAATGGATGCTGAATATATATATATATATATATATATATATATATACATTAATAATGATTGCAGCCTCTTATCAGAAGAATGACATCATTTCACTCATCACTGCATGAGTCTTGCATGATCATTAGCTGATATGACACCTGAAATGTCCCTCGTTTTGGTACCAGATGGACCCTATCTCATATCAGGATAATTTGAATTCAGAGAAAAGGTGCTCTCCGCAAAGGCAAATAGAACCTTGCTTGATTGTGAAGCTATTTGTACTGAGCTGTTAAAAGTTACTGGATCAGAGGGTGGTTTCTCCTACAAAGTGGGACACAAGTTCCTATCCTGCAAGAGAGCACATTTTCTTTATTATCAACTTTTCTCAAGTGTGCAGGCATGTAGAAAAAAATAAATACCATTTAAAATAAAACAGAGTGTCTTTTCAAATATGTGTATCCACTAAAAATAACTTTTGAAGTAATATATGTATTGTTGTACCATAAATAGGAATGGTTGACACACATATAGAAAATATGAAGTAGTCTATTCCAGATTGTACACTGTTGAGAACACAGACTAATGTAATAAACAGTTGATCGTTAACTCCTCTCCCTCACTAAGAGAGAGTGCTGTTTAAATAGTCTTAGATCAGTCCATCTTGTAGGGTTGTTCAGCTACTCCACAAAACACACACACATACATACATACATACATACATACATACATACATATATCAGTTTGGATCAAATATAGATCAGAATCTGACAGAATGATAAGATAAAGAACCAATAGGAAATGTTTATCAAAGATTGATAAACATTTCCTATTTGTTCTTTATCTTATCATGTATAAAAGTTTAATATTTAAAGTGAAAAAATCCATTCTAAAATATATGTATTTCTGTGTGTTTTTGAATGCTTCCAGTAACACAAATGTACAGGCATCTGAGACTACTGATATAATGTAATCAAAATTCTTCACTTCTCATAAGAAGCATTAAAAATGGCTGCTTCCTTAACATTTTGAGAACAAAGAGATAAAATGGCTACTATTGTAAGAGGATAAATCTTAACAAAAAAATTAACAATGTTGGAATATAATGAGTTGTCTCATTTTACTGCATGATAAGAAACTGGACTACGATATACCTGATGATAGCTGGAAAGCACATTGGTCAAGCTGTTATGATAAAAAGAAAGAAGTACAACATGGAAATTCAAAAATGCATTGGGATAGTGAAAGATATCTTCTAAGGGCTAAGCAAAGTATTAAGAAAGGGAAAAATATAATTAGAAACAAAGAAATACTGAACTACAAAATAGTCAGTCCTCTTATATGGCAGCGAATGTTGGACAATCTCCTCACAGATGAAGAAGAGACTTGAAGCAACAGATATGTGATTCTACAGAAGGATGCTAAGAAAACTATAGATTGGTTCTTACTTGGCATCTCAGTTTCAGTTACTTTTCCAACACCATAATGTAGCTTCTCTGTGCTTTTTCGATAAATATTTTTCATGGCAATAGTTCTGATGAATGTTGCTCTATGGTACCTAGATTTTATGAATTTAAGGGCAGTACTAGATTAGCTGCCAAGTGTCATGATTTTACAGTTGAATTAGCTAAATGTAACTGTAAGTTCTTTGCTATTTCTTTATATGCACTTATTGCCTGTGGAATTCTCTTCCAGCTTATTGCTTTCCAGCCAACTTTGATCTTCAAAAACTTAAATGCAATGTCAATTGTTATCTATTGTCCTCTTGATTCATTTCTTTTATTGTTCTTGCTCCTTAATAATGGTTTTCTTTTTCTTATTCTTCCATACTCAGTAATCCCCCTTGAGTCTTAGTGGCTTTATTGCCTTGCTTTGGGTGAAATGATTAAAAAAATATATTTAAGATTTATGAGGATAGGTTTAAAACTTTAGAGTCTGGGGATAGTCTTGAATAAAAACGTAGCTCTGCATCAAACCATTTTGGAGTGACTGACAAAATATCTTTTAATGAATTTCTTTTTCTTGTATCTTCATACTGTGATAGTGGATCAAATAGTTAATTGAAAAAAATCACAGACAATGTTAAAGGCAGGCAATTATTAGATTGTTCACAAGCAGTTGATATCCTTTTAGGAAGAGCGATGAGAAATCTTTTTGTCTTATATCTTCTTAACAGTTGTAGTAGATCAGTCAGTGATTCAAAACAATTCACAGACAGCAATAAAATCAGTAAAAGTTTTTATTATTCTTTTGTTCTTTATGAGAGATTTTGCTAATATGATGCCACACAAAATATCCTGGTCACAAATGATCTGTATTGGATTTATTTATAAATAAAAACTAATGCTGCATTTTGTTTGCATAATAGAAAACCTAAAAATGATAAAACTAAAACAAGTTATCAGCAATATTTTTAATAAGCCTAGAAACAAATACTCTTCTCAGAGCCTGGATATGGCAAGAGATCACATGGAACCCTATGTTACTGATTCAAGGATCAACTTCAAAACATCTTGCTGAGGACAGAAATCAATTTGGTCAATTGGGAGACAGAACTACTTTACCAGCATAAAACTTCAAAAACCACTATTGACACAGTCAGTTATTTCCAGAGCCTACTACATTATGTACAGAAGTTTTTTCTTTTGCTTTTGCATTGTATTTTATTTTTCTTCTTATTGTAAACATACACTGGAACTCACACTTAGTCCTACCTTGACTGGACGAATCATTCCACATTGTACTTCAATTCTCTGATGCATCAGTGTGCACAAAATCTGGGAAAGGCCAGTGTATATCCAGAAAGGATTGAAAAGTGAAATAACACTATGGCGAGAAAAGAAAACACAAATCCTTTTTCCCATATATTTACTTATTTATTCACAGATCCACCTGACAGAGTCTGGTGTCAGTAAATAACATTTGGAACAGATTTGCTGCTCCTTCTGGCTTCTCTCACAATAGAATAATGGAAAAGATCTTCCCTTTGGCTAACAAGAATTCTGACTGCTTCTTCACCTATCTCTGACTGTAATTGTCTCTATATTTCTGACTGATGGCTTGTCACCCCCTTTGGCTTCTTCCTGACAGCAGTTTGGTTACTCTCTATAGGCGGCTTGCAACAGACCTACTCTATTGCCCAGCCTATATAAGTCTATAACTGAAATTCACTAACTTCCAGTTAAGTGGCAGTTGATCCTTAGAGTACTCATTTATTTATTTGCTTCTCTTCCCTTCTTGATTTTCTGGACTTTTCCTTCCCTTCTGGACTTTCTGTATAGACTCCCTTCTGGACTTTCTGTATGAGGTCCCTTCTGGACTTTCTGTATAGACTCCTTTCTGGACTTTCTCTACTCTTCTGGACTTTCTGTATAGACTCCCTTTTGGACTTTCCCTTCTCTTCTGGACTTTCTGTATAGGGTCCCTTCTGGTCTTTCTGGATAGACTCCCTTCTGGATTTTCTGGATAGACTCCCTTCTGGACTTTCCCTTCTCTTCTGGACTTTCTGGATAGACTTCCTTCTGGACTTTCTGTATACACTCCCTTCTGGACTTTCTGTATAGGGTCCCTTCTGGTTTTTCTGTATAGACTCCCTTCTGGACTTTCTCTTCTCTTCTGGACTTTCTGGATAGACTCCCTTCTGGATTTTCTGTATAGACCCCCTTCTGGACTTTCCCTTCTCTTCTGGACTTTCTGGATAGACTCCCTTCTGGACTTTCTGTATAGACTCCCTTCTGGATTTTCTGTATAGACTCCCTTCTGGACTTTCTGGATAGACTCATTGAAGATCTTACTTTTAGATTTTACTGTTTATACAATGATAAAAACTAACTCAGATAAAATCATTTACAGTCCACTTTGTGAGTGATCTTAGCCACATCAATATGTCACTACGACACAAAGGCATTTGACAAAGTACACTATAAAGATCTGTTGTAGCCTCTCAGCAACCTTGGCATATTCAGGAAAGACATTAGAATAATCAAAAACCTCTATTGGCAATAAACTGCTTGCATGAATATAAGAAATGAGTTCAGCAGATATACAAAAATAGAAAGGCGTGAAAGGAAAGGATGTGTCTTCTCACTGGACCTATTCAGCCTATACAGCGAGGCAATTCTGAGAGAACTGGAAAGCCTACCAGGATTCTTCATTGGTGGTCACAATCTTAGCAACATAAAATACACATATGACACTGTGCTGATAGCAGACATGGAAAGGAAACTACAAAACATCCTATAGAAGGTAGCAAAGGAGAGCAAGAAGAAAGGACTAAGCGTAAACTGCAAGAAGACAGAATGCATGGTCATCAGCAAAAAGATTACCCTGAAATATGATTTACAGGTCAGAGAAACTAAAATCAAGCAGGTGCAGAAATTTAAATATCTAGGAAGTGTTCTGACAGAGAACGGTAAGTGTGATGCTGAGATCTGAAGACATATTGGGATGGCCAACGATACATTCCAAAAGCTAGGCAGAGTATTATGAAACATGAGGATTTTGTTGGTAACAAAGATAAGAGTGCTGAACTGCTATGTGATATCTAGCCTCCTTTACAGCAGCAAATGTTGGATGATCTCTTCAAAGATGAAGAGAATTGAGGCAGCAGAGGTGTGGTTCTACAGAAGGATGCTGAAGATACTATGGACTGAACATGTGAGCAATGATGAGGTTTTGGAGATGATGCAAACAAAAAAGAAAACTTGTAAGAGACAGCTGAAATTTCTGGGACATGTAATGAGAAAAATGGGCTTGGAAAATCTGATACTCACAAGGTGGATAGAGGGAAAGAGAAACAAGGGAATGCAACACATAACATACATAAAGAGGTTAAGAAGGTTGATGATAAAACAAGGTCTGGGAGAAATAACAAAGACTCAAAACTTATTGAGAGCTACAACAGACAGGAGAAAATGGGGAGCCATGATTGCCTACATCCTGAAGGGACACGGCACATAGAAGAATAATCATATTTGATTATTTGGCCACATCTGGGCTGGAGCTGCACAATCTTTGCTTTCCAGCATTGGCAGAGTTCCAAAGCATCTTGTGGGTAATGAACTATTTTTCATCCTATAACCTCTTTCCCATAGACGAAACATTGCAAACCTCTCGCTACTCTATCACTATTTACTTGGAAAATCTTCTGACAAACTACTTTCCCTAGTTCTGCCAGTTCAGACCTTTATGGCTAGAACCTGCCATGCTATAAAAAAAGTCTTCATTCCCTTCATATTCCATTGTTAAGGAGGAAGTTCCAATTGGACAGCTTCTTCCCCAGAGTTGCTATTTTATCCTCATAATTTGCATGTATTCTCCAACAACCTTATTTAATAACCATCTACCTTGAGTGAATCTTGAGCCCTCTAGTGCATGAACATTTAGCTTCCTGTATGAAAGAGATATACCAAATATTGTTTTTTCCACTGATCTTTCTTCATTTTGAATTTTTAATGTTCTGCTTTCCACCTGTATGTCATTATCTATTCATTATGCTTTAAGTTTTAGGTATACTGGCAAGGTACTTTTCATTATGTCTCTTTCATAATTAAATGATTTCAATCAAACATTATATGCGGTTTTGTAGAAACTCACAAAGTATGGCGGGGTGCTAAAATGATCTTAGACTAATCCATTTCACAAATGACTAAATAGGCTATGAAATGTTCAGCACTTTTTCATAAGCTTAATGATAAATAGAAATAAAAGAAATGTTCAGTTGAAACATTGCCAAAAATTTCATAAAAATATAGGATGAAGAACTGAAAGAAGTCAAGGAATACATCTACTTAAGGCAGATAATGAAATTAATGGAAAAATGTATATATATATATATATATATATATATATATATATATATATATATATATATTGTATGCAACACTTTTCAAAGAGCACACAGCAACTACTTTGATCTGAGGTAAAAGTGCCAGGGAGCAACACTTTATTCCTAGGCAGAGAAAAAACTTCTCATAATCTAACCAAATTACCAAAAACTTTATTGCTTTTGAAGACTTATTTGGTCAAGCTGAGAACTTTTCAAAATCTTTTTCACACACACATATATATATTATAAAGATGTGACATATGGACAAAGAAGGTTGATGGTAGAACAAAATCTGGGAGAAATAACAAAGAGTCAAAGAAAAGAAGGGCATTTTGTTCTATCACAAAAATGAATATCCATTTTTGTTTCAATGTGAATGCATCTCAACAGGTGAGGAACAAGGATGGTTATAAACGATTCTATTTAAAAATGCTACTTATGAAACATCACTTTCTTTTTTTCATTATTCAGATTTTTTTTAAAAGACATAAGGAGAAACACCATAAAAGGAAAAGAAATATATAAAGGGTTTCCATAAAAGGAAAAGAAAAAAGAAGAAAACAGGTAAAAGCAAAGAGAAGAGGATAAGAAAACAATAAAAGGGAAAGAAGAAAGAGTAATGTAAGAGTTAAGAAAAAATTAAAAGACAACATATCATAACTCCAAAGAAAAAAAGAGAAAAGGATAGAAAAGAATAGAATAGAAAAAACGAATAAAAGAAAGATCTACATGAATACAAAAAAATGGAAAAAAGGAGAAAGAAAACTAAAAGAAAAAAGAAAGAGAACAGGAACAAAAGAAGACAATATGAGTTGTTGATAACAATTCAGCCAATGAAAGAACGTTAACATTAAGATAAAAAAACTAACTGGCATTTTTTTCTACTTCTTCCCACTCTCATATATATAGATAGATAATATATGATTCTTTCAATAAAATTATTTAAAGAAGTCATTTCCAAGGACAAAATATGTAATGTAGGAGTTTGTTTTCCATTTTGTCATTCACTTACCCACTATTGGTCTGATATATTGATTTCTATATGTTTCATAATCATTGATGCTAAATGTACTGTTAATATTCATTATTGTGCTAGAGAGAACAAAATGTACTGACATAATAAAATAATTTGATATATGTCAAGATGAATTTGATATACATATTTGTTTTTAATCATTTCACCCTAAGCAAGGTAATAAAGCCACTAAGATGCAATCGGTTACTGACTGTTAGAGAATATGAGAAAAATACTATTAATGAGAGCACTAATAAAAGAACAAGAATTAAGAAAACAGAAGATAATTATTGATATTGCATTTAAATTTTTAAAGCTAAAATATATATATATATATATATATATATATATATATTGTGTATATTTTGGCAGAATGTTTTCATTAAGACATGTCTCATTAAATAATTTAGACAAGTTTTGTCTACTTATTTTCAATAGGATCCTCTCATATTCATGGACTATATTCTTAGTATCCTTATTAAAGAAGAGAGAAAATTATCATGTTGATACAATTTCATTTATTCTGAATAATTTTGACATTAGTAAAATGTCATCATCAGGGTGTTGTTTTTTTTTCTAAGACAAAATTGTTGTGCTCATCTGAAAGTTAAATTTTTTTAACTGTGAAGTGAAAAACACTAGGGTTATGTAATGTGCAGTTTAAATTTCACTTTGTAAACATCAGGGGAAGTAACTAAGTTTGAAATGCCCATATATTTAAAAAAAAACAATTTTGTTGTGGCAATTTTTTTTGATGCAATCTTTTACATCAACTTGAGATTGTTCTTGTTAAAAAGTTGAATAATTTTTGAGCACATTCAATATTATGGATAAAATAAGTCAATTTTATACAATGTTTTTTTTTTAAATAAGTTTCGAAAAAAAACATTATATAAAATTGACTTGCATGAACAAAACAAAATTGAATTGAATTGCATGAACAAAACAAAATCATGGATTTCGACGAAAAAAAAGGCCCAGAATGATGCCAAAATCTGCAAAAAATTTTATACTTTAATAGTCAGTTGTGCTTTGATTAAGTTCTAATGTATGTAAATGAAAATGCATGATTTTGAACCTCTTCAAAAATACACCTGTGTATGGTGTGACCCCTATTTTCTGTGTAAAAAATTGATCTTAAAAACTCACACTATACTAGAGTATAGACAGTGAGTGCTCCTATATCTTCAATAGTTCTCAATGTATAATTTTAACTGGTATTTACTATATTTTGTCCCCCATTATATAAGTCTCCATTGATCATGGGACGAGGTACCATTTAGTTTCCTATAACAAAAATTTAAGACATCAGAAAAAATAAGTCATCACTTACTTGGCTCGTAATGCCAATTGGCGATCGTTTGGACACACCCAACGATCAATATTTCCTTGACTACTAAAGTCTCCCATTATGCTGAAAAGAACAAAGAAAATAAAAATTATTAAAATTTAAAAACAATAAAAATAAAGTAACAAAAAACAATCTACAAATATTTATTAATTTCCCAATTTAAGCAACTCTCAACCCTAAAAACCTCAGAAGAGAATTATAAAATGAATAGTGACTCCTTTCAGCCTTCTATCAGAATTCTCGTGCCTTTTTGGGCTAATGTTCTCAGCTGATATGAAGTGGAAAGATTATATTGAATCAATTTTTAAGTCAAGAATCTATCTTACATATTTATAAATCTACTATTCATCCATGCTTTAAATATTGCCGACACATATGGTCTGATGCTTCTGCTATATATTTAGAGATTCTTGATAAAATCCAAAGAAGAATCTGCAATGTTATTGGTCCTTACCTGGCATCCCAGGTTCAGTTACTCTCCCACCACCATAATATAGCTTCCCTGTGCTTTTTCTATAAATACTTTCATGGTAATAGTTCTGATGAACTTTTCCCTTTGGTACCGTGACTTCATGAATTTAAGTGCAGTACTAGATTGGCTTCAAGGTCTCATCATTTTACAGTTGAATTGGTGAGATGTAACTGTAAGTTCTTTGTTAACAATTTCTTTTCATGCACATTTCCTGTGGAACTATCTTCCAGCTTATTGCTTTCCAGCCAACTTTGATCTTCAAAAATTTAAATGCAATGTCAATTGTTATCTATTGTCCTCTTGATTCATTTTCTTTTATTGTTCTTGCTCCTTAATAATAGTTTTCTTTTTCTTATTCTTTCATACTCAGTAACCCCTTGTGTCTTAGTGGCTTTATTGCCTTGCTTTGGGTGAAATGATTAAAAAAATATATTTAAGATTTATGAGGATAGGTTTAAAACTTTAGAGTCTGGGGATAGTCTTGAAGAAAAAAAGTAACTCTGCATCAAACCATTTTGGAGTGACTGACAAAATATCTTTTAATGAATTTCTTTTTCTTGTATCTTCATACATATGTATCTTCATATAGTGAATCCAATGGTTAATTGAAAAAATTCACAATGTTAAAGGCAGGTAATTATTAGATTGTTCAAGAGCAGCTGATATCTTTTTAGGAAGAGCAATGAGAAATCTTTTTGTCATAAGTTTTTTTTTTGCAGTTGTAGATCAGTGATTAAAAACAATTCGCAGACAGTGATAAAGTCAGTAAAAGTAATTATTATTCTTGGGTTGTTTATGAGAGATTTTGCTAATATGATGCCACACAAAATATCCTGGTCACAAATGATCTGTTTTGGATTTATTTATAAATAAAAACTAATGCTGCATTTTGTTTGCAAAATAGAAAACCTAAAAATGACAAAAACTAAAACAAGTTATCAGCAATATTTTTAATAAGCCTAGAAACAAATACTCTTCTCAGAGCCTGGATATGGCAAGAGATCACATGGAACCTCATGTCATCGATTCAAGGATCAACTTCAAAACACCTTCCTGAGGACAGAAATTGATCAATTGGAAGACAGAAGCTGTAGAAAGAACCAATTGCAGAAGAGCAGTCCACAAAAAACAACATCCTTCAAAAAAACCATGAGACAAATAGATGAAGAGAGCCCAAAGAAAAGCCAGAGCTCTCTATCCCCTGAACCCTCCTCCTCTATTACGTGGTGGCTGTGGACATGTCTTCAGATACAACATAAAGCTCATTTCATGCGGAAAGAAATGTCTATGAGCACCCCAATAATCAGCAACAAATACTGCCAATGACAGTGACGTGATATTCCAAACTGAAACTTACGCAATATTTTACATATATAAATGCAAGTCTATCATGAAAATTTTATCAACATCGGTTGGTTAATACTAATTAACCAACCAATGTTGAGAAAATTTTATATTAATTTTATTGTGAAAACATTGACTTGTATAATAAAACTTGACATGGTGTATTATAGAAATTATGTTTTTCAACCAATAAAATTCCATCAGAAGGCTTGTTTGATAAACAATCATTACAAGGGCAAATATTGCCAAAATATTTGCACACATGATTGTAGAGCTACCCTGTTTTATTTTTGAACCATTTAGAAAATAACAATAATAACTCCCTTCACCACTCCTGCAAATTCAAGAAAAACTTTTCCATAAGCCAGTGTGAAATTATTTTCTAACCAATGAAAACCTTGTATTCTAAAAGTTCACACCTCTATGTGAAATTAGATTTTGAATCCACTTACAGCTATAAAAATAGAAACATACCACTTCTAGGGGCTCACAACAATTTTGGATGCCAGTTTGATCAACACATGCATACCTATACACATGCACACAATGTAAGAGAGACAGCCAGCAGCTGCCAACTAAGGAAGGGATTAACCAACAACTGCCTACTAAGCCTTTGTCTACAAACTCACAAACACATTAGGCTGATTGTCATAAAGTAAGTTTGTTTACACATTTAATATCATACTAAAAACACTTAGTGGCGGCTTTTTACCACATTTATTTAATTTTGTTTAATTTGTTTAGGAACCCAAACTGATGTAAAAGAAAGGGACAAGGTATCAATATATATAAAATTGTATTCAATAATACATACAATAAAGAATGTATACAAAAAAGCATGCAAAGAGTAAGACGAGAGTTGTCTCTGAAAGAAATGAAAAAGTTTAGTATGTTATAAATGTTTTAAACAGTTCTGCCATGCAAGAGGAATATTATGTAGGTGTTATAGAAGATAGGAGTTGAGTGAGGAGATGGGTGCATAGCTTCAACTGTTGTGGATTTTTGTGGCAGCTGAATCTCACTAGTGCAGCTCCTCATTTTTTATGGTTATATAGGTGGTCATTGAATCAGGAGCTCCACGCAAGAAGAATCATTCTCCACATGCAGAGAATCTGATTGATCAATACTGACCAATCAGTGCATGAGTTTCAGGGAGACTTCTGGGAGCCGGTTCTCCCAAAATTGCACAAAATTTACTATATGAAAATATAGTGATTTTAAAATTGTTGTTTCAGATAGCAGCGTTGCTTCCTGACCAATGAATGAATGCTGTTAGAGATTTGAATTTGTAAAGGTGTATGTGTGTGGGGTGATGATCGCCATAACTTAATTACTTTGTAAAACAAACATCACTGCAAAGGAAATTTTATTGTCAATGTATCTTTCTGAAAAGAATGTATAAATGTTATTTCAACTGATGTTTTGCTTCTACTTTTCCTTCAGAAAATAACTTTTTTCATATTTCATTTAAAAGATGTTGTTAAATTTTTTGATCTTAACACTGATAGCAACAAAGAACATGGGTAGACGGACCCCAACAGTATCTGTGAAAAAGTAAGCAGTGTTCAGCATAAAAAAATGGTTTATTTGAAACTTGCATTCAACATCTAGGATCAGAAATGTTTAAAACAAAATCTAAATCTCAACCCAAATTATGAGTTCCAGATACTTGAAGTACAAAGATTGATTAGAATGTTCTATAATCATTTTTATAATGTGGTACTGAGAATTTTTCAGTCCAGCCAATATGACCAAATATTATTTATTATATTATTATTAGTCATATTAGCCATATCCCTACAAGGAAACATTTGGTATTCATTGACCGAGCAGCCAGTACTGCTTTCGGCTGAAATTTATAAAATCTTTCTCTTAAAACAATTTTTCAGAAAATTAGGATCCAGTAGCAGTTATCACTCATTCCATTATTGATGTGGGTTTCCTTATTTGAAATAGTGTGGCTTTATGCATCATACTCTTTCCACCATTAACCTGACCAGCTTCTGAAGATAACAGGACCACACGTTGATTGCAACTCTATGAAAATACATGCTCAATGCGGCAGTTAATTTGAACAGTTGTGCTCTGCTGTAACAGCCAATCAAATCACTGTATGCATGCACCAGGCAATCAAGTCACAGGTGTGCTCATATGCTCACATTCACTCATTTTGGCCACCAAAACTTTCATTCATTAGTGACATGCAGCAATTGTAAGTTTCTGTATTATCTTAATTCTTCAATTGATGTCCTGTCTTGTAGGTGAGAAAAAAAAGGAGTTGGGATACATATATATATATATATATATATATATATATATATATATATGGAGGCATGATGGAGGAATGAATAGCAGCTCAGATTGAAAAATTGGAAAGTCGAGTTCATTATATTCACTTTCATGCTAATAATGGGTAAATAGCAGGACAGACTGAGTCCTATAGCCTTGGTTGGTAACTAGTCTAGGAATAGGAAAACTTGGAATTCAAACCAGCCTGGAGAGAGTGTACTCTGTCATGCTATCTTGCCCACTGGTACTATGGCTGCAGTACATGTGGTGTCACTGTGATCTTAATGAGTTACAGGAGTTGTGATCATGATATATATTTAATATATGTATATTATTCTTATATATTATTTAATTATAAAGATTGATCAAATGTTCTATTATCTTTTACAAATAAGTAAATGCTATTGCAAAAATTATTTACAATTGAATGTTTAATCCTATTATCTTTTTTGAAGGGTTGCTGAGAAATTCTTAGCAAAGGCAAATTCCCAAAATTTGACTGAATAACCAAAACATACACATATTTTTGTTTCTTTTTTTCAGGGGTTCTTGGTTAGGCTGAGAACTGTTCATTAGCCCCTTGTATATTGATAGGAGTTCAGATATATTGAAGGAAAGAACTGATTTAAATTCCGCTTTCTCTGAAGAAATAAAAGGTAAAATGCATATCAATTTGTCCCTTGAGTCTTTGGAACTGATTTGACATTCATGTACTTGAAGGAATGTCTAAATGAGAGCTTGCAAGAGAGTAACAATTGGAATTTAATTTCCATGGGGAAGGGAAAACTCATGTGAGTGATAGTTTTAATATCTAAAGAGAAGTGGATATAATGAATACAGTAATTTACATGTTAACAAAAAGCCATTTTTAACATGTTCACTTCAGTGATGGATGGATTCATCTTGATATCAATACAAAGATATTTTGGCAAACTTGGGCATAAATGCTTTCAAAAAATGGAATATCAAAAGGACGGTTTTTCCCTTGACACCACTATTATTTTAACTACCTTCACTCCTTGGCAATGTTTATTGTTTTAAAAAGCGATGATTAGAATTGTAATAAAACCTAAACATAAGGTGAAAGTGAATTTATACATTTTTTTTTGTTCTTGAGAATTTACAGCAAAAATATTAAATGCTATTTATTAGACTGTTTGTTTATAAGAATAAATCTATATTTACAACATTCTAAAAACTAATACAATGAAATATTTATCACATCAATTTATAAAGAAATAAAAATGAAAACAATTTTTTATTCGTAAATTTATAAACATTTAATAAATTATTAAAATATGTGAACCAATGATAAAGAAATCCTATTTATTTAGAATTTTATAAAGTTCAAGTTGATTGGAAATTAACTGATGCTTTGCCAACCATTCCAATAAACAATATATTAAATAAACAGCATAAATAAAAATCTAATAAATAAATAGTCTTTATTATTTTTGTTGTCAATTCTCAAGAACAAAGAAAATGTATAAATTCACTTTCATATATTAAGGTTTTATTACAATTCTAATCATCGCTTTTTAAAACAATAAAAATTGCCAAAGAGTGAAGGTAGTTAAAATAATAGTGGTGTCAAGGGAAAAAACATCTTTTTGACACACTGTTTGTTGCAGTCACAAAAGCCCAAGTTGACTCATAATTTTCTTCTTAGACGTGTTATACTTTGCTTCAAATTCAATCTCTTTCTGATTCACTCTATATTTCAGCTGGAACTGAATGCTAAGAAAGCAAAACCCAAACTAAAAAAGTTGTCTTCTGTGCAGGGGCTCCAAGTAACACATCTGGTCCACAAATAAAAAAATCCCCTCAAAAAATATAATATAAGCCAATCAAAAGATTGCAACCAAAGAGATGAACAAAAATGAGCTCAGGAGCCAAGACATTTGCTTTTAAGAAAGCCAATTATCAATGGAAAGTAACAGATTTGTGGTGAACATTAAGCTTCATTAATCCACTAGGCATCTCTCAACATCACTACTGTGACTTTGGTCAACTAACCTGACAAACACATCAATTCCAGGCCTTACCAACTCTAGTGTTACTTCAAAGCAACCTCCATTTTCTATATTTAGAGATATTCTGCTCACATCTGCTGTATTGGCAATACAATAGAATTTTATATTTACAATTGTTGTCATCTTTTACTTTCACCTGACCAGAAGTACTGTTGTTTGCTGTTCTGTGCTACCATATATGATGTCCAAGTTATTTTTTCTACCTGTATATTCTCGAGGAAATCACTTTAATTTTGACAGGTTTATATCTGAATTTCTATGATAATGAGTTATCATCATTTAGACTATTGTATTCATCTTTGATGCTGCTGTTATTAAACCATTTTTGCTACTGTGACATCCAGACTTCATCTGGTGTATATCAATCTGTAAATTCAAACTAAACCTTTTATTTAATCTATAGACTTCTCATTCCATTGCCCATGTCTAGGAATATATCATCTTGCTCATATTTTTAGTATTGCTTTGTTATTACTTGTCCTGTTTCTACTGAGTCTAGGTACATACTGCTTGGGCAAGGGATTGAACTCACAATTGCTATGTCATCCATAGAATTCTTGCTGGCCAAAGATATAATGTTAATGACTCACCTTGGTGCATCTTTGTATTGTCCTATGGGACAATAGCCTAGTGGATTAAAGTATTAGTTTGTAAATTTGGTGACATAGTAATTGTGAGTTCAATCCATGTGCCAGTCAGTTTGTACTTGGATCAATAACTAAGCAGTACTAAAAAGAACTAGACTAGATACCACTATACATGGCCAGTGGAAATACAACTGTCTTCCCTGGAAATAAAGTATAATAAAGACCAGATCTATAAATATGCAAAATGAATTATGTTATTTAGGCATAAAGTGTTGCTGCTGACACTTGTGTTTGAACACAGATCGCCAGAGAGCAAGCACAGTCGACCGCATCTTGAAATAATTATATCATGTGATGGGTAAAGGGAAAATATATATATATGGGAATTAGTGGCGTCTGAAGGGAGTATTGCTAGAAGGTGTTACTATTATTGTATCTGTGATTTACAAAGTCTCTCCTACAATGAGCATTACATAATTGCTGACAAGTACTCATTGAACTTACACCAGGAAAAAATAAAATAAATGTATCCTACACATCATAATAGGACATTCAGGATATTTACCACTTTACCAAAGAAACATCATATTTGCATGACTACAGAGAAATAACTAGGCAAAGTTATTCAAAAATTAATCTACAAAATATTCAGCAGAGTACAGCAAAATGGAAGAACTAAAAGCTGTCATGATTCAAATGTTGGTGCTACAAAAGCAACAACAAGAACAACAGTTGCAGCAACAAAACCTACAAGAACAACAATTGCAGTAACAAAGACAACAACATAAACAGCAATTACAATTACAGCAACAAGAGAAGGTTTTTTGAATTATTTACTAAAGCTACAGAAGAAAAGATATCAGATTCATTCACTCCAGATGCTGTTGCTAATTACATCAGCAAATTTGTATACAATCTAGATGAAGGGATAACTTTTCTAGCTTATTAAAGAAGATACGACGGGATCTTCAAAAGGGATTGTTTGCATTGGAATGATGAAAAAAAAGTTCATTTATTATTAAGGAAATTGTCCCTTGCTGAACATGAAAAATATTTGAATTATAGTTTGCCAAAAAAAACCAGGTGAGATAAATTTTGATGAAACTGTTGTAATATTATCAAAGATTTTTGGTGATAGGAGCTCATTATTTAATACATGATGGCAATGCCTTAACTTAATAAAGTGTGATGATGAAGATTTTGTTCTCCACTGCCTTAACCAGGTATTGAACTCACACTCTTTTGGGTCCTGTCACTGGATCTAACCAACAGCTTTATCCACTGTGCCATGTGTCCTTGAGGAGAACTTTCAGAGGGAAAAATTAACAGGAGATAACTGATAACTGACATCCATTAAACATGGCACTAGAACAGTCTACCCCAGTGAGCGAAATAAAGGGTTCAGTTTGACATTCAAACCACCTGAAGAAGACCGGAGTGTACAACGACTGAAACGTTGTAATAAGTATGGTGACAAAGATGAGGACAATAGTCCGAATAATGTAAATAATGTACATAATACCTCATCTCAGAAATATAGCCAGTTTATTGACTTCTAATAAAGTTGCACATGGAGTTTCAGGAAAGAGATTGAACTTTTGGGGTGAATTCACTGATAACATTTATTTTGTTGGAAAAACCAAGAAATCGGAGGTTTGTATTAAATACGGCTGGTAATTTATTTGGAACAGATAGGATTGCATTATTTGATCCTTGAGGACACATGGTACGGTGGATAAAGGCGTTGGTTAGATCCAGTAACAGACCCAAAAAGAGTGTGAGTTCAATACCCGGTTCAGGCAGTGGAGAACTTTCAGAGGGAAAAATTACCAGGAGATAACTGATAACTGACATCCATCAAACATGGCTCGTGGAACTAGAACAGTCTACCCCAGTGATCGAAATAAAGGGTTCGGTTCGAAATTCCAACCACCTGAAGAAGGCCGGAGCGTACAACGGCCGAAACGTTGTGACAAATATGGCGACAAAGATGAGGACAATAGTCCGAATAATGTAAATACTGTATATATATATATATATATATATATATATATATATATATATATATATATACACAAACACACAAACTGAGGATTATAAGATATGATTAAAGATGGTGAAAGTAAATGGCAAAAATGATGAGACAAATCTGAATTATTCATGGAATAATTACATCACTTTATTATAGTATTTCAAGGAACACTTGACAACAGCAAGTATAAAATAGAATATAGAAAAGAAACATATAACAATAGAAAAGAAAGAGTAAATAAATAACATTAGAAAAGAAAAAATAGCAGAGGAAATAAATAAATGATAATAGCAATTTATATAATAGGTGAATCTCCAAAAAACTAAATTAGTGATAAACTGGTTGTAATATTTGTCTTGAGCACATTTTTCAACGTCAATAGACAATTTAAAAATGCAAGAAGGCATATGACCAGGAAATAAATAAATAAAAAAAACAAAAATGTGAATAAATAGACAGAAAATAAAATAAAAAGGAAATTATTTCATATTTCAATTGATTCTATCTACAGATTATAGCCAAATTTCTTTCTTGTATACTCACTTTTCATGATATCAACTGAAGTGCTATATGGCAATACATGCTAGAGAATCATAAAAAATTACATTAACTTAAGACAATTCCTTAATTATTAATTCTCAGCAGAACATATTGTAAACAAGGATTACAAATTTTGGAAGCTATCAGTGTTATGTCAAAAAACCATTAATCAATTGAAATTCTGGAGTAGGCATTCTTCAGCCACATGACATCATTAAGTTTCAAAATTAAAATAAGATAAAAAAAAATCTAGTCCACATGAGAGGACAAACGTTCAAAACTTAAAATTCAAGCTCCTCTCAAACAGGCAAATTAAACGATTTTGAATTTCATCTTTCTTCATTCTTTTTCGATAATGACTGAAGATAGTTGAATGCTCGGACCCTTAAAAAATTAAAAACTAACATGAACTTTGCACTGATTGATTATATAAGTTTTTCATAGACGATCATACATAAAAAATGAACCATGACATTTACAACAACAGTATAAAAAAGTTGACAAAAGCAATTAATTCAAAAGCATTGAAAATATGATATTTTATTAAATAGCAACATAGATGTTTCGTGGAAATGAAACTGATTAAGAACAAATTAATACAAATTCTTGAAAACAGTTGATATATAATTGTTTGATTTGTTATTCAGACAAGTATTACTCATCTTGTTTGTCATACTCATGATATTTCAGCTGTTGTACCATCCAGCCTACTTCAGGTTTCTTGTTTATATATTTGATTATGTTCGTGGAATTTCAATCCATGGAGGAAGATTGTTCATACTTTCCATGCTTTGGGGATACTGTTAAATAATAGTTTCTGACTATTATTTTTTAGTGGCAGTGTATTTGGTTCAGACCTTCTGAGGTTGACCTTGGGGTCAGCTGGTAGACAAAACAGGGATGTTGATTTTGATTGGCTGAGCCGAACATGGGGATGTTAGAAAATGTTGTTGGTGAGTTAAGTTTTATGTGTTGAAGAATGCAGACGTATTAATTTTGTGTGCAGAACACTGCCCCCTAGTGGGGTGGGATAGTAACCACACTGGCTAGTTAAAAAATGTACATGTTGATGTGTTTAATAAAATAGATAAGTTAAAAAATACCTATTGTTGAAGTTCTCAGTTTACCTCCGGACAAACCAACTAGCGATCACCCAGCCAAGAAAAGAAAGAAAAGAGAGAAAAGAAAAAGAGGAAGACAACTTTATTATGATCACCTCAAGACTGTCAACCAAAAAAGTTCTCCCCAGAACGAAGGGGAGTATACAACAATATTTAATATCAGTTAATAATCATCAGTCTTTTATTCTCTTAACTGTTTTTTCCACTGAACTAGAGCATGTAAATTTACAGTATTATCAGGGATTAAATATACAAGGTGCGATTGGTAAATTGTCGCCATTTTATCTTTTTGCTTTCATGCATGTGCATTGTTTGTTTTGATTTTGTCAACTGCACAGTATAGTAGGGTCAGTTTGGCATTGTCTGTGAGAAAAAGAGCACCATGATGCAATTCACTCTGCCAGAAATTTAGAAACGGCATACTGTACTACTTGGGCATTCATATTGGAAACTCCAATACAAACATTTCAGAGTGTTTGGTTGCCAATCTGAGGACAGCGCAGATGATTCTGAAAGAGTTGGGAGTGATCACTAGTGATAGCAACATTATACCTTCATTCGTCTTCCCACGGGGTCTCAGACTCAACATGGAGGCCTACATCAAGTACCTTGAGGAGGTAGTGTTGCCTTGGATTAAGAGAGTGGTTGCTGGAAAACCCTATGTCTGGCAACTGGATTCTGCACCATGCCTCACAAGCTGGAGTAAACAGTCATGGCTGTCAGACAATTTCTACAACCATATTCACCTAACTCCCCAGATGGCAACCTCCTTGATTATTATGTGTAAGGTACAGTTCAGTAAGAGACCCACAAAACTCCTTGTAATACCAAAGGTGAACTGAATGCAAGGATTATGGTAGCATTCACCTACTCATCCAGAAAAGTTGCAGGAGATTCTGAAGCCGTATTGTATAAATTTATTCTTTGGTATTTCAACATATTTTTGTCTAATTTTGGTAAATATATTTGTTAAAATGAAACGTCAGTGTTATTTTTATTTTTGCATAATTTAGACCACAATTTATCCTTCACACCCTGTATTTTAACCAACATGCTTTAATTGACAAATTCTCTTAAACAATCTAGTGTTGAGATTCTGGAGACTTAAACCTAAAAGACTGTACTTGGGACCTGTATGAATGGCCTGGATTGGGTGGGGGGATCTGTATGAGTGTCCTGGATTGGGTGGGGGGATCTGTATGAGTGTCCTGGATTGGGTGGGGGGATCTGTATGAGTGTCCTGGATTGGGTGGGGGGATCTGTATGAGTGTCCTGGATTGGGTGGGATGATCTGTATGAGTGTCCTGGATTGGGTGGGGGGATCTGTATTAGTGTCCTGGATTGGGTGGGGGGATCTGTATGAGTGTCCTGGATTGGGTGGGGGGATCTGTATTAGTGTCCTGGATTGGGTGGGGGGATCTGTATGAGTGTCCTGGATTGGGTGGGGGGATCTGTATGAATGTCCTGGATTGGGTGGGGGGATCTGTATGAATGTCCTGGATTGGGTGGGGGGATCTGTATGAGTGTCCTGGTTTGGGTGGGGGGATCTGTATTAGTGTCCCAGCTTGGTGGTGGGTTCCTCTACAATTGTCTTGTCTTGGTTGGGAGAGGGACCTGTATGAGTGTCCCAACTCATGTTGTGGGACCTGTATGGTCATCATAACTCAGGTGGTGAGACTATATAAGTGTCTTGACTAAGGTGGTGGGGCTGTATGAGTATCATGACTCAGGTGGTGGGAACTGCATGTGTGTCCTGACTCAGGTATTTAGACATTTATGAGTATCATGACCCAAGTGGTGGAGTTATATGAGCGTTCTGAGTCAGGTGGTGAGACTATATGAATGTCCTGACTCTGATGGTGGACTTTTTTGCGATGGGCCTTTTATGATGCAGGCAATCATGGCTATTCACAATTTCCTATTCATTGTAGCTCTAAGCAATGTTTGGTCCCTTAATATTCCTCGCAGTTTCTGTTTTGTGATCCATCTACACAAGCTCATTGCAAAGGTTTCAAAGTATGAAGAGAGAAATCTGAAGAAGGCTGGAGAGTAAAACAACCAAAATGTTCTGGTCTAAATAGCAAAACATATAATAAAGATAAATCCTCATCTCAAAGATTTTGACAAAAATGTTTAATATATGTTGGGAAACTGGAGACAAATACAAATGAAAATGAGGAAGTAATAATTCCTAAAAATGATGCACTTTTTAAAAATTACAAATTTAAGTTGGACAAGAGCCAATAGAATGTTCTCTGTGTTGTGTCATAATTTGATTTTTTTCTCTAATTAGTGTCTCTTGGTTGGCTGATAACTTTTATATAAATGACCTGTATTTGGCAATGAGAAAAAGAAGAGAGTCTAATTGATTTTTAAAAAATTTTGTTTTGTCAGAGTTGTCTAAAATAAGTCTGGTTAGTTACCTGGCTCTGGAGTAGGAGTTAACAACTGACTGATGCTAACTGAGAATGTTTGTTGGGATCCGTCTACCAACACATTTGTTTTTATCTGATTCTCAGGATTCCAAACATTTAACAACATGTTTTTTAATGAAGGAGGAGGAAAAGTAGAATAAGAACATCAGTTGAAATAACATTTATATATTCTTATCAGAATTAAAACAATAGCAATAAAATTTTCAATTTTACTTGCAGCAAAGTTTGTGTTATAAAGTAATTAAGTGTTCTTAGAGTGGTGTAAAATGTGTGGACAGACTTACTTTATGATGATCAGCCTAATGTGTTTGTGAGTTTATAGACAAAGGCTTAGTCAGTGGCTGCTGGCTCATCCCTTCCATTGTGTGTATGTTTGTGTGTGTGCATGTGTGGGTATGCACGTGTAAATCAAACAGGCTTCCAAAATTGGTTTGAACACTGAGAAGCAGTATGCTTCTATTTTTATATCTGTAAGGGAAGTCCAAAATCTAATTTCACATGGAGGTATGAACTTTTTGAATACAAGGTTTTCATTAGTTAGAAAATAATTTCACACTGGCTTGAGAAAATCATTTTCATGATTTTGTGGCAGTAGTGAAAGGAGTTATTATTGTTATTTTCTAAATGGTCCAAAAATAACTTGTGGTAAGGTCTACAACTATGTCTGCCAAGTATTTTGGTATTATTTTCCCTAGTAATTATTGTTTATCAAACAAATTCCTGATGGAATTTTATTGGTTGAAAAATATATATATAGGATTTAATTCCTGTAAGTCCAAACCTCAGTAGGTGTTTCAAACATGGCCAGATTTAGATTTAGCCAATATTAAGAAGACTGATCAGTGCATATCTCCAGTATGATATAACAGCTCAATATTTTGGTGGCCTAAGTGATGAATTATTGGAAACGTAAAACAGATTTAAATTGCCAACTGCAGCAACTATTCAAACAGAACAGATATTTTTTTTTGGTGACTGAAACATTGTAGACTCCAGATTCTTTCCTTTTTTAAGGGACTGTGTTCTCTCTCAGAACATACATTTTACAAAATGAGTAGAAGTATATATAATGGAATTATATCTGTAAAAAAAAAAGATATGAGAATCTAAAATGGACTTAAGTGAATTAATCTTTTTGATGTTAAAGAAAACAGGTTTTCAACAATCACTATAGACTGGTGCTAGAATATCACAAAGAGCTTTAACAAATAAGAAAAACATACATCACTTGAACACTTCCAATAGCAATAACAAATAAAATGGGTAGCAGGGAAAAGACTATCATGACAATGTTAACTTTCCACACTACCAACAACAAAAGGTTATGAAGGAAACTCCTATTAATATGAGAAAGAGTGATAACATTAAATAAACTTTTTTTTCCTGAGAAATATTGAGTGATGTTTTGCTATGGGGTGAAATACTTGTTTTTTCAATAAAAAAGAAATAAATGTTCAAAAATTAATATAATGTGATTTTCTAGAATTTTTTTTAATATTTTATCTCTCACTTTCAAGATGGACCTACCTTGAAAATTATAGACTGTCCCTATTTTTGTAAGGTGGCAAACTCAGAAAATCAGCAGGTGATGAAATACTTATTTTCCTTACTGTATGATTGGCTTAGTATTAGTTTGCCCTCTTCTTTTTCTTTCTTTTGTTATTGTTTATTAGGCATTTTGTCTACCAAAACAAGGACACAAATGGTTCAACAAATCATGCTTGCTGATAAACCCATGCATAGAGACTGATTTGTGTAAAATTTATATACAAATGAAAAAAATATTTTTTCATTCACTGAAACTAAGAATATCTTGGATTTTGAGTGCTGTTCTCTTGTTACATCTTTTTGTTTTCTTTGTTAATATGTAATTTGTGAACAGTAATTAATTTTTAAATTTATATACTTCTGGGTTTTTTCCTTTCACCATTTTTTCCCTTTTTTATATTCTCCTTTGACATTTGTTTAATTTTTACATTTTGCTTAAATCTTTGTGGGAAAATGTAATAAAAGCAATAAATAAAATAATAATAAAGAATAAAAAAGTAAATACATTAATTTTACCATGACACAAGTTATAAATAAACTGGGAAAGGTTTCTGGTCGCATGTAGTATTTTTTGGCCCTAATTCTGGAAAGGACATAATCTTCCTCTTTCTACAAGATCATTCAGGTGTGTTTTCAGCAGTCCTACTCATGAAGTAGAGATTTGGCCATCCAAACTCAGCATGAGGTTGACTTGAGCTCACCCATCTTTACCCGTTCTTATCCTTACTTCCCATAAATCATTTATGAAACAGAAAGGAAAACAGACATACTGAAGAGATATTTTACCTTGTTTCAATACAGTCAACAGAAAAGAAATAAACATTTGTAGCAGAAACTCATGTTTTTTGGCATGCTTCTATCTTTGTTTACATATTGACCACACTCCTTCATGTAAAAAATACACCCACAAACTTGTTAACATTCACATCTTCAAATTTTAGTATTTAATTAATGTAGGATGGAAGAAAATGGAAGATTTTATGGTGCCAATAAGAAAAAGTCTGATTGCCTTGAAAATCAAAATTCTGGTTTCTATCCACACTTGAACTAGTAGGAATTACTTCCTGTGTTCAGCTGTGTAGCAGGCAAAAATGCAATTAGATATCTTAATTTTTGTTCTTTTATTGTTCTCTCTCGTTAATAGAATTTTTTTTCTTATACACTCTAACATTCAGTAACTCTTTGTCTCTTAGTGGCTTTATTATCTTGCTTGGGGTGAAATGATAAAAAAATCTGTTAAGCATACAAGTCAGATAGAAAAAAGTTTTCCGTTGGATAGAGCCTACTTTCCTTGAAAATCAACAACCATACATTATGACTTTTGCAGAGATTCAAACATTGATCTTTTGAGAAAGGAATAGATTATGTCAGCTATAAGATATATCAAAAGCAAAGAGTTGGATTTTTAAGTCTTGATGCATATGTGCTTGACATGAAATGCATTCCGTATAAGTTCTTGCCTTTTCTCTTATAAAATTACATATGTAAAAAGAAAAATCCAAGTAAATCTCTAAAATATGATATTTAAATAACAAATTCTCCATTATATTCAGTTTTTAGGTTATTTCAGGTGGTTACAAAAACAGACAATAAAAGTTATATACATCTACAATCTTCAAGAATGTATATTCTGGTAGTCCATGAGATTCTTCATTTTGTTTTATATTTGCACAATAGCTTCTCAAAAAATACAAAAAAACATCAACACTAAAGACAAAACTGGATCTGAAAAACGGTGAACCAATGTCAGAAAGACATCTTGTTCATGAACAGAAGTCATCCCACATTTTGTTATTTTTCTATATTCGTCTTTTAGTTTATTTATAAGTGGAAGGATCACGAATCGACAAATAAACCATAAGTATAAAAAACCCAGTGAATGTTATGCAGTTATTGTCTGCAAAAGTGGTGAATAGATAAGATAGAAGTCATGGTCCAAATTCAAAATAAATAATACAACTGTCCAGCGAATAGAATTAATAATATTTGCAACAGAAAGAAGGGCAAAAATTAAATGATATCAGGCAAGCAAGCAAACAATATAAGTAAAGTAAATTCACAGGGAAGAAAGCAAAAAGGCTTATGAAACATGAATTAGCATTTTCATAGAAAAGCTAGGTCAAACAAGTGAACCCAATGATCTTCCATATAGGTAAGGCAGATCTGGACCGAATCAAGTTGTAAATCGACCTATTTTATTGACTAAGAAAAGTATCCCATCATGCATTTTGTGGATTTTTGTCTATGAAAGGATAGGTGGGAAACTTTTGCAACCATTCCATACAGATTGGAAATCAACAAATACAAAATAAATTTTCTCTGTTAATGTACATAAACATGTGTTGTGAATTTGAATCAATTCAAAAAGGCTGTTTAAATATAAGATATTTTTATTTTCCTGTTTTTACAACTAAATTTTTCTAGAAAGTATGAGTGTTAAAGTTCTTACAGTCTTTGTTTGCTGTTTTTTGTTCAAATGAAAAGAAATCTGATTTATTTGCAGTGTATGTGTGACAAAAGAAGAGGTGAGGAGGAAAGTGTGTCATGAAGATTGGTGAGGAAGATTAGTGAATGAGAAAGGGACTTTCTTTTAAGTCAAACATTGTGAATTATTGCAGCTTGTCTCTCCTTATTGCTTTGTCCTTTTAGAAACTTTGCTTAAATGGCCTTCAAAGGGATTATGAAGCATATTTTTTTTATTGTTGGTGGGAATGTGGCTGATTGGTTGAAAAATGTTAAATATTTATTTTCAAAGCAATAATTTATTAACCGGAAGAATGTGATGTCCTCTAACTCAGACACAATTTTTGTCATTTGGTGTTTGACTGTCTTGGTGTTTATTTCCATCTTAACTCCAGACATATACCTTTCTCTCCATATACCCTATATCTATATCTATATCTATTTATAAAGATGCATATTTAGGAGCAGATTGATATTATAGAAGTACTTCTGTAAAAATACACACACATTATATATATACAAATACACACAAATAAATATGTATATCTATATATTAACAGATGTGGATGTGTATTTATATATATATATATATATAAAAATGTGTATTTATATAGATATTAGTTATTTATATAATCCATATTAAACAACTAGATCAGAACTTTCATTTACTCTAATGATTATAGGTAGAGTTACACAGTAACTATAGGTGTTATTTACTATAGGAATGCCTTGCAAATGATTTTACTATAAGAATGCTTTGTATATGATTTTACTATAAGACTGTGTTACAAATAATTTTTCTATACAAATGCCTTGTACATGATTTTATTATTGGAATGCATTGCAGTTTATTTTAATACTTTTTATGAAAACCTTGATATAAAAATTTTCTTTTGAATCAAATATATCAAAATCTTAATTCCATCTTCAGTTTCATGTTCTAGTGAGGGAAAGAAAAAACTGTAAAAAAGAATGATTGTATTTTAGTACTTACTGTGACAATAGGCAAAGTTTGTGCATTTCTTATTGTTGCCCACTAATTTTACTCTCACTGCGCAATTACATTGCATGGCTTAATTATTTTCTTGACTTACAAAGTAATTATTTTTAGTGACAGAAAAATGTTGAAGATTACAACTGATTCTTCATTTATTGATCTAAAATTTATTTTTCTAAGGTCTGGTAATCAATGTGCATGATACTGGAAACCAGAAAAGATTGGGCAGGAATTAATACAAGTATTTTTGATAGCATAGCTGGTTGCTTATATAACAATAGCTGACAAAAAGCAAAATTTATACTCTTTATTCTCTTTCATTTTCATCTCTTTCTTTTCTTTTAGTAACACACCTCTGTCTATGGCCAGTAGTATCACTATCATTAACATTAAGATAGAGCTAATGATATTTCTTGAAATTTGCTTTATCACTTTAATTTTTGGCCAAATAAAGCAAACATTATAATAAAGTGTTAGAATAATGTTTCAGACAGACATTGTATACATAAATTTTTTTTTTTTTAAGCTTTTCACCCCAGGCAAGGCTGGATGTGGTAAGCCTCATGCTACTCTATTGCTACTTCAAACAGAAAGTGCTTGGATGAACTACATTCCTTGGTTCCACCAGGCCTAACCTTCATGGCAAGAACATGCCATGTCACTTACATAGTAGCAAACCATCCACATTCCCACCATATTCTATCAGTGAGAATTAATTCCACTTGAACAGCTTCTTTGTGCAAATCAGCTAGGGTTAACTGTTATCTTCCACTCCTACCCATGCAAATTGCCCCCCAACATAACCCTCTACCTTGAGTGGCCCCTGGGCCTTGTAAATGGTTGGCCCTACCATAAAAAAAATTTTCTATTGAAAGTTGTCTCTTTACAGATATGTTACTGAATTTTACTTTTATAAATATCACTAAAAATAAATTAAGATATTATTGAATAAAGTCTTTATGGAGATAATAATATTCTGATGCAGTTGCAATTGTTGCATAATCTATTAGAGGATGCCTTCACAAATGTTATTCAATGAGTTCTTTTTGGTTAAGCACTTTGGTCAAAACTTAGAGATTTTGCTTAAGGTATCTTTATTAGTTTCAAATTCTGATTTTTCCTTCTCATAGACTGGTAGACAAACATGCCTAGAGAGCTCAATCTGATTGCTATTTAGCCCATAGGTTGGGGGAGAAGAGATGAAAAATCTGAAGTTTTGTGCAAAGCTTGATGCATTAAAATTACTTCAATTTGACAGTCATTGTAAAAGTTACAGAGCCATTCCAACACAATGTTGTTTTTTTTTTATTTAATCATTTACAAAATCTTTTATAATAATTGAGCAGAAATAGCACAAAGTAGGCTGGGTACCAGTGAACATTAGTATTTCCATTAAAAGGTATCATCAATATAAACTGGGAGCTTTCTGATACAACTTATATTATCTATCATTGTATATTTAAATATCTGTGATTTAAATCTTTATTTTTTTTTAGTAAAAGTTACTTCATAATGGTGATACAAACATCTGTAATCAATATGCTTTCATTTACTAAAGTTAATTGTTCCATGCTTATACTCATGATCTATTTTATCAGCCAACAAAAGAGAAGCAACATGGTAGCTGGTTTTATTGCATGTACTATTAATGAGATCTCATGATTCTAGTGAATAATAATTTAATGAAAAATTTTGTATCAATATTTGATATTCAGCATGGGACTTTTATGTAAGAGTAATTTAAACATATATAATTAGTGTCCATCATTTCTAAATTAAATTAACATTATATAATACTCTAATTTTCTTGTTATGAATAACTCTATGTATAAAACAAAATTAGCTTTACAAACTAATCTTCCAAAGATTGTTCATCATATTGTAAACAAATATATTCAATAGGATAGCTTTCCCTTAGAATATATATCAATATTAAGATAAATGTTATATTATATTATAACATTTATCTTAATATTGATATGTCACTTCTTTGAACAAACAGTATTTTGCCAATCAAATGGTAAATAAAAAAAAATGATTAAAAAGTTTGGAGGCTCTTCATATCAAAAGTGGGCTTCCTACTAGCAGTAAAATTTGTTTTAATCCTTCTGTGCACATTTTAAAATGTCTTTGAATTGTGAGATCATTTCAGCCATGTTATACTAAAATCCCTTCCACCAAAAATCTAGATATTCATATTTAAAAATTTCAGACAAACAAAGACTGCCATGGGTCATAAGAAAGGTATAACCATAAAAGAGAAATGAGATATTCCAAAGTTGTTGAGAGATGGAAACATAATGTTAAAAAATTGCGAAAATGGACAACAAACAACATGGCTTTTAAAATGTAGCAAAAAGAAATTTGAGAAAAAAAATTAAAATGGTAATAAGTAAGAAGTGTGGATTAAGCAGCAAGAAAATATTTGGAGATTCTGGTATTGCAAATATGTTTTTTATTTACTGATAGTTCAATCAATACAAGGCCTAAGGGTCACTCAAGGTAGAGGACTACTGATGAAGAAAGGATGTGTAAGATAGATATCAGTTGACCCAAAGAGACCAAGATTGTAGTCTGTTTGACAAAGCAAGAGTTCTGGGTAAGAAGTTGTCTGAGTGGAACATGCTCTTGAGGGAACACGATGGTGATGAGGACGGTTTGCCACCATGAACATTACATGGCAGGTCCTAGCTGTGAAGAACTGGGCTGGTGAAACTAAGCAATGTAAGTGGTCATCCAAAAATCTGCCATAGACCTTGGGATAGAGTAGTGAGACATGAACAATATCTGTTGGATATGAGTCACAGGGTAAAGAATAATGAAAAGATACAGAATATTAAAAACATTGCCTGAAGACATGAAAACAAACTATCAACTATAAGTAAATATCACAAAGAGAAATTTGTAATTTGTGTGAAGAGGCACACAAAAATTGACTTCTCATAAGTAATTTTTATTGACAAATTTAGAGCTACATTAACCAGACAAAAGGCTGGATACTTTATGAAAATAATCAAACAAAACTGCTGAGAAAACAACAATGGTGAAGTGGTGTAATATTTAGGAATAGTATTGTAGGCCCTTTTCAGAGTTGATGGTAACAAAATAAATGCCAAGAATTATTCTAAATTCTTGGACAAAATGCTTAGTAGAGGAATACAAGTCATAACCCAGAAACTGTACGCTTTAATGTATATTCCTGCAAGTCAATTCACTTTCACATTCTGCAAATATCACAAAGAGAAATTAATAAGTTGGGTGAAGAAGTACATGAAAACTGATTTTTCAACAGTATTTTTAGTGATGAATTTGGAGCCGATGGTGATGTTAGAAGTAAGTTTATTTATGGAAATAAACAGCATGACTTAGTCAACAACAGACAACAGTGGAGATGGAGGAACATTTTAGACTTGCATATGCAGTGAAGTGATTCTGAGGAGAATTAGAAGTCCAGCTAGAAGTCATTATTAGTGGCTACTATCTTAACAACATAAGATATGCAGAGGACACAGTGTTGATAGCAGACATAGAAAAGAAACTACAGGAACTCCTACAGAAAGTAGTGAAGGAAAGTGAGAAGAAAGGACTAAACATAATTTGTAAGAAGATAAATTAGTAAAAGGAATAGCCCAACATGCAAATTACAAATTGCAGATACCAAAACCAAGTAAAACAATTTAAATATCTGGGAAGTCTTTTAACAGAGAATGGGAAGTGCAACATTGAAATCTGAAGGTGCATTTTCATAGCAAAAGATGCCTTCTAAAAATCAAAACAAATTAAGAAGAAATAAAAAATTATATTAGAAAGAAAAGACTACTGAACTGTTATGTAATACCCTATATAGCAGTGAATGCTGGACAATCTCCTCATAGATGAAGAGTCTTGGAGAAACAGAAATGTAGTCCTACAGAAGGATTCCAAGAATGAACCAAATGTGTGAGCAATAACAAAATTTTTGAGAAAATGGAAACAAAAAGCACACTTATACTTAACATCATAAAGCAGAAGTTGAAATTTCTAGGGCACATAATAAGGAAAGAGGGCTTGGAAAATTTGACACTCACAGGGCAGATTGAAGGCAAGAGGGTCAGAGGAAAGACACATATAACCTACCTAGCTAGGTTGATTAAATGGATGACAGAACAAAGTTTAGGAGAGATAACAAAAAGCAAAAATTTATTAAGAGCAACAAAGGACATGTAATTTTAGAGAGTCATGATCGCCTATATCTTGAAGGGACATGGCACCTAAAAGACAACAATTGGAAGCAGTAAAATTATCAATCCCTTCAATGTTGCTGATGTTATTAAGATAAATTTAGTGAATTATTCTAAGTTCCTGACCAAAACGTTTATTGAGTGTTACAGGTCACAAACAAGAGACAAAAAGTATATTTGTGAAATTCTACAAAAGATGCTAAATTAAGAGAATGGCCACCGGCCTCTCTAGATAGACATCTTGTGGTCCACCATTAAAAGAGATATATGTAAGAATCAAAAACATTCAAGCAAAGAAGATATCTTACAATCAATAACAAGTGCTGCAATTAATATTAGATTTGCAACTGTAGAAAAATCAATGGTTGAAAGATTGATGAAGGTTATAGAATGTCAAGGGACCCACATTAACATGTCAAATAATTATAATATAGTTTATTCATGTATATGGGGTGTCGTGTTATCAAATATATGCTACTGTGGTTTATATCTTTTGGATTTATTTATAAATAGAACATTATGTTTCACCTCAGCGGGGATGGCGTGAAGATATTTTTTTTTCATTTTCACCAGTTCAGACCTTTAGAGTGAGAGCACTATATGCTACTTCCACAGAGTTGAATCACGCTCATTTCTTTGATATTCCAAATGTAAGGAGAAATTTCCATTCAGACAGCTTTTCCCAAGAACGTCCACTTTGTGGAATGGACTCCTGTTTACATACTTTCCTGAATTCTTTAAGTCAATGGTCAATTGCTATACATCTTTCTTATCCACATAATTGTCTTTTCCTACCACATCTATCATTCATATCACATACCCCATTCATCATAACAATTCAACAGTAATCCTCTCGTTTGATTGGCTCTCGAGCCTTGTATTCCATGAATTTTAGTATAAAAAACATGCATGACCATTTTCACAAATAATAGTTGCTGACTACCTAACGGGTGTGTGAAAATGAATGAAATTTGTGTTCTGCTAATGTTCACCAAGAATATATATATATATTTTTGGGCTATGAAATTTTAGTAATTCTATGTTCCTGTGTCATAAATCAATGAAATTTTGTTCAAAAGTAATGAAAAAGTTATTAATTTGTTTTAGTTCTTTAAAAAGGTCAACCCAAAACTAAAAATTTGATTTTACTATATACACAATAAGAGTAAAAAGATTAAAATATTTTAGAATCTTTATTTTACAATTTGCTAATGAGTAATTGTATAGTACTTATGTACTTTTTAACACATTTAACAGTTTATAGCTAAAAAGCTCCAGAAAGTAATAGTACTAATATAATATTTTAGAAATTTCATGTTAGGGGGTAAAATTAAAAAAATATTAACTGAATTAAACATTTCTTCATCATTTTTTAACAAAAGTTCATTGAATTATGATAGAGGAAATCAATTATTTTACAAAAAGTTATAACCTTTTTATATATATATATATATGAAGACAAAAGGAAAACTTATCTTAGTTGATGCATTTCACCGACTGAGGGACTTTATCAAGGCAAATGTAATGATTTTATTTTGTGACAAGTATTTATATACAAGAGCAAAAATTTCTTTGGGTTTTCAAAATCTTTGGTTTTGGAGTGCTTATAAATATTCATCAGATTAGCGGAAATGTAAGGCGAGCACATGCATGTGAGTTGATACAATTCAATGCCTAATAAACAAAAATGAATAGCTAATTTTTTTTTATATATATATATATATATATATATATATATATATATATATATATGTGTATATGTGTGTGTGTGTGTGTGTAATTAGTATTTAAATTATTCCGGATTGGATTGATTTATGTGTTATATCTTTTGAATAACGTGAGGTTATGGATTTAACCATTTTTTTTAATTTTGGGATATTTTTGTGGTCATGTATTTTGGCTTGAGATAGTAGTAAGTCTTTCAGGAAAGTAGATATTGGGGAGAATTCAGGCACAGATTTATATTTTGATAAGATTTTATTGTGGAATTTTTTAATATTTTCCTTCTAAGTAAGTTACTTATGTACAAGGTGTATGTCAACTCGTGACTGAGCAAGACCATCTCTTGCACTCAAACTTCCTTAATTTTTCACACATTCTAAATATTATCACCTTGTTGCTGATGACAATTTAAATGGCTTTGAAGACCTGCAAGAGTCTTGCAGTTCTTCCTACATAGCTGACATGTGAGTCTTCCTGCTGCAGCTTGCCCTTCTGGATGCTGGCTGTGGAAATGTCATGTGAGTCCACTGGCTGATCGACATACTTGATGGCAGATTGGACATATATGATCATCAGGGATGTCATATTGGTAGATGACATCATGATGACTCTGCATATGGCTGAGAAGATCTGCTTTTGAAAAGCAAATTTGCTCATATTGATCATGCATAAGAGACTCTTTCGATACACATTCTGGGTGAGTGCTGATGCCACTTGTATATCTGCCTGCACATTTGTTGTGCATATTCTATCCTGCTGTTCTCAAAAATCTTGAAACAAGTAGTAATGAGATTTTCCCATGTTTGCCAATCTAATGCAAATTCTTCTCTGGTGTCTACATCAAAATGTGTCCTTCAGTCTTTATAGCACTTGTGGGGCTTACACTGCAGTTGTTTTCCCTGTGATAACTGCCCATACATAAACTGTTTAGGCATGCATGAGTCTTCCAGGTGACAAGGTGATCAGATCATCTAAGTTGGTATTTCATAACCATGGACTCAATAATTGCATAGTTATGAAATCATATATATATACATATATATATATAGAGAGAGAGACACACACACACACAAGGTGTTACCTAAAAATATAAGGAACTAAAGTTTAAAAATATCTTCCACAGAAAAAGAACAAATTCGTAGAAAATGTAGTCCTTTATTCCCTGATTTCAATAAATATATGAAACATCTTTTGAGATGTAAGGAAAAGGCTGATTAATCTTTTTACTATAAACATTATTTTTAGTGGGTTCATGTGTTTGAATGAAAGTGGTGCTTGGCTCATAACCTGTAGAATGAGTGGCCAGGGTTAAATGTAAATAAATAGCAGAAATGCCCAACAAACAGAACTGACAAACTTTGCAATAAGCACAAAAAAGAAACGAACAGGGCAAAAAATAATATAAAGCAAGTAAACAATATATGCAAGGCAAATTAACAGTAATAAGGCAAAGCAACAGTAATATGGCAAAAAGTTCACAAACTAAGAATTGGGGTTGACACACAAGAGTGAATTTGGATGAATGGACATAGTGTTCTGACTTCAAGGAAAGACAATACAATAGTCCAGTTTGCAGTTTCATATGAGTCAGTCCTGGGACTGACTCATATGAAACTGAGAACTGGACTATTGTAGTGGCTAGGAAGAAATCCCAGCATGCATTTGTGTGCTTCTGCCTATAAATTGGGGAGGGGAAAGTATTTTGCAATCATTCCAAATGGGATTGGAACCAACATCTCTGTTATTTTAAAAACAGAAAATAATATCAGCCGACCTAGAAATCAAGAATCCTTCTTACTAACAAAAATATGCCTGACAGAAATTGAACATGTATTCTCCTTTTTCATGATAAAGTAAGAATAGTAAAAAAAAATCCATTTAAAAAATGACATTGTTTGTGTCTCAATGTATGAAAATAAAGGCAGCAGATATAAACTTCAAAGGTCCAAGTGAGAGAGGTAACCGAAGTAGGTAACCGAGTTTTTGTGTTATTAAAAGAAATGGTATTCAAATCTGAAAATGCTGAGATGTGTTTATCATTTTCAAGAGATTTGATTTAATATTATTTCTGCTGAATGCATTGTGAATAAAAATTGTTTGAAATTCCCCACACTTAATAAATCATAATTTTGTTTTCAGTAATTTACTGAAAATAAAATCTTATACATGAAAACCAAACTGATCATTTTATCCTCTGTGTATCATACAAGAAAACCTTACTTCCAGCCAACCAAGAAAAACAATGAAAGGCAATATTTCTAAGACTTTAATGCATTATTGAACTGTAATCAATAAATTGTTTTTTGTTTGTTTTCAAACCTAATAATGGATATGGATACAAAGTAAAATATGTCAGGACTCCTGAGAGGAATTCGGGGGGAAATACAAACTTTGTATTACTATTCTTTCCATTAGTCGATCAGCAATATTACGGGTCACAATCTCTATGAATTATAAATATAGAAATATATACAGGCTCATCCAGATAAGTACATCAGTCTTCAATGTATACAACACTGGCACTATTTAAATTGACTGGTCCACTAGTAAAAAAATAGGTGAATAATTTTTGTTGATGGGGGAATGTGCATTGTGGTGTAATGGATATGTGCTCAGAATGAGAAATTGGACTGCTGAGTTCCAATTCCAGTCAGGTTTGCTACATTCACTTACACACAAATATCCATAGGAAAGTTATGAATCTGATGGAATAGTCCATACCTACCTTTCGCCCCTCCGGGATAATGCACTTTACACCAATAATCACCTATTAACCAATCAGCATCTTAGTTTCCGAAAACTAGACTTTTCATTGGTTCAGACCTCTAAAACTGTAGCAAGTTTAAGCGAAAATATCTTTTCGCGTTTAACGTTTTTGAGCCGATTTTTAGACCCAATACTCAATAAATAGAAGTGTCTGAATCGATTCGAACCAGTCAGAAATTTACCCTGGAGTGATGCCAAACTAATCCACACTAGTCAAAACTTTGACCAACTACACTTTTCCCGCGCAAACTTCTCTGACACAACAAACACCATTTCGCTCTCCCAGGAACAATTGCTTAGAATACTAAAGAAATTGAAATAACACATTACTAAATAAGTATTCGTAAACATTCAATCAAACACCAAAACAACTAAAGTTACACAGCTCTTACCAACTTTAGACATTAATTTAAACAAACATACGCATACACACTATTGACTGAACTCTCACAAAAGACATTTTTGTACATGACCAAACACTTTGTTTAATTTCACACACAAACCTTAGTAACAGTTTCACACACACTGAAACTTGGCATAAATACACTACATAATTCAATTCAATCATTCACACTTGTCCAACAATATCTGACTTAATTGTGGATGTTAATTTTATATAAATCAATGTTATTGTTAAACTTTTAATTATGTTGTTTTCACTTTGATTTCTCTTGAGTGATTTGCCTTCAATATTCCTGTTTCTTAATTTGATGTGGATGAATGTCTAAGAACACCAACATCACTAACCCTTCTGATAACCTAACCTTCTGATATCTTTAAATACATTCACCAATATGCAACAAATCCATCTTTCATCCGCTCAGCTATTGGTTGAATAGTAGGACAGACTGGGTCCTATAGCCTTGGTTGGGAGCCAGTCAACCACAGAAAGAAATGACAAATACCGGGAGAAAATTGTTCTGCTTAGTCAGAACCAAAAGAGACATCAGAATTGAAAAATATTGATGTTTTTTTGTCATTTTGTCATAAAGGTGGTCCTGTTCATGATGCAGCATGAAATTGATCTCTGACTTTATAAACAGTTATCTATACTTTGATTTATAAGTTTGAAACTGTTCTTACATCATTGACAACTAGATACTATTATGAATTGGAGAAAAAGACAAAATCAGTAGCACACAGTTATCAATGACAAAATAAAGATAATTTTTTACCATTTTTTTATTATCTTTCACTCAAGGTAGAGAGTTACTGAATAAATTTGTTTATGGACAATTATATATCATTAAATTTATTAGCAACTTCTTCCAAACTCACACCTTAAGTGATCACAACTTAAATGACAGAGATTATACTGAACAAATAAAGTCAGAAAAATATTTACCGTCTTATCTTGTAAATATTGAATTACATTAGTTTCTAGTATTTTATTTTATTTCAGTCAATGTAAACTTCTTTTAAGTAATTGAACTCAAACAGAATCAAATCTTCTTGTTTTTCACCCCACAAACCAAATTGCATGTTGTACTTAATGCAGATGATGAGGATAGTGGTTGGTCTGAGACTTGGAGACGTTAAGATTGTATCGATCAGGTAAGCATCTCTTCCTGGTTATATTCCACAAAGTAGCAATTCTTGGTAAGAAGCTGTTTGAATGGAACTTTGTTCTTACCAAAGTAAAGCAAAGATAATGATTTGACCTTGTGTATGTAGCATGGTAGGTCTTAGCTGTGAAGGTCTGAACTGGTCAAGCAAAAGGAATGTAGCTCATGTTTGCCATGTCACATACTTCTCATTACTCTAGTAATGAGAAGCATGTGACATTTTGTCTGTGGAAAAGGAGTTCTAGGGTGGAAAAGAATTCATCATTCACAAGGCTGCATAGATGCTTTTGAACAACGTCAAGGTTATAAGCTCAGTCTTCTCTACTATATTTTGGAAGAAAAGAAATGGATTCATGCCCTTTAAAAAAGGCATGAGCAAGCAATTAATTGGTAAACTTGCTTCTTGAGTTTCACTTTTCACACTGATAATCAAATTACATGTTCATATATCTTGGTTTTGCTTCTATGTGTTGTGTCCCTTCAGGTGATATTGGCTTTTCACAATTTTCTGTTCTTTGTAACTCTTAACAAATTTTGTTTGTTTTTGTTATCTCTCCTAAACATTGTTCTTCCATCCATCCTCTATGGTACCTAAACTTTATGAACTGAAGTGCAGTACTAGATTGGCAACAAGGTCTCATCATTTTACTGTTGAAATGGATTGATATAACTAAGTTTTATACGAACACTTTCTTCTATCGCACTTCTGGCTTTGACTTCTTTTAATTAAAACTTTAAATGCAATGTTAATCGTTATCTTCTGTCTTCTTAATTCTTTTTCTTTTATTGTTCTCTCTCTTTAATAGTATTTTTTTCATATTCTCTAACACTCAGTAACCACCTTGCATCTTAGTGGCTTTATTGCAGTGCTTCGGGTGAAATGATTAAAGAAAGAATGTGACTCAAGTTGTCTAGGTAGGATATTTGTCATATTCCAGTCTTAGGAGTATCAAATTCTCCAAGTCCCTTTTCATCATTATGTGCCTCAGAAATTGCAACTTTTTCTTCCTGATAATTGTTCTTTTTGTTTTCATTTTCCCTAAAACATTTTTGTTGCATACACCTTCTGTCTATGATATTCTCAGCATCCTTCTGTAGGGCTACCTTTCCTTTGCTTCAAGTCTCTTCTTCATGAGATTGTCCAGAATTTACTGCCATATAGGATGACTGATATCATGTAATAGTTCAGTAGTCTTTTCTTTGTTTCTAATGAAATTTTTCTGTTTCATTTCTTAGCTTTTGGAAGGCTTATTTTGCTATCCCAATGCGCTTTTGGATTTTGGTGCCACACTTTCTATCCTCAGTTAAAACACTTTCCAGATATTTACATTATTGTACTTATTTGATTTTGATATCTCCAATTTCTAATTTGCATACTGAACTGTTTCTTTTGCTGACAAACATACATTCTGTCTTGCAATACATCTTGATTATATATCATTAACTTTATTGGAACTTCTCCCAAACTCACACCTTAAGTGATCACAATTTAATAAATGACAGAGCTTATACTGAACAAATAAAGTCAGAAAAATTTCTTCTGTCTTATCTTGTAAATATTGAAATACATTACTTTCTAGTATTTTATTTTGTTTCAGTCAATGTAAACTTCTTTTAAGTAATTGAACTCAAACAGAATCAAATTTTCTGTCCATTCAGTCTTAGAAATTTTACCCACAGATAAAAGCAGACAAAGAATCATAAATATGGAAAATACAGAAAAGAAATTGAAAAATTTGCAAATGCCATATCTTAAAATCAGTATGTGTAAGATTTTTTTAAAGGGATTCTTTGAAGCTTCTTGAGATTGTATGAGTTTACCAATGCAGACAAAAAATGCATTAAAATGATAAAATATTGAAAACTTTTTTTGCATTTTCTTGTTTGCTTTCACAATTAAGCTAAAATGACATTCTATTCATGCTTGAATAATTATGGAATTTTATTTATCAAGCTTAACATAGTGTAATGTCTACTTGTAATGTAGTAGAAACAGATGGCAGACATACAAATGTACAATTCACACATCTCTATGTAAAAAACAAAACAAGTGTGATATACAAAATATATGTACAGGGTGCGATGGATAAATTGTCATCTAAATTATGCAAAAATAACTGACATCTCATTTTAACAGACATATTTACCAAAATTACACAAAAACATCTTAAAATACTATAGAGTAAATTTATTCAATAATATCACCATTGGTTTCAAGCACGGACCCCAAAAATCATCAGAATTTCCTGCAACTCTTCTGGATGGTCTCCTTGTTTAAGTTGGTGAATGCTGCCATAATCCTTACCTAGTTTTGTTGGGCTCTTGTTCAGCTGCACCCCACACATAATAATCAAAGGGTTGTAGTCTGGGGAGTTAGGTGGCCAGATATATGGGGTTATGTGGTTGCAGAAATTGTCAGACAGCCATGACTGAGTTCTGCCTGTGTCAGCCAGTCTCTTGACTCATGGCAGCACTACCTCCTCAAGTCACTTGAAATAGGCCTCCATGTTGAGTCTGAGGCCCTCACCAACAAATTTGGGGGTTCTTTTCTTATCAGAAAGATCAGACTGAGTTTTCCAAGTTGCTGTACCTTTGTAACCACCATTAGATTCACTCAGTTCTTTCCAAAGGACTGTTCAGCTCCAGCCCAGATATGACAGTAATACTCCTTTTTTAGTCTGATCTGGCTCTTGTAAAGATAAAGTACTGAACATGTTTTTGAGCTTCAGTACTCAGATGATGCAACTCCCATCAGCCTTGATACTTACAAATTTGCTAGGCTTAATACAATATTAATAGGATTAATACAAAGAAAACGGAGATCACACAGTATCTTCGTGAACCTCAGCAAGACACTATATATTTCAATGCTGTTTTATGACTCTGAATTCTGGCTCCTATATAATCACAATTTGTGAACTCGTGAACAATTTTATCTATCCTGCCTACAAAGAATCCTCAGGTTACATTGGTGGGATAAAGTACCACATGCCAAAATTTGGTGGCAATAATAATAAACCATTGAAGAACCACTGTTGATTGACAGCAATATTGGGGTGGCCATGTCATCCATATGCTTCAAAACCAACTCCTGTGCTGTGCTTTCTTTGGTGAAATTGGAATCTGGTTAAAAGGCTGTCAGTGCTCTCATGAACATTAAGACAAACCAATCATTTCCTCAATCATCTTTCTATGATCTTCATTGATTTTATGACAAGCTTTTGAAGATTTTCATCATTTTGACTTGTTGAAGGCTGGTCAAACACTGATTGGTCTTTAAGTAACATTTCACCACATGAGAAATCTGAATACTATTTATCCACTTATTTAAACTATTTACATTGTTCAGACTGTTGTCCTCATCTTTGTGGCCATATTCATAATGTTTTGGCCTAATGGATAAAAGTGCTGGTTGAATCTAGTGACTTGACCCCAAAAGTTGTGGTTCAGTACCTAGCTACAGTTGAGGTGAACAAAAACTTGGAGAGGTGAGTTAAAAGGAGATAACTGATACTGAGACATCCAGAAGAGGCATGGCACATGGAACTAAAACAGTATACCCCGGTGGATGAAATAAAGGGTTCAGTTCAAAATTCCAACCAGCTGAAGAAGGCTGGAGTATACGATGGCTGAAATGTTGTGAATATGGCAACAAAGATGAAGACAACAGTCTGAATGTAAATAGTGTAAATAATTACAAAACCTCATCTCAGAAATGTAATATGCATATATACTTGTGTTTTATTTGAAGCTTAAAAGCTTCTAGAAAAAAAAATTGTTCTAATAAATTTGATATGATTAATAACAAAATTCGTAAGAATAAGAAAATGTTAGTTGGTATAAAAGCAGAATAACCTCTGACTCTACTTGTTAGGATTCTTAAAAACATGGTTAAAGGTAAATTAAAATGTCTTTGCTTGATTTTTATTGTTTTTGTTTAGCAGCATCTCAATCTCCATGGTTGAAACCTGTACACAATTTTATTTATTTATATTTTTGGAGATAATAATAGTTTTAGTGATACATGTCTTACTAATTATTGCATAGCTAGGGGAGAAGCAGTGGATTTATATCTATCAAGGATATTTGCACATAAGTGAATCTAATGAACCCAACAAGAATTGGAACCTGGCTCTCTAATTAAGAATTCCTAGCAATTATCCATTACACCACTTGCATATCCAAGTTTACAGCATGTGGTATTTCCATATGGTCACCCGTCTAGGTGCTGACCAGGCTCAATGTTGCTTAACTTTGGTGATTGTAGATTCAATATAATGTGGCTGATGGAAAGTTGATCAATCCTTCACATTTGTCTAATTGAAAAGATTTGGGGTGGGGAAATAAATGAGACATGCAATGAAAATAATGGCGCTGAAAAGTATGGAATCAAGTTAAGGTCATGCAAAGAAGCCAGCCACTGTATAAGATGAACAACTTTGAAATTGATTTTATTCAGATAGTTTTTTTGTGTAATGTAATATAGTATTGTTGTGTATAAAACTCTTCTGTTTGAACATGTTTATCTTCTTGAACTGTGACTCCATGTGTGACATAAAAAAAAAACAGAAGATTTCTGAGCTGTTATCTTAACACCTTGTTGAAACCATTTTTTTTTTTTATTTGACTTCAGTCAAGATTTTAGAGTCCACAACCATGCACTACAGTTAATTTTGAACTCCATCATCAGTGTCAGTGTAGTATGGTTCTAAATTTAAAATTGTCCTTCTAGACTGATTGCAAACGAATCCCAAAGATTTCAGTCTGCTTTGACATGAGAGGGTATTTGTGTGAAAATGAATGTATGGATCTTGGCTGGTATTTGAACACAGCTCAACAATTTCTCCTTCCTAGTTGCTAAACATTAAACCACCTACACATCCTTTGATAAAATTACCCTCCCAGCTTAGAGCTTTTAAACTAGTTTCTATCAGTTGTCATCCAGACTTTGCTCCATCCATCTGGCTTATTGATGGACAATTGGGAAATAAAAGCAGTTAAAAAAAATCAGTCTTTATGTATTCTGTTGCCGATTTCATATGGATATCTTTTAAGGGAGACCAAATGAGTGGTCTTGCATTTTTGGCCACTTGGTTTATGACACATCTTGTGCATATCAATACTTCCTTTCTGAGAAAACACATAAAAATTTTACAGTTTGACAAAGACAGACATATATTATGATTTCTTTCTCAGCAAAATAAATTCCACAACTTATGCTTATCAGATCTACAAAGGAATAATCTAGGAATTTCAAAAAATGTTTTTGCAATTCAGTTTTACATGCTAAACATTTTTGCAGTTTCCAGCAATTTACCTTTTGCAAACACTCAAGTGAGTATACATTTCTCTTCATTTGTCAAATCAACCTTCCAAACCATTTTAAAACTTTAAACTTGCAATGTGGCTATTAATTTGAGACTTTGAAATTAAGTATCTTTCATATAAATGGCTGCCATTTGTTCTCATCGGTGCAGAATGAAATAGCTTTCATCTTGTATAGATTGATAGTGCCATCAAGAATTAAACATTCAGATTGCAATATGTAATTATTTTATCTATTAATAAAGCATGAGATACATAATAGTTTAAGAAACTGGGCATATATTTATGTGTAATATTTTTACCATAATGTTCACCCTGTACAAGGCTCAAGAGGCACTCGAGGAAGAGGTTTACAGAATATGAGGTAACAACCCCAAGCAAGGTGATAAGGCCCTCAAGATGTAAAGGTCCACCAGAAGTAGAAGAGGAGGAAAAGACTTTAGAAGGAACTGGAAAATTCAATTCTAAACAGGGAAAAGAGTGTGGAGGAGTGTGAACTGGGCAATATGCAAACCTAACTATTGCTACTGAGAAAGTAAAAGGTAAATAAATAGTAAATGAAACATTAGAAGTATAGATTGAAATAGATGAAACTGGATTTATGAACAAATAAGTATATATATATATATATATATATACACACACAATCTCTTTAGATGTATATTGTGTGTAAAAAGTTAACAGTACTGTTCTGAACACTAAAGACCAAATACAGAGTTGAAAACTTTGGCATATATATATATATATATATATATATATATATATATATGTATGTATGTGTATGTATGTATGTAACTGTTCTGTTTATACATTATTTTTATAGATACAAATATTTAAGTAAATGCTCTGTTTATAATAAACAGTATTAAACAACATTTACCAGCCTGAATATCTGAGAAATTTCATTGAAATTGCTAAGCAGATGCTCCTCTGCAGCTAAGTGGTATAGCATATCAGGTTATATGACAGTTCTGTGTAGGATATAGGTTCAATTCCTGCTGGAGGACACATTTTCAGACTGGTAAATGTTATTATTACTGTTTATTATAAACAGAGCATTTACTTAAATATTTGTAGCTATAAAAATAACATATAAACAAAATATATATATATATATATATATATATATATATAGGTAAATGTGTGATAAACTAACAAAAAATCTTTCATTATGAATTTAGCCTTGAAAAGGACTTCTGTTGCTTCCTTTGCCTGATATACAGATTTATATGTATATATATATACATATATATATTAAATTAAATATGTGGTGCAGTTTAATTTATATTACAATGAATCATTCATTCATACAAAAAGTAAATTAGTAAAGTTAATGATATAAAATGGCAAGATCCCTTTGCTAACTGAATTTTAAAGATGCATTAACTCACTAATCACTTGATGAATGTTATGATCTTTGTTTTTTAAAATTATAAACTCTATGAGGTCTTCCTTAAATATGCAACTACTTAGTGTTTTTCACTTCGTATTTAAAAACATTTTACTTTCAGATGAACAACAATTGTGTCTTAGAAAAAAAAAACAACACCCTGATGATGACATTGTGCTAATGTCAGAAGTACTCAGACTAAACGAATATGTATCAATAAGGTAATTTTCTCTCTTCCTGTAATAAGGATAGTAGGAAGCTTGTCCATGAATATGAGAGGATCCTATTGAAAATAAGTAGACAAAAGACAAAATTAGACTTAAGATGTCCATCTCTTCAGACTAGTTTACAAAAACAAATGGTGTTCAATTTATTCAGACACAAGGAAAAGAAAAAGGAGAAAAAATGAAGAGAGAGAAAAGAGAAAAAGAAAAAAAGTTTTAATATTAAAATGAGAAAGAAAAGAAGTGAGAGAATGACAGAGGTTTCAATAGAAGGTTTCTTTTAAGGGGAAGAGAAAGACAGATAGACATGTGGAGGGGAAAAGAAAAGAGTGTGAGAGAGGGAAAGAAAGGAATTAAGCAAGTCAGCAGGAAGAAGCAGGATTTGACAAGTTAAAAAATAGGGTGTATATGTATATATGTATATATATATATATATATATAAAAATGTATCTATATATAAATATAAATATATATATAAACAAAAATGTATATTATAATTATTTTAAAAAATATGATTCCTTCGCTACATAAGAGTTCTTATGTTTCAAAAACAGGAGCCAAAAACTTCAATATAATTATTAAAATTAAATTGAATGAAAGTATCAAGCTGTTTCATCCTCAAGCAAAAATTTTGGAATAACTAATCTTGAAATTTACGCAGCTTTATAAGCATATTCATTCATAAAATTAATTACTATGGAAACAGCTGAAGCAATAAGGGCTGTAAGGGTTAACAATTTGTATCAACATATTAGTTACTTTCAGAAAGAGGTCAAATCAAGGTAGGGTTGGGGGTGTCTATTTTAAAGCGAATGATGACATTCACTAGATGCATATCGTCTAGTCTGTTTCAGCAACAGATAATTATTGGCATTATTATTACGCTGTTAAATGTCTAAAGATTTTTTTTCCTCTGAAAGGGGTTGTTTGTATATAAATGCATCGTATTGAACTACAATATGTTTTTTTCATGACTTCATAAAGGGTTTTTTATCTTATGATTGGGTTAATCTTTTAAACCTTTTAATAGACTATGAAATTTTTATTCATTTCTTTTAAATTCCAAAAATATTTGGATAGGGATGTCTGATTTCTATTTCTAATATTATTGAAGGAGCTTTTGTGTTATCTCCATCTAATTTTAAATTCATTTTTCGTGGAAGCTATATATATCATTTCAGTGTTAGGACTCTCAATGGATGAGATAGTGCATTGGTATACCACAGATTTTATGTGGCATTTATTTTCCAACAGACTGTCTTCAGGGTTTCTACAATCACGTAATTTTTCATTATTTTTGTCTAATTTTAGTTTAGGGTTTTTATTAATAATATTTTGGTATGCGTGTTTTTCCAGGATTCTATTATTATGTTTTTTATGATTCTTTCTAGAATTTCAGTGCAATGGTAGCTTAATTTTAAGGTGTTTTTATTAAAGATCTTACTAAGTCTGCTATTAGTAGGAAAGTGTTTTTCAATTAAAGCTAGGAATTTATGTCCTAGCTTAATACTAACCATTTAGTTGAACGGAGGGGTATACCAAATAATTTTTCTTTTCTTGTTTTTCTTCTGGTTGGTACTATTGTTTCTATAATTGATATTAGTGTTTTTGTATCTGCTATTTTTTAGAGCTGTGCTATAAAAATTACTGTATTGTTGGAATATTTTTTTATTAGTGGAGTTCATGCTGATTTTTTTCTCTATTGATGTGGGTATATGCATAATAGTAGATGGAGGGTGGTTTGACCTAGGGTGTACATACAAGGGGTTAGCATTAGGTTTTCTGTAAGGTAGGTATATGTTGTTCATTAAGTCCAGAGTTACATCGAGGCAGTTTACTCTTCAATTTAGTATTGACTGTAGTTTTTAAATTTAGTTTTCTGAATTCACTATATATTATCTTTCTAACTTTTTCTATTTTAAAATTTGTGGAACTTCTCACTACCATGAGCCCATCATCCTTGTATAGCCCGAATATATATATATATATATATATAAAAATGTCTGTGTATATGTGTATATATGTGTGTGTGTGTGTGTGTGTATGTAATTATACCAAACTTAGATATAAATTATTATAAAATAATTTTATACGATGCTCCAAAGAGAGAAATTTCATTACTTTTTTTATTCTCAGAAATCAGTGAACACATTTTCTTTTTAGAACTTTTTCTCAGTTTTTGCCTGTGTCTTCATATTCTATAAACAGCTGTCTTGTGAGTATACCTTGTGATATTCTGACATTCTTTGTAGTTCTTGGTTTGTAAGGGCTCTGTGAGCAAAAGTCACAGAGTATGAAATATAAAAAATCACAAATTCATATCAATTTAGATATTTTTGAAACCTACTAAGTCTTACTCCAACTCAACAAAACTGCATGGTGTCTGAATCTCATGTTCCAATCTCTTATGCCATGTATTTCCATAACTTGTTCTTATTAATATCAATCATGCAATTTTCTCTTATGACATTTACATGGCTTCATGTCTGATTGATAAATTGGAGTAAATGCAATTTTATATAAACTAGCTTCTATCAAGAAATCAACAGGCATGCTAATAAATAAACATTTCATGTCCAGTTGCTAGTTAAATTTTGATTGAGTCTCAAGAGTTTAAAGCTTTTATAATAATATGATTTCTTTTATAAGTATTACAAAAAAAAATTGGCTAAATGTAATAGTTTATGTCTGGGATGGAACTTTCTTAACAACAGCAAGAAAGAAAACTAAATACTTTTAAACATTGTAGGAAAGGAAAGAGAGAAAAAAAGATGAACCATCAATAGTAAAAAGACAGAATATATGGCTGTTAGCAAAAGGGGTAGCCCAAGATATGAGCTACAAATAGGAGATGGCAAATTCATATAAATTTTTTAATTAGGTTACTTGCTGTTTCACCCTGCTTCACTTAACTTCATTATGTCCTGTGAATGTTAAATTCTCCAGGCCCTCTTTTCTCTTTGTATGTTTCAGAGATTTGAAGCAACAGAAATCTGGTTCTACAGAAGAATGCTGAGAATGCCATGGACAGAACATGTGAGCAATGAAAAAGTCTTAGCAAAAATGAAAACAAGAAGATATTCTTACATAGTATCAGAATGAGTTGAAATATCTAGAGCACACAATGAGGAAAGACAGCTTAGAAAATTTGATACTCACAGGAAATATTGAAAGTAAGAGGGACAGAAGACAGCAGCACATAACCTATCTAATGAGCTTGTGTAAATGGTTGGAAGAACAGGGATTAAGAGATATAGCAAAAACAGTAACTTTACTAAGGGCTATAAAGGATAGAAAATTGTGGAGAGCCATGATTGCTTATATCCTAAAGGGACATGACACACAGAAGAATTCTCACTATAATAACTTAGTGTAATACCAAGAGGATCTAATCAAAATGCTTTACATTGTCCACTTATTATATAATTTAAGCTTTCTGGAACACATCAGAAATGTTTCTTTTTGATTGATTCTATTTGTAAGGCTCAACATTTTACAGGTTATTTAATGCCAGAAAATATTTTTATATTGTAAGAATTTTCTTTTTTTTTTGAGATAATGATTTAGTGATTACTAATTAACCCATAGCTGGAGGAAGGAGAGGTGGATTTATGCCTTTCCCAAGGGTATTTGTGTATAAGTAAATATAGCGAACCCAACTGGAATTGGAACTTGGTTCGCCAATTAACAATTCTGAGTCAATAACCATTACACCACTTATCCATCCAAGCTTACAGCTCTTGATATTCCCAAATGGTCATCCATTTAGGTACTGACCAGGCTCTATGTGGCTTATCTTTGGCGATCGTTTGGGAACTGGTGTTTCAAGAAAAGGGTAAAACTTGTAGTCACTAAAAAAAAAAGAAGCAAACTATAGTGTTAGAGCAGTACACTTAAAATTAATATGTGAATTTGATTGATTGATCATTGACAATATCTGATATGATCACCATCCTTTGCAAAACACACACACACACACACATATATATATGTGCATAGATACACACAAAGTGACAAAGCATCAGATGGTGGTTCCTCCTAAAAATGGGGACACAGGATCAAATCCTGTTGTATTGCACATTTTCTTTATTAAGTTTTTTCAAATCAATCAACCAAAAGAAAAAACAAAAAACCTTTTCTTATGTGTTCCTGAAAGCTTAAATTAAATATATATAATGGACAATGTCAAGCATGTTGATTAGATTCTTATGGTATTATACTTAGTAATTAATGTCTCACAGTTGTCAAAAGCTTGTGAGCCCAACAAAGTAGACCGAGAAAAATGTTGAAGCAAGAATGTCACCTTGCATTGTCCACTGCAATCTCATCGGAATGTGAGCCACTAAATATGAAACAATCTTTCTTATCTCTATGAAGCTGTTTTGCTTTTTTTGACAAAAGGGGAAGGGCAGCCAATCTTACTAAGAATCCTGCTTTACAGTGCCAATAGCCTTGGTAAAATCCATGAAAACCTGGTACAACGGTACTTGATGTACAATGCATTTCTCCTGCAGCTGTCTGAAAAAATCAGTTCCATAGTACCTTGCCCACTCTAAAATCACTCTGTGCTTCTGAAATAAGTAGAAGGCCTATTCAGCAAAACCTTACCAACTGATTCAAAAAGGGTGAAGATACTGCAATAGTTATCACCCACTGATGAGGATTCCTTACCTTGAAAAATTGAAACCAGGAATCCATCAATCCAGTCCTGAGGTGCAGGTGTGCTTTCCCAGAAAGGATTGATCTAGTCAAAGACAGCTGAAGCAACATAGTCCTGACCAGAATTCACCAATTCCACTGGGATGCCATTGTCCAGATCTCTTGCCAATGTTGATTTGTTTGATGGCAAGTTTTCCCTCTTGAAGAGTAGGCATGATAGTTATTTGATGAAATAACTCATTTTGTGGCAAATTATCTATGGCTGTGTCATCAACAGTAAATGAATTAAAGAACAGGTTTGTAAAATGTTCAGTTCATTGTCTCAGTATGCTTTTGGGATCCTTAATAGTTGTTTCGCCACTGAGAGATTTCAGTGGAACAACAGGAGATGAATTAGGACCAAAAACTTGATGCAAAAGAAAAAACAAAGTCTTTGAGTGAGGCCTGTCAGAAGCACTTTGAACTTTTTCAAGATATTACACCCTCAATTATTTTTCATCTTCCTGAGCTCATATTGAAGGATTGTTTTGTATTCTTTAAGAGTTCATTCCATAGCGCCAGAGGGTTTTCTGAACTGCTTAACAGTGACAGATGAAGGGAATGTTTGATTTTGAGTAACCTTTTAATATTATCATCATTGCCATTAAACCAGTCTTTATAATGCTTCTTGACAAAACTCAACAGTTCATCTCCAACTTGATTAACTTGGGTTTTAAAATCTTCCCATGTACCATCAAAAGTAACATTGTTTATTCTATCAGCTAAAGACACATCAAAACATTTGGGGACTTTCACCCCATTTATCTGAATATGTAACTTAACTTTCCCCCAACCAATTCATGATCTATGTCACATTCAGTACTACATATTTAGAACATTAAAATTGCAGACATATCCAAAGTCTCACTTCTTAGTCATGATAAAATATATTAAATGGCCATGCTTCAATTTGGGATGAGTCCAGGTAACCTTATGCTTCTCTTTTTGATGAAAGAAGGTGTTACTGATGTTATGGAGAACAGAATTCAAGTAGATATAATCTATCGCTTTTCATCTTTCCAATACCATAAAAACTGAGAGACTTCCAGATATCATGCTGCTTTCCTACTTAAACTCTCCTAAGACTATTAGTTTCTCTTCTGTTGGGATTGATCATAGCTAACTCCAAGAGATGCCTAAAAAATATGATGTTTTCTTCCTTGGCCACAAGAGATGGAGTATTGATGAAGAGGAGTGATACATAATGGTCAGCTGCTAAGGCAGTGGTTCCCAAATGGTGCGGTGCAGCAGAAACAGGTGAGGTGGAAAGATTGAAAAACCATGGAAACAGTTTTAAAAAATTGATGTAAAAAATAAACATAATTTCAAAATTTCAAATATTATTATGGATTATTTGTAATTATATGCATGAGTCTCAGTATAAATAGTTATAAATAATTGTTGATCAATTTTATCATTGTGATATTTTTGCGTTATATCAAGTATTAAGAATATAATAAGTAGGCTAAGCAAACTGGAGGAGAGTTATCAATGATAATGTCCTGACTTTTAATCAATGGTTATCTCCCTGTTTTTTATTTTTAAATGTACTTTTTATCACAAAGTTTGGTGAGGTGAGAGCAAATTTTCATTCTGAAAATGCAACCCAGAGAAAAAAAAATGTGCTAAGGGAATGCAAAGTTTCATTATTCTGATTACTGATGCTGCATGGCTGCTCTATCTTGTGCATGACAGATGATCTCATGGCAAACACAACAACAACACCACTATGTTTTTTAAGTTTTTGGTTTGTCAAACTAGAATACAGTGTATCCTGATGATACTTCAGAGAGATGATTCTCATAAGAGAAGCATGTTTCTGAAAGATCAGTGTTCAGGAACAGTAATTCTTTGGTAAGAAGAGCTGTTCTATGTTCTGGACAGTTTTCTGTTTTCACAATCCAGAAGAGTTCAACATTCTAGCAACCAATGTTGAGCCAAGGTCTTTGTTTCAGGAATCTTATTGTTTTGTCTTTGCCTTTAATGAACTGCCATTAGCCGCAGTAAAATATCCAGTTTGGTTTGGATGCACCTTTTCTGGCACCTTCCCAAGAATCTGGATGAGCATGAAGGCATGATAATGACATTAAAGTAAATTACCTGCCACTCATATGCAGAAACATAACTACATGCTTACAACCAGTTGTCTGCACATGTCACCATGTGGCTTTTAAGTAAAATAAGTTCTGAAGGATGCAGATAGTGAGAATCCAGGATAAGATGACAGAATATCCTGAAACAGTGAGATCAGATTATCATGATAAATGCTTGTTCAACGTGGATGCAGCTCTCTAAATTTCCATGATTAATACCTGGTGACAAGCCAAAGCAAGATAACTAGTAATCACTTAATCTGCAGGTTTTCCTGAGATTTCCCTCTCATCAGATGTTTTATATACACATAAAAACTTCCTTTTTAATCATTTCACTCCAAGCAAGGCAATAATGCCACTAGAGTACAGGGAGTGAAAGAAACAATATATGTTTAAACAAAAATGTTGTGTAGCATAATTTATATATGGCTTTGAAAATAACAGTACACATTCTTTTAAATGGTCCTTTTTTATTCAATACTCCTTCAGAAAGATTCAGTGGAACAACAATGATCAAAATGCTTAAACTTAAAAAGGTAAACACACATGGGTGGGTCATGAGTAGATTCTTTTCTGTTTTATACTCATTAGGCACTTATTTACACTCATTTGTTTGTATTTAGCAATAAATTTATTTTAGTCGTGATTCCTTATTTACCCATGATGTTTGTCATTTTCCATCATTTTCAAAGCCATATATATACATATATATACATATATATATATATATACATATATATATATATATATATATATATATATATATAAATAACACTGGGTTAGTTAATGATAACATTCTATGTTAATAACATCTTTTATATATAATTGATTTTTACTTTAAGAAAGAATGCTCTCTCTTTCTCTCTCATATATATATATATATATATATATATATATATATATATATATATGTGTGTGTGTGTGTGTGTGTGTGTGTGTGTGTGTGTGTGTGTGTGTGTGTGCATTTGTTTATGCCTGAACAAACATATTTATATATGTGTAGGTTAGATGTGGAAAAAAGTACCCAGTGTGGATTGAAGTCACTACTCAGTCATAATTGATCTCATGAGACAAGCTTGCTAGCCATTCAGTGGAGTAATGGATAGCGGCTCGAAATGAGGAATCGGAAAGCCAAGTTCGAATTACAAATCAAATCCATTACATTCATTTATGTGCTAATAACCTTGGGAAAGGTATAAATATTCTTCTTCTCACCCTAGCTATGGGTAAATAGCAGGACAGACAGGGTTCTATACCCTTGGATGGCTACTGGTCTACCGGAGACAGAAATGGCAACCATCTGTGGTAAAAATTTGCCTCATCAGTAATGTATCATGCATGGCACATAAACGACTGATATATATATATATATATATATATATATATATATATATATATATATATATATGTATGTATGTATGTATGTATGTATGTATCTATATATGTGCAGGGGTGCTTATGTTTATGCCTGCACATCTATTATGCAGTGAAGCATACACACAAATATTTATATGTGTGTGTCTATGTCTCAATTCAGTTATATTGTGGAGCATGTGTATATGTATGTGAGTTGATGCTACATGCATATATGTTTATGCTAAATTTATCTGCATGTGTCTTTGCATTTTTGTGTATTAGGCTGCCAACATAACCAGCTTAATGAATATTGTGTACTGAAAAAAAAAAGTGATGTGCTTATGTTCAAACTTTTATTTTAAACTCTCGCTGCAACGGTAAAATAATTTAAAATCTGAATTCTGAACTTTTATTAGTTGAGAAGAAAATAGAATAATACTTAACGACTATGAAATTTAAAATTGCACCTGTATTTTTTTTAAATCTCTTAAATATAAAAGCCAGCTTCTGTTGCTATGGGACACACAAAATATATTAAAATGTTTTCCTGCCTAATATAGAGTGTGAGTCAGATACATCTCTCATATTTTGCATGTCTACCCACATATCCAAACTTTTTGGAATTCCTTCTTGGTTGAGTTGAGCTACCCTACATATAATTTATTTCTATATATAGCATGATAATAATCACACTGCATTAATATTAAATAAAATGGTTTAACATATTACTTGTATTGTTTTCTCAATGAATTCTCATGCTTTGAATATTTACTGGGGCTCAAGTTCACTCCAGATCTTAAGTAGAACTCATATATACAATCCATTGCTAAAGATGTTGGAAAAATGATTCACTCATTCTATTCCTGCATGAATTATCTTATTCATTCTATGCTTTATTTTTCACAAGAATCAGATCAGACTAAAAGTGGAGCCATATCCAGGTTGGAGCTACCCAATTGATATTTCCATAGCATATATTCAGATGAGCTCCATTCTTTAGACCTTTACAACAAGTGCATACAATGCTATTTTGATGGAGTTCAACCACCAACATTCGGACAGGTTATGGCCACATGTTGAAACCCCTGTTCCTGTGTAATCTGAAGCAATGTTGAGCCTAGTCAGTACGTAGAAGGGTGACCACTTGAGAATAGCAGGTGCTGTAAGGTTGGATGTGCAGGTAAAGTAATGGGTAATGGCTTGGAAATGTTAATTAAAGGGTCACGTCCCAATTCTAGTTGGGTTTGTTATATTCAATTACTTGCAAATGCCCTTTGGAAAGGCATGAATTTGCCTCTTCTCCCCACAACTATGGGTTAATTAGTAAGACTTGTAACCTTAAAATGACTGTTATCTTAAAAAGAATTGTGTTCAAAATATTTAGATTTTGGCATTAAATAACACGTAGAGGTTGATATGCCACTAAACGAAAACAATCAACCAACCAACCACCATTCAGACAATACAGAAAGACTGAATAATACATCAGCTAAAATGTTGAGATAAAAAGCCAGGAAGTTGTAGAGAGCCATTACTGCCTATTTTATTTGGTACTTTTTCATTGATACCCACTGACTTAATCCATTATTCCAGCACTCAACTGATTTTTCTGTAAAAACTAATATTTCAAGTAATAGAAGAAAAATAGTTGGTTGTTAATTACTATGTTGTACAATTTTTGACCTAAAATTAATTTGAGAAAATTTTGTGTTATGAAGTGCAATTTCCTTCATATTTTCTCAGTCCAGTGGCAATCTTTAACCTTGCGCATCATATGATATTCTGCCTCTTGGGCACTTATAGAGTCTTTATGCCTTAGCTATGCTAACTAGGCAGTCATATACATGACTACATTTTGGTATTTAGTATATATGACGGGCAACAAAAATCATCAATGGTTATGAATTAATCTTATGATTAAGTACATAATATGTAAAACAGAAAATCTCCTAAGGAACAGGTTTCAATCTGAGAATCAACTTTTTTATTTATTAGTCTGGAAAAGTACCTTCTCAGAATAAAACGTGTCACCATTGCACAGGTAGAACCAAGAGACCCTCAAGTAAAAAGTACAGAATGAATGTAAGTGGTTGATATGTCAGAACATACCTTGACCACAAGGGGTATAGTAATTAGTAATCCTGAATATCAAACTGGTATGATAGCGAAGGAGTTATGGTATGATATTGATATAGCTCCAGTCTCTCAAACTTGGTTGAGTGTTGCTGATCTGCCGACAGAATCTGAGGTGTGTTACAGTTTTATGGGAATGGTAATCAAGGAAAAGAGTACTAAACTGTTACATGATATATGTCCTCTTGTATGGCAGTGAGTGTTGGACAATCTCCTCAAAGATGAAGAAGAGACTTGAAGCAATAGAAATGTGGTTCTACAGAAGGATTCTGAGGATACCATTGGTGAAACATGTGAACAACAACAGAGTTTTAGAGAAAATGGAAACAAAAAGGAAACTTATACTTAACATCAGGAAGAGACTTGACATTTGTTTACTAACTAGTAATCTGAGATATACACTTTTTACTGACTAGTAATGAGGAAAGAGGACTTGGAAAATCTGATACTCATAGGACAGATTGAAGGCAAGAGGAAGAGATGAAAGCAACACATAATTCACTAACTCAAGTAAATGGATGGCAGAATAGTGTTTAGAAGAAATAACTGAAAGACAAAATTTCTTAAGAGCTACAAGGGATACAAAGTTGTGGAGAGCCATGATTGCCTACGCCCTGAGAAGTTTTTTTCCTGCCTGTAGATGCATAGTGGAATCTTGTTGTGGTCACCAAACTGTTGCAGATATTATTTCTTGTTTGAATAAAAACAGTGGCAACTATATTTTGCACAAATAAATGACAGATGTAAAGAAAATGGCATCAATTTAAACAAGGTGATATTTCATATTTTGGTTTTTATGTAACTAAGTACAAAGATGGAAATTACATGAGTATGAATGAAAAATAAAGAAAACATTAAAAGTTAGGAATTATATGGGTGATACATGTGTGTGTGAAAGTTCAGTTACTAAAGGGAAGGACATGTTTGAGAAAAAGATTCTGCTAATGTTGTCACTCCTGCATGCTGAGAGTGAAAAAAAAGATAAGAGAGAAAGACAGGAATTGTACCACTTTTATAGGTGCTTAACAGAACCTAATGAATTCATTTCAAAACTGGCAAAGTATGTGAGGATAACCACACCATTTTGTCATTCACTTACTAGTAATCTGAGATATACACTTTTACATTATATCTTCCTTACTAAAATATACATACTATATAATTTAAATACCAATATAATTCATAATTATAAGTAGTAACAATCTTTATTATAATAATCCAATGTTAATGCCACCATTATGATAATGATATTTGTCACCATAACATAGAAAAAATTCACATCTTAGTGCAATTTGTGTTAGGAAAGTATAGCTAAAATGCTTCAGACTTAGTAATAACAGTTTCAGGTCTTCAGTCTCCAATAATAATGATCCAGTTTTCATATAAATGCTTGAAAAGTTTAAAAGAAAATCATATTAATGTTCAGTAAGGAAAATATAAAAAAATATTAATTGCTCTGGGAGATAAGGATGCTTTTATTTTGTAAAAAATAATATATTTTTACAAATAATTTTTTTTCATAAAAGAAACATTGCTTTGCAGTAATCATCTATTTTTATACAAAAATTACAAATATTTTTATTTGGCTTTCTTTTCATTTTCCATCAAAAAAATTTTCCTTCTTTATTACTAACATCGTTTTTTTTTTAAATGGGTGCAAAATTAAAACTAAGAAATAATATTTTGTCATATGCAACATTCAAATCTTTAGAGATTAACACAAATTACTATTTAAATCAAATTCCAGTAATTTTATGACAAAGAAGATATAAACTGAAACAACAAATGCAGCATTTCAAAACATTTGATAGAAAATTATATAACATAGTGAGACTGGAAAATATACTGATTAAAAAAGCATGTAAAGATTTCAAAGGCCTTGGGAAAAAGCTGTCAAAAATAAAATCTAAAGTAATATTTGAAATTTGCATACATAGAAGAAAAAAGATCATTAGGTGTAAAGAGAGAATTTTCAACAAATTGTTGGTGGTTTTGTTTCTTCTGAACAGCTAAATATGAGACTTTGCAACAGTTCTAAGTCAGTCAACTCTAAAATGCCAGCTCATTTACACAAATCTGTCCTGAGTCATCCCTTTTACTTAAAGTCATAAACAGTGTAGAGAGTGATAAAAATGTTTTGATTCATTCATTTTCAATGGTTTATCAGCCCTTTGTAGGTTATTTAAAGCCAGAAAACACTTTTAGATTGAAAAAATTTTGTTTTTTGTGATAACTAGGATTTAGTGATACCAATTTTACTAATTAACCCATAGCTGGGGAAAGAGGTGGATTCATACCTTTTTCAGTGATATTTGAATGCAAGCTAATATAATGAACCCTACTGGGACTGGAATTTGTCTTTTAGATTAACAATTCCAATTCCCTGTTCTGTGGAATTGACACCTAAGAGAATGTTTCCCCAATTACTATGATCTTAACCTGTTCAAGTCTAGAGTTAACCATTATCTTCAACTCCTATCTATATAAACTACCCCTTAATGTAACCCTCTATCTCGAGTGGCTTCCAGGCCTTGTACAGGGTGAACCTTACTTTAAAAAAAAAAAAGAAAAAAGAAAGGTGAATAAAACTGGTAACTATGAACTAGTATGAGTTATTCTCTAAGCATAAAAATCAGAATGAGAACAATCTAGTCCTTTAGAATGAATAAAGAGTTTGGATCAAAATGCTGTACAAAGATAAATACCAAAGGCATGTCAAAATGCCACATATAAAGAATATCAACATATACTTAAAAAAAAGGAAAAGCTGCAAAAAAAAAAAAAATCTCAAATAAGATTTAAAATATGCAGATGTAGTAGAAAAATCATGTTTGAAAAGATAATTTTTAACCAACCAATACTGATTTGTGTAATTTTGAAACTATCAATTTATAATTCTTAAAAACAGATACATATGAAACTTTGCAACAGGTCATGGTCAGTTAAGTAAAAAAAATCTCTTTTCTCATATAAATCTATGCCAAGCAATTCCAAGTGCTGCGAGATGCATAGACTCACTGACACTAAATGCCAGTTTCTCTAAGTTAGTATACTTGCACATCTTTTTCTTCTGTAACCTATAAGTAATGACATTTACGAAATGTATGAACTTTCTCTTTCTCAGACACATGTCTGTTTCTAAGAATGTTTCAATTAACAAGACTGTTAACTGTGAAAATCAAAATATATTCACCTTTATAGATAATAACTTTGTCATGAAAAATCTAAATAAACTGCAGTTTTACATTTTGCTACAATTATTGAAACTTTTTTACTATATTAATTGTGCTTATAACTATTTACTAATACCATCCCCAAGCATCAGGGAATGACTTTTAAGTGCAATGCGAGTGGTGTCTGTGAGAATAAACAAATGAATCCAGTCGAGTAAAACCCAAAAAACAACAGAATTTTTTATTTTATTTATCATTTCATCCCCAGGAAGGCAATAAAGCCACTAAGATGCAAGGCTTACTGAGTGTTAGGGAATATGAAAAAGAAAAAATACTTTAGGAGAGAAAACATTAAAAGAATAAGAATCAAGAAGACAGTAAATAACAATTGACAATGCATTTAAATTTTTGTAGATCAAAGTTGACTGAGAAGCAAGAAACTGGAAGAGAGTGCCTCAAATAAGAAATGTGATAGAAGAAACTGTAAGCAGAGAACTTACAGTTACATCTAGACATTTCAACTGTAAAATGATGGGACCTTGCTGCCAATCTAGTACTGCACTAAATTCATAAAGTCCAGGTACCATAGGGAAAAGTTCATTGGAACAAATACCATGAAAGTATTTATAGAAAAGGCACAGGGAAGCGATATTACAGTGGTGAGAAAGTGACTGAAGGCGAGATGCCAGTTCAGAACCAGTAACTTTGCAGATTCTTCTTTAGTTTTTGTTAAGAATATCTAAATATATAGCAGGAGCACCAGACCAGATGTGACAGTAGTATTCAAAGCATAGATGAATGATAGTTATAAATATGTAAGATCAGATTCTGGCAAGAAAAACGTTTACGAAATAGAAATTTGGTGAACAAGTTTGACCTTGAGTTGCCTCTTAAAATTTATACACAAAGCAGAAGGATATATTTTAATCCAAATATTTATGAGAAAGATGATGGTTGAATAGAAAAGGTGAGGAAGAAAGATATTAAAAGAATCTTCTGGTGTATTTTGATGATATTTTTGTGAAATGACAAAGGAAATGTCAAGAAAAAAGACAGACGAAAATAAAAGAAATGAAAGTGTCAGAGGTTGTGCGAAGAACCATAGAGGGTAAAGCGATAAATTAAAGCTGTCAGTTTTCTGAAAGTCAAAGAATTTGTTGTAGAAAATAGCTTATTCATCCATTCTTATCTATTTGATTATTTTATTGTTAATTTCCAAAGATTTCTCATGGAAGTTTTTGCTTGGCAACGTCTTTGTTATTTCACAGACACCAGTTGAAAAGAGTTGATTCAGAGAGGAGGAAGGGGAACGATAAGGGAAATAAGAGAGTAAGGGAGAGAGATATTAAGTATAAAACAAATAAAGAGAGAAACTATGTTAGAGAATAAGCAACAGAGAGAAAAGCAATGAGAAGGAAGATAAAAGGACATAGAGGAGGAGGGAACAATAAATGTTTAAATAAGTGAAAGTGAATATTAAATAAATGAGAGAGAGTCAGAGATGTAAGAGAAATAAAGAAAGAGAAAAGAAAAAAAAACAGGAGAAGGAGAGATAGTAGAAAATGAAGAGAGAGAATAATGGAAGACATACAATACTCCAAATATGGAATAAATACTATTTCATGAGAGAGAAACCTACAATACTCAAAAATATGAAAGGACTAGAGAGATTAAACTGTGAAGTAAAATTGGCATTGAGCAAAGATGAGTCTGACCAGATGGGATTGAAATAGTTATGATTATAGCCTTGAAAAACTTTGGCCTTGTCAAGATCACAGAAGTGATAAATTAATATATGACAGTGGTAACATACTGGAGGACATCAACAGATCCATCTTCATAGCATTATCCAAGAAACCAGGTGTAAATTGGATAATCAGTTTAAAGAGCCACATATCCAAGTTAATGATCCAAATCCTGATAAATAGAGTGCGGAGCAGAATCAGACTGGAAAGAGGATAAGAACAGTGCTGCTTTGTCTGAGACACTGGAACAAGAAATGCAATATTTTATGACTAGGCTGATATCAGAGAGAACAATACAAAAGTAGGTGTACCCTTATGTTTTATAGATTATGCAAAAGCATTTATCAAGGATCTATTTTAACTGTTAGGAAAAATAGATCTATTTGAAAAGGATGTTAGATTAATCCAGAACTTATACTGGAAGCAAACCGCCTGCATATGGATAGAAAATGAATTGAGTAGGTATACAAAAATAGAAAGGGCATAAGACAAGGAGGTGTCTTCTCCCCAGATTTGTTCAATGAGGATATCTTAAAGGAGCTGGAGACCAAACCAGGACATTATTAAGGGGTGGGGAGGCAATATCTTAACAATATAAGATATGCAGATGACACTGTATGATTGTTGACTTGGAAAGAAAACTACAGGATCTGATAGACAATTGTAAGAAGATGGAAAGTATGGTTGTCAGCAAGAGAAAAAGACTGAGATGTATTGTATGATGTACCCCCAAGATGGTCTACTTATATTCACGAGTCACCAATCACTTGGAGAAGAGAGAGTGAGTTCTGTCAGTGCACATTGTGCAGTTGTGATAGAATGAACAAATGAACAAGGCAGGTACAAGGCAGAGAACAATGATAAATACAAAGAAACTGGTGCAGAGAGAAGTAAGGCCCAATCTAAAATTGCGTCCCACAACAGAGCCGCTAATTTCTTTTGACCACAAGATGTGAACTATGAATTGGAAATGTCAAAATCAAACAAGTACGTTTATGTTTAAATATCAGGGAAGGGTTTTTAACAAAGGATGGAAAAAGCAACACTGAAATCTGAATTTGCATTGGATTAGTGAAAAATGCATTCCAAATGCCAAACAAAGCAGTAAAGAACAGGAAAATTTCATTAAAAACAAAAGAAAAGTATACAGAATTTCTATGTGATATCAATCCTCTTGTATGGTAGTGAATGGTGGACAATCTTTCCAAAGATGAAGAGAAAACTGGAGGCAACAGAAATGTGGTTTTACAGAAGGATACTGAAAATTACACGAATGGAGTGAGTAATCAACAAGGAAGTTTTAAAGAAAGTGGTTACAAAAAGAACATTTATATTCAAAATCAGAAAGAGACAGTTGAAGTTTCTTGGACACAAAATTGGAAGGAGGGCTATGGAAAACTTAACATTCACAGAGCATATCAAGGGCAAGAGATTTAGGGGAAGGTAGCAGACCACCTACATTATAAGCTGATGTCAATGGGTGGTGGAATGGTGGGGGAGCCTTGGCAAGGGGAGGAACACTGATAAGAGGATCATGAGGGATAGAAACTTGTGGAAAATCAAAACTTCCTGAAAGTACATGTCAAATAGAAAAAGAAGACAAACATTTAATATGCACAACGTGAGAATATATATATATATGTGTGTGTGTGTGTGTGTGTGTGTGTGTGTGTGTGTGTGTGTGTGTGTGTGTGTATATATAATGTATACACACACACACACAATTTTTCTCTTCAGCATCTATCTTATCTAGAAGCATAGCATCCATCCAGGCTTAGAATATTACTGTCACATATGTACTGATACCCCTGCTATTTACCTTGAGCTCCTTGATATGATCCAAAGAAAAATCAGCAATATTATTGGTCCTGATCTGGCAGCTTGGCTTCAGTCACTTTCCTATTGTAGTAAGGTTGCCTCTCTGTGTCTTTTCTATAAATACTTTCATGATAATTGTTCTGATGAGCTCTTCCCTATGGTGCCTAGACTTTTTGAATTTAAGTGCTGTACTAGACTGGCATCAAGATCTCATTAGTTTACAGTTGAGCTGGCTAAGTGTAACCTTAAATTATATGCTAACAGTTTCTTTTAAATTTCATTTAATAATCATCATTATTACATAAATAATCTCTGCTTAAGAAGAAATGTCACTTTTAAACACCACTGGGACTTTTGGGACACTCTGTATAGATATGTGTGTGTGTGTGTGTGAGGGACAGAAGAAAGTGTAATTGGGAATATTATAAAGTCCCAGAGGAACTGGTTGAAAGTGTGATTAATAACAGTCTCTTAAGATGATGAACTATGCTTAAGCTTTGACTTGCTCCTGTTATTGATGACAGAATGGACTATTAGATAAAACAGTTTCCACCTAACCAAAGTTTAGCAGATGCACCCCCCTGAGTTAGAGTGTAAATTTGTTTTCCTCTTTGTTTGGGTGTTTTTCTTGATGAGATACATTGGCTGGTTTATATAAATATATCTGCAGCACATGAGCAGGCCATCAGAATGAATGCAATCAGGGCTTGGATTGACAAGAACAAAACAAGTGAGGGATGTGTTGGCAAGCTGGCAAAACATATCGGTGAATGTCCTAAGTTGGCACAGAAAGATAATGAGATAATTGGATTGGGAAGAGAATCCATTGGGAAGTATGCCACAACTTTGGCTTCAATATGAAAGAGAAATTATATGAATATCAGGTACAGACATGATAGTCACTAGCAGGACAGTCACATGGAATCTTCCCCCATGATTCTATGATATGGAACCCCCACTAAACTACATATCATTTTTCATAAGGTAGTATTCATATAAAATACAAATTTTATTGTAACCTAATTATGTACAATAATGAATTATATACAATATAGGTGAACAATTCAACTAGAAAAATTGAAAATAAATACAATGCATCTAAATACAAATTAGAGACATGTCATAATAGATCATTCCATCTTAAATAAATCAACAATGTTTTGTGGCAATTTTTAAGATCAACTTGAGATTTAGCACATCATTATGGATAACAAATAGTGAATTTTATATTGTGTTTTTTGAGAGTTAGCATGAGCAAAACAAATACATAGATTTGGATGAAAAATAAAGTCCTCAAAATGACACCAAAATCTGAAAATCTTTTATCCTTTAACAGTCAGTTGTGCTTAGTTTAATTTGTAATGTATGTAAATGTAGGTAGAAAAAAAGCAAATGTTGATAATAGAGCAAGAATCATAAAGACCTTCCCGGGGTTCACAATCAGACTCCTCCAATTTAAACATTCCATATTATATAATATACTGACTGAAAGGATTCCTGATTTCCCACCCACTGATGATAAAGGGTCTATTCTGATGACATAGGTATTCATAATGGGAAAAGAATGATCTTGAACAGAAAACAACATGCATTTTGTTTTTAAAGCGTTTCATGCCAAGCAAGGCAGGACTACCACTAGTATGCAAGGAGCTAGAGAGAGTGTAAGTAAGGGAAAAGACTGGGTGTAGGGCGTGTTGAGGAAGGGATATTAAGAAGAATGAAGGAGGATAAAAAGAAGAACGTGGATCAAGGAAACAGAAGATGTTGATTGACATTACATTTAAATTTTTGAAGATTATAGTTCTCGGAGAAGCAAGTAAGAGGAAGGGAGTTCTACAGTCTGTGTGGTGTGAGAGAAGCTGTTGGAGTAGAAGAGGTGGCTACATTTAACTGTTATTAAAAGTGTCTGACCAAGATGCCAACTCAGTAGCACGCTTAAATACATGTAGTTGGGGCACCAGTGAAAATAGCTTGTCAGAGTAGACGTCATGAAAATATTTACAGAAAAGACAGAGAGAAGCCACATTACGTTGGTGAGAAAGTGACTGAACACACTGCATATCCATCTTTAGATTTTGTTGAGTACTTTGAGATGAATGTGGCAATAGTATTCCATGCATTATCTAGAAGTAGGACTTCCAAAAAAGAATCTATGATCTGGAATTGGAATGAAAGTAGTGATGTCACATACTCTGAATTCATTTAAAAAGAATTCAGAATACTTCAGTGTATTGATCAATTCTAACAAATTTAGTATAGTACATGAGGAAATTGAACACAGAATAGTCTGTTTTAGAGGTAGTTTCCCCCAACATCACAAGTTGCTACAAAACCAAAATAATGTAAAACTTGTCATGTTCTTAAGTAACTTCATTTAAGGTCAAATTGGCAGCTGATCTTAAAATGACCTATAATCTGTTATTAACCGGAGCAAGGAATAGCTTGTTAACTTTAACACCTCCAAAACAAAACTGCTTCCTATTAATTGTTTGAGAGGACACATTCTGCCTTCTATCAGCATGGCTGATGCTGACCTACAGGAGAGTGATTTTGCCTTCTGGGGCTAATGTTTTGCACTAATCAATTGCTAGGTTTGCTGCTAGGAAAGTTGGATCACTCTTGTGCTAGAAAATTTTACTTGCCTGAACTTATCTTACATATTTACAAGTCTACCAATCATCCTTGATTTGAATATTGTTGCCACATAGTTTGGTGCTCCTGCTATATATTTAGAGATCCTTGATAAAACCCAAAAAAGAATCAGCAATATTATTGTCCTGACATGTTATCTCAGCTTTAGTCACTTTCTCACTGCTGCAATGTGCCTTCTCACTTGTGGAACTCTATTCTGGGTTCTTGCTTTCCAGTCAAGTTTGATCAATGCAATGTCAATTGTTACTGTCTGTCTTTTTAATTCCTGTTCTTTTATTGTTCTCACTCCTTAATAATATTTTTTTATCTTATATTCTTTCCCACTCTCTCTGCCTTAGTGGCTCTACTGCCTTGCTTGTGGTGAAACGATTAAAAAATAAATCTAAACTCTCATATATATGACATATGAATGCAGATCAATGATTAAAAATGGCAAAAGGTAAATGAATACTGGGTCTTAAAGAGAACAGACCTTGTAGACAGGTGCTACAGAATCACAAACATAAAACTACCAAATAATAAAAGCAACATCACTTGAAGACTACCAACAGCAGCAACCACTAAAATGCATAGCACATGTAGCTAGAAGGGAAAATAATGATATAATCAAGATACTGGTTTTGCACACTACCTTAAACAAAAGTTTTAGAAGGAAACCCCAACAGATTTGACTAATTGATTTGTTTTTTTTATGACTTAATTTTGTTTAATCATTTCATTCTAAGCAAGGTGATAAAGCCACTAAGACACAAGGGATTATTGAGTACAAAAGAATCTGAAAAAAAAAATTATCTCCCCTTTATTTAAAGTTTCGAACATATTCTGTATTGTAAGAACAATTCTGTTTTTTGCAAGTAATTTTTTAAGAATAACAAAGATTTTTTTCAAATACAAGTTCTACTATTTAACTCATAGATGGATTAATACCTTTCCTAAGAGTATTTGTGCTAAGTGAATGTAAAGAACTTGACTTGAAGTTGAATGCAGCTTTCCAATTTCTCCTTTTTAGTTGCTATCCATTACAGACACTATCAATACTAGAAAGAATGCTAACAGTTCATGTGCTTTAAAAATCTATTTTCTTGAAAACTGTTTAAGAAAAGATCTTATAAATTTCAACTGACAGTAATGTTAACTGTTTGGTTAACAAATGCCATATGTTTCGATATAGGGAAACGGTTAATCTCACCATTAAAACTGATGGCAGTCTGAGCAGCAGCAGCAATAATACTAATCATAATCATCATCAATGTAATCTCAGAATTAAATAGAAGAAACTCTATTTGATTGGATATTATTTTGACAAGTAGAAAGAAAGATTAACTTTCATAAGGAAAAAAAAAAGGTTTATACCAGATTAGTCTAAATTTGCTGATTGGAGTCTCATCTTGAAATAAGCTGCACAGAATGTCTGGATTAGCTCAAGAAAGCCAGACAGATGTTGCTAAGCACATTGGATGGAATATGTTAGATTGAAAGATTGAGTGAATAAAAATAGTGCTGGTGGTCTAGATTATTTAAAATCAGACTTTGCAAGAATTTATGCTCTTATCTGAATTGTTATGCTCTCTCTCTCTCAGTCACACACACAAACATATATTTAAGCACACACACACACACACACACACACACACACATATATATATATATATATATATATATATATGTATATATGGTTTAATATATATGAGCTTGTTTGTAAGTTTGGGCTCGGAGGTATTTCTGTATATGCAGGGTGGTACAGGTAGTTTAATATGGGAAAAATATCTAATGTAATTTACTTTGGGGCAATGGAAAATCCACATTGGCTCAAGAAAGAAAAAGAGAAATATAACTCAAGCATATAGGTAATTAAGTTTCAATTTATAGGTAGCCTTTTTTTCATGATGAAATGCCCATGGGTCCAGACTTTTTCACCAAACTGTGTGTGTGTGTGCACGCACATGTGCCTGTATATATGTATACACACGCACAAATATATATATATATATATATATATATATATATATATATATAAAGCATTATCTTTTTAAGAATAATAATATACTTCTGTGAAGACTGCAGACTAATTCTAACCAAGTATTTAGCTTTATTTTTATGAAAAATGAATCTTCTACAGTATTTAAAAATTCCTTTTAGAAAGTATTAAATAGCATTTTAAAAATGAAACCCTGTAAAACAGATATATATATATATATGTATATATATGTATGTATGTATGTATTTATACATATATGTGTGTGTGTGTGTGTATAAATGGTTAAATGCAGGCTTTGTTATGAGAAAGTTATTTTTAATTATAAGCAGGACAAATACGCTATATGAAAAAATCATTAAACACCATATTTCTGCTGTAATCCCTGAAAAACGTAAAACTTATAATACAGAAAATGGAAAACCGCAAACCTTGTCAATAATCAAAATAACCCCAACAAATCTAAACTAGTGATGACCAATGTAGTCTATCAATTTTACTGTGCAGTACAAGACTGTGATTCTTGTCATAAAACAGTTACCTGTATCAGACATACTAACATCTTGCATAGATGTTTCATGTGTAACCTACTGGATCAAAGTGTTATAAAAAGACATCTATCAACACACAATTTACAAGAAACCTTAAGAAAGATTCTGGTTGAAAACACTAAAATTCTATATGAACCACATCACCGGAAATATCTATTAGAGAGGCTTTGTATATTAAAAATCTCTCTTCTACTATTAACCTCACCTTATTTAGCAGTGAAAATAGAGTGTTAAAAGTTTTGAAAAACAGAAAGAAGCTCATGCATATTCCAAATGTGCTCAATATGAGAAGGCTTGGAATAAACACTCCTATTCAAAACAACACAAAAATAAAATACAACTCAGTCAAAACACGAGGAAAGTCTAACATCAAAAATACCCCCAACCTTGAAAATGGCTAAAGAAGTGGCCGAAAGCACGTGGGACAATGACAATTATGGAAAACTTTTGTACTCTCTTACTCTTACACACCTATGATAGCTGTCATCTTGCCAGATGGGTATGACCATTACTGACTTTTAAAAAAATTCTTTTCTACATAAATACACCACTTATGAGACTGACAATGACTCATGAAGCCTGCTAGGGTTTTGCATTATTTGTTGCAGATGGTACATACACACTTGCCTGGAGGTGGTGACAGTGCTGGATGAATTTTGGTGTGTGTGTGTGTATATATATATATATATATATATATATATATATATATATATATTTCTCCTTTCATATCACCCCAAAAAGGCCGGAGGCCACTATCACACAAGGGGTTAAAGAAGGGTTGGAGGAAGAGCAGATAGGAGTGGCAAGGGAGGGGATGTGGAGAAAGAGAAAGACAGTGGGTCGATCAAGGCAAGGGGGCCACAAAAGATCCGGAGCGAGAGCAGATAGGAATGAGAAATGAAAGCATGTGGAGAAGGGAAGTGTATAGATCAAGGCAACTGGAGATGTCGATTGACGCTACACTTATATATATATATATATATATATGTATATGTGTGTGTGTGTGTGTGTGTGTGTGTGTGTGTGTGTGTGTTTAAATGAGTTCTAATGGATAAATTTTCACTTAAAACTATCATAAAAAATGCACTAACCCAGTTGCCTCAAACAAAAAAATTAAATTATCTATTACAAAAAATTTAAAACAGGTAACGTTATGCTCAAAAATAACACTGCTGCTAAATCAAAACTAGATTGAATGAACATTATTTAAGAATTCAAAAACACTTTAAGGAACTGTGTTCCTGACCAAAATAAACTCATAAATAATTACATTGGTCACACTACTACATGCCTATCCAGACAACTTACATTAAACCTATC
>OZ038478.1:36357262-36362262 GCA_964036315.1 Acanthosepion esculentum | reverse complement strand
AGGCTACTGGTGGTGACGGAATACCAGCCATTGTCCTGAAGAAATGCGCACCTTAACTGGCGCCTGCCCTCTCTAAATTGTACAACCGCTGCCTCAAGGAGTCCTGTTTTCCTGACTGCTGGAAGTCCTCAACCATTGTCCCTGTCTTTAAGAACTCTGATGACCCCTCCGACCCTTCCAATTACCGTCCTATCAGTCTCCTACCCCTCTTCGGCAAAGTCTTCGAGGCCATTATCAATGCCGAAGTGATTAATCACCTGATATCCCACGATCTACTCTCAGACAAGCAGTATGGTTTCCACTTTGCCCGATCTACTGCCGATGTGCTGACGGCCATCAATGAATTTGTCTACCAAGCTATCCATAACAACGGTGAAGCTCGTGCCGTGGCCCTTGACATCTCCAAAGCATTCGATAGAGTCTGGCATGCCGGCCTTCTCCGCAAGCTCCAGGGTTATGGTATCACAGGTCGATTGTTTGACCTAATACAACCATTCCTGTCAAACCGGGATTTGAAGATTGTTCTTAGTGGATTCATCTCCAGATCCTATCCCGCTAACGCAGGTGTTCGTCAAGGCTCCATCCTAGGCCCTACTCTGTTCCTCATATTTATAAACAACCTTCCTGACGCCATAGACTCCCAAGTCGGCATCTACGCTGACGACACCACTATTTACTCCTGCCTCAAACACAAATCTAGTGAGGTGGACAAAGCTAACCTGGCAGCTCAAATTGAAAAGGACCTCCAATCGGTTGTGATCTGGGGTGAGAAATGGATAGTTAACTTTAACGCCTCTAAAACAAAACTGCTCTCTATCAACCACCACAAGGATCCATCCCTGCATCCCATTAGAATGTCTGATGACCAACTTCTCGAGAGCTCCTCCCTGCGGCTGCTCGGCCTCACGCTGTCTGCTGATCTAATATGGAACAAATACATCGAGTCAGTTGCATCAGCCACCGCAAAGAAAATTGGTTCTCTGTGCCAAGCCAGGAAATTTTTCTCCCCTGAATCGATCCTTCAAGTCTATAAATCGACCATTCACCATTGCATGGAGTATTGCTGCCATGGTCTGGGGCCCCTGCTGTTTGCCTCGGGGTTCTTGATAAGATCCAGAGACGGATAGGCAACGTGATTGGCCCTGATCTGTCATCTCGTCTGCAGTCGCTCTCTCACAGACGCGATGTTGCCTCGCTCTGCCTTTTTTACAAGTACTTCCACGGTAATTGCTCTGAGGAGTTGCGTTCGCTTGTCCCCAGGCCTCGTGAATTTAAATGCCCCCACGTGGCTGGCATCCTGCTCCCACCCCTACACCGTGGAAACTGTTAGATGTAGACGTCTCTTCTACCCCAAAAGCTTCATGTCTCGCACATCTCACCTATGGAACTCCCTTCCCTATTACTGTTTCCCTGACAAATACAATCTCCAACGGTTTAAGTGTAGCGTCAATCAACATCTCCAGTTGCCTTGATCTATCCACTTCCCTTCTCCACATCCTTTCATTTTTCATTCCTATCTGCTCTCGCTCCGGATCTTCTGTGGCCCCCTTGTCTTGATCGACCCACTGTCTTTCTCTTTCACCACGTCCCCTCCCTTGCCACTCCTATCTGCTCTTCCTCCAACCCTTCTTTAACCCCTTGCGTGATAGTGGCCTCCGGCCTTGCTTGGGGTGATATGATTAAAAAAAAAAAAAATATCAATGTGTATATATATATATATATATATATATATATATGTGTGTGTGTATGTATGTATGTATGTATGTATATATATGTCTGTGTATATATAAATATATATGTATATATATATATGTGTGTGTGTGTATATATATATATATATATATGCATGTATGTATGTGTATATATATGTATATATGTATGTGTATACATATATGTATGTGTATATATATATGTATATATATATGTGTCTGTGTGCAATCTGTGAAGTTAACCTTGAAGATAGGATATGTAATGTAGACCTGTTTAACAGGTGTAATATTGGAGGAATCGAGACTTTTCTCATACAGTCTCAGTTATAGTGGACTGGTCATGTCTTGACAGGATACTAATGTACAGCCTGTTAGATCAGGGCTACATGAAAGTAGGATGCCCATGGTTAAGATACAAAGACAAGCTGAAAAGCAAGTTGTCAGCAGTCAATATACCACATAGCACCCTTGAGCGCTTTGCCTTGGAGCGGGTAGAATGGAGATCAACGTGTTTTAGTGGACTCATCAGTTTTCAATCTGCTTCTCTGAATGATCTTCAAGAAGCGAGAGCAAAATTTAAAAGGTCAGCCAATCTAACAGTGATCTCATATCACAATCCTCACACTTGCTCCACATGTGGCCTCCTTTGTAAATCACTAGTGGGTCTTAAATGCCACTTAAGATTATCACACAAAATTTCATAACTGAATCAACTAAGCTGTCAGATCCTCATACGTAGAAACCGATGGGAGAGTCCATTATATATATGTGTATATATATGTATGTGTGTGCGTATATATATACATATATGTGCGTGTGCATACATATGTTTGTGTATATATATATCTATACATACATATATATATATTCATATATGCATATGTATATAGACATATATATGTATACATCCATAGATATACATATATACATACATATATATATTCATATATGCATACATATATATATACATATATATATACATATATATGTATACATTCATATATATGTATGTATATATATATATATATATATATATATATATATATATATATATATATATATATATATGCATACATACGTAGTTTACGTATACATATATACATACATAAATACATATACATACATATATAATCATATAAATTACCTGATGATCTGCTGCATCTTCACAGATGATGGCCGCCTAATCACGTTTCCTCCCTACCTCTTTTGTGCATCACACTTGCCAGGACAGCTTTGGACTTGCATGACTTGTTGCACAAGTGACAGATGAACAATGTGCTTCCCACGAACTTGATGGATACACACCATTGTATCAGATTCCTCTGCATCACCATGTACCTTTTCAGTCTGGAGCTGGTTGCGCATACCCTGTCACACAGCATGCAGTTTTGACACTCTGTGTCTGGGGAATGCCCAGGATGACCTTTTTTCTTCATGAAACTTCACACAATTCACCCTGGCAGACTTTGAAAGAAGTATGCACTGACAGCCCTAGATATCCTCATTGTATCCAGAATTCTCACGCATTTGAAGTTGCCGCTTCAGCTGTTTATGTTCCCGATGACATTCTTTGAAGGGTTGGCACCTGTCTCTTATTTGACTTCTCCATCCAGTTCTATCTAGTTAATTCCAATTGTTGAAGTCAAATGCCAGCTTTTTTAGGTTGTTTTTGATACAGTCCTTGTATCTTTTCGTTGGTCTGTGCTGAGAATGCTTTCCAATATTCAGCACACCATAAAATAATTGTTTTGGGAGTCTACTGTTATGGTGACCTATCTACACTAGAATGAACTCTTCCTCCTTCATAAATACTAACCTGCGAAACTTCCTAAGAGGCAGTCAGGACACAGTCTTTGACTGTGTGTGTCTTCTGTCAAATTCTCTGCTTTGGCAGAGAGGATCCCAGACAAAGCTTTGCCAAAGTTTTGTTCAGGGAGGTAGACAGATCACAAACTCACTTATGCGGGTTCTAAGGGAATATTTTTGGCCGAGCCTATGGGCTCGGAGAAACCAATGTTAAACTCGGCCTTGTGCCACATACATTCCTCGTAGGGAGACTGTTAAATATGGCAGTCGGACACAGTGTAACCTGACTGTTCGGATGGACACTTCTATCTGCTGACTAATAACACTTTTATTTTGCATATATGTTCTGTTATTTCAATACACTTGTGGGGGGGCTAATGGTGTTGGTAAGAAATGTTTCAGAAGGTTTTTGTCAAAGGTTGCGTTATGAAATTAACACTCCACATTTAATTTGCAAAGAAAACACGGAGAATAACAAAAGATGATTGAATGATCAACAAGAAAAATGTATATTGAAACAAGTATATATACAATGACAATAAAGATTAAGTCGTAAAATGTGATTTCCCTTGTATCGTGTGGAAATACAAATGTATGTTGTAAGAACTTTCTTTGTTTAAATTTGTTTAGAGTTTAAGAATGTTTGATGTTTGAATTTGAAAGTCAGATGTTTGTGCAGAAGAATGTTAAAGTTTTGAATAGTTCACTTGGCTTTGATAACAGGCAGTTCACTGTGTTGTGTGAATGTAGTTAATGTCTGTGTGTGTGTTTGAGTAGAAGATTGAGAATACACGTACGTGGTTATGGTTGTGAAATTTTATAATCTACCAAAGTTTCTTCCTTAAATTTCTGCTTTTGTTATACAAGTCAGGTAGGCTCCAGAACGAGCGCAGGAAGAATATTGAAGAAAGTGTCAATTTATGTGATTGGCTAAAAATTGACCAATTGTTGATTTTTTTACTATAACCAGTTTTGTGAGGCAAAACACGAGAAATTTTTATGCAGCTCGTGTGATGCGTAAATTGTCTTTAAAGAAAGTACTGTGTATTTTCTGTCCAATTACTGTTGAGTAATTTGTGGGCGTGGTGTGCGTAGGTGTCCACTACACACTTGTTCACTACCTACCTTCTTTCTGTGTCTTTCTTTCTGGCCCCTATGATGAGGATTTGTGAGAACCACCGGGATTAAATAGGAACTCTCCTAAAAACATGGGCAAGCGAGATTTTGTAGAAGAACTACATGTAATTGCCAACTTGTTTTAACAGTGGATTTACGAGAAATTTTTATTTTTATTTTTAGTCACAGTTTTTTTCATTTGAAAAGCATCTGGAAAAAACCAGAAAAGCAAAAACCAGAAAAAAAAAAGACAGTTATCATGGAGAATTTCAAAAGTAATTTTATTAGACCTTGTAAAGTAGCAGAATGAACAGCAAGAGAAGTGGCAAAAACAACTGCTCTCTTAATAGGAAAAATGGAAAATTTATT
>OZ038478.1:36309762-36349762 GCA_964036315.1 Acanthosepion esculentum | reverse complement strand
AAAAAAAGAAAACGAAGAAAAAAAAGAAAAAAAGAAAAAAGAAAAAAAGAAAAAAGAAAAAAAGAAAAAAGAAAAAAAGAAGAAAAAAAGAAAAAAGAAAAAAAGAAAAAAGAAAAAAAGAAAAAAGAAAAAAAGAAAAAAGAAAAAAAGAAAAAAGAAAAAAAGAAAAAAGAAAAAAGAAAAAAGAAAAAAGAAAAAAAGAAAAAAAAGAAAAAAAAGAAAAAAAAGAAAAAAAAGAAAAAAAAGAAAAAAAAGAAAAAAAAGAAAAAAAAGAAAAAAAAGAAAAAAAAGAAAAAAAGAAAAAAAAAGAAAAAAAAGAAAAAAAAGAAAAAAAAAGAAAAAAAAAGAAAAAAAAAGAAAAAAAAAGAAAAAAAAAGAAAAAAAAAAGGAAGAAAATTCCAGGATGTAGCCAACAAAATCTTGTCTATCAAACTTGACAACATCCAGTTCTTGATAATGACTGAAATGTTCAAAAGAAATCAAACAAAAAGATAATAAAAACATGAACTTTGGACAGTTTATCTGCAATTTTCATTTGGATGTACAAGTTATTCAAAAACTTGAAAAATACAACATAAAATTCAATAGAAAAACCTTACTGGCTAAATTCATCAAAACTTGTCTTCAAGAATTCCTGCTGCCTAAATATATTATATATACAGGAGTCCCTCAATTAATGCTGCTAATGTGTACATTGGTGACTATAAAAAATCAATTTTCAATTACTATGGTTAAACTGAAGATTGTTTTACTGCACTAATTGAGTATTATGTATTCACTAATCGAATAAAATTTTTAGTGCACTAATTGAAAATGCATTAATCAAATGTGCATTAATTGATGGAAGCCTATATATATATATATATATATATATATATATATATATATATACACACTATTTTGATCATTCAAACAGTTGTCCTCATCTTTATTTATATATTCACAACATTTCGTCTACTGTATGCTTCAGGCCTTCTTCAGGTGTGATACATGTTGAAATTTCAAATTAAACCCTTATTTAGTCCATGGGGGTAGATTGTTCTAATTCACTATGCCAGGCCTTTTTTGGATATCTCAGTTTGAGTTAATCTACCCCTGTAGACTAAATAAAGGGTTTGGTTCGAAATAACGATATATATCACCTGAAGAAGAATGGAGTGTAAAACAGCTGAAACATCATGATTATGGCAATAAAGATGAGGACAACAGTTTGAATGATGTATATAGTTACAATACCTCATTTCAGAAATATAGATAGATATGTATGTATACATTTATTTTTGTATTTACTCCCCTCGCCCCGCAATGAGGTCAGGTTGTGACACAAGGTCAGTTTAATGTAGGGACCATGAGCATGTACCTCTGGGCTAGGAACAAAAATTCCCTGAGCTCCAGCAACTGTTGGTTGCGCTGGCCTTGATGCATGCAACAATCCCTCATTCTAGTGCAATAAGAGGGTGCCGCCTCGGGCAGCTGTTCCCCAGGGCTGGCACCTCTCTATAATTGAGAGAGTCACACCTGAGAGATGATAATAAATGTAAATACATACATAATGGACTCTCCCATCGTTTGATGTATGAGGGCCCAGAAGCTCAGTCGTTACAACTGAGCAGCCAGACTGCCTGCACATATGATTTGATTACACTAGTGCAAGTGTGTGTAGAAGCAACCGTTTGTAAAAACTGAATACAGAGAAGAAAATTGGTGCACAAAGCATGTCACATGTATTTCCAAATGACCCTCCTAAGGCTTGTGAATGTGTGGGTGGTGTAATGGATATTGAGCTGGAATCAAAAATTAGAGAGCTTCTAAAATTAGAGAGATTCTAGTGAAATTCATTACATTCAACTTACGAAGCAAAAAACAATGGGATAGGTATGAATCCATAACTTTATCTCTACCTAGCTATGGGTGAAATAGTAAGAAAAATGGTTGGCAACCAGTTTAGAAGACAGACAACTCTGAGCAAATATATATATATATATCACAGATATAAAAGTGTGAAGCTTAATATTACTAGACATATTAAAAGCGAAGCAACCAGTTTCACTCCCGCTCTTCAGGCTTCAATGGGAGATTTAATTTAAATTAAAAACACTAGAAAATGTGCAATGAATAGGAAATGGGGAGGGAAAAAAAAATGAACACAAGGAGCTAGAGACAAATAACAGCGAGTCCCAACAAACACTCACGCTGTTTACATAGGGAAGGCTTGATAATTAGATTTCATCTAATGTTCGTAGTTGTTTTTTCTCAGCCGAGGTTCGTATAGCTTTTCAAACTCGGCCTATGTTTCGTTCTGGGTGTAAGGATGTTCTCCCTCCCCATCATATTAACTCTGTTATTTACAAATACATTTGTAGTTGTGGTGCCAACTATATAGGGAGAAGTAATCAACGCCTAGACATGAGAATTAAACAACATGTTTCCACCAAGATCAGGAATCACACCTTGTCGTTGAATGGATGTATCCCAAACACCTATGGTTCCGCCATATGCGAGCACCTCTTAAATAACAGAGAGTGTGCGGCTAACTTTAGTGTGGACGGGTTCACTGTGTTGTCCTAGTCACACTCTTTATTTCATCTCTAGGTGCTGGAGGCACTTTATATCGGATCCCGCAAACCCTCCCTGTGTAAACAGCGTGAATGTTTGTTGGGACTCGCTTTTATTTGTCTCTAGCTCCTTGTGTTCATTTTTTTCCTCCCCATTTCCTATTCATTGCACATTTTCTAGTGTTTTTAATTTAAATTAAATCTCCCATTGAAGCCTGAAGAGCGGGAGTGAAACTGGTTGCTTCGCTTTTAATATGTCTAGTAATATTAAGCTTCACACTTTTATTTCTGTGATTAAATTTTGTACCGACAAGAATATCTTTATTTACATATATATATATATATATATATATATATATATTAATGTATATGTCTAGTTTACATTTTGCTATATTGGTGCTCTTGGTCTGAATTTCCCATTGAGACTTGGGATTTAGGGTCAACATGCAGTGTTAATTCCTATGACCTCATTATTTATTTTTATCTCTGTCATATATATATATATATATATATGTGTGTGTGTGTGTGTCTGTGTGTGTGTGTGTGTATAAAATTCAGGTTTAACTAAATCTATAAAAAGACAATATGAATAATGACAAAAGGAAAACTTACCTTAGAAGACAAAAGACTCCTCTAAGATAAGTTTTTCTTTTTGCCTTTATATATATATATATATATATATATATATATATAACATACATTATTTACATTGTTTGGACTGCCATATTTAAGATGTTTTGGGCATTTTACCTTATGGCCTTCTTTAAGTGATTGGAATTATGAACTGAAACTTTTATTTCCCTTAGAAAATGAGGACATCAGTCCAAACAATGTAAATAATTACAATACCTCATCTCAGAAATAGAGACAGATTTTGAAGGTAAATATGGCAATAAAGATGAGGACATCAGTCTAAACAATGTAAATAATTACAATACCTCATCTCAGAAATAGAGACAGATTTTGAAGGTGAATATGGCAATAAAGATGAGGGCAACAGTTCAAACAATGTAAATAATGTAAATAATTACAATACCTCATCTCAGAAATATAGACAGATATATTTAATAAATATATATTTTTCCTCAGTGGTAGCATGACTTGGCTACTATTTTATTGACATCATCCAAGTGTATGTGTGTGTGTATGTGTGCCTGTGGATTTTTTAATATATCTTCCCAAATATTTTATCAGCATCCATGAACTGTTTGGCAATAATGATAATAATAACATCCAGTTATACCAGAAACATTTCTTATTTGTCTCATCTTTAAATTACATAAAGGTGTGTAGATTCTATTTGCAATCTGATTGGCACGTAAACCTAATCAGTCAGCCGTGAACTCAATCATGTAATTAATAATGACATACCTGTCATCTATTGATGATATAATCAAGTAGCTACAGCTTGCCATCTATGACCAGTAACAATTTCATATGGTCCATCAATTAAGAGCCAAGTCAAACATAAAGTGTGTGTTCGTGCAACCAATTAATCTACTTATATTACTGGTTGTATTTAGAATGACAGGAGGTCTGGTTGGAGCAGACAGCAAATGTGGCTTGAATCTCATAAGAAATAGCAAGGAATAAATAGGCATTAATCTGTGAATCAGCTTTGCTTTCTTAACTAACAAATTGGAAAAAAACTATATGATTTGAAGATAATAACAATAAAAAATCTATAATTTTTTAAATTTTTTTTCTTCCTTGTCCCTTCAGGATATAGGCAATCATGACTCTCTACAATATCCTTTTCATTAATATCTTCAAAATGCCATTTCTGCTTCGGAGAGATAGAGGAGTGGTTTTCTATTGCCTTCTTCATGTTCTGGAATTCAGAGATTTCCTTTACTTAGACTTCTAAAATGATAAAAATTAATAATTTTTGTTTCTGACAAATATCATGGCTTGAGGAAGTTTTAAGGAATTCTCAGTCCTATAGGGCAGTGTAATGCTGGATGATGAAGGCATTATACTTAACACCAGGAAGAGATAATTGAAATTTCTAGGACACATAATGAGGAAAGAGGGTTTGGGAAATTTGATACTTCCAGAGCAGACTGAAGGCAAAAGGGACAGAGGAAAACAATGTGTAAGCTACCTAGCAAGCTTGAGTAAATGCCTGGTGAAGAAAAGATTAGGAGAGATAACAAAATTTATTAAGATCTGCAAAGGACATGAAAATGTGGAGAGCTTTGATCTATATCCTAGCATATAGAAGAAGAAGAATCTACAAAACCATTCCACTTTCTACAAAAAATTCCCTATATTTTATGAGTAGACTAGTCTATTTATGATGATGTGTTCATAAAAAAATACATAAAGAAAAATTAATTATACTGTCTCAGTGTCATATCCAATAAAATAAATAAATGAAAATTAATTACAGTGTAAAAAATAATTATAATAAAATAATTATAATTATAATTAATTACTCTTTGTAAACCAATGAGAATCAACCCCATTTTTCTCCTCCACAAGCACAAACATGTGACATTCTCACTTTTGGAAAAACAGTTCATATGGATTGTTAGTTAACAGGTGCATTAATGAAAATTTCATCTCCTTTTTCTTTTTCAGGACATAATAGAAACATTTATCTTTTAGCACTCAACGAAAATTTGAGGAAAGAAAACCTCAGAATCTTCTTGTATTTTCTAACTAAATTATCTAGACACTCATTACACACATCTATAAAAAACATACGAGAAAGATTATATACACTTAGCTTATTCTTTATCTTATCTTTCTGTCAGATTCCAATTCATATTTGATCTACATTTGACCCCCTAACTCACAATTTTACTCAGTATTGCTTTTGTTTCTTGGGAGCATGATTAGATGAATTTAAACTGGCAATTTTATTTTTAAGGTAGGCAAATCAAAAATTGAGTTATTAACTTAATTTTTTTCAGTTAGTATGAGTGTGTGTGAGAGTTAAAAAAATATGATCCACATACAGTATGCATACATAAAAACATTTATGTGTATGCATATTTTTCTGACAAGATTTCTCAAATATTCAGGCTGGTAGATGTAGTTGGATAAAAAATACTGTTTAATAAAAAAAACAGAGCTTCTACTTGAATATGAGTATACATAAAAAATGTTTAAACAAAATAAATTAAAAATAACAATATGTCAGATTTAATCCATTTCCTATATATATATATATTAAAAAGAAGAGAGGTACCGTAAACTTTTTTGGTTGTAATGTGGATTTTTTTTTTTTTTTTAAATATTATCCTTTATTTTTCATAATTTTACTAAAATAATTTTTAAAAAAATCCACATTACAACCAAAAAAGTTTACGGTACCTCTCTTTTTAATATACACACTTTTCTCTCGTTGGAACCATTATAACCTCTTCATATATATATGTATGTATGTATGTATGTGTGTGTGTGTGTGTGTGTGTGTGTGTGTGTGTGTGTGTGTGTGTGTATGTATGTATGTATGTATTACTCCACAACCAGAAGAGCATTTTTCAACCAGCCCAAGAGGGATTAAGATAACTACTAATACACACAAAAGACAATGGTTAAAAGGTTTAATAGATAGAAAAATTAATTCCTTTAAATAATATGTGGAACTAAATATTCTTTGCCTGAGGAAGGTCATTAGAACTGAAATGTGTAGTGATATATACAGAATAAAATATATAAAAATAATCCACATTTTCATCACAAACATTTGTGGCTTTTTCTCTCTATAATATATATATATATATATATATATATATATATATATATATATATATATATAGTAACACAGTATTTTTAGAAATATTGAAAAATTCTAAAATTAAATGATAATACCATTGCATATATGCAATCTCAAGTTCTTAAGGAAAGTTAATGGCCTTTTAGTTAGTTTTTAAGCAAAGTTAATGGCCACGTAAATAGGAGTTGACTTTTTGAATAGTGAGAATCATGTCACAGGGTGACATCAGGGTTTTAGAGATGCTTAGGTGGGGCATGGCCCAAAAAAAGGATTAGGTACCACTGATTTAGATACAATAAATTTTACAAATACAAAACAAGAGGATCCAGGTTTTTCAGCAGGATGGGTTAGTTTGGTTTGTTTTACGCTATAACAACCTCAATTGGTTATTTAATGCCAGCAAGATTATAATTGCTGGTAATATTTTTTCTCAAAAATATATTGCTGGTAATAATTTTTTACAAAGCATTTCTGCTATTAAAACCTATTTTTACACTTTCATAGTGTTTTAACCACAGTTTGGGGGTTAACTATTTATCCATAGCTGGGACCTTAACAGGTGCTACCACTCTAGGTCAGAGTGGATTTGGGAACACCAGCAATTAAGAGGTGGTTACATACTCTTCAAAACCTCCTGATCAGAGACCTTGCTGTTGGATGTAGTTTATCATCTTACCCAGGATGTGGATGTAGTTTATCGTCATACCCAGGACAGAAGGATGACTTCCAAAGGGGAAAATTAGCAAGCATAGCTAAACATGCCTGCAATAAAATTATTTTTGTAAATAAACAATCTAATAAATAAATAGTGTTTATTATGTTTTATGTAAATTCTCAACAACAAAGAAAATATATAAATTCACTTTCATATGTTTTGGTTTTATTACAATTCTAATAATCAGTTTTTAAAACAATTGCCGGAAGAGTGATACTATTTAAAACACTAGTGGTGTTATGGTAAAGGATCAAGTAAATATGTAAGTATCATTATTGATTGCTTAATACTTTGTTTTTTCTTTACATTGAACAATAACCAAGGATCAACTTGTCAATGGTTCATTCTATGAAAAAGTAACAGTACTTTTTCTGGTATACCTATGTGTTTGTATCTATTTATTTGTGTGTGTTCCCTAAGGTTGCACCTTGAATACCATTAAAAAAATTCTTGGCTCATTGTGTAATAGAATCCTATTCATATGGGACCAAATATGAAAGACAATGGAAGCATGAACCACTGCTGTTATGACTGCAGTAAATGTGGTACCTCTATGACCCTGTGGGTTATGGAACTCATGGAGTCATAACACTATAAATGGTAAGATCAGATTTGAGTTGTAGATATATGTGACAGCATCAAGTGGATAATTGTGATGGGTTGATTTTGGATCAGGGAAAATCATTATCAGACAAAATGAAGTAATGATTATCTGTAAGACTAGGAAACCCATTCCTTAGTGTCCAATTTTGAGCTTAATTCTATTAAAATATTTTTTTGATGGTTGTTTGAAGACAAATGAGTTATAAGAGAATCAGATAAGCAATTTAAAACCTGCCATTTTGGGAGACAAAAAAATAAAATATCAAAAACAAATAAATAAAAGAATGAAAAAAATAAAACCTCTTTGTTTATAGCTGTATGGCGAGTTGAATGTTTTTTGAACAGTAAAAGAGTCAGCTTGAAGCTGTTTACAGAGATAGAAACAAAAAACTGGTGGTGAGGGTCATAAAACAAAAGATAATATAATAGAGAATGAAAAATATATATGGCTGGAAGATATTTAAAGAATGAAATTAAAACAGTGTAAAATCTTAAAAATAAAATCCTAAATCATGAAAAGGATATCAATAAAAAGCAACTTGCTATATAACTCCTGTTCTCTTTCTGACAATTTTTTTTAGTTCTTACTCTGAAAATATGTGTTCTATCACATGACTATTGTATTAGGATTGATGTGATATAAAATCATTCTATCATTGTTCCACTAATTCCACCAGAGCAGATTGGGAACACATCCCTTTTTATTCTTTTAAGAATTTGTAAATGAGTTTTCAGCCTGATACATCCCCATGACTGGTCAGATTACTGGGTGTAAGTGGGGGTTATTGTGACACCTCATCTAGATAGATTTCCAAGCAAAGTGAAAGAGCATGTATCTGGCCATTAGATTATGACTTTTGACATTGTACTAGCACAAAAAACAGCTTCTTGTTCTGAATAGTTTCATCTGCACAATTTCACTCACAAGGCAGCCCTGATTATGACTTATGCCAGACTCCAGCAAACAGAAGATTTCTGTCTATCCAATTTCTCTCAAAGGCTTGGGGATCAAACTGTGGGTATGGTTTTCAAGTACTTTCCGATAGTGCTGCATGCCGGGATCATCTCTCCAGAATGATATTAACAAGTAAACTCTTTAACTAATTTACCATAGTAGGATTTGAGCTAGTGTTTGCTTTGGTTGTTTACCAGCATATCAACTTCTTGTGTGTCATTCAATGCCAAAAATCTTATTTTCTTGTGAGGTTTGGTAATTTTTTTTTCAAAAATGTTTTGCTGGTAATTTTTTTTCTATGAAAATGTATTGCTGGTAACGTTTTCTAATGTATTTTTATATTTTCATGTTTGATCCCAGTTTGAGGGTTCCCTATTTGCCCATAGTTGGGACCCTAACAGGTGCTACCATGCTGGGTCCAGGTGAACAACAGAGGTGGTTCCATGCTCCTCAAAACCTCCTGATCAGAGGCTTTGCTGCCAGATGTAATTTATTGTCATACCCAGGACAATTGCACTTGTATCATAACTGTCTCACTTGTTAGCTATTATGGCATATGGGGGCTTATTTACTTATTTACTCAATTCAGCAAGGGAAGCAATGGAAATAATCAGCAGAGTACAACTAGAAGTTCCAGAAATTACAAACACACTGAGTGAGCCCTATCCACTCTTCCTTTTCTGTGGTCACAACCTTCCAGGCACAGCTACTCTCAATCCTTGCTGCAGAAGATACATGATCTGTCCTAGCAGCTTGACTTCAGATTTCTCACTCTTCATAGGAAGAAGTGAAAAAATATATCTTTGAGACACCTACCCAAAGAAGGACTAATCACAATCCTTGCTGGAGAAGATATGTAGCAGACCTAGCATTTTGACACTCAAATTTCTCATTCCTTGTGGGAAAAAGCAGAGAAACGTCTATGAAACATCTACTTGAAGGAAGAACTTTGTTAACTAGAAAACCCAACTTTTTACCCACAAAATACTACTATTTTACAGTCTCTTTCAACCACAAACAAAAGCTTTTAAACAGTAATCTCAAGCCTTGGGTTTTGTTCATTTCACTCTCACAGCTGAGCACACACATAAAACCAGGATAATTTCCTCCACTTGGGTCTCATGATGGGAACATTCACACTAACCACTCTGCCACATGCCTGTCATAAAATCATTAATATTTATTTGTTTCTTTTGATATTATATCTTTTTTCTGTTAATTTATTTTGATTGAAATAATAATAGCATGAAAAATGTCTCAGGAGTATTAATTGAGCAAATTTAAAACTTTTGCAGCCATTATTTTGGAGATGTGCAAATCAAATGCAAATGACATGAGCAAACAGAACATAAATATATAAAAAATACATACATATTACAAGCAGTATATACAATATTATATACATATATATTGTATATTTTCTTTCCAGCTAACAAAGAAGAAATAAACTAGTGAACATTACAGGCATATGGTAAACTGTTTAATGAACCAGCAAAAATAAATGGGACCAGAAGGAACAGTGAATACACATATCAAGAGCAAAGGAATGTAACTCTTCTAAGTGTGGTCGATTGTCTACAGAAGGACTTTTTCTTTGTGCAGTATCCCTCCAGGACATAGGCGATCAAAGTTCTCTACAATTTCATGTCCTTCATAGCTTTTAATAAATTTTTTTATTTGTTATTTCTCCTAAACCTTGTTGAACCATCCATTTACTCAAGCTCACTAAGTAGGCTATGCATTGTTTTCCTCTGTCTCTCTTGCTTTCAAATCCATCCTGTGAGTATCAGATTTTCCAAACCGTCTTTCCTCATTATGTCCATGAGAAATTTCAACTGTTCTTCCTGATGCTAAGCATAAGTTTCCTTTTTGTTTCCATTTTCTCTGAAACTTCACTGTTGCTCAGTGCATGGTATCTTCAGCATCCTTCTGTAGAACTAGATTTCTGTTTGCTTCAAGTCACTTCTTCATCTGTGAGGAGATTGTCCAGCATTCACTGTCGTATATGAGGACTGACATTACTGTAACATTTCAGTAATCTTTTCTTTTGTTCCTAACAAAATTTTTCTGTTTCTTAATACTCTGCTTAGCTTTTGGAAGGCATCTTTGGCTATCCCAATGTGCCTTCAGATTTCAGTGCCTTCTTGCGGTTGATAACGAATCATAATACTGATATATGATAAAATATTTAACTTGGACATCATAAAACAAAATATGAACAATAGAAGTATAAAAATTATTTACACTATTGACATTGTTCAGACTGTTGTCCTCATCTTTGTTGCCATAACCCAATGTTTCAGCTGTTGTATGCTCTGGCCTTCTTCAATCTACTCCAGTGGACAAAATAAAGGGGTCAGTTAGAAATTCCAATTACCTGAATAAGGCTGGAGAGTACAATGACTGTAACATCATGAATATGGTAAGATAGACGAGGACAACAGTCTTAACATTGTAAATAGTGTAAATAATTACAATACCTCATCTCAGAAATATTGACAGATATAAAAATAATATTTAAAAAATACATAACAGCATAAAAATAAACAAATACAACAAACAAAACTTTAAATCATGTGAAGAGGTGCTGAAAAATTCTTGTTTTTTAAAAAAATTCTGATGTTTGGTCATTTGATCAGATTTTGGGAAGTGGTTCAAACTAAGAGCTTTTCAGCACCCTCTTGTAAATTTAAATCAAATAAACTAAAAATTTTACCTATAAAAGCGAATATTGGATGAAGGGCAACAAATATTGAACAAAATCACAAATTCAAAATATAAAAACCTAAATAAAAACAAAAAAATTCTTAAAAATGAAAATAAAATGTAAAAAAAAATTATGTATAACACAAGGAAAACGATGAAATATAAAATAATTGTAATAAAATCAATAATGATAAATAATAAGTAATAACTATGGATTTCGTTAATCGGACTGACTTCCTCATCTTGGTTGCTTTCCTCACAACGTTTCGGCCGTCTGATCCTCCGGCCTTCTTCAGGTGCATCTCGAACTCGGGAACCGTCGGTCTGGAATTTCGAACCCAACCCTTTATTGTTAAGGGGGTACCATGTTCTCGTTCCATTAAGGCCATCGCTGCTGCTACTACTGCTTGACGCCATCGTTGCTGCTGCTGTTGCTTCTATTATCGTTGTCACCGCTCTTGTTTGTTGCTGCCACTGCCTTTGCTCGGGATTGAACTCAGAACATCGGGAGAACTTGCAATCACTGTTCCAACGTCCTAGTCGCCTCGGCCATGTGTCACTGGGACGATCGTGTATGAATTTTTGGTATATTTAAACCTAAGTTGTTATTCTAGGTTCTCTCTTATGATTAGGGGTGCCCAAATCGTGTTCAGTTCTATACTTGGTCTGCTCAGGAGGTTGCTATGTCCTAGCATGTGAGCTGTTTCTTTGAGTTTTCTCACTTTCCAGTGGGGCTCACTGTTTATTATTTTAACTTCATCCCAGAGAGGGCGATGGTCACCCTTTTCCTTCCATACATGGTAGGCTATACCCGACTTTTCCGTCTCCCCTCTAGTCACTGCTTTTCGATGTTCATCCACCCTTACTTTAAGGGGGCGGCATGTTTCGCCCTTGTAAACCTTGCCGCAGCTGCATGGGATGGAATATATGCAGTTCTTGGTCTGGTTCTTCTCTATGGGTGGCTTTACTCGGACTAGGTGTCTTCTCAGTGTTGATTCACTTTTGAATACCGTCCTGATGTTGTAAGGGGCACATACTTTTTGAATTTTTTTTGAATTTTTTCTGAGACGCCTCGCATGTATGGTAAGCAGACCGTTGGAGGTTTTTGCGAGTCATTTTCTTCCCTTACTCTATTGTTCCCTTTGGTGGACAGTATGCTATCGGGGTAGTTGTTACGTCGAAGGGTATTTTTTAGCCTGGTCATTTCTTGGTGGTACGTGTGGGAATCGCTACTTATTGTCTGTGCTCGATGTTGTAAACAGCGTACGATTCCATGTTTGACACTGTATGGGTGATGGGAGTTGAAGTTTAGGTATTGTCCGGTGAAAGTGGGTTTGCGATACACTGATGTCTTGAACCCACACTCTGTGCGTGTTATGAGAACATCCAGGAAGGCCAGTTGGTTATCTCTTTCCTTCTCCATTGTGAACTGTATGGATGGTCGTATTGTGTTCACATGCTCCAGTAGTACCTGGACGTCTTCCTGGTGAGGCCAGAGTAGGAAGGTGTCATCAACGTATCTGAGCCACATAGTTGGCTTTAAGGGAGCTGAACCTAAGGCCATGTCTTCGAAATATTCCATGTATATATTCGCCATTACCGGTGACAACGGCGAACCCATAGCCAAACCTTCCACTTGTCGATATATGTCAGTACCCATTCTGAAGTAGGAAGATTCCATGCAGAAGGTCAGCATTTCCATTATGTTTGGCAATGGTACACATGTGCGCTCTTGTATGGAAGGGTCCGCAGCTAGTTTGTCCCCAATTACTGTTAGTGCCTCACTTGTTGGTACTTTGGTGAACAGACTGACTACGTCGAGGCTAACCATCTGGTGTGAACTGATGGGTGCCTCTTTGATCAGTTCTGTGAAGTGGGCAGAATTCTTAACATGTGTTGCTGACTTGCCTGCCAATGGGTTTATTATATCCACAAGGTAGCGGCTCAGTGGATGTAATGCTGAGCCTCGGCAGCTCACTATAGGTCTTAGTGGAATACCGTCTTTGTGTATCTTGGGGAGACCGTACATGTGTGGTAGCTTACTGTAATGCTGGACCAGCTGTCTATACTTCGCTGGTGCGATGTCCTCCTTGTTCTTAGTTAGGATCTGTGACAGCTTCCTCTCAGTTTTCAGAGGGTTAAAAATACGAACAACAGTGGACTCAAGGAAGGCACGCAGAGTCACGGAAAGGGCAGGACACGCCCTCGTTCGAGAAAGAATACAACACACCCGTTGGAATAAACAGAAACTGGGGGACAAAATCTCTAACATCGTAACATCGTTCCTCAGTAAGGTAACACAAGAAGACGACAGGGTGAGAATCCAGTCCTACCTGGACAAATCGTACAGACAGGAATGTGAGAAGGTAAAAACACGCCAAATCCAGAAGCTCATGAAGCTGAAGGACCAGAGGAATAACATCACAAACCAACATGCGCCTGTGAAAGCAGTTGTCAACCTCAGTAGCCGCCAGCTAAGTCACTCAGAAGAAACAGTACTGAATAATGGTCTCAACTTCGCAACAACCACCAAATGCGTTCCATACTTAGACATAATAACTCACGTGGAGGAGGTAGCCTTGAGTATCCCCACGAGCCAAGGCGATGAGATAAGATGGAAAGTGAGACAAGTACTGGAGAAAGCCAAGCCACCCAAATCAAACATCACATGGGAAGATAAGCTGGCTATACGATCTCTACAGAGTGACAGCAGTATAATAATACTACCAGCAGACAAAGGCAACGCAACTGTGGTAATGGACATGTCGGAATACTCTGAGAAGATGGCAAGCCTAATTGCAGATGGTAGCTACGGTAAAATAAAGAAGGACCCAACTCTGAAAACTGAGAGGAAGCTGTCACAGATCCTAACTAAGAACAAGGAGGACATCGCACCAGCGAAGTATAGACAGCTGGTCCAGCATTACAGTAAGCTACCACACATGTACGGTCTCCCCAAGATACACAAAGACGGTATTCCACTAAGACCTATAGTGAGCTGCCGAGGCTCAGCATTACATCCACTGAGCCGCTACCTTGTGGATATAATAAACCCATTGGCAGGCAAGTCAGCAACACATGTTAAGAATTCTGCCCACTTCACAGAACTGATCAAAGAGGCACCCATCAGTTCACACCAGATGGTTAGCCTCGACGTAGTCAGTCTGTTCACCAAAGTACCAACAAGTGAGGCACTAACAGTAATTGGGGACAAACTAGCTGCGGACCCTTCCATACAAGAGCGCACATGTGTACCATTGCCAAACATAATGGAAATGCTGACCTTCTGCATGGAATCTTCCTACTTCAGAATGGGTACTGACATATATCGACAAGTGGAAGGTTTGGCTATGGGTTCGCCGTTGTCACCGGTAATGGCGAATATATACATGGAATATTTCAAAGACATGGCCTTAGGTTCAGCTCCCTTAAAGCCAACTATGTGGCTCAGATACGTTGATGACACCTTCCTACTCTGGCCTCACCAGGAAGACGTCCAGGTACTACTGGAGCATGTGAACACAATACGACCATCCATACAGTTCACAATGGAGAAGGAAAGAGATAACCAACTGGCCTTCCTGGATGTTCTCATAACACGCACAGAGTGTGGGTTCAAGACATCAGTGTATCGCAAACCCACTTTCACCGGACAATACCTAAACTTCAACTCCCATCACCCATACAGTGTCAAACATGGAATCGTACGCTGTTTACAACATCGAGCACAGACAATAAGTAGCGATTCCCACACGTACCACCAAGAAATGACCAGGCTAAAAAATACCCTTCGACGTAACAACTACCCCGATAGCATACTGTCCACCAAAGGGAACAATAGAGTAAGGGAAGAAAATGACTCGCAAAAACCTCCAACGGTCTGCTTACCATACATGCGAGGCGTCTCAGAAAAAATTCAAAAAAAATTCAAAAAGTATGTGCCCCTTACAACATCAGGACGGTATTCAAAAGTGAATCAACACTGAGAAGACACCTAGTCCGAGTAAAGCCACCCATAGAGAAGAACCAGACCAAGAACTGCATATATTCCATCCCATGCAGCTGCGGCAAGGTTTACAAGGGCGAAACATGCCGCCCCCTTAAAGTAAGGGTGGATGAACATCGAAAAGCAGTGAATAGAGGGGAGACGGAAAAGTCGGGTATAGCCTACCATGTATGGAAGGAAAAGGGTGACCATCGCCCTCTCTGGGATGAAGTTAAAATAATAAACAGTGAGCCCCACTGGAAAGTGAGAAAACTCAAAGAAACAGCTCACATGCTAGGACATAACAACCTCCTGTATGCATTTGGAGAGGTCTATGATTATTGTTGTTAAATATTAAGGCTGAAGGAAACTCTAGAAGAGAAAATGGCTTACCTCCTGGAACAAAATGCACTCATACATGTCTTGTGTGCAAGATATACATGAAAGAAAACATGGTTGATCAAAAAGCTACAATTTAAGAAGAATTTGATCTTTTTTCAGAGATTTTGTGGGATGAATTTGTGGCTTATGCAAATTTCTGAGCCTCAGTCAATTGATAAAATGAACATGAGCGAGAGAACATCAGAGAAGCCAGTTTCACGGTAGTCTCACCAATTGTGATTGAAAAAAGACAGGATACAACAGGTACACCAAACAGCCATACCTTTTTACTACAAAATAAGCTTGTAGGTAATCAATATTTGATTAACTAACAAAAATATGTGATTGATTTTGTCCTTATTTTGATGTTTATTCCCGTTATCAAATGAACGTCTTCAATATGAAAAAACATTAAAATGTTATGATCATGAGGAGACTGATAACATCTTTTTGATGCCTACAAGTTTGACTACAACCAGGTAATGCATAAAGAAAAAGAAAATCATTATGAATCACCTGAGCAAATTTGACTATAACCAGATAATGGATTGATCTAAAAGTTCTGTTCAAAACTATAAAAAGAATAGACACAAATTCTCTTCCACACTTTTATATGCTGCAATATTATGACAGCCTTGGGACTTGTAACCACTGGGAGAGGTTTCTTTCCACCAGCAAACCACCTACATAATTTCAAACAAAGCACATGGGCATCTCTCTTTCTTTCCCTCTCACACACACGTTATGGCTAAGTACATAAATATTTTTTTTTAACAATCTGTACACTGTAAAACATTGAGACTTGTCTCCACTAGGGGAGATTTCTTTCCCTCAGTAAACTGAATATTAATTTAAAATAATCCATGTGGACATTACACACACACACACACACACACACATTATGGCTAAGTACATAAATGTCTTTGTTCCTATCTGCACACATGTAAATATTGTTTTCTCTTTCTCTTCTTTTGTGGGGGATGTCTCTGCTTTATATAAATATGTCTAAAACTCCTGCATGTGTTGAATTAACTTATGCTGAAAATGATAAATTAGTGTATTTTGAAGCTCTTCATCCTCATTAGAAGAAAAATGGCAACTCCTCCCACTACAAAATGGTGACCAAAATCAACCTCATCCATTAAAATCCTTTTGTACATTTTTTACTAGAATATAGTTTAATTCTAATGAAGTTTCCACTATGATACCTAGACTTTATGAATTTAAGCGCTGTACTAGATTGGAAGCAAGGTCTCATCAATTCACAGTTTAATTGGTTAGGTGTAGGTTCTATGTTAACAGTTTCTTCTATCACACTTCTTATTTATGTAACTCTCTTCTGGCTCCTTGCTTTCCAGTCAACTTTGATCTTCAAAAATTTAAATGCAATGTTAGTCATTTTCTTCTCTCTTCTTAATTCTTATTCTTTTATTGTTCTCTCTCCTTAATAGTAGTTTTTCTCATAGTCTCTAGCACTCAACAACCTTTGCGTCTGAGTGGCTTTTTGCCTTGCTTAGGTGAAATGATTAAAATATATATATATATAAATATATATATATATCCATGGCATAATTGGAATTACATGTTACATCTGCAATATAGAAGATGAACTATTCAATTTTTCTATTTCTCTAATGGTAATCTTATCCTTTGGAAGAAAGCAAAGTCTTCATCATAATAACACTTAGATTTATTTCATGTTTAATTTGAGAATCACTTGTACAGTGTGTCCCAAAATTCACTAAGGGGTCTGAAAGTTTGATAAGTTTTTGCTTATTAATTTCTTTTAGTTTTCTTTCATATATTTTAAAAAAGGAAGCTTTGGAAATTAATCATGTAAAAATACATGACTAAAAAACGAACATAAGTAGTGAAATCTTTCTATCAAAACCAAGGAACAATAAGTGAAACTCAACAAGCATATTCTTGTTGCGATTACAGTGTGAGAGATTTTTCAACTTTTAAGAGTATAAGTTCAGTAAGTGACCTTCCATGAAGTGGCATACCCCATTCGGTTAGGATCAAAGAAATATTTGATCAAGTAAGGGAGAGTAATGAAGAAGATCTGAGCATATCAATTTGAAGACAGTCTTGATAGGTTTGGATCTCTCGGATGTCATTCTAATGAATTTTTAAATAAGTTAACCTGTTTACGTACAAAAAGATGCAACAAGATAGGGCAAAAGCTCATATGACAAGGGCCACAATCCAGATTTTCAAGCAAATTTTAGGGAGAAGAATAATTTCTTATGGTTGAGGCATAAACTGTGTACCACATTCCCCAGATCTGACAAGCCCAGATTTTTTTCCTATATGGCTATTACAAAGAAAAGGTTTATGTCAACTAGCCACAGACTCTCCAACAACTGAAGAACAATGTTTAGAGAGACATCTGAGCAGTAGATCCTGAAACACTGAGAGTTGTAAATGAAAATTTCTTAGAAAGGGCATGCTCTCATGAAACTGAAAATGCATGCCACTAAAAAGATATAATCTTTCACAACTAGTGTAAATTTATTTTCCATATCTACTCTATATAATACTATGGTATTGTGAATTAAAGATGAAAAATAGAAAAGTTATCAAATATCGTAACCACTTGGTTACTTTTGGGATACCCTGCATTGCTGACTCACTCTATTATAATAAGGGGTCTGAAAGTTATGCAGTCACCAAAACCACTGTTATCCTTGTGTTGGTATCCACCAAATCCTCTGAAACACTGAAGGCAGTGATAAAAAATTCCTTAGAAAGGTATGTTTGTGCAAAGCTGAAAATAGATACCACTAAAAAGATATAACTTTTAGGTAAGTGTAAATTTATTTACTTAGTGGTTTGGATACCTAAACTACCATATGAAATTTTTTTGGACAAAATTTGCACATTAGAATAACACAACTTTGAGTAGAAAATCTAGTAAAGGCACCAATAAACAAATTAAAATTAAAATCTCTGAAAACATTGTGGTTCAACATTTGAAGTTAAGAATGATCTGAGAAAATAATCCCAGATAACTTATTTTAAACATGCTTAATGAAAAAAAGCATATCCTCATTGCTATTATGGTGTGAAAGATTCTCCAACTTTTAAGAGTAAAAGTTCAGTAAGTGACCTTCCATGAAGTGGCATACCCCATTCGGTTAGGAACAAAGAAATATTTGATCAAGTAAGGGAGAGTAATGAAGAAGATCTGAGCATATCAATTTGAAGACAGTCTTGATAGGTTTGGATCTCTCGGATGTCATTCTAATGAATTTTTGAATAAGTCAACCTGTTTACGTACAACAAGATTCAACAAGATGGGGCAAAAGCTCATATGACAAGGCCCACAATCCAGCTTTTCAAGCAAATTTTGGGGATATCCTGCCAGAATATATAGTTTGGAACTGGCCATTTTTTTTTCTTTTCTTCTTCCTTTTATTCTGCTTTTTGAAGTGATATTGTGAATTAAAGTTAAAAAATAAAGGAGTTATTAAATTTTGAAATCCCTTGCTGACTTTTGGAACATCCTGTATATGAAGTAAATCTTTTTGTATCTGATTATTTCTTTTCTGATTTGATTTCATACTTAATTTAATATTCTACGTGTGTCAGGAAAACAGATGAGCTCGTGTTATCTTTGCCAGGCATACACATCATTGCAAATCTGATCTCATAGGAGAATTGATTCTCTTCTTTATCTCCTGCAAAGTTGATAAATAAGAAAATAAATAAGGTGAAGCTTTAATAACAATGACTTGATTAGTCTTATAGAAAATCTTTTATCAAAATGGTAAAGAGATCTTTTATTTATTTATTTATTTTGTTAAACACATTGTTTACTTATTTTTTAAATATACAAAGATATTTCAAAAGTATACGGAACTTTTATCATGGTGATAGGATAATATTTCTTTGAATCTACAACTGTATTTGATAACCTTTAGTACCTTTGTCATGCTCATAAAAACGCATAATTAAAAATTAATTATACTGTCACTTTGTTGTATCCATAAAAAATAAATAAAATTTAATTATAGTGTCAAAAATAATTATAATAAAATAATTATAATTAATTCACTCATTCTAAACAATTGAGAATTGACCACACTTTTTTCTTCTATACACACAAGCATGTGACATTCTTCCTATAGGACAAGCAGTTCACATGGACAGGTTGTCAACATGTACATCAGCAAAAATTTCTTCTCTTTTTCCTTTTTCAGGACATAATAATAGCATTTATCTTTTAGTACTCAACTAAAATTTGAGGTAAGAAAAACACAGAAACCTATTGTATTTTCTAATTAAAACTATTTCTTAACAGAAATTTGTCCAGAAATACCATAACCTTTCAACTTTTGAAGAAGACCAGTAATGCAAAACCCTGTCAAATGCCTTCAGTATATATATATATATATATATATATATATATATATATATATTGCTTGAGTTAGCTCTTATATATTTTGATCTAAGAAATTTAATGTTGAATGAAATTACTATATTATTTTTTATTTTGCAGTAATTTATTTTCATTCATTTTTTAGAATAAAGAAATTTTATGAAACATATTTAACAGTAAGTAACAGGTACAATAATACATAATAACAAAATCCCTAAGATTTTTTATATGTATCAGTTTAAGCATCTACTAGTTCCTTTATTAAAAAAAGAAATTAGGAAAAGTATATGAAATCACTGAAAGAATGGTAACGTTTTGACGTCTCTAGATAGTCCATAAATTCTTGTCTGTAATTTTGAAAGACTTCTTGTCAGAAATGATAACAGAGAAAAAAAGAATCCACATTTATTTAATCTCATCAAAGATTTAGTTTAAAAAGAAAAGAAAGATCTTTGCATCAGAAAAGAAGTGATAAATTATCATTTATAGTAGTGCAACATTTATTTTCTATAAAGCATGAAAAAAAATAATAACTCAAGCATATCAGCCAATCCAGACAAGGTCAGATCTTGTAGTCATAGATAAGAAGAAAAATGTACTAGATAGTGCATCATGCTGTTCTGGTAAACTTGAAGGATAGGGAATAGATGAATAAATATCTCAACTCCTCAGCAAGCTGAGGAAGATGTAAAAAAAGAAGGCAATTTTTGTGCCAATCATTATTAGAGCACTTGGAATGGTCTTAATGAGAAAAAGGATGGAGGATCCAGAAATATATCAAGACCATCTAAATGGCAGGAAATATGTCAAGACCATCCAGATGACAGGAAATATTTTAAGACCATCTGGATGACAGGAAATATGTCAAGACAATCCAGATGACAGTATGACTGAAAACAAATAGACTACTAAGAAGATTGCTGAAGTGTTGAGTAAACTTCCTGTCTGTTTTTCTAGTGTAAACCACCATTAATCAGTAGATACAAATAATAATAATAATGATATTTGGAGAAGAGTGTGATTTCAGTAAGGAAAAAGAAAAGAAAAAGTGTTTGACAATGTTCAACAATATTGAAATATTGTTGAACATTGTCAAACACTGTGTCTTTTCTTTTCTTAATTCATGCTCCTCTCTAAGTGTTGAAAAATGTTGGAAGAATTATGTCAATCATTTTGTTTAATAATAATATTTTAATGCTACACCAGAAATGGCTTTCAGGGCTCCTGATCTTAATTGATTGGTGGTGTTAACATATATGGTAAATTAAGAAAAGCAACAGTAAATATGCAGTTCAGTACCACAGATTTACTTGTCTGTTACTTGATCATAACCATGTCTTCTAGAGGCTGGCACACTGGGGATCATGAATAGGGATAGTGGGGAAGCAGCACAGCCAAATGTCAAGAGAGTTGGGTTTTTTTTAAAAATTTATAGATGAGGCTTTTGGTCGTTACATCTAAATGCTTGGGAAGTCCCTTAATCAGTCACTGAGCAGAATGGGTTATTCATCTTGAGGGTATCTCTAAACCTGCAAGTTTATGTGCTATTTTTATCACAACCTGTCACCATATTATGCACATTTGACCGGAATACATGTACCTGGTATATTTTTATCAGACTGGGTGCTATGCGTATGTTGGGCTTTGTATATTTGCTCTCTTACCAGTTCTCAGAGAAAAGATCACCTTCTTTGAATCTTGTGAACTGATGCTACAGAATCACAAACAAAGAACTCTAACGGAAATCACATCACTTGATGACTTTCAATGATAGCAATAACTAACATGGATAGCACAGGTTTTTCAAAGAGAAAATAATGACATAAGAAATATGTTGAAGTTCCACACTATTTCAAACAAAAGATTACTGGAAAAAAAGATAATTAATGGATTTGAGAATTCTATTTTTACTGAAAAATTATTTTAACAGAAATGTTTGGTAAATTTCAATTGAAAGTCACATTGGCTGCTTGGTCAATGAATGCCAAATGTTGCCTGATATTACCATTGAAGATGAGAACAGATACTATACATTGATCCCAGCTCAGAGACCAAGGTTTGAAGGAAAATACAACACATGTAGCACTGCTTTCTCAGACAAGGAAACAGCTATTTTTTTAATCATTTCACCACATGCAAGGCAGTAAAGCCACTAGGATGCAAGGGGTTACTGAGTATGAAAGAATAATAAAAGAGAAATATCTACCCAATTCAACTGTAAATAGATAAGACAGTGTTGTCGAGCTAGTATTGCACTTAAATTCATAAAGTCTAGGTACCATAGTGATGAGTTCATCCAAACAATTACCACGAAAATATTTATAGAAAAGGTAGGAAATTGACTGAAACCAATATGCCAGGTCAGGACTGATAATATTTTTTGTTCTTCTTTTGATTTTATCAAGAATCTCTAAATATATAGCAGAAGCACCAACTATTACTATTGTTAATTAATTCAGTTATTTCTCCTCTCCAAACTTAATGGATGACTTCAAGCAGCAGCAGGCTTGTCCCCCTTCCTTCCAGCTTGCATTTGCCCAATAAAACAATTATAACATTTAGCTTCTGATACCTGGGGAATCTTTACCACATTTACTTCTGAAGTCTGGAGAGTCTATGTAACTTCAACTTCTGTGAACAGTAACTAATTTCAACTGGATTTTTCGTTACTCAATCATATTTACAATATTTGTCCCCCACTTTGTTAGCATGCACTTCTCTCACTCAATAATAGTAAATAATAGTCTTTTGTAATATGATCACATGTAAAAAAAAATTGTTAGTCACGCTACTTAGGTTTTATAACCATGGCTGTTAAATAGAAATAATTCATTTTTGCAATATAATCTTGACTAAAAGGTAACAAGTGTGTTTAGTATTGTCTATATTTTCTTTCATTCTTATTTTTATTTCCTATATAGTGGAGTAATGGATAGTAGTGTGGACTGAGGAATCGGAGAGCTGAGTCTGAATTGCAGTCAAATCCATTACATTCACTTTTTTTAAAAAAAACTTTTCACCCCAAGCAAGGCTGGAAGCCACTAGCACGCAAGGGGTTACAGAAGGTTTGGCGGAAGAGCAGATAGGAGTGGTAAAGGAGAGGATGTGGAGAAAGATAGTGGATCGATCAAGACAAGGGGGTTACAGAAGATTTGGAGCGAGAGCAGATAGGAATGAATGGGGAAAGGATGTGGAGAACGGAAGTGGATAGAAAAAGGGGAGTGGATAGAACAAGGCAACTGGAGATGTCGATTGACGTTACACTTAAATAGTTGGAGATTATATTTGTCAGGGAAAGTAAGGAAGGGAGTTCCACAGGCGAGATATGAAGCTATTGGAGTAGAAGATACGTCTACATCTAACAGTTTCAACGGTGACATGCTAAAACCCTTGGGAAAGGTATGAATCCTCTTCTTCTCCCCCCAGCTATGGCTAAATAGCAGGGCAGACTGAGTTCTATCACCTTGGATGGCAACTGGTCTACTGCAGAAAGAAATGGCAACCTACTGCAGGAAAAAACTGCCTCGTCAGTCATGTATAAAAAGATACGATTGCCTAAGCATCTATCATGCATGGCACATAACTGACTAACTGATAACAACACTTAGGCTGTTATCACCTATGAATATATTTTTGATAATGTCATCTTTATGAATTTGTTCAGAAAGACTTGACACCAGCATATTTTATATATCATGTCCCTTCATGGTGTGTTCTCCACAACTTCTTATACTTTGTAGCTCTAAGTGATGTTTTTTTCACTTACTATCCATCCCAGTCACTGTTTTGCAATCCATTTACATAAGTAAATATGTTAGTTAAGTTGGTTACTTACTGTTTCCCTATGCCCCTCTTGCCTTCAGTGAGTTTCAAATTCTCTAAGTCCTCTTACTCACATGATGGATTGAATACAAGAGGGACAGAGTAAAACAATGCATAGCCTACTTGTGTAAATGGATGAGAGAACAGTGTTTTGGAGAGATAATGAAAAGAAAAAAAAATTATTAAGAGCCAAGAAGAACAGGAACTTGTGGAGAGCTATGATTGTCAACGTCCTGAAGGGACATGGCACATGGGAGAAGTCCAAATTAAAAAAAGCAAGTATTTCCTCTGAGAAATTCAGGCAATTTTCTATGTGCCCTCTTCAGGACATAGGCGAGCATGGCTTTCCACAATTTTCTGTCCTTTGTAGATCTTAATAAATTTAGTCTTTTTGTTATCTTGCTGAAACCTTATTCTGCCATCTATTTACTCAAGCTTCAATGTTTTTCTCTGTTCCTCCTCTCTTCAATCTGTCCAATCAGATTTTCCAAGCTCTCTTTCCTCATTATGTACACTAGAAATTTGAACTGCCTCTTCCTGATGTTAAGTATATGTTTCCATTTTCTCTAAAACTTTTTGTTGCTCACATGTTTGGTCAATGGTATCCTCAGCATTCTCACGTAGAACCACATTTTTGTTGAGTTAGAAGATTTATTTTACCTTTGTGTTTTGTATTTTTATAGAGTAAAATTATTGCCAAAAAAGTGACACTTTTGGCAGCATATTTTAAGAATGACATTTCTTACAGAACTTCAGTGTTTGGTGGGGGTGCTGATTAAATGAGAATACAAGACTTGAATCTTCATTACTTAACATTTTATTCACTCCAATATTTCATCAGTTTCTTTCCATCAGTCTGTGGCATGCACACCTCCATTGTCGCCCCCCCCCATCTAACAGGCAGAATTTTCTGTCTGTCATGTGTAATAGACTGCTTAAGACTGCCTTGTTTATTTATCTATCTATCTATCCATCATGGTACCTAGATTTTATGAATTTAAGTGCAGTACTAGATTGGTGGCAAGGTCTCATCATTTTATGATGTAGGTAGATGTAACCATAAGTTTTATGCTAACAGTTTCTTTTATTGAACTTCTCCCTTGTGGAACTCTCTTCTGGCTTCACAGTCAACTTTGAGTTTTAAAAATTTAAATGCAATGACAATTGTTATCTTCTGTGTTCTTAATTCTTGTTCTTTTATTATTCTCTCTACTTAATAGTAGTTTTCTTTATTTCTCATACTCTCTAACATTCAGTAACCTCTTAAATCTTAGTGACTTTATTGCCTTGCTTGGGGTGAAATGATATCATCACCAGAAATGTATGTAGTATGGCAGTAAAAAAAAATAAAAAAATTAGTGAATATTCACCTCACAGAGAAAACTTCATCCAAATGTTTTCTATAAAACATGATTCCTCTTACCATACAGCTGACAGTGGAACATAAAACAAAATGTCTTGTAAACAGGAATGTTTTTTCTTGAAGGTAATTAAATGGCTTCGTATAGTTCTGCTATGAGACAGAGATTATTGGCTCTGTGTCAGTTTTCATTTTAATTAAACTTTCTTGGTGATTACAAATTATTTCAGGCTTTGGTTCTTTCTTTTCAAAGCCTTGCCCTCATACCCCACCATACCTAGCAACATGCTTGTTCACCACTTCAAAAGTAGTTTTCCACACAATCTACTGACGAAAGGATTATTTTATTAGATCTGACACTTCAGGGAAATTAGCAACATTGGAAAAAATGCTCAACAAATAATCACTTTACACATTTGGGGAAACTGCGTCATTTCATGTTACCCAGTTTGGAAAATGTCTTTTTCCCCCCCATACATTTAAAAATAAACTTAATATCTCTGACTTGGTCAATGTTGCTGAAATAATCAGGTGTCATGCTGTATATCAGAGTCACAATGAAAATACAGATATGTGATTTAAGATTATGAAAACTATTAAAAAATATTTGGAAATACACAATCATTATGGAGAAACTGATGTGTCATGGAAACACTAATAATTTGAAGCATTTTTATTAGTTTTGAAAATAATGACTGTCTAGGAAGATTGTTGATATGTAAACACTTTCAAATGTTTATTAACAGTGTGACTGTTTAATGGCTACAAAACTAACTGTAAAATTTATGATTTAATATTTTGGAAAGCAAAGAAGAAAACGAACTGGAAATATATGACTTACTATGCTGTAGTCTTAAATTTCAAAATTGGAAACTCCCATAACAACAACTGTTACTAGATAAAATACCGATACTATAAAAATGCACATTCTAATACTATAGTTGAGTTAGTTGATTTTGTGGCATATCAACACTTCTATAGGTTATTTAATACTGAAATCTAAATATTTTGAACACAATTTTATGGCTTCAACTACACGTACAATGTATTGATGGTCATTTTGCTTCGACTAAATATATTTTGAATGCATTTGTATGCCTTCAGCTACAGATAAAATGTACTAGTGATCATTTTGCTTTAAAATTGTATTGTTGGTAATTTCACTATAAATATGTATTGCTGGTAATTTTTTTATATAAAAAGGTATTGCTGGTATTTTTACAATAAAAATGTATTTTTATATTTTCATAGTGTTTTGTTTTCGTTTGGAGGTTCACTATTTGCTCATAGCTGGGATTCTAACAGGTGCTACCACCTCGGGTTAGAGGGACCCAGAAACAACAGCAATTAAGAGGTGGTTCCACACTCATCAAAACTTCAAATTTCCAAGAAGAGATGCTTTGCTGCCAGATATAGTTTATTGTCATACCCAGGACTATGCAATACTATAAAAATATCCAATATTGATACTAAGAAAATGTACAATACTAATACACTTATGTGACTTTCAAACACCTTTGGTTCCAGAGCCAAACTGGATTATCTGTTTTTCCAGTCCAACAGAAATCACTTAATAACAATTCAATAATGTATCTCTGACCTGGTCAGTATATATCTTTTGTATCTTTTCAGAACCACCGTTTTGAAATTATATTAAACTCATACCTCCCACGGCTTAACCTGCGAATTAACCTGACAACTTCATGAAATTTAAATGCTTGCTCGTAACTTTACCGAGATTAGATTTGCCAAAGCATCAAATGACAAAATTGGTGCTGTATTTTTATATAGTGAAATACTAAATAATTAAGTAAATATTTACACATATATTAGTAAAATGCTTTTTTCATGGGTAGAAAGAAATTGCTATGTTTAAACTTTACAACAACAACAGACATACTAGCAAATTTCAAAACTTTACAACAACAACAGACATACTAGCAAATTTCAAAATGGACTGATAGCTTTTGAAATTATTTTCCATAAGTGGAAATCTCTCATAAAAATGAATTTCCAAATATTTTTTTTTTTACAGTAAAGTTCACCTTTTAAAGGCCTGGGGGCCACTTGAGGTAGTGTTATATTAGGAGGCAATTTGTATGGATAGAAGTGGAATATAACAGTAAACCCTAGTCTTGAACAATTTTGCATTCTGGGATAATGCCAATTATCCGAAAAAATTATGGTAGTCAGGCTGAAATGAAAGCCTTTCAATGTAGCTATCATAATAATGTATGCATTGACAGCACAAAGTAAGGAAGAAGAAATTGAATCTTTCTACTTCATGCTAGACAATGCCAAGGCTCATTGCAAACTGCAAGAAGTCATCATTATCATGGGAGATCTAAATGCCAAAGTAGGCAGGAAGAGAGAGCAGGGGATATAGCCAGAAAATTTGGACTAGGAACCTGTAATGAATGTGGAGAAAAATGGATCCAATGGTACATGGCCAATGACATGGTTCCAAGAACATCTGAGACGATTATGGACATGGAGGAGAAACTAAAAACCAAATTGACTATATAACTATCAACAAAAGATTTAGGAATGCAATGGTTCACTGCAAAACCTTACCCAAGTGACAACTGCAAAAGCGATCATCACCCTGTTATATGTAAACTAAGAGTGAAACTAGGGAAACTGAAGAAGCCTAATGCAACACCCAAATTGCAATACAACAAACTCCTGAGCGACTCGCACCTGAAATAAAAATATATGGACAGTGTGAAAAGAAGATACGAGGAACACAATGGAAATTGGAACTCCAAATTGGATGCACTAAGAGAAGCTTTAGTAACGTCAGCAAACGATATCATCCCAAAGGAGAATGGATGAAGAAGAAAAAACAAATGAATGACTGATGAGATTCTCGACATGATGTAAAGGAGAAAGGAGACAAAAACTCTGCCAAGATACGGAACAGAGTACAGAAAGCTTCTTTCATTCTGTGTGCTGTGTTCTTTCAGGATGTAAGTGATCATGGCTCTCCACCTCCCTCTATCCTTTGCAGCTCTCAACAATTTCCTTCCCTCTGCCACCTCCCCAGACCACGTTCTGTCATCCACTTGTTTAAGGCCACAAGGTATGTCATGCAGTGTTTTCCCTTGTCTCTCTTTCCCTCTATTCGACCCATGAGTATCAGATTCTCCAGGCCCTCCTTCCTCATTATGTGTCCTAGAAACTTCAGCTGCTGATGTTAGGTATAAGCCTCCTCCTTGTTTGCATCCTCTCTAAGACCTCATCAATGCTCATATGCTCAGTCCATGATATACTTAGCATCCTACTGTAGAACCACATCTCCGTCGCCTTGAGTCTCTCCTTCATCTTTGAGGAAATCGTCCAACATTTGCTGCCGTAAAGAAGGACAGATGTCACGTAACAGTTCAATATTCTTTTCTTGGTTATCAAAGAAATCTTTCTGTAAATTGCAAGACTCTGTCTAACTTTTGGAATGCATCCTTGGCCATCCCAATATGTCTGTGGATCTCAGTGTTGCATTTACCATCCACTCTCAGAACATTTCCCAGATAATTAAACTTCTGTGCCTGCTTGATTCAAGTGTTCCTGACCTGCAAATTGCATTTTGGGCTCATCCTTTTACTGATGACTGTGCATTCTGTCTTCTTGTAGTTTATGCTTAGTCCTTTCTTCTCACTCTGTCACTACCTTCTGTAGGAAGTTTTGTAATTTCTTTTCCGTATCTGCTATCAGTACTGTGTCATCTGCGTGTCTTCTGTTGTTAAGATTGTGGCCACCAATGCTAAATCCTAGTAGGGTTTCCAATTCCCTCAGTACTGCCTCACTGTATAGGTTGAACAGGATAAATGAGAAGATGCATCCTTGCCTTATGCCCCTTTCTATTTTGTATATTTGATGAACTCGTTCTCTATGTGCATGCATGCTGTTTGCTGCCAGCATAGGTTCTTGATTATTCTGATATCTTTCCCAAATATATCAAGGTTGCTGAGCAGTTCCAGCAGATCCTTGTGGCATACTTTGATACACGTCGTATGCGGCTTATTGATGAACATGTCTTCTGTTCTGTTAGTTCTGTTTGTGAATATCTCTTTTATTGGTAGTACTCAATCTTTCTATTTGTGTGCACTTTTCATTTAGCCATTCTTCTTTAGCTTGCCTACATTTGGTTCTTATTTCATTGTGTAATTTTCTGTACTCCATTCTAAATCTTGGCAGAGATTTCTGTCTTTTTTTCTATCATGTTGAGAATTTCGTCAGTCATCCATTCATTTTTTTCTTCTTTGTCTTGTCTCATTTGGGATGATATCGTTTGCTGATGTCACTAAATTGTCTCTTAGTGCATCACATTTTAAGTTTCCATTGTGTGCCTCATATCTTCTTTTCACATTGTCCATATATTTTTCTTTCAGGTTTGGGTCAATCAGGAGTTTGTTGTACTGCAGTTTGGGTGCTGCATTAGGCTTCTTCAATTACCGCAGTTTCACTCTTAGTTTACATATAAGAGGGCGATGATTGCTTCTGCAGTTGGCATTTGGGTAGGTTTTGCAGTGAATCCATTGCATTCCTGAATCTTTTGTTGATAGTTATATAATCAATTTGGTTTTTACTTTCTCCTACTGGGCTCCTCCATGTCCATAGTCATCTTGGATATTCTTGGAACCATGTGTTGGCTGTTACCTGGTCATTGGCTATGCACCATTGGATCCATTTTCCTTTGCATTCATTGCTGGTACCTAATCCAAACCTTCCTGCTATATCTCCTGCCTACTTTGGCATGTAGGTCTCCCATGATAATGATGACTTTCTGTGATTTGCATAGAGCCCTGGCACTATCCAGCATGGAGTTGAAAGATTTGATGTCTTCTTCCTTGCTTTGTGCCATCAGTGCATACATTACTGTAATAGCTATATTGAAAGGCTTCCCTTTCAGCTTCACTACCAGAATTCTTTTGGAAAGTTAGTGGTATCCTAGAATGCATTTCTTAAGTATGCTATCTAGTATTAGTCTTACTCCTTTGTCATTCTTCTCACTGCCTGCATTAACTATCCTTTGTTTGTCACTAACAAAATCACCATTGTTTGGTCATCTGGTTTCACATACACCTAGAATGTTGATGTTAAGTCTGTTCATCTTTTGTTTAATATTATCAAATTGACCACAGTTGTTCAGTGTCCGGATGTTCCATGTCCTGAGAGTTATTTTGTGTTTGATGTGAGCAGACACAGGATAATGGTCCAGTGACACCTGTCACTCATATTGTTCCTTTCTGGGCAAGGGGTCGCTTCTGTCGACTTTTATCTCCTTTACATCATTTATGTTACACAAAGAAATAAGGACCAAATTCAGGCAAGCTAAAGAAGACTGGTTAAACAAAAATATGTGCAGAAATATAGAGACTGAGTACAACCAACAAAGGAGATATGAATAAACAAATAAGGGAACTAACAGGACAGAAGACATTCTTGTCAACAGGCTGTATAAAATCAAAGGATGGAATGCTCATATTAGAGAAGGAAAAAATTCTATGTCAGAGCAAGTATATTGGAGAACACTTCCATGATGAAAGAGAACAAGCAGCAATACACAGAATTACTGATAAGCCTGAAATTCTAATAACTGAAGTAGTAGCTGCACTAGCGAAATTGAACAGAAACAAGGTGGCAGGGCCAGATGGAATTGTAACAGAAATGCTGACAGCCTGAGATGATTTTGGCATAGACAAGATTATGGAAATAATAAATTAAATCTGCAACAATGGGGATATACTGGAAGATCTCAGCAGATCTATTTTCATAGCACTGTCTAAGAAACCAAGTGCAAATGAATGTGAACTCCAACGAACAATCAGTCTAATGAGCCACATAACAAAACTCATCGTCCGTATTCTGATGAACAGAGCATGCAGCAGAATCAGACCGGAGATAGGACAAGAACACTGCAGGTTTGTTAAGTAAACTGGAACAAGGAACGCATTATTCATGCTCAGAATGTTATCAGAAAGAGAAATACAAATGCAGAAAGACATGCACCTATGCTTTATAGACTATGCAAAGGCGTTCGACAAACTACACCACAAGGATCTATTGGAACTGCTCAGCAACCTTGATATATTTGGGAAAGATATTAGAATAATCAAGAACCTATACTGGCAGCAAACAGCCTCCCTGTGGATAGAGAATGAGTTCAGCACATATACAAAAATAGAAAGGGGTGTAAGGCAAGGATGTGTCTTCTCACCATACTTATTCAATCTATCCAATGAGACAATTCTGAGAGTACTGGAAATCCTACCAGGATTCATCATTGGTGGCCACAATCTTAACAAAATAAGATGTACAGATGACACTGTGCTGACAGCAGACACGGAAAGGAAATTACAAAACTTCCTACAGAAACTAGCAAAAGGGGCGTGAAAGGAAAGGACAAAGCATAAACTACAAAATGACAGAATGCATGGTCATCAGTAAAAAGATGAGCCCAAAATGAGATTTACAGGTTCGGGGCAAAATCAAAACAGGTGCAGAATTTTAAATATCTGGGAAGTGTTCTGACAGAGGACAGTAAGTGTGATGCTGAGATCAAAGGATATATTGGGATGTCCAAAGCCATTTCAAAAGCTAGGCAGAGTATTACAAGACTAGAGGATTTTGTTGGTAACAAAGAAAAGAGTAGTGAACTGCTATGTAATATCTGTCCTCCTTTACGGTAGTGAATGTTGGACAATCTCCTCAAGGATGAAGAAGAGACTCAAGGCAACAGATGTGTGGTTCTACAGAAGGATGCTAAGGATACCATGGACTGAACATATGAGCAATGATGAGGTTTTGGAGAGGATGCAAACAAGGAGGAAGCTTATACTTAACATCAAGAAGTGGCAGTTGAAATTTCTGGGACACCTAATGAGAAAGGAGTGCTTGGAAAATCTGATACTCACAGATAGAGAGAAAGAGAGACAAGGAAAGCAACATGTGACATACCTAGTGGGCTTAAGCAAGTGGATGATGGAACAGGGTTTGGGAGAAGTAACAAAAGGACAAAACATATTGAGAGCTACAAGGGAGAGGAGGAAGTGGAGAGCCATGATCACCTATGTCCTGAAGGGACACAGTATATAAAAGAGTAAGAAGTGTATTTGGTTGCATATAAATCCCACCTCCATTTATATTTAACATTAAAATATTAACAAAGTAATGTGGGGAAAATGAAATAAAATCACTAAATTAAATTATAATAATGAATAAAAAAAATAGAAAACTAAATAGATTTTCCCATGATGCAAGTAATAAAGGAATCAGAAAAAGTTTTCAGTCATCTACACAATTTTATGACACCACTTCCAGAAATTGATTGAACTTTATTTCTCCACAGTTTCCCTATAAAAAAGAGAGTAAATGGTCCGTAGTAGAAACCAAAGTTTTTATACGCTTCTTAATTAATCATTTATATGTGAACATGTAGTGACCCACAATAAAAAAATTAAATGAAATAAAGTATATAAACAAAAATAAAAAGAATTTAAATTAAAGTAAGGCACTGGCTTTCCTTTCCAAACCATCTCTCTCTCTCTCTCTCTACTAATAGAATGTAACCCTCAAATAAAAAGAGAAAAAAGATGACTGAACCCAGCCAAAAAATGGTGGAAATTTGTTGAACCAAAGTTTAGCCATTTGTGGCTAAAAGCTACCAAAATTCAGAGAGGCTGCATGCATAACTTCTGCTATTGAAAAAAGAAAGGAATGCTGGAAAATAAAATAATTTTGGCCAATCAAAAAAATTAACACAAAGAGACTTTTGTTGTTAGCCAAAAACAAAGCTCATGCCAGTAATCTGGGAGCCTTGTCAAATGGATATACACTGACAGGCCTGAGGCAAAAGAGTAGAAGGGACTGCTAGAGAAACCTGAACAAGACAAGAGACTGTCAGGGAAACCAGTCAGCATGTCATGTGAAGAAGTTAATCGGTCATTTGCTTTAGACATTTTTTTTCTGCCCTTCTGAGAGCCGAGAAAGGACAGCAGATTGATGCCATCTATTTCTAGGATGACAACAAGACTTCTAAACTATAAGCTAACAAGCCGAACTGGACTTTCTCCCAACTGCTACCAAGATCTGCCTTATAGACAAACTTTTGCTACACTGAATATCAAAGGACTCATGCCAATCTAAATCAAATAAATAAATATGTATTATTTGTTTATACCTTATATGCTGTTCATTTTATTCCAAAGTTTCCAACAAAATAATACCAAGTCTCTCTGGCATTCTATCTACAAACATGTATGCACACACCTATGATGTACTAACATGCAGACTTTAAATTCTATAGTACCCATCAAAAATGAAAAGATTATTTACCTGTAGATCAACTCTTCCTCCTAGAATCTGTCTATCCATTTAGAATCAAAGCATCACACTCCAGCTCTCAGCCTATGATCTGACCACCTTTTAGACATGGATCAAAGTGTAGTATATTTCTCCTCTTTATAGAAAAGCAATAAGGGAAGCCTAGTCTTGTGAATTCTACCTCTGTGACAGCTCCACATGCATTGTACTAAAGAGAGAGTGTCAGTGATGTGCAGAGGTTTTGTGATGCCCAGGACCAACTCCTTGATTGTATGCAACTAAAACTCAAATAGGGGTGGCTATAGAGCCTGGTACTGAGAAATGTGATAAAGGAAGATATATTAGAGATGTAAAAACAGATGAAACATGAAATAAACACTTTATTTTAAATTTCAAAAACTAAGTTCTTTGATTGGATGTCCTCCAGATATGGAATCCTAGAGGATGTCGTACCCTCTGCACCCACTTCTGCACACTATTGCAGAAGGTTTGTTGATATTGACACAAGGATAACAGTGGCTGTGGTTACAACATAACTTATGTATACTTGAGTGGGTCAGTAAATACAGGGTGTCCCAAAAGTAACCAAGGGATTTATAAATTTAATAACACCTTTATTTTTCATCTTTAATTCACAATATCATAGAGTAGATATGACAACTAAATTTACACTAGTTGGGAAAGACTAAACCTTTCAGATACTATCCATTTTCAGCTTTGCACAAACATGCCTTTTCAAAGGCATTTCCCATCACAGCCCTCAGTGTTTCAGGTTCTAGTGCTTTGATGTCTGTCTGAATGTTGTCCTTCAGTTTTTGGAGAGGTTTGTTGACTAAAACATTTTCTCAAAAATTTGCTTGAAAAGCTGGATTGTTGCCTTTGTCATATGAGTGGTTGCCCAACTAATTGTATGGAAACAGGCTGATGACCTAGAGATCCAAATCTGTTGAGATTGCATTGAGTTGATGTGCTTAGATCTTTGATATTCTCCCTTACTTGCTAAAATACTCCTTCATTCCTGACTGAAGGTAGTCTTCCACTTCATGGGAGGTCACTTACTGAACCTTTACTCTCGAAATTTGGAGAATCTCTCACACCATAATGTTGATGATACATTTATTGAGTTTGAATTATTGATCCTTGATTTTGTTAGAAAGATTTCACTATTTGTCTTCATTTTCCAGTCATCGTATTTTTACAGGATTGATTTCAAAAGCTTCCTTTATAAATAACTGATAGATAACTAAAAGAAATATTAATAAACAAAAATGGTATAAAGCTTTCAATACTCTTGGTGACATTTGGGACACACTGTATGACCACACTACGTCTACCTGGCCTTTAAACTGGAATCAAAGTATAATATCTGCTCTTCTCTCTCACCCATGTACGTTGCCTAGTAGATACCAATGCCAGTGGTCACAGGGACTGCACTATTTTTGTCCTTGGCTTATATGCATATGTACCCCATACTAAAGTGACTATATATCAAACCCTTTTACTGGGGTGGGTAGGCAAGCACAATGAGACTGACTGAGGATTAGAACTCCTTTACTAGCTGAGATCAAAATATAGAATCTGTTATTCTCCTCTGCCATGTTTCTGTCTTTGAACAGCTTAGGACTTTCCAATGAAGAAAATCTAGTTCCAAAAATTTAAAATTTCAAACCTGCTGAAGCAGCACCCCCACTGCACTCAAGGAGTAATTGGAGTATTTTTACACCTTTTTGATAGTGGAAAATTTTTGCTATTGGTCCATATACATATATCTGGAGAACCTTATATAACCCACACTACTACAGTTGGGTTCTCACAGGATCAATAAAGTAACATCGAGCTTGGTCATTGTATCTATGGGTGATCACTTGGGAATGCCAGGTGCTGTAAGCTTGGATGTGCAGGTGGTGTAATGGATAAGGGCTCAGAATTGGAAATTGGAGAGCCAATTTCAGTTCGTTATATTCACTTATGCACAAATACCTTTGAGAAAGGTATGTATCCTCCCGTTGTCCCTCCAGCTATGGGTTAAACCGTGGGATTTGTATCAGCAAATCTTTAATATTTCAAAAGGTTTTTACAATCTAAAAAACATATTTGTGGCTTTAAGTAATCTGTGAAAGACTGATAAGCTGTAAAAAAACAAATCAATCATAACAGTAGGCAGTTGGGTAAAATTCAGGTGGGTGGGAACCAATGATTGCGAGGTGCATATCTCTCTTCATTGAACTGTCCAATCAGAGAGCATGTACAATTTGGGGACTTTCTGATACCATTTTGTACATGGAGAAAAATGAAAGTTTTTTTTTAATATTTGTAGAAAGACTAATCTTATAAATTGTTTTTTTATAATATTGGAAAATTATTTGCAGAAGGTATTTTAGGGTAACTTTCAGTGATATTTAAAAATCATGGAAATGGTAGTTTTTCTTTTTTCTAGTATGATAAATATTGGAAAATCTTCTATAGATAAGAGAATAAAGAATTATATACTGAAATAATGTTCAGGAAGCATACTTTATATTTTTTCAATGTTAAAAATTATCTTATGAATTAATTAAAAAAAATAGAACATTATACAAGAGGATGAAAAGGGAAAAGTTCAAGTCATTTTCATGTAAAAAATTTCTTAATGCTGAAAAGCATGTAAAATAATAAGATTTTTTTGTAATATGGCATATATTTAAATATGACTAAGATTATTTTGATTAAAAAAATGTCGAAAGTCTGATGAAATAATTCTACATATGTCTTTTTTGCAATATGGTAGAAATTGGAAAATGATCAAGTGATGATATTTCATAGTGGCATCCGATAAGGGTGAAAAATCTATGCAGTGATAAAAAAAAAATGTGGTGAGAGGAAAAAAAAAAGTAAGTGATGACTATTTCCTTGGGATAAAACAAAAAAAAAATTAAAGAACAAAAAATACCTAGAAGAAATACAGATCTTCTTTTGTAGCTGCAATGAAATATAATTATTTATGTCACGTATTACATTACCCAAAGCAGAATGGCACAACATATAAAAAATAGCACAGCAGGAGTTGGGATGCCGGCAGTTGTGCGTGTGTGTGTGTGTGTGTGTGTGTGTGTGTGTGTTGGGGCTTATGGCCACATCATGTCGAAACACTGGTTCCTGTAGATCATTGAAGTTGAGCAATATCAAGCCTAGTCAGTACGTAGATAGATGACTGCTTGAGAATACCAGGTCCTATAAGCTTGTAATGAATAATGGCTTGAAATTGTTAGTTGGAGAGCAAGTTCCAATTTTAGTTGGGTTTCTTATATTCACTTATGTGCAAATAGTCTTGGGAACAGTATGAATCCACCTCTTCTCTCCAGAGTTAATTAGTAAGACTTGCATCACTAAAAACCATTATTATCTGTAAAAAAACAAAATTGTGTCCAAAATATTTAGATTTTTGCATTAAATAATGCATGGAGGTTGATATGCCACTAAACAACCACCTATATATATATATATATATATATATATATATATATATATATATATATATAAAAGTGAACATAGAAGTCAATACTTAGAGGTGACAATCTGTTTCATGCTAGATGCAATCATCAGGCCTGACAATTGCATCTAGCATGAAACAGACTGTCACATCTAAGTGTTGACTTCTATGTTCACTTTTATATTTACACATGGTCTATCTCTGATATTGAGCACTGTATCCCATAAATATAGCACACTTTAAAACTATATATATATATATATATATATATATATAGATGTGTGTGTGTGTGTGTGTGTGTGTGTGTGTGTGTGTGTGTGTGTGTGTGTGTGTGTACATATATGTTAGAGTGTTGTTTAAATTTTTTGGGGAAAATGGCCAATATTTTATAGGTACAACTTTTTTATATAATGAAACAAAGTTACAATTTACATTTGAACTAATGTCCCCATAATTGTTGGACAATACAATTGATGAATTTAGTGACAGTAATTGTGAGCTTAACCCAACACAAAAACACCACCAACACAAAAAGAGAAGTGATGGACTGCTATGGAATAACTAGTGAATGCTGGACAATTTCCTCACAGATAAAAAGGAAACTTAAGACAACAGAAATATGGTTCTATAGAAGTATGCTGTGAATTCATGCACTGAACACGTAAGCAAAAACAAAGTCTTAGAGAAAATAGAAACATAAATATAATTAGCATCAGAAAGAGAATGTTGAAATTTCTAGGGCACATAATGAGGAAAGAGGGCTTAGAAAATTTGACACATGCAGGACATACTGAAGGCAAGATAGACAGAAAACAGATGTGATTCCATTGACAAAAACTAAGTATACCATGGACAGAACATATGAAAAATAAGGAATTTTAAAGGAAATAGGGACAACAAAGAAATTGATATTTACAATCATAGGTAGCTAAAATTTCTGGGACACATAATGAAGAAAAAGGCCTTGGAGAATTTAACACTCACAGGACATAGTGAAAGGAAAAGAAGGAAAGGGAAAAATCTAGCAATTTACTTTATAGCAGAAGAGGGACAAAGAATGATCGTTATGGGTTGAAAGTTTCTAAGAGCAACAAGAGACAGAAAGTTGTGGTGATTACACATATCCTAAAGGGACTTGGAACATCAAAGAAATGAAGAAGAATAAAAAAATTTATATCTAAGAAACATCCAGTGGGAATGCAGCAAAATATCACTAAATCCACAGGGGAAAAATCATATCTGCTTTCTGTCACAAGGGGTTATAACAAAATGGAAAACAAGTCAGTTAAAATCCATCTTTTCCATGATGTTTAAGAATAACAGGAACATAATTTAAGTCATATTTATTTTTTGACAGAGAAAACATTTCAGAAGGTGAAAATATTTTTTGTCATTTGTGTACATCTTCTTTGTGACAATAAATTTTGTCAAGTTAGTTGGGTAAAGATAAACATCCTTGCTACTGTATGATATTAAGAAGAATATGTAGGGACATTATTATTAATAATAAATAAAAATATAAAATATAAAATAATAATAATAATGAATATCATAAATAAAATAAAATAAAACAAATAACATTAAAAACTTCCTGCCAAAAGATGTTGAATTCATTCTCTCTGCTACTGACCATTGGAAAGTTGAAACATACATTCATTCTCTCCAGGACATTGCTTGTCATAATACAAAGTGATTTCTTCCTTTTATCACATGCAATCTTAAAACACTTGTAACTAAAATACACACACACCAGTACATAAAAATAAATTGTATGATTTTAATTTACAATTTAACATGCTTTTAGTGTTATTTCTGTGTATGTTTTTACCCATGTGAACATGAGGCTATCCCTACTGGTATGATGTGAGTGACCACACAAATGTTATCTATAAAGAAATTGTTTTAAGAAAGCAAGCAATAAAATAATTATCCTTGAATTTTTGCACTGAAGTTCAAAAATGAATAATTCCTCAATTTGTTGTGTAGCAGACAACCAGATTTGATTATATCCATTTTTGGTGAAAATTTCCACTGAATATTTTGTTGTCACTTGTGCTATGATAGCCTAAAAGGTTTATTCCTATATTTAATTAGAAGAGAACATTTAAAATCCTTAAAAAATATGTCTTCATTACCCAAATGACTGTTCTAAAAAAGAACTATGTTCAATTTAAACAGTTCTTAAACAATTTTAGATATAGCTAACTTTTGGCTGTCAGCTTTTGAGATGTGATTAACAATATTAACATAGTGCCATGAATCATGCTTCTCAACCAGAAATCACAATGTCAACAAGAATTTGTAACAGACAACGAGAATTAGTTACATCTATTTTTGTTGAAAATTTCCATTAAATATTTTGTTGTCAATTGTGCTATGATAGCCTGAAAGGACCATTCTCAGAATGAACTATGTCCCATTCTGCTTATTAATCAGAAATCATATTGTCTCATTTAAACAGTTTAGACATAACCAACTTTTGGCTGTCAGCATTTGAGATGTGTTTAACATTAAAAGGATCTTATCAGTTTTGCAAATAACTAAATGGATTGTTTGGGAACATTTTTTGTAAGAACTAAGTTAAGGAGAAACTGTTAATTTTTTTCTTCAATCAATATTAATTTAAAATGGAGAGTTCTGTGGAAAAATGAAATAAAATCAATAAATGAAATAATAAAAAAGAAGAAAAAAGAAGAAAAAAAAATTCCCATGATACTCCAGGTTGATTATCCTTTATCTGAAAAATCTCCAAAATCTAAAAGTTTTTCAGGGACTGAAATGATTTGTCTCAAATGGAAAATTTCAGAAATCACTGGGAAGTTTCTTAGGTGATGTGAAGCTGTTGTAAGTGATCTTATCTGCCCTGGGGTAGGGGTTCCCTGGACCAGCTACATAGCCTATGTTGGTGCCAGGTTTTGTTAGTGATTGTCACCATAACATCTTCATCAGTGGATTAATTAATTGGTGTTTTGTGCTCCCTAAAAATATTCAAAATATCAAAAATTCTGCATTTATA
>OZ038478.1:36159762-36304762 GCA_964036315.1 Acanthosepion esculentum | reverse complement strand
TTAGGACTTCATCAGACTGAAGTGATGTTTACATTGATGGGACTGCACATGCACATGAAGGAGAAGTGATACTGAGAATTTTAAATCTAAATTTTTTTTTAATACTGTATATACTCAATTATAGTAAGAGTTTTTATGATTAGTTTTTAAGTTAAAAATTGGGATTCCACTATACACTTTATACAGGTAATTTTTTTTGAAGAGGTTAAAAATCATGCATTTTCAGTAACCAAAAAATTACCTGTATATAGTGCATATACACAGGTAATTTTTTATCTAGAGGTGCTAACTGGAAGATAGGTGAACCTATCTATTCCTGATGCTTCGCGATAATTTTTATTATTAGAATTTGGTCAACTGTTTTCTTGAATTTGAAAATGAAGCATTTCCATTATTTCATGTTATTAATACTACTGTCTTCATCTTCATTGCTATTAACAAAACACAGTCTTCTCTGCTTTGTTTACATTTGTATTAGGCTGGAAATAAAATTCTGTCACATTTCTGATAAAATCACATTGAGGGTATTTTTTCAATACTTATAAAAAAATAACCATTATTTTTTATGTTCTAATATTTTTTCTCTCTTTGCAGATTATTTAATAATCTCTTCTTCTATGTGCCATGTCTCTTCAGGATGTGAATGATCATGACTCTCCACAACTTCCTATCCCTTGTAACTCTTAGTAACTTTTGTCCCTTTGCCAATGTACCCACCCCTTGTTCTGCCATCCACTCACATAAGCTTGTCAGATAGGTAACCTGCTACCTTCCCCTGTCCCTTTTGCACTCAATAAGCCCTGTGTGGTTCAAATTCTCCAAGTTCTCTTTCCTCGTTATGTGCTCAAGAAAGTTCAACTGTTTCTTTCCAATTCTGAGTATTTTGTTTCCATTTTCATAAAGACTTCCCTGTTGCTTACATGCTCCATCCATGGAATTCTCAACAACCTTCTGTATAACGATATTTCTGTTGTCTCCAGTTTTCTCTTCATCTGCATGGAGGTTGTCCGGCATTGACTATCATACAACACGGTTGATATTACATAACAGTTCAGCACTTTTTTATTTGTTTCTAGAGTGAGTCACATCAAGAAGTGAGAAGACGTTGACAATTGCTCCAGCTGGCATGAAGAGAAGAGAAACTTAGACCTGCTACCAGGAAGAAGCATGCTCGATGAAAAGAAATCAACAAGGCAAAGAAAGGGAGGATGTCTTCACAGGCATTCACTGCAATTGAGACTGTCACTCCCATATGGGCCAGTACAAGTATAACAGTTGCTGCACCGCCATCAGCAGCTGAGTCATAACTCTTTGGGCAGAGATCCAAGGTTTCTTGAGAGTGATGGATGCCACACATAAAGGTAAATTTTGTACTGATTTTAACTGTTAATAATGAGTCTAGATTAGAGACATCAGAGATATGTATGTTTTAAAAATTCAAGAATGGTTCTTCAGCAATGGAACTGGCAAGAAATCTTTATTCTGTTTATGAATGATGTTTTAATTCTTTGAACTTGGCAACAAAGGTTTAGACTATTTCAGTTGTGTAGTCAAGGCAAATCTTAAGGAAACACTATAAGAATGTTCAAAACAGTTCAATACAAGCAACACATCAAGCATAAAACACCTTCATGAACTTGGAAAAGGTGTGTAAAATTGGCCAACATGTTTTCCATCATCTGTCTTCTACTAAGTTAATCAAAGTGTTTCCCTCTGCTTGTCATTGAAGAGTAGACTAAACTTTTCTTGGTTTGAGGCTCAGAATGAAAAATCAGAGAGCTGAGTTCAAATTCAGTCAGGTTCATTGCATTCACAGAATAACTGTAATATGTAATCATGTCCTTCCTCAAAATCAGAGCCTATTGGCTGGATTGATGTTTAGTGAGAACCTTTAGGAGAAAAGCAATTTTGAAAATTCTGTGTATTCCTAGTCACTCTTAACCACATTTAAAAAAACATTTTCTTGTTTTTATATGGCTAGAAATAGAAAAAGAATTATCTCCAGAAGAACTGAATTTTTCTGAAAGACTTTACAGAGAAAGTAAATGTAATTCACTTACATGCAAATACCCTTGGGAAAGTTATGAATCCAACTAAACCCTTCTGCTACAGGTTAAACAGTAGGATTTGTATTTGAAAAAAAAATTGTTACTCTCACAAAATTCTTAATGCAATATTTAGTCACAAAAGACAATTATTCTTATAATCTAAATATGTTTTTGTTTTAAATAATCCACAAAGGGTTGATAAACCATAAAAATAAATCAAACACAATTTCAATCTTTGGCTGATGAAGGGAATAGAAATTTTGAAATGTAAACTGACATTCAATGAATATATCTGACCTGCCCATCATTGCCAGTGGTGATAAATGCGCACTTCAGTGCTGATTGTACTGGTTTTTTCAAGGACCACAGTGTCTGGTGTGTGAGATAACATGTGGATACCAAGAACTGATCTTAAACATCATTGGTGGAATCTCTCCAGAGTGTCTAAGTGTCTGAAGACACTTAGACACTCTTGTCTTACAAAGAGTACAGCAGGCATGTCAGCACACTGGCATTGGAGACTGTTATCTTTGTGCACTTCTTAAGTCTTCTCTCAGACCAAACTCGATCTTTTAGAGCAGCAAAAGGATCAGCATTCTTCATACAATAAGATACTACATTCTCAAGGATGTAGTATCTATTGTGCTTGCAAAGTATGTGAATTTGTCTACCATCTTCAGTTTGTGGCTATCCATATTTATTGGTTGTTTGATATAAGTTGAACGTGGATCAGGTTGGAACATGACCACTATCTTGTCCAGGTTGATAATGAGGCTGAAAGCTTTGTAGGAAGAAGAAAGATTATTCATCATAGCTTGCATTTTCTGTTCTGTTTGGATGACTAAGTCATTAGCATACAGATCTTGGACAAGAGCTTGGAATGTCTTAGATTTAACAGAGAACTGCGGGATGTTGAATAGCTTATTAGTTGTATGAGTTGGAATATATAACCTAACCGCAGTCCTTAAAGGCATGAAGAACAACAAAAGAAAATGGAGAGCAATGTAGGGGGCTATAAGGTCACTTTGCTTGACACCATTTCATACCTTGATGGGTTCTGAAAATAAACCAGCAACATTAACAGATATCTCTATGTCATCATGTCTATCAGAAGGCCAGGTTAAGTATCTCAAAATCCTCTATATAAGTTCTCTGTTTAAGTGTTGAAGTCCTTGGTAAAATCGAAGAAAACCTGAAATAGACTTTGTTGTTCTTCATACAACTTCTCTGCAAGACACATTGTGACTCTAGTAGTATCATATTCATGCTGTGAACATTTAGCTGAGACAGCAAAATCCCAGCTAGGATTTTACCTGCTTGTAAAATTAAAGTGATATCTTGATAAGGCACTCACAGTTCACCATTGTAAATAGTATCATGATCACATCTCTCCAGTCCCTTGGAATGCACCCAGTATGATATCAGCCAAGTGATTGCCACTATAAGATTTCAGCAAAGATGCTGTCCTTTCTGGAAACCACCCCCATTTTCAAGTAGGAGGATCATTCATAGATTCCAAATTCATTTTAAATTAATTTTAATATATAAATTCAAATAGATTTTAAATATATATGCAGACACACAGAAACTTATATTAACTGATGAATGTTGTCATCTGATAGACTTTATCAAGGAAAATGTAAGAATGTTATTGTTTATACACTTCTGTTTGTTAGACATTAGTCAGTTAGCATACTACATAAGTTACCTAGAGTTTTCAGTTAGCCTGGTGAATATTTATGAGTGTTTCTCAAATTTAAAAATTTTGAAAAACTAACATTTTTAATTTGTTTATAAATACTTGTTGCAAAACAAAATACTTGATAAAGTCCATCAGAGGACGAAACGTGTCTGTTAAGTTTTCCGTTTGTCTTTATTCCCACACACATGAATATATATATATATATATAGTACAGGTAATAGGTAATATATCCATTAGTATATAATCCAGATGGATCCTAGTAATATAAAATATTAAAACTGATCCACAGAGAGCTCAATGTATTTATTATAACAAAGCATATATATTTCTTATAGCAATTTGATTTTTGCTGTAAAAATATATATTATATATATATATATATATATATATATGTAATTTATATATATATATATATATATGATTAATATTATAATGAAGCAGTCATATAAAGAAGAAATTAGTAAGGTTAATGTAATAAATGGTGAATTATTTGCCATTTATTACATTAACCTTACTAATTCGTTCATTATATGACTGCATCATTGTTATATATATATATATATATATATATATATATATATATATATATAAATATAAACACATTCCACAATATAGGAAAATATATGTATGTTGACAACACCAATATACTACATCACAAATATAATAAAAAAAATTCAAGAGGCCCCCTATATCAAACTAATCAACACTCAACAAAATTTATTACAAATATAGCAACAACATATTAAAGTGCATATAACATTTAATGCCATTTTACATATCTAACAATTTATGATCAGATCCCTTATATTGAAATGCTTATTTTGCAAAAAATTCCATAGCAACAACGGATAAATTTAAATGCATGTTTTTAAAAATCACTATCACAATGGGATACAGATTTTTATTGCAGTTACAATAAGTTTGCCTTTGTAATTTACCCCTAAAGATGATCTTGGAAAAGATCTAAAATACCAGGGTTAACAAAAACAACTGTGCCAACCATGACAAAATTCATCTTAACATGAAGAAACTGATTAGAACTTGTTGAAAAGCTCTTAGAAATGAAGAGAAAATATAAACGATTTCTTAGATAAAGTTTTTAATGAACTTGACTCCTTTTAAGAAAATCCATCAAAGAGCTATAAATGGTAATCTTTCCCTGGATAAATTCCACTGGTCATGATCTGGTAATTAATGTTTCTAAAAAGAAGCTTTGTTGTGTTCACATAGTCATGAAATGTCTGTAAATTACTGTTTGTGATTCTTTCCAATAAAGAATCGGGGTCATTTACAGCTGAATTGATTGGCTTGGATTTCCCAAGATGAAAGTCAATGTCCTGCTAAGAAAAAGGGTAAGAATATAATTAACTACCAAGAAATTAAGTCTGTTGGAGGAGCAATGAATATAATATAATTGCTCTTGTGCAAGAGACAGATGATAAATGCTAAAAATGGATTAAATTAGCAAGCAATTTTTGTGTTGCTAAAACTAACCAACATATATTTGTTAACATTGACATTCTGAATGATGTCAGGTGTTATTATGCAAGTTAATGAAACTAATTAAACAACCAATGTTGATAATATTTTCAAGATAGTACTTTTAAAGAATAAAACATGTTTTACTCTGCTTCAAATTAGAGCTCTTTCTGATTCACATCAAAACCTGTTAGCCAGATGTGAACACTATGAAAGGAAAATTAGAAATAAAAAGTTGATCTATGTGCAATGGCTCAGAGCATCCCATCTGACTCACAAGATAAAATCTCCCAATATAAAATACAATTTAAAAGGAGCTAATCATGAACATTGCTGCTAAAGCAAAAGTTATGTATCCATCCTATTTGAGTTTTAAGGACATAACTCATGGGACTCATTTTAGTTGTTACTCTTGTTGAAAGTCCTAAGTGCTGTTGTTTCTGTTAGTTGATACAGTATTTGTTTTGATTCTGTAGCGCTAGTTTACAATGTTATTTTGAATGATGAAGGATGATTTTTGCCAAGATTCAGAGTCTTTACTCACTCAAAGCCATTTTTAACCACTGACCTGAGAAAGTCGTTGTCTACAGCTGACTGTTTACATATTTCTGAACAGATTTGATGCCATGCATGGCATCCACATGACAGTCTTGATCTGACAATATGACTTGAGTTTTCAGAGTAATATTTTGGTTTGGTAGTAATTTGTGGTATTGGGCAAAACTGCCTCTAGGGCAGCCTATTCTATATTTATTTTTCACACCTCCTGTCCTAAATTTGTTATAATCGATCCATACGCCAAGCTGTTTAGTATTTATTAATTCCACACTGTAAATTTTTATGATGGATTCAGGGTATGTGCCATCACTGCTTTCATTTCAAGCTCAAAACATTAGTCAGCTTAATATCTAATGCTGTCATAGGCAAATTGCATCCGGCAGGTCACATGTAGCCCATATGGTTTTTCTGAATAGCACACTTAATTTCACAAGGAAAATAATATTTCTTCAAATTTTATTTTGTTTTCTTCTCACTTGTTCACTCACACATTCTCTCATACATAACCACATACATAAACAATGAGTAAGTGCAATGTTTCTTGAATTTTGTAAACTTTTGGGGAAACTAACATTGTCAGCATTTTAAGCCATTGACGATTTTCACTAAGGAAGATCATACGTGTAAACATCTTTTGCTTTTGAAACAGGAAATGTTCATAAGAATTTTTTCTCTAAAGAAAGAATGTTTCAATTTTCAAATGAATAAATCAGAAATAAATCCCATGCAGTGACATGTGATATTACTATTATACCAAGATTTCAATATTTAATTATAAAAAAAATATTTTCTGAAAAATAAAATTTTCTTACCATTTGTAAGGTATATGCTTATGCATATGATTTTCTGTAGTGAAAGTAGCTTAGGTACCTACTATAAAAAATTACCTTGAATCTTTTTAGTAGTGTGATGAGCCATAGATCATGCAGCCCACTGCTAAAAAATTCTGTACATGCCTGATCTATTGTCTTCGATTTTGGCTGATTATTTCCACGAAGTCCAGTTATCAGGTCACTAATGGAAATGTACACTTGTCATGAAATAAAGGATTGAGAAACTAGTTTTCATGTACTTTGCTAAACTTATACATTTCTCTATAATATTTTCTTAACAGAGGTAGTTTAACATATATAAGCCACACCCTAAATTTTCAGGTTAAAATGTAGGTTTCAGGCTATATTTGCCATACAAGCTGACTCCCTACTACATTTATTAAATAAATTCAGTAAGAATATACTTTCTTTTCACTCAAATTCTAATGAAAAAACAGTTGTGAGTGATTATGTTCCTTGGCAAAGTTTACTGCTTTAACTTGAAACATACTTCATATTTCTTTCTTTTACAGGTTGGTCTTGTGATAACTGGATTCTAACAATGTTACCCTTTCTTTGACATTCTTTCCTCACCATTAGCACAACTGGAATCATCAGGTTTTCAATTAGCACCTGATGATTATATTGTCCATGAAACTCAGAGTTGTGCTAATAGTGAGGAAATAAATGTATATTTATTATTAATACAATTTATTTAATTTTGCTATTTATTGATTGTTATTTCTAGTATCACTAATAAAATATAATCAGTATATCAGAATGATGATTCATTTACATCCATTAAATAAAAAAAACATCCCTTATTTATATATATATATATATATATATATATATATATATACGCGCGCACACATACACACTACTATTGATTAATATTGTATATTGTCAGATCAACCTTGCCAAAACTCTTTGCCAAAATCTGCAGGAATCACTTGCTCACAGCCATATCTGAGAAAGTGTATACAGCTGGCAATTTAGAAATTTCTGAATAGATTTGGTGCCATACCTGGCATCCATTTAAATTTCTTGATTTGACAAAGTTACTTAGGAACATCTTCAATGTTTGGTTACTACCAATTTTTGCATGCAAACTTTCACCTGCATAATAAAATCTGATACAGTATATAATGAGTTTCTAAAACCTTGCAAAGTAAAATATCAAAAGCCAAGCTCTGGTGCACATGATATGATTAGATACCTTCAATTTTTTTCATCTATGCAAGATAACCTGATATTTATGAGTCTTCCTAAACTTAAAAGTTTTGAAAAACCAATAACATTTTTGCACTTGTGTGTATGTATGTGTATATATATATATATATATATATGATACGAAGCGACATGGCACATAGAAGGCACTCCACTAGTTAAATATCAAAGATTGGCCCATATTGCGAGTTTGTTAACATAGACAGAAATAAGAGTACTCTAATCCTATGATCATTCAACACCATAACATAACTCTCTACCTTGCGTGGGTTTTAGGCCTTGTACTGGGTGAGCATTAATATGAAAAATATTATCAGTTTTAAACTTTTCAATACAAACAAGTTTTTAGCATATATATATATATATATATATATATATATATATATATATATATATATATATATATACACACACACACACACACACACACACACACACACACATCGGGTGTAACAGCAAAATTGTCCAAATTATGTAATAGCATCACATAATGTTTAATATCTAAAAAAAACACTAAATTAATTGAGTTTCTTTTTTCCCGGTTTTCAGATAAGACGGTTAGCCATCTTTACACCATTTGTCGTAGGAATTACTGAAAAACTATTTGAATTTTTCAGCTAAAAAGAGAACAAGTTAAAATTACTTTGTGTCAGCTCCTCTATGTCTTCCCAACTGAGCAATGGAGAGAAGAAAAAGATCATTCAGGCATTCAGTAATAGTACCAACATTCATATTCTGGTTTTCATCTTCAAAATCCATTTAAGAACTATCAAGAGAATGGTGAATAACTTTAAAAAGAGGAAACAGTAGAGAGTAAAACTGGAGGTCACAACCGCAAGAGGGATCATCATTTCAACTTAGAGCTAAATACATTCTTATTGTTCAAAGTAGAGTCCAATTGTGTTATAAAATCCTCGGAGAATTCCAGTAAGATATTTTTAATCATTTCTAAGATAAAATGGTTCAAAGCTTAATCTAACAATTAGATAATTTTGCTGTTACATGATTTGGACAATTTTGTGCTTATATCTGGTATATAAATATTGTATCAAAAATACTAAAAGTTCATAAAGTTATTGGAGAATGACTCAGAGTTTTATGATATTTTGCTCTTCACAACTACAAATCATTGAAGCAAAATATAAAGTGAAAGAGATTTTCTACTTGTTCAGTATTATTATGTAATAAACAACTGGGATTATTTCCAGAAATTAACAACTAGTATAGTTAATTGGCTTATGCCCATAACATGTGGAAAAAACAGTTCTTGTTCAATCACTAAGGTTAAGCAATGTTGAGCCTGGTCAGTATCTAGATGGTTGATTCCTTGGGAATACCAGTTGTAGTAAGCTTGGATGTATCAGTGGTATGATGGACAATGACTCGGAATAGGAAATCGGAGAGTCAAGTTCAAATTCTAGTTGAGTTTGTTATATCTACTTAAATATCCTAGGGAAATGCATGCATCCATCTCTTCTCCTCCCCCATCTATGTGTTAAATAGCAAAACAGAACAACCAGTATACTACAGAAAGTAATGGCAACCTACTGAAGGAATTCTTCAGTCAAGTCAATCAGGAATGGAAAAGAGACATGATCACCTAAGCATGTCATATCTGTCTCTGCCAACATGTATTCAACCAGTGTGGTAGGGTAATGTCTCATTTCTCCTCATGACAAATAAAAATGGTGAGATCTGGGGAGGCCTATATCCAAAAAATGATCTTCACAGCCTGAGAAGAGGGTTAATTATTTTCTTATGATACATATCTCATTAGAATCAAAGGAGTTAAAACTTTCAATTGATATCCAAAGTCTTTATCCTTATAAAATTATCACTTTTAATGAGTTGCCATCGTAATGAAATTAAGCTTATCAATTTATCATTCAAATCATTTAATTCTGAGGGCACTTCAAAAATTTACACAACAGACTCGGCAGCACATCATGAATTCTATTTTGAGAATGTTAACACCTGCTGCAATTATCTCAAGACAGGTATTTCAAATTAAATTAAATCATTCAATCTGACAGGTTGATGGTGCTTCCTTATAACTTGTTAACCATAGTAATTGTTCATTGTGAAAAGTAGACTGTTTTATAACCTTGAAAAACTTCTTTATTAGAGAATCATCAAATCTAAATTGTGTTTATTTAGGACGGCTCCAGTAGCTTGTCAATTTTAATGATTGTTAATAAGGAAGCGTAAAAAGCATTTTATATAAAGGTCTAAAAGTAATAGCCTAAAAGTCTAGGTATAAAAGTAATATCCTCTAGAGACCCACAAAGTATGCCAAAATGAACTCAAATGTCTCAGGATGCCAAACCTAATCCTTGACATAGTCTCCTTCTTTCTCAGTCATCGTACAAGGGTAAGTCAAGAGAAACCCCTGTTCTTATTTAACTACAACAGATTTAATAGTAGAATCCTACAAATCATACCAAAATGAAGTCTCAAGATTCCAACCCAAATAAGGCAATAAAACCACACACAAACAATATTTTTACTTGGTTAAATTTAAAAATTAAATAAACTGAATAACATCCATTAATTTAATAAATACACTCTTTTTAATCATTTCACCCCATTCAAGGTAATAAAGCCACTAACATGTAAGGGGTAACTAAGTCATTAATAGAAAAAGAAAACATTATTAAGGAGAAAGAACAATAAAAGAACAGGAATTAAGAAGACAGATGATTGATATTGCATTTAAATTTTTGAAGATCCAAGTTGACTGGACAGCAAGAAGCACTGGAAGAGAGCTCCATAAGTGAGAAGTGTGAGAGAAGAAACTCTCAGCATAGAACTTACTCCTTCTACCTTCTAACATGGTTCTCTATTTTTAAATGGAAACATCTATATGTGTCTTGTAAAAGCTTCTTGGTGGCTTTCTTAGCTGTGTGTTCTCTGCTCTATCTTCTCATCCTCTGAGTGTCCACTTCATGGGCCCAAATTATGAAAGACTAATGATGACAGGTCAGTACTGATATGTTGATGAGGCAAAGTTATTCAGTACTTGTCTGGTCTTTAAGTTGTTTTGAGGCTTTACGTTGTCATGTGCAAAAGCACATCACTGCACAGGATAGGGCTATTCAATGTTGTGTGACTAGTTGTTCTTGGGTAGTAATCACACTTTGTTCCATCAAGGAGTTTGCAAGTGTTTTGGGAACCCCCTTTAAACAAACCTTTGAGACTGCAAGAAACTCACAAAGTTTTGTTATAATGATTCTTCTTTTAGTTATAATCAGAGCATCAGCCTCTTTAACTTTATTCTCATTTATAACAGCAGTCAGCCAGTAACTTCAGGGCCTTCCCTAAGGTCTGTTTCTTCTGTCGCTCAAGGATAACCATTAACTCTTCTGACACTTTTCCTCAGCATTCTTACATCAAGTGCAACCTTTCTTTAAACATTTACTAAGTTCTGTGTATGTTTGCTGTATTTATTCTTCCCAAACCACAAATTCTATGATAGCTCCTTGCTCCCTACATGTATCTAAGGGAGGCAGCCATTTTGAAATAGGATTGTGGATAGGAAAAAAGAAGGGAACTTTATATAAATTTTCTAGTTTATAGCTAAAAAAAAAAAAACAAAAAAAAATACACCCAAGGATTTCTGATTCATGCTTTTAAAATTAAATTGAACCAGGCATTAATTTTTGATTAACCCTCATCAATTTATTATATATATTTCAAAAACTGTTGAATACTCACTTTTATATCTTGTCAATAGTTTTATTGATTTATTATAAATTATTTGGGCCATATAACCTTTCCAAATTTTCCAAAGCCTTTTAAATCATTATGGTCTATACAATGATTAATGAAGTGAATTTCTAATTTATTAACATGAAATTGCTCACAACTCCTCTCTTGACCTTGCAAAGCATTCCAATTATCATTTTTTGTTCCTATTTATGTATAATATATATTTTAATGTTTAAGGCAAAATTTAATATTCAGTGCAATATTTTATATTTAAATGATAAGCCACTGTCTGTAAGTAACTTTGAACAAAGGTTACAGGTTTGAACTCTAACAAACAGTTTCTATGGAATTCAGAATATTAAGCAATAAAACATTTTTTATAACCTGGTAGTATCCATCTCTTAATTATATATATATATATATATGTGTGTGTGTGTGTGTGTGTGTTTGTGTGTGTAAATATATAGAAAAATAGGAAAGTATATATATATATATATATATATATACGGGGGTTGGACAAAATAATTCGAACAGGTGCAAATTCCACTCCTATATTTCAAAGACCTATTATATTAAGAACTTTAACTAAAACTTTGTAATTGCAGGTTATATCTATTGTAAATATGTTTATTTATCTAATTTACTGCCTTTGGCTTATTTATTTTTAGAATTTAGTAAAATTTAAGCTAAATGCGTGACCTCTCAGAGTTCAAAAAAGGGCAAATTATTGGAGCTCGCATGGCAAGAGCCTCAATCACTAAGGTTGCTGAACTGTTTGGTTTTTCAAGAGCTACCATATCAAGAACTGTGATGCAATTCGAGAAACAGGGCAAAACCTCTAGCAACCATAGCAATTCGGGCCAGACTTGCAAACATACTGACAGGGACCGATGTGCATTGAAATGCAATGTTGCAAAAAATCATCGGACTACTGCAGCCAAAGTGACTGCTGAGTTGAATAATCATCTGAATAGTTCAGTTTCTACTAAAACTGTTCATCGTGAGCTCCATAAGGCTGCACATCATAGAAGAGCCAATGTAAGGAAACCTCTTTTCTCCACACACAACATTCAGAAGAGATTGAAGTGGTGCAGAGATCATAATACCTGGTCTGCAGACCAATGGAAGCAAGTCAGACGAGTCCAGTTTTTCTCATTTCCCAACTTCAGGTTGTGTTTATGTGTGGAGGCAGTCCAAAGAAGCTTACATCTCTGACTGCCTTCTTCCAACAGTGAAGCATGGAATTGGATCAGTGATAGTTTGGGCTGGCATATCATGGAAATGCCTTGGTCCAATAGTTGCCCTGCATGGTAGAATCAACAGCAAAAATTACCTGAAGATTTTGGGAAATCATATTCATCCAATGGCCCAGACTTTATTCCCTGATGGTGACTGCATCTTCCAAGACGATAATGCTCCAATACATACTGCTCGAGTGGTTAAGAATTGGTATGAAGAGCATGAAAGTGAGCTAGAACACATGGAGTGACCTCCCCAATCTCCAGATATCAATATTATTGAACATTTGTGATGCATTTTGGAGCGACAAGTTAGGAGCCGCTATCCTCCACCGTTGTGTCTTAAAGAGCTGGAGCAGGCGTTAATGGAAGAGTGGCTGAGAATTCCTCTGGATGAAGTCAGGAAGCTGTATGATTCCATTCCTAGACATATTAAAGCTGTATGTGGGGCTAAAATTTTCTTTGAATTTAACAAGTGTTTCAATTATTTTGTCCTACCCCTGTATATATTAGTGAATATACATAGTATACAACATCAATAGCACTGCTTGGAGTTTCATAACTGAATAAAACTCCAAGTAGTGCTATTGATGTTAGATATTATGTATATTCACTACGATATACTTATACTGTTTCATAACATTGAACACTGTATTTATAACACCTGAGAAATAAATATGCTTACGTACATGCAAGTATTTGTGTATGTATGTACATTTTTTATCCTACCAATTACTCTCTCTCTCTCTCTCTCTATATATATATATATATATATATATATATATGTATTATTGACAATTGAAAAAACATTTATGAAAGTATAATGTTTCAAAAAACACCTGACTATGCATTTTGCCAATTAGGCTTCATCATATTGAAGGTGAAAATATGAGTTGTGTGTATATGTATTTGTGTATGTTTAAAATAATGAAATATTTTCACCCAAGCTGGTATTACTCATGACTAAGAAAGACAAAGAAAATGAGTGATTTTTAAGAAAGTCATTTAACATTTTATGTTCGTTGCTTTAAGTGTTTGAGTATAGAGATAGAAATCCTTTAGAAAGGGTAGAAAATAAATGAAAGATTTGTTTTTTTTTATGTGTTCTCTATTTCAATATTATGTTATAAATATTTTATAAAATATAAGATTTAATTATTTTAAACATACACAAATACATATGAATGCAACTCATTTTTTCACCTTTGATCTGATGAAGCCTAATCGGTGAAATATATAGCTTGGATGTTTTTTCAAAACATTATACTTCCGTGAATGTTTTTCCAATTGTCAATAATTTATAACACTGTCAGGAATATATACGCGAACTTATAACATACTGTTGACATGGAGAATGCATGGATAAAAAACAAATCTTTCATTTATTTTTTACATATCCTGAAGGAGTTTTATCTCTAAATTCGGACACTTAAAGCAAAGAATATAAAATGTTAACATTTTTTTTAAAAGTCACTCATTTTCTTTCTCTTTTTTAGCCACAAGCAACACCAGCTTGGGAAACTATAATAAGATTTTCATTATTTTAAACATACACAAATACATACAAATGCAAGTCATTTTTTTGCTTTTAAACTGATGAAGCCTAATTGATGAAATGCATAGCTGGATGTTTTTTCAAAACATTATACTTCCATGAACGTTTTTCCAATTGTCACTAATTTATAACTCTGTCAGAATCATATACCCAAATTTATAACATTTTATATATATATATATATATATATATATATATATATATATATATATATACTAACATCTGATCTATGTTCACTCATAAAAACAAGAATGATTAATTAAAAAATAAAAAACAATATCTTTCTTTGGCTTTTATTGAAGTATATTAACATGGGAGTATTGCTAAGTATAAAACATATATATATATATAACAACAAGTAAAATAAATTGATCTAAATGCATCCAAATATATAAATAAACTAACAACCGATACCGATAAACTAGCCATTAGAAAAAACAAATAAATATAATCAATCCAAATAAATACATGAAGTATTAAACAAAGTAAAAACTGTTCCCGCCAAAATAATAGTTAGAACAAACTACAACAATCAACCCCAAATTTGAACAAATAGCTTTATCTTCCCAAACAAAAACAAAACTATTAAATAAGCTATATAAACAAATTTTTACTACATTAATAAAAACACCGATCAAAATATTAAAAAAAATAAAAATAAATAAATAAATACATAAATAAATATATAAGATAAAAAATAAAAATAAAAGATTAAATTAAATAAAAACAAGCAAAATAATTTGACCCAAATAAATAAATAAACAACTTCCGGTAAAATAACCGCCAAAATAGACTACCCACAATGCACCACTGACCCGTACATATAAATAACTGATAAAAATAACAGCACTCATGGCCTGACGATTGCATCTAAGTGTTGACTTCTATGTTCACTTTTATATTTACACACGCTCTATCTCTGATATAGAGCACTTTATCCTATAAATATAGCACATTTTAAGACTATATTTCTCTCTCTCTATATATATATATATAGGTACATCAATAAATATGAATTAATAATGATTTACTCAACAATTACTTGTTAACACGATGTTCATTGTCAATTCACTTAATTCAAAATTGAATATTATTCACATAGCTCAAATGTTATACAGTGAAAGTTTCAATGGCTTATTGAAGTCGTCATCATCATCTCTGTGCTGAGTCTCTTCAGAAGATGAGTGGTCATAGCTCCCCACAACTTCCTGTCCCTTTTTTAACATTTGATTCCTTACCATTCCTCTTCCCCCCCATTCACACAAACTCATTAGGTAATTGCTTGCTGTTTCCCTCCACCTATCCGTCTCTCAGTATGTCCTTTGAGTATTAAATTTTCCAGTGTCTTTCCTCATTGTTTCCAGAGATTTCAACGGTCTCTGATTTTAAGTATTAGTCTTTTTATTCCCATTTTCTTTGAAACTTCTTCATTGCTCATGTGCTCTGTCCATGATTTCTCAACATCCATCTGTAGAAAAAAAATCTCTGTTGCTTTGAGTTTCTTCTTTATCTGTAAGAAAATTGTCCAGCACTTGTGACCATAGGATATGATATAGTAGTTCAGCATTCTTTTCTTTGTTTTGAGATGTTGGACGGCTTTGATTGTCACTTTTGCTTGTTATCACTTCCAAAAATGCTTGTTATATTCAAGACTTTGTAGATGCCGGTACTAGTAGCATTAATGCCTTCCAATATATTTTCACTAGTAATACTGGTTCAAGTAGCAATCACCGAATAGTATAATAATCAGAAGAAAATCGTAATCTGTATAGTAATAGAGTAGAGAGAGTGAACATATTGCAATAGTGGATAGACAAGAAGAGTGAACAGTGATCATCATACTACTTCCTATTTATTCACTTCCCATATGATAATGTGATCTACTTAATAATAGAATTGCCGATGTTGCTCACTGGTGATCTAGTTTCAAACCACAGTTTTGGTACCAACATTCACTCTTATACAACACTTTGTTTCGGATAAAATTTTCCTATGTAATAATGCTTTGCTTAATTTCTGAAAGCCATCTTTCACTATTTCGGTGCACCTTCAGATTTCTGTATTGGGCTTTCTGTTATTTGCTTAAAATTTGATTGATTTATAGTGAGTCCTGATAAAAATAAAAAACATAAACAAAAATAAAAAGAGTTCAAATTAAAATAAGGTATTTGCATTTTCCTTTAAAACCCTTATCTCTTTCTTTCTCTCTCTTTCTTTCTAGTTGCATTGATCTATCTACTATCCTTCTCCACATCCTTTCCTCTATCACTCCTATCTGCTCTTGCTCCAAATCCTCTGTAACCCTCTTGCGTGCTAGTGGCTTTCAGCCTTGCCTGGGGTGAAAAGCTTAAAAAAAAAAAAAAAAAAAAAAATATATATATATATATATATACTTCTCTCAACAAATGAGAAGGCAGCCCTTAAATAAAAAGAGGAAGAAAAAGAAGAAAAGACTGAATCTGGCCAAAAGACACTTGAAGTTTGCAGGATCAGAGTCTACTTATTTGGGACTGAAAAATACCTCGTCCTTGGTATGATGATAAACTACATCCAGCAGTAAGAACTTTGAATGGAAGGTTTTGAAAGGTGTGGAACCACCTCTTAATTGCTGTTGTTCCAGAGTCCATACTAACTCGAGGTGGTAGCACCTGTTAGGGGGTCTAACTGGAGTCAAAACACTATGAAAGTATAAAAATAGATTTTTTATAGTAAAAATACCAGCAATACATTTTTGAAAAAAAAAATTACCAGTAATACATTTGTGAAAAAGCAATACATCTGACAAAAATCCTCTTTACAAAAATACATCAATGAAACCTGATTGACAAACTTATTTCTTACAAAAAATATATATTCTCTTCATACAAACCTATCCAGAAAATCTTGTTGGCATTAAATAACCCTTGAAGTTGATATGATGCAAAACAAAATAAACAAAATAAACCTGAAAACCAAAATCAAGGAGGCTCCATTATAAAAAATGAAAAAGAAAAGAAAATAATTTTGGCCAATGAAAAAAATTGACACAAAGAGACTTTTGATGTTAGCTGAAACTAACGTTCACATCAGAGTCTCAGAGTTTGGTCCAAAGCATATAAACTGACAGGTCTGAGCTTGAAGCAGAAGGGACAGCAAGAGAGAAATCAGCCATGTATGACACGTGAAGAAGTAGTTAAGAGGTCATCTACTAATAATATTTCTGCCCTGCTTAGAGCTGAGAAAAATACTGTTGGTTGACACTCATCTATTTCTAATATTACTACTATCCCTATTATGGACTGACTTCCAAACTGGACCTTCTACAGACTGCTCCCAATATCTGCCTTATTAATTGACTTTTTGCAACACTGAATACCAAAGAACTCACTCATCACTCTAAAGAAAATAAATAAAAATATGTTATTTATTTTACCCTTGAGTCAGTTCATTTTATTTCAAAGTTTTCAGTAAAGAAAATCCTACCAACACCACCTAACCACACTGGTAACCTCCCTATGGGAACACACTTTTCTCTAGATTTGTTTGTTTAATGGCATATCAACTACTTATGGGTCATTTAATGCTGAAATTTAATTTTCTTGGGAGCTTGCCAGTAATAAAAATGTTATTCTGCTTTCACAATTGAATACATGGTAGATGATACTCAGCTTTTGTGCATATAGATGTTTGTGTTGGCATAATTACTAGAAGCAGTGATATGCCGTAGTTTTGTTTCAGTTATATTTTGGAATACAGTTTGAATTAAGAAATTGTCTGATATTTCATATTTTAATGTCAGGAAAATACTTTTATATTGATTGTTTAGTAGTATTTTAAACAGATTTGGGTGAAGTCACTACAATTTGTTAGCGTGTGTGTATTGTTAGTAATTTTACTATAAATGTGTATTGTTGGTAATTTTTTATATAAAAATATTTTATTGGTATTTTTACTATAAAAATGCATTTTTATACTTTCATAGTGTTTTGTTTGAGGGTTCACTGTTTTTTATTATCAAGGTGGACCTGATAACAACAGCAATTAAGAAGTGGTTCTATGCTCCTCAAAAACTCCAATCTCCTGATCAGAGGTCTTGCTGCCAGATATAGTTTATCGTCATACCCAGGACTAACCCAAATAGTAAAATATTAAATAAATTTAGAGGCAAATAAGCAAACAATGGGAACACAAAGACGTATTGAGTATCTCAATTTTATGGAATTAAGAAAGAGTCTATTTAGCTTCAAGAGGCAAATGATACAATTAACTGAGTTAATGATCATATGAAAGTTGCAATTATTGTCATTAACTGACAAAAACTGATGTAAGATGAGTACAGTAATTTTTGAAATAGGTGGATTTAATTTTATTAATAATGAAACAAAAATCATTCATATTTCATTCATTTCACAATCTCTGTCATCTTTTAGCCTTCTCTCTGCAAGCCAGTAGTTTATCTTCTCTGGAGAGGTCATTATTGAAACAATACCTGAATTTATAGGCTAACAGGCTTAGGAAAGAAGAGTCAAAATCACTAAGTTGGAGAGAAATCTGACTATTTTAACCTCCAAGCAAAGCAAGGCAAGGCTAGCCACTAAAGCACAAGGGGTACTGAGTGTGAGAGAATACGAGAAAAAAACACTATTAAGGGGAGAGAAAAAAAGAACAAGAATACAGAAGACAGAGGATAATGGTTGACGTTGCATTTAAATGCTTGAAGATGAAAGTTGACTGAGAAGTAAGAAGCCAGAAGAGAGTTCTATGTGATAGAAAAAACTGTAAGGATAGAACTTACCATTGCATCTAGCCATTCCAACTGTTAAATGATGAGACCTTGCTGCCAATCTAGTACTGTGCTTAAATTCATGAAGTCTGGGTGTCATGGAGAAAAGTTCATCAGAATAATTAGCATGAAAATATTTTTTGTTCAAACTTGATGTTGCGTTTTCTTGTATAAATGGTCAATATTTAAATTCTGACTGCTATATTCAAGGAGGTATAGTGGAGTAATGGATAGTGGCTCGGAGTGAGGAATTGGAGAGCTGAGTTCGAATTCCTGTTGAATCCATTACATTCACTTACATGCTTATACCCTTGGGAAAGGTATGAATCCTCTTCTTTTCCCCTCAGCTATGAGTAAATAGCAGGACAGACCGGATTCTATAGCCTTGGATGGTAACTGGTCTACTGCAGAAAGAAATGGCAACCTACTGTGGGAAAAAATATGCCTTGTCAGTCATGTATCGAAAGATACATGATTGCCTAAGCATGTATCATGCATGGCACATAACTGACTGATATTCTTCATGGCTTAGAGATGAAATAAACATGTTTGTTTTTGTTGAAATTTTCTAAAACTACAAAAATTTAATTCCAAAGATGAATGATTCGAATGAAACAAAATGTTTGACATTAATTAAAGGGAAATCAAATTATCCACAAAGATATCTTTTTAGGTTAAATACATTTTTTTCTTTTTATTCCAATATAATTCTAAAAATTTGTTTGTAAGGTTCTAATTCCTGAATTACCTTTTCAATTTCAGAAACAAAAAATGTCTTACATAAATGTTAAAGACATAAATATAATTGTTTCTTACATTACAAGGATTACGATGAAAATCAGAAAAGAACAATTTCTTTGAAATAAAAACATCATATTTGCTACAAATAATAATAATTATAAAGATGGCCATTTTTGAAAATTCTACAGATTTCTAATATTTGAATATATTGAAAACCGGTTGCATGATGTCCAGGTAACATGACAAAAAATTAGAGGAAACATTACTGCATATGCATGGACAGACACTCTCCTGTGGGGTTACTCAGTTAACAGTTATATGCCAATGCATGTGAGGCTTACAGCCATATGATGCTGAAATACTGATTCTTATAGGATCAACAAAGTTAAGCAACACTGAACCTGGTCAGTACATAGATAACTGACCACTTGGGAATACCAGGCACTGTAAGCTTGGATGTCTAGGTGGTGTAATGGAGAATGGCTTGAAATTGGAGTTTGGAGAGACAAGTTCGAATTTCAATCAAGTTTGTTATATTCACTTATGCACAAATACCCTTGGGAAGGTATGAATTCACCTCTTCTCCCACTCCAGCTTTGGGTAAATTAATGGAACTTGTATCAGTAAATCATTATTGTCCCCAAAAAAATCTTACAATTGAAAAATATTTGCTGGCTTTAAATAACCTGAAAAAGTTGATAAGCCATAAAAAAATCAATCAATCAAACCACTGCATCAGTGAATTCTGTGACTATTGCATTCACTTGCAAATGCATCAAGTTTTGCTTTCATCCATAGAAATTATTTGAATGATGAAGAACACTTGATGTAACTTTACAACCAATTAAAGCGACTTTACTGCAAATGCATGAACAGATACTCTCCTGTAGAGTTACAAAATTAGCAGCGAGATACTGCCAAATGTGTGAACTGTGTGGCCATTGCTTTCACAACAAATGTATTTCAGTTTTGTATTCATCCATAAAAATTATTTGATTATGGCACATTCAAAAACAGTTGACAGTGTGATGACTGTGCCGGTAGATAGTTCACATCTCATGTAGAATTTGTTTCTGAAAAACATCACCTCTTCCAGATTTGTCAGCACCCCAATGGTCCAGACTAAGCTTTTCCCATAATTAAAAGTTGAAACACTGTAAATGAGGTGGTGATCCCCAGAAATGTTTTGAAAAGTAAAAGGGTAGCTGTGGTAAATTTGGGGTTTATCTGGATCAGAAAAGTGTCTAAAATGTCACTACTCAAGGTTGTTTATTTTTTCATTAATATTAAGTGATTGGATACTTTCCAGATAGACTTCATGTAGTATAATAATTTAATGATGATAATGATCTTTGGACAACAGAAGTTTTTTAGGACATATAATGAGGAAAGAAGGCTAGGAGAATTTAACACTCACAGAATATAGTGAAGGTAAGGTAAGCAGTGAGAAACTTTGAAAATTTTGAGCAAATGGTGGGGAGCAAGTACAAAAAAAGATTTGTAGAGGTACAAAAACACAATAAGATGACAGTTTGACTAATGTCCTCATCTTTATCATTAGTGTCAAAGCATTTTTTCTGTTGTGCCCAATGGACTTCTTCAGGGGGCTGTTGATCCAAGTAACATTCAGGGAATTTCAAGCTTAACCCTTTATTTAATCTACTGGGGTAGCAGCAAAAATGGTGTGATAATAACAACAGAGATGAGAGTATTAGTTCAACTGTAAATAATATAAATATCTAGATAGTGATGAAGCACAACAGTCAAAATGTTGTGACACCAAAAACAAAAATGAGGACTAACTGAAAATAATGTTAAAAAAAACAAAAGACTGGAAGCAGTGAAGAGCCATGTTCAAAAGGAGCATGGCATGGATAGAGAAAGAAGGATCATGAAAATAATTTTGTATGCAGTCTTTTTGCAAAAGTGTAACAGAGAATTGGGTTAACCTGACAAGAGACTCAGAGTTGATTGCATGTGGTGCAGTAAGCACCATGAGTTACGTCTCCTTTCCTAAAATTGGTTGTCGAGAGAGGACATTTTACTTAGAGTAAGTGGCACTGACAAAATTTGCATACAAATGATATGGTTTCGGTATAAGCTAATAGTCAGTATGGGTCTGGGACTGAGAGAGCTACATAACACCAGCTTTTTGTCAGTTAGGAGAAAGTGCTCTTGATGTGTGGACTGTTGGAGTCTTGTGTAAAAGTTGGAGTTTCCATTCTAATGATAAACAAGCTGAAAGAAAAAACTTTCCTCTGTCTTAATAGTTTGCTTAATTTCTTGAAAGCCTCTTTTGCTATTTCAATGCATCTTCAGATTTCTGTATCACACTTTCCATAATCTGTTATCTAAATATTATATACTGATGCATGCCATATCACAAGTTAATTAATGAAAATATCAAAATATGTCATATATTGATGAATACCATATCACAGGTTAATTAACTGAAATATTAAAATATTAAATGGCATAATCTGTTATCACGTGTATATTGATTCATGCCATATCCAATATTAAATAACCCAAGTGTTGATGTATGCCATATCAAAATATCTAAATATGTCATATAGTTGGCATGCTGTATCACAAGTTAATTAACCCAATATTGATTCATGCCATATCACAAGTTAACTCAGATATCTAAATATATCATAGACTGATGAATGTTGTATCACAGGTTAATTAATTCAAATAATAAAATATATCATATACTGAAGCACTCCATATCAGAGGTTAATTAGCCCAAATATTGAAATATGACATATATTGATATATGCCATATCACAGGTTAATGAACTCAAATATTAAAATATTAAAAGCATAATATATTTACAGGCAAACAGGCAGATAAATGGAACACAAAGACAAAATTCAAAGCAAATATCTTGATTTCAGGAAACTCTATTTTTAAGAAAAACTTTGCTGTGTCTATAAAGAAATACATAAATAAAAAAATGAATTATACTCTCATGGTATCATGTCTATAGAAAAATAAATAAAAATTAATTATAGTGTCTAAAATAACTATAAAAAATAATTGTAACAATTATAATTAATTCACCCATTCTAAACCAATGAGAATCAATCCCACTTTTCTCCTAGACACACACACAAACAGTTCACAGGTCATTAACATGTGTGTCCAACAAAAAATGTTATCTCCTTTACATTTTTAGGCCATAATAGCAACATTTATCTGTTAATACTAAACAAAAATTGGAGATAAGAAGACCCCAGACACTTCTTGTATTTTTTCAACTAAATTATCTGAACACACATTACACACATCTATAAAAAGACACATGAGAAAGACTGTATACACTTTGCTTATACTTTATCTTATCATTCTGTCAGATTCTGATTTACATTAGACCTAAAACTCAAAATTTTTACTCATGTTTCCAACAGCACATAACAACCAAATAATAAATAATACTCTTTTTGTTGTTTCCATATCTTGCTTAGTCTCACTTTTATAAGTATATATATATATATATATATATATATATATATATATATATATAATGTATGTCTCACTTTTATAAGTATTTATATATATATATATATATATATATATATATATATATGTATGTCTCACTTTTATAAGTATTTATATATATATATATATGTATGTCTCACTTTTATAAGTATTTATATATATATATATATATATGTCTCACTTTTATAAGTATTTATATATATATATATATATATATGTATGTCTCACTTTTATAAGTATTTATATATATATATATATATGTATGTCTCACTTTTATAAGTATTTATATATATATATATATATATATATATATATATATCTCAATGTTAGGGGTATCAGTCTATATTTCTTAGATGAGGTATTATGTACACTATCTACATTATTCGGACTATTGTCCTCATCTTCGTTGCTATATTTATCACAGTCTTCCAGCCTTCTTCCAGTGGTTGAAATATCGAACTGAACCTTTTATTTCACTCACTGAGGTAGCCTGTTCTAGTTCCATGCGCCATGTCTAATGGGTGTCAGTTATCAGTTATCTCCTGTTAATTCACCTCTCCAAGTTCTCCACTAACTTAACCAGGTATTGAACTCACACTATCACTGGATTTAACCAATGCCTTTATCCACTGTACCATGTGTCCTTAAGGACATCTGTGTATTAATATGGGATCCAGTAATAAGGAGTGCCAGAGAAAAGCAATAATAAGAATGAAAATTGCAATATGAGCTCTGATAAAAAAAACATGCAATAATAACAGCAAAAAAAATTGCAATATGAGCACTGGTAAAAAATGTTGCTGAAAGCATTAAGTTTATAAGTCCCAGAAATTCATATACTTATAACTATCCTGCATATGGAACAGTCTTTTTGTAAATATCAGAAATTATATGAATTGCTTTTATTTACATTCTAATGATGAGCTGAAAGAAAAAAATTCCTCTGTCTTAATAATTTACTTAATTTCTTGAAGACATCTTTTGTTGTTCCAATGCATCTTTATGTTATATAATGATGCATACCATATCAGAAACTAATTAACTTAAATATCAAAACATGTCATATAAAGGTGAATACCATATCACAGTTTAATTCACATAAATATTAAAATATTAAATGGCATGATAGGAATTATATTTTTCAACCAATAAAATTTTATCAGAAGGTTTGTTGAATAAACAATCATTACAAGAGCAAATGCTGCCAAAAGACTTGTGGGAATATTTGTAGAACTACCATGTATTATTTTTGGACAATTTAGAAAACAACAATAAATCCCTTCACCACTCCTGCAAATTCAAGGAAAAAATTTTCATGAGCCAGTACAAAATTATTTTGTAACCAATGAAAAGCTTGTATTGAAAAAGTTCACACCTCTATGTGAAATTAGATTTTGAATCCCTTTACGGATATAAAAATAGAAGCATATTTCTCAAGGTTCACAACAAATTAAGAGACCAGTTTGATCTACATGTGCACCCCCCAACACACACACACACACACACACACAGTGGAAGAGAGACAGCCAAAAGCCACCAACTAAGGCCTTGCCCATGCACACAATAGAAGGGATTGACCATCAACTGCCCATGAAGCCTTTGTCTACAAACTCACAAACACATTAGGCTGACCATCATAAAGGAAGTCTGTTCACACATTTTACCCCACTCTAAGAACACTTAATTACTTTATAAAACAAACTTCACTGCAAGGAAGATTGAACATTTTATTGCTATTATATATTTCTAAAAAGAATATATAAATATTATTTAAACTGATGTTTCGTTTCTACTTTTCCTTCAGAAAATAACCCTTTTCATGTTTCATTTAAAAGATGTGTTTTTGTTGTTAAATGTTTGGAATCCCGACACTCGGATAACAAAAAGAACCTGTGCAGACAGATCTTAACAGCATCATCTGTTATCATACGTATATTGCTACATGCCATATCCAAGATCAAATGATTCAAATATTGATGCGTGCCATATCAAAATATCTAAATATGTCAGGTATTGATCTATGCCATATAACAAGTTAATTGATGAATGCTGCATCACAGGTTACTTAACCCAAATAATAAAATATATCATATACTGATGCATGCCATATCAGAAGTTAATTAGCCTGAACATCAAAACATGACATATATTGAGGAATGACATATCACAGGTTAATGAACTAAAACTAAAATATTAAAATATTAAATAAATAATACATTTACAGGCAAATAAGCAGATAAATGAAACACAAAGACAAAATTAAAAGCAAATACCTTGATTCCAGGAAACTCTATTTTTAAGAAAAACTTTTATGTTAATATTAACACTTTATGACTTGTCTCTGAATAGTGATGATAAAATTGACCTTTTATACAAAGAACTGGCAGTTTTCAGAATGAAAGCTAAATATGCATAGCTTGGATGAAAGATCAATGTGTCAAAATTTCAAGCTGAATATAAAAACATCAAACTTATCACACTGAGTAAATCATTCAAAAGAATTATAGAAATTATTGGCAAGCAGATTAAAAAAAGGTAGCTTTTGTTATATAGCTAAAATAGAGAACGCATGAAATTTACCTGTTTATTTTTGTACAAGAAAAATCAACAAAAGAGAAATAACTTTCCTGACATTTCTAGAAAAACAATCATTCTTACAATAAAAATGAGGCAGCAATAAAAACAAGAGACATAACTGTATTATGTTTGTAAATGCATATACATTTGCTTAAATTGGTTAGAAAAATCCTGATGGAGCTGAAGAGAGAGAGATAGTTTAGTGCATAAAAGATTGGAAAGAGTTGACAGATTTCCCATGTTGCACAGACCATGGTGAAAATAAATTGGTTATGAAACAAGAGAAATTAGTCTTTCTTTTTATTGCATGAAAGTATAGCTCAACTTGAGCTATATGTGTAGCTTGGAAACAATGAACTAATTAGAGCAACGTGATTACTCTCTTTGCACATAAAACTCACCTGAATCAGAGACTCAGAAGATAAATATCTACAGCTAGGCACAATGATTAATTTGGGAGAATTGTCTGCAACTTACACATATATAATGTATATATTTGAAGGGAAAAATGAAAAAAAAATTCTATGTTACATGTTTCATTCTTTACATGGACTTCTTCAGTTTTATTGATGATATAATGTGTATGTAAGGGCAGGGAATGAGATACAAGAGACATCAGGTACAATTCTACACTGAGAAAATGCTGAAGGGTCAGGAGTACTTTCAATTTAGGTTTTAAATTTTTGGCATCCAATATATCTATGTAACCACATTTAGCTTTGTTACTGCTTTTGTCTTTAGAAATACACCACTTATATATATATATATATACACATGCACAGGGTGTGGGAAAATAATCTGACAAAAAAGAAAAATGTGTTACAAGAAGCGTGAGAGAGCAGCTCTCATCTGGGTAAGATTTGACAATCAGTATATATATATATATATATATATATATATATATGTGTGTGTGTATGTGTATGCATATCTAATAACTGAATAACCATTTGAGTTTATGTTTGAATTAAAAGAGTATAGCTATTGTTCAAAAGATTGGGTTGTACCACATTTGATCTCATTCCTGGCCATTGTTAAGAAAGAAACAAGACCAAGGACAAAACCTCAGGATAATATATATATATATATATATATATATATATATATATATATATGTATCTATATATGTTTGCTAGTATGTGCATACATATTCCTTCTTGATATATATATATATATATATATATATATATATATATATATATATATATATATATATATATTGTTTTATTACAAGAATTACTACTAATTTAAAAAAATCTACATTATAATCAAAAATGTCTGTGGCTTCTTTTTTCTCTTTAAAATATACACTTTTCCCTCATTGCAATCACTATAATCCCTCCCTTATATATATATATGTGTGTGTGTGTGTGTGTATAAAGAGAGAGAAAGAAAGAGAGATAGGAGATGAAGGGTAGTGAAATAGTTAAAATCATGGGAAGTGGAAATAGCACACCAAATTCAAATTTTAGCTGAGGTAGTTTGTGTTCACTTCAAATTAATGCCTTTGGGATAAACACAAACCCATATCACCAAAGAGGTTAGGTTAGGAATTACTCTCTGCTTCCTGGACTTCAACTCTGGTTGAGTAGTAAAGTAGGTTGGGTAGACAATATCTTAACAAAAAACAAAAACAAAACTGGCAGTTGACTTATTCATTTTGGCTCATCAAACGACTGAGGATGGGCACAAAGCCTAAAGAGTAAAATAAGTGTAATCTCCATTTTAAAACAATCAGTGCAGTCGGGAGTGGGAGTGGGAGTGTGCAGACAACACACAGACTATTTTTTCCTGATCTTTGCAAGTCGAAAACAAGCCAACACAGGTCTCTCTCTCTTTATATATATATATATATATATATATATACACACTGACAAATACACACACAGTGTTATTTATAAAGAAACACTAGATTACTAGATTTCAAAATTTTTATAACAACAAATGCTAAGTGTTGGTCGGTTGATTTTGTTTAGTATCATATCTACAGCTCTATGGGTTATTTAATGCCAAAATCTAAATCTTTTGTATGTAATTTCATGTTTTCAATTACAGATATTTTGTACATACTTTAACCCTGAAAATATAAAATTGTTTTATTAAATATATAGTTTGTAGATCGTAAAATGTATTGTTGGTAATTTTACTATAAAAATGTATTTTATATTTTTTTTGTGTTGTATTTATTGTCATTTTACTATAAAAAATATAGTGTTGATCTTTATTTAGGGGGTTCATTATTTAGTCATAGTTGGGACCCTAACAGGTGCTACCACCCCGAGTCAGGGTTAACCTTGGAACTGCAGCAGTTAAGAGGTAATTCCAGGTTCCATAAAACCTCCAATCTTCTGATCAGAGGCCTTGCTACTAGATGTAGTTTATCATCATACCAGCTCTTCTATTCTTCTCTTGCACTTCTCGACAATGGAACTCCCATTAGTTATACACAACCATAATTTCAGTATGTAGCCCTGGCAAAGCACATACTATGCAGCTAAGGAAAGGATCGTTCGCACTGACTAGATGATCTTGACTAAGGTTGAAAAAGAGAAAAACTTCAATGTAGAGAATGCCACACTTATTAAAAGATAAAATAACTTAGACAGAAAGTTCTTGATAGTGTTGCTATCAAGTGTTGTCAAAATGTTAACCTGTGTCCCAGATTTTCTCAAATATCTCCTTTCCTAAAAGAAATACTCTTTTCTCAAGCCAACATACATGACCATAAAAATCACTTTATTCATCTACTGGCAATCTTGGACTTCCATGCCCACAAAAACACAGAGTGTCAAAATGATGTTTTTTCCCCCTCGACACTCTGCTATTATTTTAACTGCCTGGGAATGTTGTTTTAAAAAGCAACGGTTAGAACCTAAACAGATGATGAAATTGAATTTATACATTTTTTGTTCTTGAGAATTTACAGCAAAACTATTAAGAGGAAAGGAATCCTAGAGAATTTAACACACTCAGGACATATTGAAGACAAGAGGGGCAGAGGAAAACATTGAATAACCTAAGTAATGAATTTATGTGAATGGATGGCAGAGCAGAGACAAAAGCGAGGGATGGTAAAGCAAAAACACTTGTTTTGAGCTACAATTGTCCACATCCTGAAGGGACAATACATATAAAAAAAAATGCAACTATTTCTGCCATTGTATTTTTACCTGCTTTTCATTGCAACAATTTTGTTATATTAATAACATTATTATGAACTTTATATTAGATGAAATATTATTAGTAATGATTTGTTTATAACTCATATTTCTTTCATCATAATTTTTATTTCAATGTTCAAATTATCATTCTATGGATATTAATATTAACTTGCCAAAAACCTGTGTGGCAAATATTTTTACTAATAGATTTATTTTATAAGTAAGAGGGTAAAAATGAAAAGATTTGAAATTGACAACTTTCTCCATTTTACTGAAACAGACATTAAAGATTTCCATTCTTTCTTTCTTTTTATCTATTTTCTCACTGAAACCATGTAGTGTCTCTGATAGGTCAGTTCGGTGTTTTCATGCAGTCAAAATGGAATAGTCCATTATTGATGAGGAAATGGCCATGTAAACTAACTAAGGAACTCCCTAACAGAGGGAGGAACAGGCATAATTATAATATCATTTTGTCAAATATAATTTATTTCATTTCTTTTTAGTTGCTTTTTATTGCAAATATTCAAGTATTATTCTATGGCTATTATAATAGTTCTTCTTTTATGTGCTATGTCCTTTCAGTATGTGAGTGATCATAATTCTCCACATCTTCCTGTCCTTTGTTACTTTAAGCATCCTTGACTCTTTAGTAACCTTCTTTAGCCCCACTCTGTCATCGATCCACCTAAAATTATTAGTTTGGTTATTCACTCTGCAACTCCGTCTTCCAATATGACCTGTGGGTGTTACATTCGCAAAGCACTTCTTCCTCAATATGCGTTTCAGAAATTTCAGCTATGTCTTTCTGATGTTAAGTATAAGGGTCCTTCCAGCTCCTATTTTCTTTGAAACTTCCTCATTGCTCACATGCTCTGTCAATGACATTCTTCTGTAGAAGCATTTCTCTGTCACCTTGAGTCTCTTTATCTGTGACGATACTGTCCAGCATTGACTGTCATACAAAAGGATAGATATGACATTGTAGTCCAGCACGTTTTATTTCTAATGAAATATTTCTGTCTTAATACTTTGCTTAGTTTCTAGAAGGCATGTTCCATGGTATCCTCACATTTTTGTGTCACACTTTCTATCGTCTATTACAACTCAATTGAACTAGTTAAATATCTTTAACTGTTATTTTTTTTATAAATCATTTCACATCAATGCTACTAGTGCACAGAGGATTATAGGGAGTGAAAGTAAAAAAAAAAAAATATACTGAGAATAGGGAGGATTGAGGAAAGGACAAAAATGAATGAGTTTCAAAAAGACAGAAAGTGATTGACATTGCATATAAATGTTTGAAGATTGTAGTTATCAGGGAAGCAAGTAAATGGAAGGGAGTTCCACAGATGGAAAATATGAAAAAAGAAACTATTGGAGTAGAGGTAGCGGTTGCATTTAGCTATTTTCACAGTAAAAGGGGAGGATCTAGACGCCAATCTAGTAGCACGCTTAAGTTAACGTATTCAGGGAATCAGAGAAAAAAGTGCTTCAGAGCATTTGCTATGAAAATATTTGTAAAAATGACAGAGGGAAGCCATGCCACATCTGTGAGAAAGTGACTGAAGTTGAGATGCCTAGTCAGGATTGATTACATTACAGATCCTTCTTTGGGTTTTGTCAAGAATCTCAAGATGTATGGAAGGAGCACCAGACCAGATATGGCAACAGTATTCAATGTACAGATGAGTAGTAAATTTTTAAATGTGCAAGATGGATTCTGATGAGAAAAGTTTTCTGGCACAACACAGTGACACAACTTTCCTTGCAGTAGATGCAGCTATTGATTCAATGTAGTCACCCCACTTCATGTCAGTGGAAAATGGGAGGCCAAGAAGGTGTAGTGTGTTGCTCTCCTGGTGACAAAATGTTCTCTGTGGTGCTTGATTCTGATGTCTCCAATTCAAAACTCACACCTATGGTTGCCTCTCTAGCATTCTGTTTTCATGTGGTGAATAGCTAATTGTTTCTTCTTGTTTTCCTTTCCTATATTTTCTCAGAGCTTTTTGCAGGTTTTCATTTGAGTGCCAGTTGTGTTCAATAATTTTTACAAACAGAACCTCTATAAATCATTCTGTGTGCAATTTGACCTAATGGATTAATAATTTTCACATTTATATTTGCTTGCTGGAAAACAATATTATCTTTAATATTTGATAAAGTCAATGTAGCTTCTGAAAAATCTATATTTTCTGCCTTTTTCTTTTCTGCTTGGCTATTGTTTTATAAGTTTCCATTGGCTAAATATTGTTTAGAAATACAGTTGGCCTAATGGCAAAAAGCAGAAACAATGGAATCAGTGAACCAAGTTCAAACTTTAATTGGCACAGTTTGCATTCATTTTGCCATAATGACCTTGGAAAAGGCATGGACCTTTTATGAATAAACAGTAGGGCATTTGGAGCATGTTAGTTTTTGTAAGGCAGTCCATCATGGACATTTGATAATAAGTCAGGTTAGTTATTGTTCTTTACTGAGTACTCAGAGGGGATTAGAAATCATGATAAATGGCTCATAATAATGATAATAATATCTCAATACACAAATGTTTTCATAGAATTGCAATTAATTTTAGAAAATAATTGATATTCTATTTGCAGTTTTTGAAAGGATTGACAATTTCTTGACAAGATAGAATGCAGAAGAATGTTTTCAAATTATTTGACATAAAGTGAATATAAAGAATACATTCTTAAACAGTGTATGATAACTAGTTACTGAAACTAAATTAGTAACAAGTGATATTAGTTACAGGTATGTATTTTTATGAATATACATAGATGTTACTAAGAAATTCTGGTAATTTGAAGATTTCTTCATCATTCAAGTTAATCTGAACTTCCACAAACATATATGGTATAAGTGTGCAAAATCCTTGTCCACTGAGGGAGAGTTCACTAATTCACTAAATGTTCTGGTTTGAGGAATTTATCCACACTTGGTTTACTTATGCTTTGTTAGTTCATTGAATTGAAGTGATAACAAGAAAATATGAAACTATTAGAAGGCTTTAGTGAATGTAGTAATATATTTGTAATAATTCATTTTGCATTCCTCACTGCTGCATCTTTGTCCTTGAATGTCACAGCTAGTGTATTCCTCACCATCCTTCTTCCCAAAGACAATTATGCAGATTTTACTAGGTAATTTACATGACCATGTATGGCACAGGCGATTTTTGCCTCTTTCTTTTGGGAGATAGGCTATGTCCATTATATTTACCCCTGTTCTTATCATCACAAAGATAGAGACGTGGGGGTCTCTTGTTTCTGGTGCTTCTCTGAAGTGTTGGTACAACAGGCTCACTCACCTCTTCAACTTCTGCTAAGAAATGCTGATCCTCTTCACCATCACTTCTGCTTGATTGATCAGTGTCACCATCAGTTGAACGGTTGCCCATGTCATCCACCATTGGTCTTGGTTCTTTTTCCATGTCTTGCACATCTTTCTGCTGACAATATTCTGAGAACATCCAGAATCCACCAGTGCAACACCTCTTTTCTTGCACACATACACCTCTATTGTAGCAGCACTGAATTCACATTTTGTCGGGGGTGCGAGGCTGGCACTGTAGAATCTTGTCCTTTTCCTGAACAATTCTGCAACAAATGACCTGGCTCTCCACACTGGAAGCACTGAGATTTTAGGGCTTCGGACAGTTGTCTTTTGATTTCTTGCATTGAGCAAAGGCAGTCATGGGCCATATCGTTTGGACCATTACACACATCACATTTTTTGGTGCAATTCCTTCCACTGGGTCACATGTTGGTTTTACAGCTTCCCTGACAAGTTCCATTCTCATGGTTTCATCCTTTAATATTGCCCTTGTACAAGCCAGAACTTATGGAATGTCCATTTTGTCCATTCGGCAGGATGCACAGAGGAGCTGCTTGATATGCTCTGATAGACTGGCCACAAAAAAACATGTTAAGCCTTGTCCTGGTATACCACCAAACAGAACTGAGAGTTTCTGTAGTTCTGCTAGAAAAATATTGACAGACTCTCCATGGTGTAAGCATTGTGCCACAAATCATTCATATGCTATGAATGAGTCAGCGGAAAAAGCTGTATATAGGGCTTGTTCAAATGTATTCCTTGCTGTCTGTAATCCTTTTCCAGAAAGACAAATTCTGCTGGCTTTTATGTGTGCCTCAGTCAGTTACGCAGATTTTTTTCATGTCCACCTACAGGTATTTAATTAGTCCTATGGCACTAGGTAATTTACATGACTGTGTATGGCACAGGCAATTTTGTACCTCTTTCTTGGGGGGGGGGGATAGGCCATTACAATGAACTAACAAAATGGCTACATTTTCTATTGAAGAGTCTACAATAAAGGGAGGGTATTAATAGTAAGTCAAAGGGGAGAACCATTTTCAGGTCATTTAAAGCAACAAAATATTTTTAGATTGTAAGAATATAGTGATAATAATGATTTTTCCTGATACAAGTTGTACTAATTAACCCACAGCTGGGGGTAGAATAGGTGGACTCATACTTTTCAAAAAGGTATTTGTATGTAAGGGAATATAATGAACCCAACTGGAAATGGAACTTGGCTCTATGATTTTCAATTCCATATAATGAACCCATTTGGAATTGGAAATCTGCTCTCTAATCTCCAATTCAGATCTGTTATTCATTACATGACCTACACACCCAAGTGTACAGTAGCTGGTATTTGCAAGTGGTCACCAATCTAGGTACTGACCAAACTTGATGTTACTTAATTTTGGTGATCATACTAGTGTTTTAACATGATATGGCTGTAAGACTATGCACAAAGAAAAGAGATTGAAACTGCTATGTAATCCTCCTAAGTGAATGCTGAATAAGTCCTCATGAGGAAAGAGGGCTTGCAGAATTTGACACTCACAGGACATACTGTAGGAAAGAGGGACAGAGAGAAACAGCAAGTAACCTATCTAACAAGCTTATGTAAGGGGTGGCAGATTAGGGAATGGGAATGATAGCAAAAAAATAAACAAGTTACAAAGGAGAGGGAACTGTGAAGAGATATAATCAATTTAATTCATAAAGATTTAACATGTGGAAGGTTAAGGTTATATTGAATAAAATGCTGTGATAAAAATAATATATATATGTGTGTGTGTGTGTGTGTATGCATGTAAAATTTCAGATATAAGTAGAAATATATCTGTAAAAGGACAATATGAATAAAGACAAAAGGAAAACTTATTTTAGCTGATGCATCTCATCCTCTGATGGACTTTATCAGGGCAAATACAAGGATTTTATTGTTTATACACATTTATTTATTACTCATTAAATTATGTCACTTAGCATCTTCCATAATTTACTGAGACATTTTCAGTTAGCCTGATGAATATTTATGAGCATTTCTTAAATCAAAAAATTCTGAAAAACTAACATTTTTATTTTTGTTTATAAATACTTGTTTCAAAAAAAAATATTTACAGTTTTCTTGATAAAGTCCATTTGAGGGCAAATCATGTCGGTTAAGAAACGTTTTCCTTTTGTCTTTATCCATACACACAGATATAATTTATTTATATATGTATATATATATATATATATATATATATATATATATATATATATTTGGTTGACTCACCCGTCGTATTTGGTCAAGCAGCTCAGTTCCTAGGAACTGACAGCCCAGACACCAGCACATATGATTTGATCATAGAGGTGAAGGCTTTGTGCAGAACCAACCACACTTTTTGAAGGGGTGAATACGGAGATCTGGAGCATTATGTGCTGCAAGGCACCAAACGACCTTTGAATTCAGAGTTGTCCTTCTCCTAGACCAGTTGCCATCCAAGCCTATAGAACCCAGTCTGTCCTGCTATTTACCCATAGCTGGGGGGAGAAGAAGAGGATTCAAACCTTTCCCAAGGGTATTAGCACGTAAGTGAATGTAATGGATTTGACCGGAATTCGAACTCGGCTCTCTGATTCCTCAATCCGAGCTGCTACCCACTACTCCACCGTGCTTCCTATATATAAAGGAATATATATTGGTTGGGTTTCAGTCCTGGTTTGAAGTGATTGGATGTCTAGCCACACAGATGAGCTGTGATACAGCAAAACAGTCTGTCTGTGGATGATGATATTAGCTTCCGAAAAGAAATTAATTCAGTTGAGCACTGTGGGGGGAAAGCGTGAAGTTGTAAACAGTGGCTATTCCTGTTAATAATGCAAGACTCTCCCAACCAATTGAGTTTTCTAAGTCACTGGTGTGTTTATGAAAAAAATAAATACACAAAAATTCACCTTTCTCTCTGCGGGGTGCTGATAGACTAGGGTTTAGAATCTCTGACCGATGCAATTTGGTTGGGTTTTGGACCTGACTTGAAGCGATCAGATGTCTAGCCACACTGGTGAGCTGTGATACAGCAAAACAGTCTGTCTGTAGATGACAATATATATATATATATATGGGCATATGGCCGAGTGGTTAGAATGTTTTCTTTCTGACCACAAGACCCAGGTTTGAATCTCACCTTGCTCGATTTGTCAAGAAAGTGACTTCTTGATGCTATTTGTCTGTTTGAGGCAATCCTAGTGTGCAGCACCCTTGGAAAATGCCTGAAAACCATATCATGGGTTGACCCAAGACTTGTAAATGAAATTGGGTAGACAGAACCCTTGGGGGCTGTCGATGGCTGTGCTAGCACAAAGACACAAGTCATCGTAACTGCTAGATAATACACTTACTACCAGAAACTGTAACTAAAGTCTGTTCAGTATAGTTGCAGTATAAACCACAGGTAGCCTCTGTGGGTGTTGAACAAAAACAAAAGCACCGGAGCAAATGTCTGCAATAAGGATTAGCTAGCCACCCTAGTAGATGGGTATCCTTGAATACGAGTGGCCAGGCATTAATTTATTATATATATATATATATATATATATATATATATATATATAAGTGGGTAATTGAATAATAAAATGAAAAAATTCCAATGTAATAAATTATAATATATATATATATATATATATATATATATATATATATATCTGCACCCCAGATGATTATAAAAATTAATCTCAAACTAAAATAATATAATGTTAATGATATTATTATAAAAAAATTACTTACTAATCTAAGTTTCCCTTGAGTATATATATATATATATATATATATATGTGTGTGTGTGTGTGTGTATATATATATATATATATATATATATATATATATATATATAAAATTTTTTATTTATTTTGGGATATCAAAATAAAAACGTTAAAAATCACTACACAATGACAATTATGTTTCAAAACTACAAATGCGTCTCCTCAGGTCATGGTAAGCTACTGGTAAGTGAATGATTAACTTAATTTTAAAAGCAAATTGCTTCCTCTATATGGATGTACAGGTGTTTAGTTAGTATTATTAACATCTTATATGGGTGCTCTTTACTTAAAGGTTGCATATTAATTTACCAAAGTAGTTTTGTATTTATGATTTGGGTTTTTTTTTAAATGGTTAAGTTATTTAGCAATTTCTTAAAGGGACCTTTTATTTATCAACTACAAAATTTTATGCAGGAAGTGGACTGAGTATACAACTAATTAGCATTATGTTACCTTTTTTGCTTTTACTTCTTAGGAAAGTTGAACACCAGGCTTCTATACATCTTACGAAATAATGTAAACATTTGTATCTGTCCATAATGAAATTGTCTAGGATTTATATGCAGACAACTTTGTGTCATGACCTATATTAAAAAAAATTTTTTTTCAGTGAGTTTGAATTTAGGGTAGGTCAAATTTGATTGGTAAATTGGTAAATTTGATAGTAAATCCCACAATCCGATTTTTAATTCTGATTTTTTCATTTTTTATTTTCTTTTTCTCAAAAAAAAAAAAAGAGAAGTATTCTGCTTTTGAAATTAAATTAATCATTCACTCACCAGTGGTTTACCATCGCCCAAGAAGTAACATTTGTAGTGATGAAACATAACTGCCATTGTGTAGCGATTTTTACATGTTTTTGTTTTAATATCCTAAAATAGATAATATTTAGCTCTGCTCTGTATTGAGCCCTCTTTTAAATTATGTTATGGACAGTGGAATTAGACTTTGTTTGTTCTCATTTTATATATATATATATAAAACATTTGGGAAATAATAAATAACTCAAACCTACAGATAAGTTAAATTTTGTTTTAGACTTCGAAATACTCGGATCAGCAACCGCTACCTTTTCAAACTCATTGGCTATCCTTATTTATATAAGTCTCCAGTTTTTTGTAGCTCCATATAGTGAATATACTGCAGACAAATTGAGTCAGCTGATTTTCCACAGAAATAACATAAATTTGCCAACTCTCAAATGGTGATAAAAAATTCCCAAATGCAGGCCTTAATTTAGCCCAGTACACTGGTCGTAAACGGTGTTGTCTAGCAGGTCTTGCCCGAGAACAAGAGGCAAATGAATAATAATAACAGAATTAGGCAAGTTGGTATCATATGGAGGTTCTTGTGAAGTCTGATTGCATATTAGCATAGAGAGAGAGAAAAGAAGTAGGTTTCAGATGACTGAAATGGAAGTGAAAGAAAGAAATAAGTAAAAGAGGAAACTCTTTATCTGTTGCCAATGAGAAACTTAAAGAAGTTGCAGTCGATATACATCTGTCTATCTATCTATCTATACAGGGTGCAGCAAAAGTAATGCCCTTTTTTATTTATTAACATTTATTGAACAAAAATAAATTACACAAATTTAAGATGACTTAAAGATGGGAATGGTTTCAAATTGAGATGAATAGGACAATGTGGAGCAATTGAATGGTCACCATGACCAGCAGACCTAACACCACCATTAAAAATTAATAATAATAAGTTAGTACAAAGTCAGGTGAATTTGGTAGGTGAAAGAAAAGAGACCAGCCATGTTCTTTGTACATGCAAAAAAAACAGAGTGGCAAAAGGATGGTTTTTCCATTATCATCACTATTATTTTAACTACCTTCACTCCTTGGCAATGATTATTGTTTGAAAAAGCAATTCTTATAATTGTAATAAAACTTAAACATATGAAAGTAAAATTATACATTTTTTGTTCTTGACAATTCACAAAAACCTTGTGTATTTAAGCATATTGCTACATAGGCAAATAGGTCTCATTATTATAGCTAGATGCAATCGTAAATTCTATTCTGATAATTTCTTCTCTTGCACTTCTTCCCTGTGGAACTGTTCCAGCTTCTAGTTTTCTTCTCAACTATGATCTTCAAAAATTCAAATGCAATTTCAATCATCATCTTCTGTCTTTATAAAAACTGTTCTTTTATTGTCCTTTCTCATCATTGTTATTTTCTTTCATTCTCATTTATCCATTGTGTTTTAGCGGTATTATCTTCTTGCTTGGGAGGAGATGACTAAAAAAATAAATAATAATAAACAACAGAATAGAAAATCAAACTTACCCAAAATTTCAGCACTTGATTAAATGAAGTGAGAACTGTAGTACCTGCCCCAAAAAATAAACATGAAAATTTTAATTCATTTCAATTCATGCTTTAACATTCTGAGAGAGCAAAAAAATTATATATATATATATATATATATATATATATATATATATATATATATATATATATATGCTGCAGGCAAAAAGTTTCTTTAAAAGACACCTTAAAATGTTTGTATCTTTTTAAAAGTAAAATATATCATTTCAATAACTATGGTGTATTTGCTTTTATTTTCCAGTCTTTCTCCAGGCTCTTATTTTAATACTGTTTTGTAGACAGTATAAATAGAATTAAAATAACTTAAAATGTGTTTTTATAAATCAATTGCAATGCATTCTGGTAGTAAAATAATTTGCTATGCATTCCTATAGTAAAATCAATTTCAATGCATTCCTATAGAAAAACAATTTCAATGCATTCCTTTAATAAATTCATTTACAATGCATTTCTGTAGCAAAATTATTTTCAATGCATTCCTATAGTAAAATCATTTGCAATGCATTCATATAGTAAAATCATTTATGATGCATTCATATAGTAAAATCATTTATGATGCATTCCTATAGCAAAATCATTTACAATGAATTTCTATAATAAAATCATTTACAATGAATTCCTATAACAAAATCATGTACAATGCATTCCTATAGTAAAATCAATTACAATGCATTCATATTGAAAATGACTGAAATTTGCAATTTCATTATACATGCATTACAGGAAAAAGTTTGGTGCCACCCTGCATTTCCTTAAAATAACATATATTTGCATTTTTTTTATAGTAAAAGATATAATTTCAATAACTAGAATGTATGTGTTTTTATTTTTCAATCTTTCTCTAGGGTTCTCTTACTACCAAAATGTTCAAATTTGGTTTCATCTTTCCACAATACATTTTGTGATATTATCAATATTTTGTATAAGAAACATTATATTTGTTTTCACCATTTACTCCTCAGTAGACTTTTGAGATTACCAAAGCGGCTGGAGATTTAATTCAGGTCAAAGAATTCATGTAAAAAAAGAACAATATCAGTTGATTTTGTAAAAACATGCTCTACCATTTGGTTTAGGCATAGTTGGGAATTTTGGAAACGGCATACTGTACTGCTTGGCATTCGCACCAGAAGCTCCAATGCAAACATTTCAGAGTGTTTGGATGTCAATCTGAGGATAGTGCAGAGGATTCAGAAAGGGTTGGGTGAGTCTAATAGTGATTATAAAGGTACGGCAGCTTGGAAAACTCAATCTGATTGTTCTGATAATAAAAGAACTCCCAAATTTGTTGTTGAGATCCAGGCCATGATTAACAATGATCCCTCCAAGTCAATCAGGTCCATATCCAGGGATACAGGAGTGTCTGGCTTTCTTTTCAGGCAGATATTGCATGAAGACATTCAGTATTTCTCGAGAAAGGGCCAATTTTTATCCCAAACCATGAAAGACAAGAAGAAAAACCACATTACGAAGCTTTTGAAAAAACTCAAGCATCCCCTCCAACTGAACATGATTTGGTTTTTCTCAGAGGAGAAAAATTTCTGCCAGTATAGGATAGTGAACACAGAGAACAACTGTTGGCTTGCTGTGTCACTAAGAGATGTACCAAGTGTGATAAAAACCAAATATCCAGTCAACATCATGGCATTTGGAGTGATTACTACTGATGACAGTGTTATGCTTCCATTCATCTTCCCATAAGGTCTCAGATTCAACACAGAGGCCTATATCAAGTAACTTGAGGAGGTAGTGCTGTCCTGCATCAAGAGGGTGGCTGCTGGAAGACCCTTTGTCTGACAACAGGACTCTGTACCATATCACACAAGCTGGAGAACCTAGTTATGACTGTCAAACAATTTCTGCAACCACATTACCCTTTACATCTAGCCACCTAACTCCCTTGATTATTAAGTGTGGGGTGCAGTTCAGTGAGAGGCCAACAAAAGTCCTTGTAACACCAAAGACAAACTAAAGGCAAGGATTATGGCAGCATTGATCAAACAAGTAGACCATACAGAAGAGTTGCAGGAAATTCTGAAGTCATCTGGAGGCTGTGGTTGAAGCCAATGATGATTTTATTGAATAAATTTACTCTTTAGTATTTCAAGATATTTTTGTTTGTGTAATTTTGGTAAATATATCTGTTAAAATGAGATGTCAGTGTTTTCATTTTTGCATAATTTAGATGACAATCTATCCATCGCACCCTATATATATATATATATATATATAGAGAGAGAGAGAGAGATTCAAGCATAGTAAATAATTGCATATATTAAAAAAATATATTAAAATGATAGGATTATTTGCATGTAAGTCTGCACTTCTTCCAAATATCAGCATCTGTGAGCACTGACTACCATTAAAATGACAGTCTTCAGCATTTCTTCAGAGATGATCATGACTTTTAATGGATTCCTTTTCTTTATTAATTTGTATTAACACATTATTATTAGTAGTAGTAGTATTCTTGAGACTGATATACCAAAGTTGGACAGTCTCTGACTCTTACTAAAAATCAAATTGGATATCTTTTCACCAGGAGAATGTTTTTTCCTTCTAGTGTTAAACAGTACTACACATACAGTCTATACTGGCTTCTTTTATTGTCATTATTAAGGAAACATTACTGACTACTTGTAATTGAATAAGAGAGACTACTTTCAAAATTTTTTCTCATTACTATCCGTTTCAAGCTGTTTGTTTGTTAAAAGGGAAAAAAATCTCACTGACAAATTTACAAGGAAGAAACTCTTTTTTTTTTTAAACAAAGAAATCTCTTTGCCTTCTCCCTAATTGCCAATTCATTAATTTATGGGTGAATGAAAAGATACTCAAACTTGCCACATGCTTCTTCTTTTCCCTTTTTATTATGGGATGTCTGATGCTAATCCCGACTCAACTACTATCTGAACCTATCAAGCTGATTGTTTTTCAGAAATATCATACACTTCCAACAACATATGTAGCTGTTCATTAATAATTTTTATTTTCTCTAATCCTTAAACTTATTGCAAGATATAAAGATAATGTTATGTTAGTACAAGACCTCGGTAATCAAATAAAAGATAGAATTGAACCTACCATCCTGGCAAAGTGGTCCCTGCGATGTACCTGATAACGTCTATAGTGTGTGTATATGTGCATGTACCACCCATATGATGAACTCTTCCATCAGTTTTGATGTATGACAATCCAACAACTTCATTCAGTTTTTATGTTTGTGTTGTACGTGACACTTCAGTCCTGCTAGTGACATGCATACAAGTCCATATATTGTACAACAGTGAGCACCAATATTTCCAGTTATTTCTATCCAGGGCAACTCGCTTGAAGTTAGTATGAGGCACACTGACTTCTGAGAGCTTACTCTTTAGCTTGTCTTTATACCTGAACCATGTCTGTCCAGCAGTCCTTTGTCCACTGTCAAGCTGGCTATACATGAGGACCTTAGGTATTCTGCTGTCACTTATCCTTGCAACATGACTAGCCCAGCAAAATTGTGACTGCACCAGGAAAATCTCCATTCCACCAATGTTGCATTTTGTGAGAAGATCAACATTGGACACACTATCATCAAAAGTATAGCTACAGATCGTGTGGAAACAACTTAAGTGAAAGACATCCAGCTGATTTATATTGGACAGATATAGTGCCTATGATACTGAGCCATACAACAGTGTGGTCAAAATGGCTGCTCTATAAATGTCTATTTTGGTGTCCAATTTTATGCCTCTCTTATTCCATAAGCAGTGTCAAAGCTTCCAAATGCACTCATATATACATATATAAATATATATACATATATAAAACTATATGAAAAGGAAAAAGTTCCACTCTGAGGCCCTTAACCATTCTGTGAAGTCAAGGACCAATAGTTATCTTATTGTCCTTACCCTCATTATTTTCACTTTTTTAATGCCAATAATATGCAGGGAGTTACAAGGAGTGAATGTGAGAGAATAGACTGAGTATAGGGGGAACGGAGGAAAGGAAAAAAGATGAACAGGATTTGAGAAGAAAGAAGATGGTGATTGATGTTGCATTTAAATTCTTGAAGATTGTAGTTATGAGGGAAGCAAGTAAATGGAAAGGAGTTCCATAAGCAAGAAGTGTGAGAAAAGAAACTGTTAGCATAGAACTTACAGGTACTTCTAGCCAGATTAACTGTAAATTGATGAGATCTCAACACCAGTCTAGTGCTGTGCTTAAATTCAAAAAGTTTAGGTACCATAGATAAGAGCTATTCTGAAGAAAACATGGTACAGATCTCAAAAAAAGGTTTTGTCTAATGAGACAACAAAGTTGTTTTCTTACTACATACTAAAATCTATTAGATCATAAAATTTAAAAAAATGAATTTTCCTACTTGAAAGGAAGCACACATTTTTTACTAGTTTTTGACTATTCCAATTTTAAGCTGCTTATTCTAATTGTCAGATGGTATATCAACCAATCATATTGTGATGTCACATGGTATATCAACCAATCATATTGTGATGTCACATGGTATGTCATTCAATCATATTGTGATGTCACATGGTATGTCATTCAATCATATTGTGATGTCACATGGTATGTCATTCAATCATATTGTGATGTCACATGGTATGTCATTCAATCATATTGTGATGTCACATGGTATGTCATCCAATCATATTGTGATGTCAGATGGTATGTCATTCAATCATATTGTGATAAAAATGCAACAATGAAATGGAGAAAATTTATCAAAAATGAATAACAAATATTCTTAAAACTCAGAACTAAGACAATTTGAGATTACATGGTAAAAGTATTTTGCTTTTATTTGACATCACTTTTCTTTATAACTGCATCAGAACTTGAACTATAACCAGCCAGCTATCACTCTGGGGCATCTGTATCTCTCAGAATATGTATGTATGCTTGAAATATATTATGTTTTTGTTTCTCTTCCATCAACAACAAGATCACAAGGTAAAAATATTTTTCACATTGCCATGATAAGACAAAAACAGAAAATTATAAAGTGAAAAAAATCTTATTTACTGATGAGTGGCTGTTAGCATAAAATATTAAACTCAAAATAATAAGAAAATTGCTTCGATGATAGGAAAGAAACACATTATAGTAGTTTGTTTTCAGTGATTGGAAATAGCTTGGAAAACATTTCCTGCACAACCAGTCTGGAGTAAAGGCTTAGTGTTTACATCATTCAACAGGTGTCACAAGAATTGATGTTCAATTATCAAGACAGAAGGAACTGGAGAAAGTTTGCCAACACATTCTTTTTGTGAAGCTTTACTCATTATTAATGATTCACACCATAAGTGTAGGCACAATTTAGGATCTGAAAGTTGATTGGAATGATGGTAAGTATATATAATAAATGAATTGTAAGGTGGGTCAAAGACACTTTACTACTATTCAACAATATTTTGGAGAAAGAATAGAAGGGAATTCACTTTCTAGACTATGTTCCTGTTGGAAAAAAGCCAAAGGCAGTTATATATATATATATATATATATATATATATATATTAAATTATAAAATAAACAGAATAAACTTAGAGGTAAAGGAAAAGTACCTGATAAAAACCTTACCAATACAAAGCCTTCAAAAAGGAAACAGACACCTATCTAAACAGAAATCCTAAGTGCTCAATGTTTATAGAATTCAGGAACTTGAAATGGGAAAGCAAATCAAGACAGAGCAATGATGAAACCAACAATCTGTTTAAAGACATTGATCTACAAACATTTCTCTGAATTTTACACCAACTGTGACCTTCAGATGACTAAGATTCTAATTGTCTTATTAATGTAATTGGCATATGTAGAGTGAGTGGCTATCATTAAATATAAATAAATAAATGGCAGAACTTCCAAATAAACAGATTTGACAAGGCTTGCAATAAACAATTACAAGAAAAAAGAAAAGAACAGAGAAAAATAAATACAAAGCAAGTAAACAATATATGTAAGGCAAATTATCAGTAATAAGGCAAAACAAGAGTAGTATAGCAAAAAGTTGACAAACTTTTTTCAATCAACATCAACTGGCCTGGAAGAACTGAAAGTCTTATTAAAAAAAAAAAGATAAAGAAAATTGCGCCTTGCTTTGCTGTGGGAATTTCCATGGGGAAAATTGTAAATCCTGTTTGACTAAAAGCTGGTTTCCCTAAGAGAAAAATGGAATGTAAGTTTGATCCCTGCAAAGTGTATATTTTCTTTAATCTTCAGCACTCTGCATAATTAATAAAACTTCTCTTTCCACTACATTCTATTTCAAGGACTGAAACATTATTATTAATTTCACTCAAAGTTGTTTTCTGTTGCCATAGCAGTATATGACAACAAAACTATGAAATTCAAACAAACTATTGTTTGTGGGTTAGTTATCTTCAGTGGGAGGATCAACTTTTGTACAACAAATGAAGTCACATACAGAGTGCTAAAGGTTAATAAAACTTTTGATGACCCTAAGCAAAAATAAGGATGTTTACTTAAACATGTGTAAGCATTTTAAAACATTTGCGCAGTATTCATAATTAATTTTTATTAAGGTTTCAATTTTTAAATATATATAGTTTAAAATATTGAGGTTTGTACCAATAATTCCTAATACTTATATTTAAAAAAAAAAAAAACTCTTGACAACCTCATAATTTAGTTGCCTCCCCTGAAGCATTACACAAGTTTATCACACAGCACTAAACTAAGCATTCTTCACTTCATGAGTAAAAAAATTTAACTTTCAGATGAACACAGCAATTTTGTTTTTGAAAATGATGAACATTACAATATTTGTCTTGAAAAAAAAACAATACCCTGATGATGATATTGTATTAATATTGAAAGTATGCAGAATAAATAATGTGCCAACACGGTAATTTTCTCTCTTTTGTTAATAACGACACCAAAAAATCTAGTCCATGAATATAAAAGGATCCAATTGAAAATAAGTAGACAAAATTTGTATAAACTATTTAATGTAACAAGTGAGAGGGTAAAAGTATGAGGATGGGGGGAAGTGAGAGAGAGGAAAAAAAGCAAAAAAAACTTTGTAAGTGAGGAAAAGATGGGAGGAAAAAAAATTAATTATTTTATTTAACTCATCCAGGTTCATAAGTACCTAAAAATATTTGCTTAAATGCCAGCACACTGACATAATCTCAGTTCTCTCATTAAGTAAGACATCTTTATCAGGATGTATGGCAATTGTTGACGGCTGTGCCAGGAAGAGAAATTGACCATTGCCACATATCCTGATAAAGGTGTCTTACTAAATGAGAGAACTGAGATTATGTCAGGGTGCAGGCATTTAAGTAAATATTTTTTAGGTAACTATGAACCCAGATGAATGAAATAAAATAATTAATTCCCTTGCTCTCTTCTTCACTTACAATTTTTTTTTCTCCTCTTTCCTCATATTTTTACCCTCTCACTTCTGGTGTTGTAGTATATTGGAATAGTTTTCTTTGGCTTGGACATACTTCCACTTGCCCGAGGAGACCTTACAGTCAAAAGCTGGGTTGCAAGGTTGGTTGGCATTTTAGCCTTTTCTTAAATATCTTAGCTCTACATATTCAATTTTGAATTGAGCACATTTGTTGCCTATACCTTTTAGACATGGCTGTTTTCAATCTTCCTTTTACATTTCTATCCGTATATATTTTTCTTACCTGATGATATCTGTAGGAACAGATGAAAGCTAGTAAATATATCAAAAAAGACCTTATTCAACTGGAATTTATAAACAGGGATCATAACATTCATTTACTGGTTCAGGGTTAATGTCTTTTAGTAAATTGTTTGCGAAGATGTATTCTCGCCATTTTTATCATTAACTTCTATATCTGTTTTCTGTATGAATGATTCATTGTAATATATATATATATATATATATATATATACATACATACATACATACATACATACATATATATATATATAGGAATTATAAGTTATACAAACATATAGGAATTTCTACAGATTTAGTCATATTAACTTGTTTACTGGGATTTCTACAGTTATATTAACCCATTAATACCCACTGTAAAATCTTTTGTTAATTATAAAAATAAATTTTAAAATTCAGCATTTTATTAAAAAATACGTTAGTAATCATAGATTTATAAGAAATGTGATATTAACTATAGCTTTCTATAAGTGACAAATGCCCATTTTGGGGAGGGTGGGCATTAGTGGCTGAATAAAAACTAATTGCAATCTTCTTCAGTGTTTGATTAAAGTTTGGCAGTCTAAACTTATGAATCATAAGGCAAACCCCCAAATATGTCCCATTTAATCCAGCACGAGTATCCATTTTGGAATCAGTAAGCCTGGTATTATGATAAAAGCTGGTCTAATTGGACAAACCTTCTGTAAGAAAAGTCTTGGATTAGGGAAAATTCCTCAAAACAATGAGATTGTAAAAAAAAAAAAAAAAAAAAAATGGAACCAAAACCAATCATACAGTATAATCTAGAGCAGACATAAACAATGTTGTTATTTTTCACTGAGCCTACCAGCTGCTCTGGCAGCTGTCTTTAAAAATAATGACTCATGCATCCAAAATATCATTGGAAGTCTTCAAGATTAGTTGAAGGTTGACCAGCATTTTACAGTGTCTGTCTATTAGAAATATTACATTCTATTTCTAAGTCTTATTAGATATTCATACAGAGTACATTAGCAAAATATAAAATTGTCTGAGTAATATCAAAGAAAAAATCTCATTCAGTCATATCACATGTTGGGACAAGATAGCATCACTCCTGTAGTAATTGGATCATGTGACAACTATTTAAAAACAAAAAGAATCCCAGTCAAGTAGAAAGGCAGAGATCCAGTCAATTATATAAAAACAAAAAGAATCCCAGTCAAGTGGAAAGGCAAAGATCCAGTCAATTAGAGTGAATGGTCCGATTATCTGAAGCATGATTTGATATAAAATATTTATAAGCCATGGCTGCATCTTATCAGATAAAAAACCTCTTTTTTTTGTTCTTGGCTCACAAAAGGAATATGGAAAGCTTGAATCAAAGAAAGAATCTCCTTTATGGATGAAGTTGATCATAGCTCTCCACAATTTCCTCTCATTTGTAGCTATTAACAGTGCTTACTATCCTTCTTCTCATCTGATCTGCCATCTATTACATAAGCTTGTTACATAGGTTACTTGCTGTTTCTCTCTTTTCCTCTTGTGTTCAATACATCCTGTGATTGTCAAATTTGCCAAGCTCTCTTTCCTCATTATATGTTCCAGAAATTTCAATGGCCTGTTATTCTAAATGTTCTTTATATTTCCATTTTCTTCAAACTTTTCTCATTGCTCACATGTTCCATCCATGATATTCTCAACATTATTCTGTATAACCATGTATTTTTGACTCATGCCATGTCTTTGTCTGTGAGAAATTTTCTGGCATTTACTGCTATATACGAGGATTGATATTATATAGCAGTTTAGAAGCATTTTTTCATATATAGGCTTACGGCCATATCATGTTGAAACATCGGTTCACCAAAGTTGAGCCTGGTCACACCCTAGATGGGTGACAGCTTGGGAATACCAGGTATCCTTGAGAAAAGTATGAAACCACCTCTTCTCCTCCCAGCTATGGGTTAATTAGTAAAACTCGTATCAGTAAAAATCATTATTATCCCTAAAAATCTAAAAAAATATCCAAAAATCTTTCCTTCATATATATTAATGTTTGTTTAAAATCTTAAGTCTTCACCACCATAATCACTACCGTGGCCCTAATCAATAACAGAAAAAGAATACTAATCAATAATTATTTTGCCGCTTTTTGATTTATACTAAAACCAGAAAAAAAAAATTTTTGTGGGTTTGCAATGTGTTGATTTTCTTGTTTGCTATGAAAACTGAAGAAATTTTCCTGTTTCCTAATACTTTGTTTTGCTTTTGGAAGGCAACTTTCACTACTCCAATGTACTTTCAGATTTCAGTGTCACATTTTAGAAAAAGTTAAATGATAAGATTTACATTGCCTTGTTTTTTTTTTTTATATTGTATTCAAATAATCCCCATCTCCCATATACAAATGAAAATTGCACTGGGCAATTAAAAAGTAATCTAATAAATGTAGAGCCTCATGATCAAAAAGCAATTATTTTACACAAAAAATATTTATTGTCAGTGGAGCACTGACAATAAATATTTCTTTCTTTATAATTAAATATTTTTTTGAATAATTTATTTAAATAAATATTTTTTTAATAATTTCACCCTAAGCAAGGTGATAAAGCCATTAAGACACAAGGAGCTACAAAGAGTGAATGAAACTAAGAAAATATTAATACATTAAAAGACAAGTAAGCAGATGATGATTGATGATTTATATTTCTGGAGTTTTTAGTTGACAGGAAAGCAAGAAGCCAGAAGAGAGTTTCACAAATGAGAAGTGCAAGTGAAGAAATGATTAGCATCAAATTTACGCTTACACTTAGCAATTTCAAAAGTAAATTGATGAGACTGAGTTGCCAACCTAGTACTGTGCTTAAATTCATGAGGTCAAGGTACCAAAGAGGGTAGTAACATTTATTTTGTAAAATACAAAAATGTGGCACAAGGCCCAAAGTGGTGATAGGGGAAGGCTGGTTTCCAGACTGTCTTATCTTAAACTTAGCTAGCCACAAACACTGACCCAAACACACTAATATTCCTTGCACTAAAACAACACATTCTTACCTACCATTCTTACTACTGCCACTACAATACTTCAGAGTCTCTACAAAGTCCTAACAAGTCCCTATATGTACAGTTTGTATATGGTAGGGGTGGGGAATAAAAATAACAATTATCATGAAAGTATTTATAGAGAAGCCACAAGAAAGCTACCTGACAGTGGTAGGAAAGTAACTAAAGCCGTGATGCCAGATCAATGACATTATACAGTGAAATTTTCAGATCCAATTTCAGGAAACCATGTACCAGGCTATATACATCTTGGTCCACCATATTTTGTTTCCTGCCTTCTTATGTTCCATGACCCCTTAGAATGTAGGCAATCTCTCCAAATTTTCCTGTCCATTGTAGTTCTAAATAAATTCTGTCTTTTTGTTATTTCTCCTAAACCCTGCTCCCCCATCTATTATTTACTTAAGCTCATTAAGTATGTTAGGTATTGTTTTCTTCTGTCCCTCTTGCTGTGAGTATCAGATTTTTCAAACCCTCCTTTCTCATTATGTTCCCCATAGATTTCAACTGCCTCTTCTTGATATTAAATATAGGTTGCCTTTTTGTTTCCATTTCACATGTTTGGTCTATGGTATACTCGGCATCTTTCTGTAGAACCACATTTCTGCTGCTTCAAGTCTCTTCTTCATCTTTGAGGAAATTGTCCAGCATTCCCTGCCATACAGGAGGACAGATATCATGTAACAGTTCAGTACTCTTTTCTTTCTTTCTAACAAAGGTTTTCTGTCTCTTAATACTCTGCTTAGATTCTGGAATGCATCTTTGGCTATCCCAATGCATCTTTGGGTTTCAGTGTTGCAATGTCTTTTGTTAAAACACTTCCCAGATATTTAAAATTTTTGTGTTTGGTTGATTTTGGTATCTCTGATTTGTAATTTTCATTTTGGGCTCATCCTTTTGCTAACAACCATGCATTCTGTCTTCTTGCAGTTTATACTTAGTCCATTCTTCTTGCATTCTTTCACTACCTTCTGTAAAAGCTTTTGTAGTTTTCTTCCTGTGTCTCCTATCAACACAGTGTCATCTGCATCCCACACAGAATACAAATATTAAACTTCATCTGTGTTTGTTATTAGATTGCATTCCTTTCTCTAGATAGTAAGTTGAGTGTGTACAAACACACATAAGCATTGATGTATGTATAGAGAGGTATATATCTATGTATCTACAGTGTAATAAAAGCATTTATTTTACACAGTAGTTATTTTTCAACATAATCTCATCCTTTGTTAAGACAATTCAGTAGTGAATATTAATCATATAGATCAAATAAATGAAAGCAGATTCTTTGTTGTCTATATACCATGTCCTTTCAGTATGTGGGCGATCATAGCTCTCCACATTTCCCTGTCCTTTGTAGCTCTTAGTAAATTTTGCCTTTTCACTATCTCTCCTAATCCCTGTTATGCCAATCATCTACACAAGGTTGTTAGGTAGGTTATGCAATGTACCACTTTCCTCTGTTCAGTTTTTCCTATGAGTATCAAATTTTCTGAGTCCTCTTTCCTCATTATGTGCCCTAGAATTTTCAATTCTTTCTGATGTTAATTAAAAGTGTATTTTTTGTTTCCATTTTCTCTAAAACTTTTTTATGTTCAGTCCATGGTATTCTCAGCATCCATCTGTAGAACCACATTTCTGTTGGCTCAAGTCTCTTCTTCCTCTTTGAGGAGACTGTCCAGCATTTACTATCATAAATGGAGACTGATATTACATAAAAGTTAAGTACTTTTTTCTTTGTTTCTAATGAGATTTTCATGTTTCTTAATACTTTGCTTAGATTTTGGCAGGTGTCTTTGGCTATCGTAAAGTGCTTTTGGATTTTGGTGTTACATTTTCCATCCTCTATTAAAACAACTTTGTGATTTTCCAACTGATAAATTTATATGCATTGGTCAATGACTGAACTCAACCATAAAGAGTAACTTAAGATTAAATAATTTGAAGTACACATTACAAAATATGTCTTGCAATCTTCATAATGGCAAACAATTCACTGAAGAAACCAACTCACGTAAAACAATTCTCTTTGGTAAATAATCAAATAGTTTAATTTTAATATGATTTAAAAACTATTAATGTTACCTTGAATTTTTATTATTTTTTATTATTGTAATATGAAGCATTATCAGATATTATTAATTGTAATAATGAATTCAGCATCATCTAATGTTTATTTTCTTTAATCAGTATATATAAGTTTTCAATAGTGCATTGTGTGAAATAAATCAATTTATATCTGGAATCTTCTGTGTACCGTGTCCCTTCAGAATGTTCTGAGTATAACAATAAACTACATCCAGAAAGAAAGGCCTCTGATCAGGAGATTGGAGGTTTTGAGGAGCATGGAAACACCTCTTAACTACTGTTGTCCCCAGGTCAACCCTGACCTGGGTATTAACACCTGCTAGAGTCCCAGCTATGGGTAAATAGGAAACGGCCAAACAAAAATCAACAGTAAATTTTAATAATAAAATGCCCAACAATATATTTTTTATAGCAAAACGACAATCAATGCAACACTAAAAAAATATAAAATTACATTTTTGTGGTAAAATTACCAACAATATATTTTATGATCTACAGAATATATATCTAAAAAACATACCTTTACTCTGAGAGTATAAAATTATGTACAAAATATTTAGATTTTGGCATTAAATAACCCATAGAGGTGTTGATATGCCACCATACAAAATTAACCAAACAACAATACCTATTTATTGTGAAATTACCTGAAATGCATATTTAAAGTAAAATGACCAACAATAGATTTTATCGGTAGTTGAAGGTATACAATTGTACTCAAAATATATTTACAATTGCTCTCAGAATATTTAGATTTTGGCATTAAATAACCCACAGAGGTGCTGATATGCTGCTAAACATTTTCAACCAACCAACATTGGCGATTATGATTCTCCATAGTTTCTTCTCTTTTGTGGCTCTTAATATCTTTGTCTTTTTGCTATCTCATCCAAACCATGTTCCACCATCCATTCCCTCAAGCTTGCCAGTTAGGTTAGGCACTGCTTTTTTTCTGTCTCTCTTACCTTCAATCTGTCCTGTGAGTATCAAAATTTCCAAGCTCTCTTTCCCAATTATATCTGAAATAGGATTCAGTAAATGAAATTCTTTTCACTTTTAATAAATAACTACTAGAACAATTATTTTTCGCCATTTTCTGTTTTGAGGATTTAACTTATTTCAAACTTTTTACTTTGTAGCAGTTTCCGAATTGAAAACTTATACTGAAATGCCATTTTACAAGAAAAATATGTCAATAACTTAGTAGGTCTTAATAAGAACTAAAATCAATCAAGAATATTTTTATAAAATAAAACATTTTCACCTATTATTTATTTATTTTTACTTTTATGTCTTTCCTCTTAATTTTAGTTGTTTTTTTTTTATTGCACCCATTCAGTTCATAAATCTATGGTCATTTCCTTTCAATGCAATGTTCCTTTAGAATGTAGGCGATCATGGCTCTCTGAAGATTCCTTTTTTTTATTGATTTTATTTTTTTGTGAATTGATAAATATTTCTGAGAGTTGTTTCCTGTTGCATTCACTATGGTTTTGAATTCAGTTTTCCTTCTCCAAGACTGGCTGCCAACCAAAGCTAGAGGGCCCAGTTTACCCTGCTATTTAATTTATTGCTAAAGAGAAAAGATTGATACATGCTTTTCCAAATGTGTTTCTGCAAAAATGGATGCAACAGAAGAGGCTGAAATTTTAACTCTACCTGTTGATTTTACTTTCCTAACTGATGACCATTATGCAATTCTCACATTCAGCATATGCATTAGCAGTAGTAATATTATCATGACCTTAAGGTAAGAGAATAATACATGACATGTTAATAGACAAAGCTTCGTCAATCTTAATTAATTTTTTATCAGTATTTGTTCTATTCTAATTTTTTGTTCCTTTTCATTGCAATTCTTTAAAACATATCTGTGGATAACAGTAATAGGAATTTTATCTTTTAACTTTTTAAAAGATGAAACATTCTCAGTCCTAATTAATTTTTCATTGGTATTTCTTAATTTCAGTTACCTTTCATCTAGTAGTGTTAGTATTAATATTATATTGAATTTTATTATTATGAAATGAAGGACTGTCAACCAGTATTAATTCTTGATGCATATTTCTTTCATCTTAATTACAGTTGCTTTTTATCCCAATTACTCACAATACCATTCTATTGCTGAGAGTAAAAATCTGTCATATATTGATAGACTTTCTTAGTTGACTTCACTTATAAAGGGTTAATTGTAAATTATTCTCTGAACAAGAACAGGTTCAGTTCTATCACTTAATCCACTGAAATCAATAGTCTGGTTCAAAACAAAATGGAGATGAATAAGAAGCTTGAGTAGACACAGAATGGCTTCATTAGAAATAAAGATTATAAGAGCAAGAGTTCAATTTCTGATACTCTCCACTAAGTAGTCTTATTGGTACAATAAGTAAGTAAAAAGAAAAAAAATCACTCTTTATCATATTGCAGACAATAGGTCAAGATAAGAGATTAATACATTCCCAATATTACATTACTGGAACAACCAAAGGTCAGACATTTTAAGTAGAATTTCAGTCAAGAGAGTAGTTTTTATTGACTTATTTTCTACATCATTAACAATAACATGTTCAATATTTCTTGAATACATATTAAGATAATATTTAGAATTCATGTAGCATTTCATTAAAACAGGAAACTTTATAAATATCCATTTACTGATAGTGTTTATGTGAGAAGCAAGGAAGAAACAACAAATAACCTACTTAACAAAGAGGTGTAGTAATGAGACAAGAGCAACAAAAGGCAGGAAGTTGTGGAGAGCTATGATCGTTAAAACTTCAGACAAGGAATGTGGCTTTCATTTCTCTAGGTCAACTGTCGATGTACTGATGATAATTACAGAAAGAGCCTATCAAGCTTTAGATAAGATGGTGAAGCTTGGCTGTTACTCTGGACATCTCAAAAGCTTTCAACATGGTTTGGCATATAGGTCTTCCTTACAAATTGAAAAGTTATAGTGTCTTTGGCCAAATTCTTGAACTGATGCAGTCTTTCTTATCAAATCTATAAATGAAGGTTATTCTGAAAGCCACTCTTCTAGATCATTTTGAACTACTGCAAGTGTCCCCCAGGGCTCTATCTTTGGTTCTATTCTGTTTTTAATTTTCATTAATGATACAACCATTTATTCCTGCCTCGATAGTAAGTTTTATCAGTCTGATAAGGTCAAATTGGCAGCAGATGTCAAAAACGAACTTCAGTCTGTTGTTAATTGGAGCAAAGGATGGCTTGTTAATTTTTATGCTTCCAGAACTAAAGTGCTCTCTATTAATCATCTGAGAGACTGATTTCTGCCTTCCATCATCATGGCTGATGCTAACCTCCAAGAGAGTAACTCGTTGTGTCTACTTGGGCTAATATTCTCAACTGACAGCAAGTGGAAAGACTATATTGAATCTATTGCTAGGTCAGCTGGAAAAGTAAGTCCACTGTGTTGTACTAGACAATTTTCTCTCCAAAATCTATCTTTACATGGAAGCCTTATTAATAAAAACAAACAAACAAACACTTAATAATATTAACTTTGAACATGGACATAATATCTTGACCGTGTTTTGAAACAAAAAAATGAAACATTTTATAAAACATACATATAACAAACTATTTCTAATTCTAACAGTTGAAATATAATCCTTGAAAATGGCTAAATGTATAGCCGAAAGTGCTCGGATAAGAAGAACATTCGGACAGTTTTTATATAATTTATCATCTGAAAAGAAAAACATTATTAGATCGCACGAGAAATTATATAAAAAACTAAATAAAAGCACCTTGTCAGTCATTTTTTTAATGAAATGTGCATATGTATATTTATATACATACACATTTTATATATAAATATATATGTATATTTTAATTGAGTTCACCCCAAACAAGCCAGTGTATGAATCCTTCTACCTGGGTTTTTGTTAAATGCGTAAATTCGGAGTGTTGTGATTTGATACAATAACATAAAATATTGTTGCTGGTCACAATTTGGCTGTTTAGAATAATCTCACAATTTTCATTGAAAAAATAATATCCAGTAGAAAAAGACAATGTAGTATCAACAAATAAACATTAATTATAACAACAAGAATACAAGAAATTGGTTATAGATTAGACAGTAAAAGTCTTTTTGTTTTGCTTAATAAAGTTCCGAAATAGAATATTAAAATGTATTTGTGTATGTATGTGAGAAACAGAGAAATGTTGTTATATGTGTGTGCGAAAGTACGTTTGTGTGTGTTTAATAGTAAAGGGGATAGAAGAGATAGATAGGATTTAGTTCTTACTGTGAATTGTGGTGCTATAGTCTGAAGCAGTCTCTTTGTAGTTTGTCAGCACTGTTGCTTTTTATGTGTGGACGTGAATGAGGTCGTAAAGATCAGCTGCTAGACCTTGGTGACATCTGTGCATCTTCTATTTGAGGCCGGACTTTGTGAGTTTTATACACATTTTTGTAAGAACATCAGCTCCAGAATTATATTATTTATTTCTTCTTAATTTTCCCGAAAAAAACCTTGTGGTATGTTTTTTACTACATCCATGCAATATTTTGGCAGTATCTAACTAAATCATGATGACTAATAAAACAACCTTTCTGATTTGTATTCTATGGTTTTATTGGTGTGTTTTTTAAGGTGTAGTCACTTTGTTGAGTGTTATTGGTTTATAAATATTTTATTTCATATCTTAGTAGACATGACCACAGTAAAGCCATTAAGGCACAAGGGGTTATTGGGTGTGGAACAATTAGAAAACAGTAACACTACGATGCAGCGAGTACAGAAGAAGAGTAATCAGGAAGACAGTGATTGACATTGCATTTAAATTTTTGGAGATTGAAGTTGACTGGAAAGCATGGAACTGGAAGGGAGATCCACAAGAGAAAAGTGCAAGAAAAGAAACTGTTAGGATAGAACTTATGGCTACATCTAGGCAGCTCTAAATTGATGAGATCTCAACGCCAGTCTAGTACTGTGCTTAAATTACAAATTTTTAGGTACAATAGTGAAGAGCTCATCCGAACAATTACCATGAAAATATTTATAGAATGGCAACCTTCCTTGAGATCTTTTCTCGATAAAAACACTCTGTGTACATGGACTACCATTAGTGTCTGAGTTGGGTGTCAGGAAGAGCTTGTAAAACTTTACCTCAAATTATTATGACAAATATCAGTATGTTGACAGGTATATGTGGTGAGATAAACTAAGACTGTCGGTCAGGCAGGACCCACTTTACCTGTGTGAGTTTAATCCCGGTTCTGCCTCAAAAAAAAAAAAAAAAAAAATACACAGCCTTGATGCTGCTGATGATAATGATTGTGCATGTAATTATTATTTTTTAATTAAAAAAGCAATTTCTGTGATGAGGAAGGAAAAAATAAAATATGAATGAACAGGAAATAGAAGCTACTTATCTTTTTAGTGAAGAACTAAAAATCCAACATGTTGAATTGCATGGAAATGAAATGCTTTTTTTATGTAACATTAAATGTCAGGAAAAGAATCTCCCTTCCCTCTCTGTGACATGTATCATATATATATATATATATATATATATATATATACACATACACACACACACACTAATAAGCTGTGAAACAGTCTGTCTGTGGATGACAATATATATATGCTGAAAAAAATTATTTCTGTTGAGCTCTTGGGGAGGAAAAGTGAATTTGTAAACAGTGACTATTACTGAATTCAAGACTCTTCATTAAAATGAACTGAGTTCTCCCAGACACTGGTGTGTTTTATCTAAAAATAAATATGCTTAAATTCATCCCTGTTGTGTGGCAATGGCTTAGAGGTAGATTCTCCAACTGATACTAAATCAGTCGGGTTTCGATCCTGGCTTGAGGCAAGATGAAACAGCAAAACAGTCTGTCTATGGATGACTATATATATATATATATATATAGAGAGAGAGAGAGAGACACACACACACACACATTGTAGAGACATTGCAGTAAATATATGACTTGGAGCATAATTGATTTTTTTCAAAAATTATTTTTTATTTCTTACTATGTTAGGGGAAATGTATTAAAATTTAAATAACTTGATTATAAATGGTAGGAGGATGAAACATTGTGACACAATATTTTGATATAAGTTTTAAATAATGTGTAAATTTAATCTTTTTATGTAAATTATATGCTAACTAAATTCTATTTGAATTTGGTTTCTTTTCAGTTGGAATCTTTTATTTTGTTTGATAATGGTCAACTTTTAAAATATGTTTTAAAGATGTGTCTGCTATAACTTAAGAGTATGAAATTTATTTGTTTTATAGAATCTTAATTTATATAGATTGTGGTTATAAAACAAGCAGATCCCATCTACTCTCTTGCTCATAACCATCCAATTTTCAGTGCTAAAGCTGAATTAGTCAAATAAAGCTTCATAATATCCTACTTAGAGTTGTTGCTATATTATATAGATATTCATAATTATAATGAGCATTTAAAAAAAAGTATGTATCAATATATACAAAGTGCAGAGGAGATAAGAAAAAAAATTATGTATCATAAAATAGTGAATCAAAAGAAAAAGAAACAGCAAAAGGGGTGAACCCGTTATTATTCCTCATTCTTCAGAGCTCAATCCAGGACAAAATACATATGTGTGACTAGAAAAGAGGAAAGAAAAAATAGTTTTTGTTTTTGTTGTTATTCTATTGCTATTTTCTTCAATTCATCACTTTACAGTAAGTAATAATTATATTTTGCTTTTCCTTACTCAAACTTCCCCTTTGTTTTAATATATTTGTATTAGGTCAGATTAGGCTTGGTTACTGATAACATGTAACCCAGTACAACCTGACACATGGAGAGGTGGTTGTCAGCTAAACTGACACCCCTACCAGCTTTTCTATCAGTGAGGAGAGTGGCTGGTCACCCTTTCTTTCTTTTTATGTGCCATATCTTTTTCAGGATGTAGGAGATCATGGATCTCCACCTCCCTTGCAGCTCTCAACAAGTTCCTTCCTTCTGCTTCCTTCCCCAGACCACGTTCTGTCATCCACTTGCTTAAGCTTGCCAGGTATGTCATGTGTTGTTTTCCCTTGTTTCTCTATTTGACATATAAGTATCAGATTCTCCAGGCCCTCCTTCCTCATTATGTGTCCCAGAAACTTCAGCTGCCCTTTCCTGATGTTAAGTATAAGCCTCCTCCTGGTTTGCATCCTCATTGTTGCTCACATGCTTGGTCCATGATATAATTAGAATCCTTCTGCAGAACCACATATTCGTTGCCTCGAATCTCTTCTTCATCTTTGAAGAAATCGTCCAACGTTCGCTGCCATAAAGAAGGACAGATGTCATGTAACAGCTCAGTATTCTTTTCTTTGTTACCAAAGAAATTCTCCCTCCTTGCAATACTCTGCCCAACTTTTGGAATGTGTCCATGGCCATCCCAATATGTCTAGGGATCTCAGTGTTGCACTTACCGTCCTCTGTCAAAACACTTCCCAGATATTTAAACTTCCACGTCTGCTTGTTTCTAGTGTTCCCAACCTGCAAATCTCATTTTCAGCTCTTCTTCTTACTTATGACCATGCATTCCGTCTTCTTGTAGTTTATGCTTAGTCCCTTCTTCTCACTCTCCATCACTACATTCTGTAGGAGGTTTTGTAGTTTATTTTCCATGTCTGCTAAGAAGTGTTGAAACAAAATGACTATTTTTGTAGTGATGTTATAACATGTTTATATTATAAATTTTGAATAAATAATTATATATATATAAGATAAATTCTAAAGCCTTGTATGGTAACCTTTCTTGAGATAAAAACACTCAATGTACTTCTTGTACTACCAGGTGAGTGTCTAATCTGGGCACCAGGGATAGCATCTGGGCTTGTAAAACCATGCCTGATAAGTCTCAGTATATTGACAGGCATATGCAGGGAATTAAACAGATCCTCTCTCATGCAGGACCCACCTTGCTTTGTGGGAGATTAATCCCAGTTCTGACTCACCAAAAAAAAAAAAAATCATGGCTATGATGATAATGTATATAATAATATATACTTTTAAAATGTCTGTCTTTTAAAGCCATTATAAACTTTTGTACCCTACTTAGATTATTTATTTTCATAATAATCAGTACAAATCTATACCTGAACAAACATGTTATACGTAACTAGTGTATCTGGTTGCACATTTAAAAAAATTTTTTTTGAAAGCTTTTCACCCCAGGCAAAGCTGAAAGCCACTAGCATGCAAGGGGTTACAGAGGATTTGAAGCAAGAGCAGATAGAAGTGATAGAGGAAAGAATGTGGAGAAGGATAGTGGATAGATCAATGCAACTGGATATAATCATATTTAGGTTTATTTTCTAAACCATTGCCTTTTGTGAAGCAGAGGTAAAACTTTAAAATTCTTTTCCTTGTCCTCTATTTCATGCTGACCATTTCCTTTGGGCTGTTTTGGTAAAAAAGAAAATCCAGTATAGAATGGTGAGTTAAAGATTCAGTCTCAGTAAAACCAGAGTCATCATTAGGATTTACCTACATTAGGATGCTAGGGAAGAGGACGCTGTAAACTTAACAGACAGCTTCAGTAATATGATTCTCTCTTTTAACAAGCAAAACCCTTCCTGCTAACCAATGTTGCATGTTGTCCCTGGCAGTGTCCAGAAAGGATCGATCAAAAGAGAAGATGGAGAGATGAATCCAATAAAGGATTTGGGATAAGGACAGATCAATACATCAATTTCTATTGATTAGGCACAAGAGCCAGATTCACAATATTGTCAATGGTTCAATCTGATACTTTTCTGATTTTTTCGACTTTTTCTATTGATTAGGCACAAGAGCCAGATTCACAATATTGTCAATGGTTCAATCTGGTACTTTTCTGATACAAAACATTTTCTATTCTGCATTAATATGAGCAAAATTTAATGAAGTCAACTTGAATTTAGCCTGACCTGTTGGAATGTAAACACCATTTACTAAACAGCTACAAATATAACCAAATGTTCCTTATTTCTATTCTTGTTTTTAGTCAGTGATGGTTTTTGTGCAAATAATTGTTTTAGGGAAAAAGCTATGACGGAGTAGAAAAGATTTTCATGTTACGTGTTTTGTCCTTTAGGACTTCAACAGTCTGAAATGATGTTTCTGCTAATGCAAATACAGATGTGCATGAAGGAGAAGGGATGCTGAAAATTTTTAATTTAGTTTACTTTTTCATAAATATATATTTTGGGTATATAATCTAGTCAATTTCATTTACTTTCTTTTCCTTCTTGTTCATGTTTCCATCACTTTTGTTATTAAATATCCCAAATTGTGATAATAGAAGGCAAAATGTTGCAAGAACCAGGATGTAAATTTACTATGGATTATCTAGAGATTAAAGCCCTTTCTATACATTTTCGTCTTAGTAATTTACTTTCTCTTTTAATTAGCGTACCATTTTTTAAATGAAAATTATGATCAGACTCATTATAGTGAGCAACCAATGACTTTAGTATGTATTTTTATACAAAGTCCCTTTTGTGTTCATGTACTGTTTTAGTTAAATTCCTTGTGGTTTCTCCTATGTATTCTTTGTCATGTGTTTACAATAAGAATTGTGCAATACTTTTAGTATTACCTCCTCCTTATGTAAAAAAAAAACAACTTACATTTAAAATGTAATTAATAATACGTATCAATGTAATAAATTAGGATTTTAATAACATTTACTTCATTAAAATATTATTTCCTTTCAAAATTACTAAAAATATTTTGCAACATGCTGACACATATTGAAATCCTCACAGTATTTAGTAGAGTTGAAGTCAATGCTGACATTTTCTGTCAAGATTTACAAACTTGACATTTCATTCAATTTCACAAGCCAATTGATGAAATTTGAACAAGCTGATTTGTCTGACAAAAACCCTACTTCATAGTTTAATAATTTCTTTAATTTGAAAGGACTTCATGGTAAAGAATATTTTTTTAAGAAAATTTATTTTTTTCTTTTTCCCTTTTAACAGAAAAGAATAAATTCCTAGTATTTCTTACTCTTTGCCATGCAACATACAACAGGCCATGTGTAAATATTTCTTTCTGGAGTCAACTTACAACTTTTTGAAGCGTTTAGCCTTGTGACTTGTTTATAGTTCTCACAAATGCATGGCAAACTGGAAAGTAAATACTTGTATATAAAAACTTTAAGAAAAGATATGCAAAAAAACAATATGGCATTTTTATTAAAGAAGTATTTGTTATTTTAATCATTAAATTGTTTTTAAAATAGTGGGAGTATTTTGTATGTTAAATAATAAACCTTTTAATTCCATCCCCCACCAAAAAAAACAAAACAAATTTATTGTACTAAGCTACACATCCGAGTAAAACCAACTGTACTTTGTACTTGCTTACCTGTTTGCAAATCTTCCCAAAATTTGGTTTTGATTGGTCCGATAGCTATTTTAGAGGGTGTGATGGATAGACAGATTAATGGAAGTAATAAATTTTTATATGTAGATTTTATTTTATTAAATGAATTAAAATATAACTTATATTTTATTAATAAATAAATTTCTTTGGAATATTTTCAAAAAAGTTAAATCATAACTTAAATTAAATTTAAACCTACTTCTTTAGTTTTGATGATGCAGACAAAATATGATAAAAACAAAAGCTATTCATTCATTCAAATTTAAAAATAAATTATTCATATTAATTAGATAATTTAAAACATTATGATATGAAAGATGATGACTAAATAAGTATATAATGTAAGTGTTAGTATTTCTGTCTGAATTTCTGGGTTGAGCAGTTGACATTATTTACATGTGAACTATTGTCCTCAATTGTATTGTTATTCTCACAATGTTTTAGCTGGCCAGTGTTCACTCTGGACTTCTGTAGCGATTTTCCAAGCATAGCTTACATGTGGCACAAGGCCGAAAGTACGGGGCACCCAGTGAGGATCGGACTCACTACTCAGTCGTAATTGTTCTAGCGAGACAAGCATGCTAACCATTACACCGCCTCAAGGTGCCCAACTCTGGACTTCTGTATGTCCTATAGGACAATAGTCTAGTGGATTAAGGCTTTGGTCAGTGAATTTGGTGACATAGTAATTGTGAGTTCAATCCCTGGGCCGGGCAGTGTGTACTTAAACTCACTGAAAAAAAGCATCAGCAATAGTGAACTAGAACTAAAAATAAGAACTAGATGAGATCTTCCTAGACATGGGCAGTGGAACAAGAACAGTCTACCTCCAAAGATTCAATAAAGGGTTCAGTTTGGAATTTCCTGTAGGTTAACCATATCATGATATCAGAGTTCATGATGTGCAAAACATTATGATAGTAAAAACAAAGATGAGGACAATAGTCCAAATGTAAATAGTGTAAATAATAACTCATCATACCAGAAATTCAGACAAATGAAACATTTTTATTCTACATTAAAAATATTCCAAAACATATGTAAACACATTTTGTACACCTATTTATTTGATGGGGATAGTTATTGCAGACTTTAGCTGTCAATCCCAAAGGAGTATCACAAAGTGGTCAACTCAAGCATAAGATCTCAATTGCATTTCAGATATAAGGTCATTTGATTTCTGTGGTTAATACTAAAGTGCAACTGACATTTTCTGGACGGACCTAAACTCAAGCTTAAGATGTAAAACTGTAATGATAATTCATTCTTACTACATCAACTATAGATATCAGGATGGCTAAAGTATGGTAATGGTAATATTAGCTGTTTCCTTATAAGGAAACATTCATATTCATTGATAGCCCATACTGCTTTCGGTTGAAATTTACAAAATCTTTTTTAAAATGATTTATCAGGAAAATACTTTTCTGAAGTCCAGTAGCTGTTATTGTTCTTTCCAGTATTGATGGGGTTTCTTTCCCAACCTTTTATTTGAAGTAGTGTTGAATGTCATCATCTTCATTATGTCATTACTTTCTCTTTGAGATACAATATCCATTTTAGCTGTTGCTGCTGTTGAAAGTCTTCAAGTTTGTGATTCTGTATCACCAGTCCACAATGTTTAAAAAAGGATGGTCTACAGGAATTAAATCCTATATATATTTTTCAACCAATAAAATCCCAGTAGGAGCATTGTTGGATAAAACAATCATTGCTAGGGCAAATAATGCCAAAATACTTGTGGATGTAGTTGTAGACCACCACATGTTATTTTGGGACCATTTAGAAAATAACAATAACTACTACAAATATTAGAAAAAGTTTTCATGAGCCAGTGTGAAATTATTTTCTAACTAATGAAAGCCTTGTGTTCAAAAGTTCACACCTCTATGTGAAATTAGATTTTGAATCCCCTTATGGATATAAAAATAGAAGCATACTGTTTCTTGAAGTTGAAAACAATTTTGGAGGCCAGTTTGATCTACACATACATACACCCCCCCACACATAGACACACAATGGAAGAGACAATAGCCAGCAGCCACCAACTAAGGTCTTGTCCATGCACTGACAGAAACATTAAGCTGACCATCATAAAGTAAGTGTGTCCACACATTTCACTTTGCAGTAAGAACAGGAAAATTGAACATTTTATTGTTATTGTATATTTCTGAAAAGAATATATAAATGTTATTTAAACTGACATTCTGTTTCTACTTTTCCTTCATAAAATAACCTTTTATATGTTTCATTTAAAAAATCTGTTGTGTTAAATGTTTGGGATCTCAACACTCAGATGGCAACAAAACCCTGGCGAGACAGATCCCAACAGGTCTTTGCCAAGACCCTCAGGCTTCACCCATTCAAGGCCTTTTTCACCATTGAAAATGGGTGTATACAGCTGAGAGATTAGATATTGCTGAATGGGTTTGGTACAATGCATGACATCCATATCAAGATCTTGATCTGATGAGGTTATTTAAGAACATGACTCAAGTTTTCAGGTTAATGTTTTGGTTTTGTAGCAGCTTACACTGTTAGGCAAAACTACCCATAGCATAGATTTCCTTATATCATGTACTAAATTTGTTATAACTGATCCATACACCAAAGTATTTGAAGTATTTAGTATTTACTAAATCCACATCCTGAATTTTTTATGATGGGCTCAGAGTAGGTGCCATTTCTGCTTTCATTCCAATTTACAGCAAAAGCAGAATGATAAGAACAATAGGAATGAGGATATTAGTTAAAAAAAAAAGGATGCAGGCAGTGAACAGGAATGCCTGAAACCCAGATCTAGAATTAATGATAACAGAAACTTTTTCTTACTGGATGGTTTACAGACATAAGGAAGGCTGGAGAATGCATCAATCTAAAACAGTGATGATGAGAATATTAATCAAAACAATATATGAAACATTGATAATGATTTATTTCAGAAAATATCCATGAAAAATAGGTTAATATTTCTTGTAGTGATGAAAGGTGCAGTGGTTCCAAGTACTATTACTTGAACAATAGCTCCTTCATGACTTTTTGGAACAGCAGTGTATTTCTTGTAAGGAATTTTGTCTATAAAGAAATTCTATTAAATTAAATCTAAAAGTTTTGTTCTTATTTCCCATAACATGAATATATTTATTTTAATTAACTCTTCTGCTGTTGTCGATGTACATATATCTCTAGAAATTGTCTGTTGTTGATATATATAAATTTATGATTTAAAAGTGAAACAGATATTTTCATATAGTGCTCTGTATTTCTGAGATGAGGTATTATGTACACTATTTACATTATTTTGAATATTGTCCTTATCTTTGTTGTCATATTTATTACAACGTTTTGGCCGTTGTATGTCTTCTTCAGGTGGTTGGAATGTCAAACTGAACACTTTATTTCACTCACTAGGGTAGACTGTTCTAGTTCCATGTGCCATGTCTAATGTCTGCTATCAGTTATCTCCTGTTAATTCCCCTTTCCAAGTTCTCCACCGCCTTAACCAGGTATTGAACTCAAACTCTTTGGGTCCTGTCACTGGAAAAAACTAATGCCTTTATCCACTGTGCCATGTGTCCTTGAGGATATCTGTGTATGAATTTCTGGGTATTATAAACCTAATGTCATCAGCAATCATTTTTTACCAGTGCTCATATTGCAATTTTTGCTAATATCATTGTATGTTTTTACCAAAGCCCATATTGCAATTTTTGTTGTTATTATCGCTTTTCTCTGGCACTCCTTATTACAGGTTCCCATATCGTATTCATTTCTATGCTTGGTCATCCCAGGAGATTTTTGTGGCCTACCAGATGTGCTGATTCCTTAAGTTTATGAATTTTCCAATGGTGTTCTTTGTCTATGATCTCAACCTGATCCCACAGAGGGTGGTGATCTCCCTTTTCTCTCCATATGTGGTCAGCCATGCCTGATTTTTCCACTTCCCCTCGTGTTACAGCTTTCTGGTGTTCATGATGTAGAAAGACTGACAACACATTCCCATTCCTGGATGTTCTAATATTTTGAACAGAGCATGGGTTCAAGACATCCGTATATCGTAAACCAACATTCACTGGACAGTACCTCAATTTCAACTTCCACTATCCATACAGCATAAAGAACGGGATTGTCCACTGCTTACAACACTGAGCAAAAGTCATAAGTGGCGACCCAGAGACATTAGATAAAGAATTGGTCAGTATAAGTAGTACCCTACAACATAACAACTATACTGGGTACGTGGCAGTAGCCCCAATAAACTGCACTAGGCGGGTACAAGAGGAGGACAACAGTCAGAAAACTCTGCCTGCATTATGTGAAGGAGTTATTGGAGAAAATACAAAGGATCTGCAGTCCATATAACATCAGGACAACCTTCAAAAGCTGGACAACACTTCACAGATATCTCTCCCGAGTAAGACCCCCCCCCAGAGAGGAGTACATGACTAAAGACTGTGTGTACGCTATCCCGTGCAGCTGTGGAAAGAAATATAAAGGGGAGACAGGCCGCCTCCTTAAGGTATGGCTTCAAGAACACCAGAAAGCTGTAACACGAGGGGAAGTGAAAAAATCAGGAATGGCTAACCACATATGGAGAGAAAAGGGAGATCACCACCCTCTGTGGTATCAGGTTGAGATCATAGACAAAGAACATCATTGGAAAATTCATAAACTTAAGGAATCAGCACATATGGTAGGCCACAAAAATCTCCTGAGGTGACCAAGCACGGAAATGAATACGATATGGGAACCTGTAATAAGGAGTGCCAGAGAAAAGCGATAACAAAAATTGCAATATGAGCTCTGGTAAAAACATGCAAGGATAATAACAAAAATTGCAATATGAGCACTGGTAAAAAATGAATGCTGATGACATTAGGTTTATAATACCCAGAAATTCATACACAGATATCCTCAAGGACACATGGAACAGTGGATAAAGGTATTAGTTAGATCCAGTGACAGGACCCAAAGGGTGTTAATATTCCAATTCAATAAAATGCATTTTTACCTATGTGTCCAGACACTTAGGGACACCCAGTAGAAATCCATAAAAAAGACTATCAAATACAACACCAATTTCACTGGAGCTGCACATTTCAAACAAGTGGACTATAGCATTGATAATGTTAAATGAGTCCTTTTAGCATCTTCATTTAAATGTCAACAAGTATGATAAAAGTCCAAGTTAAAATACATTTTTAAAATAAATTCATACATTCTATGATTAAACAGGAATTTAGGCATACTCAAAGAATACAGTTTCTACAGAAAGCCTTCTACAAACTCTCCACAATCCTAATCATTGCAAACAACTAGCACAAAACTATGAGATTTCTTCAGCAATGTAACAAACAATATAAAACAAATTCTTCTGAAAAAGAAAGTCCCACTTCATTTTTTATTATTTACTAGCAGCATGGCCCAGTGTTTCCTGTGCTCGATTCAAAAATCGTACGACATACAGCAATCGCTATCACTTGGCTTAAAATATTTTTGCTCTTCCTTGCCTTTAAAGGAGTGCCCATGGCATGCTGGTGTTGCTACATGCCTTATTTCTTGTCTATCTCACACTGCAAATTTTTTCTAAGCTCTATACTAAACATTAAATCTGTTACGAAAAAAGAACTAAACAAAATGAACACAAAACGATCAGATTTAAAAAAGGACTCGTAACTGGAAAAACCAAATGAAAAAAGAATGTTAAAAACAAATACTTTTTAACACCCGACCCAGTTCTGCGGAATCAGAATCAACGTTGAGTTTAAGCAAGCGAATGAGCCAATTGGAGTAAAGTGCCATACAGATTTAAATTTTTACCACTTGTGACGAATGCAGTTATCGATTTTTTTTGCATGCTAGCATGTTACTTAACATTTGTGTCAGTCAGCTGTTGGCTCTCACGCTGGCCAATAGAATCTTTCTGCCTATTCATAGCAGCCAGCTATAGGCTATCACTCTGGCCAGTAGAAAATGGCTGCAAACTACATGAAAACTGCTGTAGAAGCATGAAAAAATCAATTATTTCCACTATCGATGGGAGTTGGGAAATGCAAAGTTGGTCGTGGCCTTCTCGCTAACTTGGAGCATGTGCATGTAAATTTCGGTGCAAATCCCTCGAAAATTGCGGCTGTGCATTTGTTATACACACACACACACACATCCTGCCTTTTATAGATAGAGATTTCTCATCTTGTCATGAAAGGATGCAGGCATGTCTAGAAATTCCGATTTTGAAAATTTTTCCATCATGTTTCCATTTAGTCAAAAGGCCTACTAATATACAATAAATATTATTAGTTTTATTAACAATTTTATCATTTTTGTTGTTTCTTTCATCTCTCAGATTTCTTTCACTGGCCTTATATATATATATATATATATATATATATATATATATATATATATATATAAGAGGTTAATGGTCAGAGTTGAAACCAACCAGGAAACAGCAGTATTAAAAAGTGCTCAATACACGTTTGAAAAAATAAAATAAAAATAACATGTTGAGCTTTTAACTTTAAAAATTAGGAGATCAATTGCTGACCTCCTGATTTTTAAAGTTATATATATATATATATATATATATATATATATATATATATATATATGGAGAGAGAGAGAGAGAAAAAGAAAGATATCAAAAGTATGAATGTCCCTTAACTAGCGGTTATCATAAACTGATATTGCATTAGATAAGAGTGGATATCATCAATTGATTGTAAACAGAAATGTTGTTCTACAGAAGGATGCTGAGAATAAACTGGACTAAACATGCGAGCAACAAACTTTTAGAGAAAATGGAAACAAAGAACATGTGTAAATAGTGGCAGAACAGAGAAATAGTGAAAAGTCTTTTTTACGAAGACCTGCAAAGGTTTTTTGATTGCTTATCAACCCTTTGCAGATTATTCAGCCAGTAAATATGTTTTAGATTGTAAGTATTCTTTGAGGGGAGATAATGATAGTTTACTGATACAAGTCTTACTAATTAACCCATAGCTAGGGAGAGAAGAGGTGGTTTCCCAAGGCTATTTTCATGTAACTGAATATAACAAACCCAACTACAATTGGAACTTGGCTCTCTGATTAACAATTCCAAGCCATTATCCATTATATCATCTGCACATCCAAGCTTTCAGCATCTAATATTCTCAAGCAGTCACCCATCTAGGTACTGACCAGGCTTGATGTTGGTTAAGTTTGGTGATTGTATGGGAACTGTTCTTTCAACATGATGTGGCTGTAAGCCAAGAGAGCTACAAAGGACAGGAAATTGGGGAGGGCCATGATCACCCATGACCTGAATGAAGACAGCATACAGAAGAAGAAGATAATTTGAGAAGAGTAGAAGCAACTGGGGTGGCTGAGGTGATAAACCCACTTGAATTTTCTCATTTAGATGAAGCCTCAATATCTATTACTTTGACATGGCACATGACAAGTCGTTCTTAATGTTCTGACATGTGTCTTGCATAGATAACAGAAAGTAGGACACATCTACAAGTAGCTGGAAGCTGTGGCAGTAAAAGACACAGAACAAAGAAAAAGATTTTCTTCAGGCCCAAGATGCTTTGTAATCCCAGGAAGTTTCTGTATTTTCATCCTTATCTGTGTGATTTTACATGAAACAATGTAGAAAGAAAGAGAAAAACGGACATGTGAATGTTTTAAAAAGAGATATATAAAGAAATTGAATGATGAGAGAGAAAGAGAAACAAAAAAAAAAACAACAATCTTTTGTGTAAAAGTGACAGATAACCTAAGGACTCTGGTTTCAAGATAAATAATTTTTGTTTTATTCTTATTAATAAATGTTTGTTTACTGTGAGAAAAAAAAGTTTTTGTTTTTTTATAATGATGTCCACACTGTAAGAGGCCTGAGAGCCACAGAGTAAGAGGATTATAGAGTAAGAGGCACAGTTTAAGTAGATAGGTTGGGAGGATAATGGTTAATCCCAGACTTGAACAGGAAGGCATCCCCTGTTATGCCATTCCATAAAATGATTTTTGCTACATGAAAACAGACTGGACAGCTTTAGATTTTACATGGCAGAAACTGTTAAACTCTTACTGGATTTATATTTTTCATTCTGGTTAACTTCACTCCAAGATGACTTCTTGAGATGTAAGAAATCCTGGTTCTAATTTTATTGCTGCAGTGGCACCAGTCATATCACTACTTGAGTCTCCTTTGAATTTTTTCAGAGTTTTCTTTGCTTGGTCAAATAAACTATTTTTAAAAATTCATGCCTGATAAAATTAAAATTTCTTTGTTTTGTAATGTTCCAAAAGCTGTTTGTTGTTTAAGAGGATCTGGCAGTTCTTGTTGATCTGTCTCAATTTGAATAGAATTATCAAGAGTGTAAGTGTCTGTTTCTTTATCACCTATCGTTGGCTGTTCTGTATTATTAGTAGAGACTTCATTTGATGGTGGACAGTTGGTTGCTTGCCATTTTCACTTTCTTCATCAGGGGTGTAATCTTCTGAATAAGAGTTGTCGTTAACAAGCCTATTTGTCAATTCTTGTACATTTGTTCCTGTTGACAATCTACATGGTTGGCACCGCTAAGTCATTTGCATCAGAATTAACTCTACAGAAGTTCGCCTCTTAATCTTCTTCAAACATACTGCCTCAGAAAATGATTTCTTCTCAGAATGGATCCTTTCTGGAATGGAGACTTTTATACCCAACTTTCCAGAGGCAAAACTCCATCTTAAGGCTAAACCTGACCTATTTTTGTTTTGTTATTGAAAACTCTTATAATTTGTGTGTGTGTGTGTGTGTGAGTGAGAGAGAGAGGGGCTGACTGGTACAAATCTGGACATGGAAATGTGACAAAAGTCAATTTTGTAAGATATTCTGCTTTTAATTCCATCACTTTAACATAGTGTGTGTAGAAATTCAGATAGAAATAAAATATATCTGTAAAGACAATATATGTAAAAGACAAAAGGGAAACCTTTCTTTATCAACATGTTTCGTCCACTGATGAATTTTTTCAAGGTAAATGTGGAGATTTTGCTTTGAAACTTGTGTTTAGGATGCAGGAGTTTACAGGCAGTCACAATGTCACATTTATTGTACAGGTCGGCTTTATTCAATATTCTGGGAATTTCAAAACAGCACACATTGTTTCTGCCTGAATTTCTCAGGACTAAAGTTTACAAATTTAAATTTGAGAATGCTTGAAATATATTCTTACATCTAGCTGTGTAAAGAAAAGTAAATTATGGAGGACACTAAGTGATGTAATATATAGCCTAATAAATGAAAGTGAGTAAATGTTGCTGTGTCATTGAATTTTTAGTTATTTATTTTTTTAACGTAATTATTAATTATTATTTTATTTTGTTTAATTATTTGTATATTAATTTAATTATCTTAAATATTTAAAGATTTTGATTTAGTCTTTTTCTTTTCATTTTGTTTTAATATAAGTAAAAAACCCAAACCACTCACTTTGGTGTGGCCTCACTTCCATTAACCATTACACATGATGTCACCATAGACTATTTCAAACTTTCAACCTTCCAAAGAATACAAAGATGTAGATAACAGGATCTTGCTGACACCATGTTGACAATTCAAAATGACTGAGACAGTCAAATGTACTTGAACAAAAACGAGAGTACAAATATGAACTTTGTACAGTTTATCAACAATTTTGATCCCAACATCCAAAAACTCTGAAATGTTTGTATTTGAGCTTCCAGCATGAATGCCAAGCAGTACAGCATGCCACTTCCAAATTTCTGGCAGAGTAAATTGTGTATTGGTGCTCTTTTTCTTACAGATGGTGTCCAACTGACCCTACTATACTGTGCAGTTGACAAAATCAAAAACAAAGAACGAGTATGCACAAAACTAAAAATATAAAATTCTGACAATTTACCCATCATACCCTGTAGTACATATGCAATGTGTGGCAAACATTTCATATCAAATAATTCCAAATATAAAAAGTTTTTAATGCAAATCATTATTTCAGACATTTGTTTTACCCCAAAGCAATGCAATGCAAAGCAAATGCCACTAGGACGCAGGAGGTTACAGCGAGTCACAATGTTTCATTTATTGAACAGGCTGGCCATTTTCAATATTTTGGGAATTTCAAAACATCACATACTGTTTCTGTCTGAATTTTTGGGAAGAGGAGTTATCATTATTTACAAGCAGGCTATTATCCACATCTTTGTTGTTGTTATCACAATGTTTTGGCCAGTGTATCCTCCAGTCTTCATCAATTAATTTGACTCACAAATAATAATTTTTTTAATCATTTCACCTCAAGTAAGGCAATAATGCCACTAAGATACAGTGGGTTACAGGGTGTGAAAGAGAATCAGAAAACTTTAGTTAGAAGAAGTGAGGAAAAGGACAATAATATAATAGGAAGATAAAAAATGGCTATTGATATTGCATTTAAATTTTTGGAAGATTGTAGGTAAAAGAGAAGCAAGAAATGGGAAGGGAGTTCCACAGGCGAGAAGTGTGAGAAAAGAAACTATTAGAACAGAATTGACGGTTGCATTTAGTGAGTTCAAGAGTAAAACTGTGAGACCTAGTTGCCAATCTAGTAGAACACTTAAATTCATGCAGTAAAGGCACTAAGGAAAACCGCTCATTAGAACAATTACTAAGAAAATATTTGTAGAAAAGACAGAAGGAAGCCATATCACAAAGTAGCACCTGACCAGATGCCACTGTTTCTTGAACAATATTTTTGTAATCATCATTATAATAATTTTCAAAATATTGAATAGAATCTCCTATTTTTTTTTTCTGAGCAGAGGGCAATTCAAGCTGCTTGCACTGTATAATGTCAAATAGTTTCTCAGTTTGTGGCAATATTGCAGATTATGAAAAACAGGAAAGGGAGGGCATCTAATTTTGGCAATAGATTATCAGTTTCAATGAGTGTATCTTTATAGGAATTAAATCCTATATATATTTTTCCACCAATAAAATCCCACCAGAAGGTCTGTTTGATAAGCAACAAATACTGCCAAAATACTTGCGGACATAGTTGTAAACTGATCATGTGTTATTATTGGACCATTTAGAAAATAACAATAACTCCCTTCACTACTCCTGTGAGTTTGAGAAAAAGATTTTTGTGAGCCAGTGTGAAATTATTTTCTAATTAATGAAAACCTTGTATTCAAAAAGTTCACACTTCTATATGAAATTAGATTATAGATCTCCCTTACGGAGATAAAAATAGAAGCATACTGCTTCTTGGGGCTCAAAACAATATTGGAGGCCAGTTTGATCAAACATGTGCCTACATACACATCCATGTACACAATAAGAGATGACAGCCAACAGCCTAATTATTTTTCTAAAAATTCACACACAATTAGGTTGACCATCATAAAGTCTGCTCACACATTTCACACAACTCTAGGGACACTTAATTACTTTAAAAAACAAACTTCACTACAAGGAAAATTGAATATTTTATTGTTATTGTATATTTCTGAAAAGAATATATAAATGTTATTTCAACAGACATTTTGCTTCTGCTTTTCCTCCAGCAAATAAATTTTGTGTTGTTAAATGTTTGGAATCCCAACACTCAGACAGCAACAAAATCCTAGATAGGCAGATGCCAACATCTTTATTCCACCTTTCATCATTGTCTAAAATATTTTAAAATGTACTTTTAAGCTTTCATGCAACTCTTTTATAGCTAATATCATTCCAAATCTATCACACCACCTTGTATAGTGATGAAATGCTAAGATTAAAATCTCTAAATGCAATTTTCTGCTTTGCACTTTAAGATGCCAATTTGCTCTAGATTAATTGATTTGTTTTTTAAGGCTTATCAACATGTTGTGGGTCATTTAAAGCTGAAACATATCTTGGATTGTAGGTTGTTACTTACACTACCTGATATTTCCAAGCAATCCACCATCAAAGTACTGACCAGGCTTGACTATGCTTAATTTTTTTTGGTGATTAAATACAAATTTGTTAAATCTGTATAAATTCATATTGTTACCACTTATGTTTTGATGCTTCTGTTATGTATTTAGAGATTCTTGATAAAATCAAAATAACAAGCTGCAATGTTATTGATACTGCTCTGGCATTTTGGTTTCAGTCACTTTCTCACTGCTATATTTTCAAGGTAATTTTTCTGATGAGCTTTCCTCTTTGGAATCCTGACCTTATGAATTTAAGCAGAATTAAGAATTTGGCAGCTAGGTTTCATCATTTTGTTTTAATGACTAAATATAACTTTAAGTTCTATACTAACAGTCTCTTCTCTTACACTTTATGCTTATGGAACTCTCTTTTGACTTCTTGCTTTCCAGTAAACTTTGTTATGGCTATCTTTCCCTTTATCATGTCCATGCATTGGCAGTTCTTGCTTGCAAAGATATAATACAGCATTTACTGTTTTAAAGACTGTATATTTTCTTCAACTAATTTGTTGTCTAGTTTGTTTTCTAGTTTTACAGATACACTAATAGCAGTTACTATGTTACATGTACCAAATATTTTTAAACATTTGTTAATTATATAAATGATTCATAGATTTAGAATGATGGTTGCAAGCAATCACAATATGTTTATAATGTCTATAAATATCATCGGTTCTTACTGAGTTGGCTTTGACTGAAAAAGTTACCATTGCTAACGATATAGTCTTATTCTGATGTGTATGTACATAACAAATCAGTCTGTTCATAGCAGCTGATTTCATTGGTTAAATTTGTTTAGTGGCATATCAACCCCTATGGGTTATTTAATACCGAAATCTAAATATTTTGAATGCAATTTTATGCCTTCGACTAAAAATATTTTGTACATAATTTTATACTTTCAGGGTAAATGAATGTTTTTTAGACACATACTTTGTCGATGATAAAATGTGTCTATGCTAATTTTTTAAAAAATTATTTCTTGAAATTTCATTACAAAAATATACTTTTTATAAAAATGTATTGCTGATAATTATACTATAAAAGTGTATTTTTATACTTTTAATTATTGTATCAATTGTCATTTTGCTATAAAAATATATTTTGTTTCAAACTGTATTGCTGGTCACTTTGCTATAAAAATATATTGCTGATATTTTGACTATTCACTATTTGCCCATAGCTGGGACCTCAACTGGGTAGAGTGGACCTGGGAACAACAACAATTAAGAGGTGGTTCCATGGCCCACAAAACATCTAATGTCTTGATCAGAGGCCTTTGTTGACGTATGTAGTTTATTGTCATACTCAGGATAAGATGAAAAGAATGAAGGTGAAACATGTCATCAAAAAGGTTTTCTACTTTGTCTGATTTATCCACTTTTGTTTAGATTCTATATACTACTAATATATATATATATATATATATATATATATATATATATATATATATATATATCTAAATAATACAAACCAAACAGGAAATTATAAATGTAATAAAACTCATTGTCTAGTTTGCAAACACCTAATAACCAATAGTGTATTTTCTGTACCCAACTCCAAAATCAAAATACATCCACCTCACCTCACCTGTGATAGCCATAATATAATTTACTACCTATTCTGCACAATATGTCTCAATAGTGGATATATTGGCGCATCTGGAACTAATTTTAGATTTTGTTTTAACAACCACAAACTAGCCATACGTTAAAACAATCCTTATTCCCCCATAGCTGAACACTTTAATCAATCAGGACACTCATTAGACAACTGTAAATGTATATTGATAGTCTCAGGTTTTAGTACAACATACACACGAAGAAAAAAAGAGAAATACTGGATTTTAAAATTAGACACATATAAACTAGGGTCAAACAAAGACTTGGGTATTTTTAAATCTGTATAAATATTTCAATAGTTAAAAAATTTCTTTAGATATAGTTAAAAAAACCTTTTTAAACAACATCTAAAATACTATCGTTAGATTTACGTAAAAAATTCAAACACTGTTGCATTCCACATCACGTGACGTCCGCGTCCCACGACGGATGCTACTTGTAAACAAACTCCCAAATACAGTTATTCAATTAATTTCTGAGGAAGGACTGAGGTGGTCTGAAATATCAAATATATAAAAACATATAAATAAATACTTTCACAAAAAACCACCAATTTTTTCCTTTTAATTTGCAACTTTTCAGTTGTTATATATATATATATATATATATATATATATATATATATATATATCTGTGTGTGTGTGTGTGTGTGTGTGTGTATATATATGAATAAAAAGACAAGAGGAAAAACTATTCTTTACCAAATGTTTGGTCCTCTGAGGGACTATATCAAGCCAAGAATAGTTTTTCTTCTTGTTTTTTTAATCATTTTGTTCATTTAAAGATCCACTATCTGAAATTATATCTATGTATATATACATACATGTATATATATGTAGATATACATTTATTAATATATATATATATATATAATATATGGATAAAATAACTGAAAAAAAATTGGGTGTTTATATATATATATATATATATATATATATATATATGTATAAAATAATAGCTGGCCATTCATATTCAAGGCGGCTAGCCAATCCCAATTGCAGAGGTTCACTCAGGCACATTTGCATTTGCTCAATACTCACAGAGCCAACCTGTGGTTTGTACTGCAACTATGCTGAACAGACCTTATTTACAATTTCTGGGAGAGAGCATGTTATCTCGCATGATCAAGAATTTGAACAAGGCCAATACACACATGCCCTCATATATATATATATATATATATATATATATTAAAAAGAAGAGAGAAACTGCAAATGTTTTTGGTTGTAATGTGGATTTAAAAAAAAATATTATGCTTTATTTTCCATAATTTTGCTACACGAGTTTCTGGTCTCGTGACCATCATCAGGCAAAGGGTGGAGATTTCCACATATTATTAAAAATAATTAATTTTTTTTCTTTATGTTTTTCGATGTTAAATATTTTCAATATGAGACATTCTCTTTTTCTGTGTTAGTGACCCAAATGTCCTTTGTTAAAACACTTCCACAGATATTTAAATTATTGTATTGATTTAATTTGCATGTGGGGCTGTTCTTTTTGCTAACTACCATATTTTCTATCTTCTTGCAATTGATATTTAGTCATTTCTCCTTGCTTTCCTTCACTGCCATCTGTAGGAGTTTTTCCTTTGTCTGCTATCGACACTGTGTCATTTGCATATCTCATGTCATTAAGATTGTGTCTACCAATAATGAATCCTGATTGTACTTCTAATTCTCACAGAATCACCTCACTGTATATGTTGAATAAGCCCGGTGAGAAGACACATATATCTTATGTTCCTTTCTGCTTTTATATATTTATTGAATTCATTTTCTATCTGTATGCAGGCAGTTTGCTGCCAGTGTAGGTTCTGGATTATTCTAATATCCTTCCCAAATATGTCATGGTTGTCTGGCAGTTCCAAGTGAACTTAAATTCTCACTGTCAACAATGGTGACTATAACAATGTCTTGTGAATTCCACAAACTTTTCTTCCCTATTCTTTAAAACCAAAGTATATTTTTCCCTATTCTTTCTTGGTGAATCTTCACCTTTTATTTTATAATGAATATTTTCCTTCTTTCTTTCCTTCCTTTTACCAACATATATTTTTTTTTCTTTTTGCCAATTTTGCAAATCTTTACCTTTTTTTATAATAAATATTTTGCATACATTATGTGTCTTTGCTAACAAAAGATGGTTCTTCTTGGGAAAGATTATTTGTATATTAAGGATACTGAGAATTATTTGCTTGTGTACACAGAGCTTCCATGAACATAGCACCTGGTTTTATGGATATTTGCATTTTTTTCCCAGTGGCAAGGTAAGTTAGTGCTCATTTTATTATTATCAAATTGAATGCATCAAACTCAATGTTCCTTTTGTGGTAATCCATGGCTTTCATTTCCATGACAGAAATGATAGTTTTTTAGACAGAGAAATAGGAAAGAAAATATTGGGGAAAAAATACCTTTGCAAGAAAAGGTGGGACAGAATGCTAACCCCCAAGCATCTAAACAAAAACCTATATCAGAATTGTGGCTTTTATCATACAAAGTTTGTCTGGAAAGTCTTCAACATCTTTTTATATGACTTGAGAACCACTTGCATGGCCATTATATTATTTGGTAACAGACAGGATCCAACTGTGCATGCTTAAACAAACTTTTCCGTTTGGGTTATTCTGCCAGCAGTTAGAAATCACCGAAGAATCTTGTGTACATAGCAATTGTTGTATTCATCATGACAACGTTTGCACATTCTTTATGTTTTGGGCAATTGTTTTTTTTTTTTTTTTTTTTTTTTTTTACAAATTACATCTATCCACACCTCTATCTTCCTTCATATATTGTAAATTTTGCTCCCTAATTTATTACATTTTCCAAAAACTAAAGATTTCAAACTGGGTAAACTATTAAAAAGCCTGCTCATGGCAATCCCAAAAGTGGAATGTGTTATTTTTGGTAGGGGAAAAATGGAAGAGCTAGAGGGATAAGTGAGTGAAGTCTCAAGGAAAATCTCCGATGACAATATTTTTCAGGAATATTAAATGGTTATATGCTTTCTGAAGCAGACCTCATATTATTACAAAAGGTATTAGCTAAAGCACTCATTAGATGAAGAATCAGGATATATGAAAGAGTTAAAACAAAAATCTGCTCCTATGACGACCAGGTCAATCCTAAGAAAAAAAAAAGGATCTGAACACAACAGAGCAAAAATTCTACTTAAATAAGCAACCATAATCCATACTGACACACAAATCCTGTATGTTTTAGGAATAGCTTTTTCTAAGATTTGTAGGCCAGTGAATGATTTCTTTTGCTTTCATGCTGGTATGTTTGATGTAATATGAAGTGAAAGGGTAACTGAGGATATAGCTGATCCAACCCAATCTATCATTATAACAGCAGAAAATGACAGTTTATTGCAGATCATAAAAGGATTATTTTATTAATGACAGTTTATTGTATGTCATAAAAGGATTTTTATAGCCATAATGATTAGCATTTTATTTGCTCCCAAAGATGTTATCTGTATGGTGATGCATATAATATAATGTACTGACATAATGTGTGCACACACACACACACACCAATGTCTGCAGATCAACACATTGTTATCAGCTGAAGTTGTATTGGAAATTTTCATTGTATAATGTTTACTCTGTCAGATTAATAATGACCACAGAACCCATCAAGGTACAACATAAAATCCAATATTAATTATAAAATTAAAATTCAATTTTCTAAAAACAACCTTAATTAATTATAAGTTTCTAACCCATTAATAGTTACAATACTAAAAATGGGATGGTGAGCATTGATATGTTGAAAATTGTAAAAATATAGGAAATTGATAAGGAAACAGATGATGTTGAAAATTAAATTTCTTTAAAATAAATGCTTTTTCATCATTCAGCTGCATTCTTATTGGGTGACTTATATATATATATATATATATATATATGTATATATATATATATATATATATATATATATATATATATATATGTGTATAGGTATGTATGTATGTATATAAAATAGAAGCTGTATGTGTATGCTGCTTATGCACATCCATATTTCTTAACTGAATTTGATGAAATTTTACACACGTGTTGCAAATTTATTTAGATAGGTTAAGACGAACTTTTAATCTCCAGGTCCTCTGGGTTTGGTAGAAAAATCAATAAAACTGAAGGTGGCTATGACTTTTTGCAAAAACCAAGGCAAAGTTACATGCGAACAGTATTTTTACTGGATGAGCTAATGTTCTTTGCACTTAATGCAAAATATGTTGTGAGGTTTATCTAGAGAGCTTGATAATTTTCTTGCCACACTGGCTTTGAAAAAAAACTGTGAAAAAATCTTGTTTTTCATACTACTTACAATAAAAACTTGAATAATTTCTTTATATTTAACCAGTTTTCTTCAAACATGTTGCAAAACATTTGCCATCATGCAAAAAGTAAGTCCTGCTCACTTCCCTATGTATAACAGAAAACCACAAATTTTTGTCCATAACTCCCTGGTTTTTCATCTGATGTTTTTCAAATTTGCCATGTAAATTACATATGACACACAAATTGTCATGTGTGAATGTTTGGTTTAGATTATTTCAGTTAAGTTGATGAAATCTGTGACAAACTAGGTCCAAAACTGGCTTTTGCCATTTAGCTAATAGTTTCTTCATATGATTCCATCCTAAATTGGCATTTGAACAACCTTTGATGCAAAGATTGTTTGAGAAAGATTATTGAAGCGTTAAAAGGGAAAAATTCCCAAAGAACCTCTTATAAACCCCAGCTTTACAGTAAACATGTGAAGAAGGAGTGGGGGCATTCATGTGTTTGCACTTGCAGTTGAATCAAGCTCTGACACTTCATTAGATTTGAGAACAATGCTATACTATTTGAAAGTTAGAACGGCCACAGGAAATTTATTGAATCTCTAAAACATTGAAACAATTTAACCCTGAGCTACGACCACACAAGAAGATTTTATTGATGCAATTCCTTTATTAAGAACAAGCAAACACTTGTGAAGGACATACCATAAAAAAGATGGGTGGGGGAGTAGCTTAGTATAGCAATGGATGATGCATGCAAACAGGGACATAGGCAAACATAGACAGGGTGCAGGTATACAGTGGAGTGAGATTATACAATTGCAACCATGTACACCCAGACAATGTCAGGTACCTTGCAAGTATATATATATATATATATATATATATATATATATATATATATATATATATATAGTGTTAATTATAGTTTCAAAAATAATTATAATAAAATCATTAAAACAATTATAATTAATTCACTAACTCTAAACCAATGAGAATTGACCCCCACTTTTCTCCTCTACCCACACACAAACATGCAACATTCTCACTATCGGACAGGCATTTCACATGGAAAGGTCATAAACATGTAGGTCAATGAAAATTTTATTTCTTTTTCCTTTTCAGTCCATAATACTAACATTTATCTTTTAGCACTCAACAAAAATTTGAGGTAAGAAAACTTCAGACACTTCTGGTATATTTCCAGCTAAATTATCTGTATATGCTTTACACACATCAATAAAAAAGACTGTATACAGGACATGTAGCAAGAATGAGGGAGTTTTCCACATCAAGTCTTATTCATGGAAAAGACCATGGAGTTGTTCTATTTGAAGATACAAGGGCCAACTCTGAGCAACACTGAAAACTATTGGACTTGTGCCTAAATAATTTAAAACACAAGCCTGAGACCATTACAACTGGTGGTGTTCCATCATCATCAGAACCAAAAACTTCAGAAGGGAAAAGGAAGAAGTCAAATGATGAGAGAGAAAAGCTTGACAAAATCAACCTCACCCTCCATCAACATTACCATACAGTCAATGCCATCAATTCTTCAATTGGTCTACTTAGTCATCAACACCATCAACATAAATGAACTGATCAGCAAAGAAGAAATTAAATAGTTGGATACGAGATAAAGCTGATGAAAACAACAAGTAAAAAAAGATTATATTGCTGCAAATAATCTGACATTACTTTTTTTTGTTTGGTTTGTTTATTTGTACCTATCGGAATTTAAAAGTAATGTCATATACAGAAGTATACCAATAAATCTGCAGCCTAATACTATAATATATATTAAGAAATATGCATAATATGTGACATTGATTGCATAACTCAGAGTTTCATGCTTTCTGCATTCGTCAGATGCAAATTTTCACACCTGCCAAATGCAGAAAGAATGATACCCCAAGTGGTGCAATCAATGTAACATATTATATATATATATATATATATATATATATATATATATATATATATAAGAATACCCTATGTGGTTTAGGTCATCCACCTAACACTGTTCATTCGGTCATCCGTGACAAAATTGAGGAATTCAGAAGTGCCAAACTCTGTGTTGTTAAAAAGTGCCCGGTTTATCTAAGATTGCCTTGGATTGGAACCAAATGTGAAAGTATGGTTAGACAAATTTCATCAAGGGTCCGTCGCTGTTTTTTCTCTGCTGAGGTCCGGATAGTTTTTCAAACCCGACCCATGGTTCGTCCAGTGTGTAAAGACATCCTTCCTCCTCATCAAATTAATTCTATAATTTATAAATATGGTTGTAGTTGCGGGAAGGACGACACCACGCTTGGACATGAGAATTAAACAGCACGTTCCTACCAAAATCAGGAACTACACTTTGCCGTTGAATGGACTCGTCCCAAACACCTACAGGTCCGCCATATGTGAGCACTTCTTAAAGAGCAGATCGTGTGAAGCTAATTTTAGTGTTGACCAGTTCACCGTGTTGTCCTGGTCACACTTGTTATTTCACCTTAAGGTGCTGGAGGCATTTTACATCAGGTCCCGCAAGCCTTCCTTGTGCAAACAAGGTGAGTGTTTGTTGGGGCTCGCTGTCATTTGCCTCTAGCTCCTTTTGCTCATTTTTCCCCCCCTCCTCCTCCTCCTCCACATTTCCTTTTATTGTACATTTTCTGTGTTTTACTTTAAATTAAATCTCCCATTGTAAGCCTGATGAGCGGGAGCGAAACCGGTTGCTTCGCCCGTTTTTAATATGTCTAGTAATATCAAGCTTCATACATTTATTGCTGTGATAAAACTTTGTACGTTCAAAAATATCTATATATATATATATATATATTATAAATTAATAGATTTAAAATATGGTTTTACCGCTACACAGTGATGACCATGTTTCAGAAATGGAAGCTAAAGCCCCTGAATTTAATTTTGTTATTAAACCAAAGACATCAGTAGTTCCATTTCCTCATCAAGCGAATTTTGGTCATCACTGTGTAGCGGTAAAACCATATTTTAAATCTATTAATTTATAATATTAATGCTCTGTAAATTTAAATTTACATAGAGCACTATTGTGTAAAAATAAAAATATCTATAAGAACACCGGATTTTATATCTTACTGTTCTTTCCTTTTTATTTATTTATATATACATATATATATATATATATATATATATATATATATATATATATGCATGATACCAATTTTTTTTTTTTCTATTTTGACAGAATGGGAAAATTAATATGAATATATAAAGTTAGGTAGAATGCCCAAAATGAATAGTGAAAATAAAACAAACTCCAAAGTGATTTGGGGCTGCAATCCAAGTTTTATAACAACTAAAAGCAGGCTGCAATATGGTGCTTGATTTACTAGCCATTTGTTAGCATCAGGAACAAGGAATGTGATATTTATGCTTAGATTGATATCATAAAGAGCAATATAAATGCAGAAGGAAGTGTACATGTGTTTTATACATTAGACAAAAACATATGATAGATAAAGTAGGTCACAAAGAACTGGTAGAACTGTTAGGTAACCTCAACATATTTGGGAAGGATATTAGAATAATCCAGAAGCCATACTTGCAGTAAATCACTTGCATACGGATAGAAAATGAATTCAGTCAGTCAGTTAAGTGCCATACGTGATACTCCCTTGGGCGATCATGTATCTTTCAAAACATGACTGACGAGGCAGTACGTTAGAATTCAGTAAATATACAAAAATAGAAAAGAGATTAAAACAAGGATGTGTCTTCCCACTAGACTTATTCCACCTATACAGTGAGGTGATTCTGAGAGATTTAGAAGTCCTACCAGGATTCATTATTGGTGGTCACAATCCTAACAAAAGTGTTGCATTTTCCATGAATTGTTGCAACTATTGGTAACCTTGACATATTTGGGAAGGATATTAGGATAATAGTCCAGAACCTATAGTGGCAGCAACATCACATGCATACAGATAGAAAAAGAGTTCTGTAAATATACAAAAATAGAAAAGAGATTAAAACAAGGATGTGTCTTCCCACTAGACTTATTCCACCTATACAGTGAGGTGATTCTGAGAGATTTAGAAGTCCTACCAGGATTCATTATTGGTGGTCACAATCCTAACAAAACTGTTGCATTTTCCATGAATTGTTGCAACTATAGGTAACCTTGACATATTTGGGAAGGATATTAGGATAATAGTCCAGAACCTATAGTGGCAGCAACATCACCTGCATACAGATAGAAAAAGAGTTCTGTAAATATACAAAAATAGAAAGGAGATTAAAACAAGGATGTGTCTTCCCACTAGACTTATTCCACCTATACAGTGAGGTGATTCTGAGAGATTTAGAAGTCCTACCAGGATTCATTATTGGTGGTCACAATCCTAACAAAAGTGTTGCATTTTCCATGAATTGTTGCAACTATTGGTAACCTTGACATATCTGGGAAGGATATTAGGATAATAATCCAGAACCTATAGTGGCAGCAACATCACCTGCATACAGATAGAAAAAGAGTTCTGTAAATATACAAAAATAGAAAGGAGATTAAAACAAGGATGTGTCTTGCCACTAGACTTATTCAACCTATACAGTGAGGTGATTCTGAGAGATTTAGAAGTCCTACCAGGATTCATTATTGGTGGTCACAATCCTAACAAAAGTGTTGCATTTTCCATGAATTGTTGCAACTATTGGTAACCTTGACATATCTGGGAAGGATATTAGGATAATAATCCAGAACCTATAGTGGCAGCAACATCACCTGCATACAGATAGAAAAAGAGTTCTGTAAATATACAAAAATAGAAAGGAGATTAAAACAAGGATGTGTCTTCCCACTAGACTTATTCCACCTATACAGTGAGGTGATTCTGAGAGATTTAGAAGTCCTACCAGGATTCATTATTGGTGGTCACAATCCTAACAAAAGTGTTGCATTTTCCATGAATTGTTGCAACTATTGGTAACCTTGACATATCTGGGAAGGATATTAGGATAATAATCCAGAACCTATAGTGGCAGCAACATCACCTGCATACAGATAGAAAAAGAGTTCTGTAAATATACAAAAATAGAAAGGAGATTAAAACAAGGATGTGTCTTGCCACTAGACTTATTCAACCTATACAGTGAGGTGATTCTGAGAGATTTAGAAGTCCTACCAGGATTCATTATTGGTGGTCACAATCCTAACAAAAGTGTTGCATTTTCCATGAATTGTTGCAACTATTGGTAACCTTGACATATTTGGGAAGGATATTAGGATAATAGTCCAGAACCTATAGTGGCAGCAACATCACCTGCATACAGATAGAAAAAGAGTTCTGTAAATATACAAAAATAGAAAGGAGATTAAAACAAGGATGTGTCTTGCCACTAGACTTATTCAACCTATACAGTGAGGTGATTCTGAGAGATTTAGAAGTCCTACCAGGATTCATTATTGGTGGTCACAATCCTAACAAAAGTGTTGCATTTTCCATGAATTGTTGCAACTATAGGTAACCTTGACATATTTGGGAAGGATATTAGGATAATAATCCAGAACCTATAGTGGCAGCAACATCACCTGCATACAGGTAGAAAAAGAGTTCTGTAAATATACAAAAATAGAAAGACAAAGGTGTGTACCGGAATCAAACAAGGTCAACAATTTAAACTTGAGTGAATGGATAGCGAAGCAGGGCTTGGTGTGATGGCTAAAAGACAAAAATTATTGAGAGCTACAAAGGACAGGAAATTACAGAGAGCTATGAACACCAATGTCCTGAAGGAACATGGCACATAGAAGAAGAAGAATCATGTGGTTCTGGCTGTTAGTGTGTTAGTATGGAAGCCCATACATGATATAATAGTACAAAAATATTAAGTTAGGCAAAGTGCAGAGATATATTGAAAAGAAGGTGAGATTAGAGGAATGAAATTTTAATTTTAGACAGAGCACATACTCTTAGGTGTTTAATACAAGGAGGAGGGCCTTAATAATTAAGGTTGGATTCTTTTTCAATATGTAATAGTGGGGTCTTATTAAAAGGGTTGGGGTCAGAAAATCATTTAAAGGTTGAAAATTAATGATGTGAAAAATTAATAAACAGGTTAGTCTTAATAAACTTGAACTGGGACTGAAAATTTCCTGTAAAAAACAAAATTTTTTTTTTCTTACTAGGAAACTATGAGTAAATACTTTGACCCTCAACAGAAGTATAGATATATGTAAATAATCTTGTCATTTGTGAAGAGAACTTTCCTTCCAACTAAGGATGTGTGGGTGACAAAATGGATAATGGCTCAGAAGGTGAATTGAAGAGCTGAGTTCGAATTCCAGTTGAGTTAGTTACATTCACTTACCCTTGAGAAAGGTATGAATCCATTTCTTCTCCCCCAAGATAGGAGTTAAATAGTAGGGCTTGTATCTCGAAAAAATCATTATCTCCCCAAAAATTGTTGATGCAATATTAACTCGCAAAAAATTTTTAAAAAAAAGAAAAAAATTACTCTTATGATCTAAAAAAATTTTTTGGCTTTAAATAACCCACAAAAAGGCCGGTAAAAAACAAAATTTGTCAATCCTTCCAACCAGATATCTATGTGTGTGTTTGCGTGTGTGCACTTGTACATTTATGAAATATACAAAGTGAACCAGGAAGTTGTGTTGCCTTCATGATTTCTCTTTGAGGATTATCGTAAAAATAAGGTCAGATGTTGAACTAACAATCTGACCTTCCTTCTTGCATTCATATAAAAATAATACAATTTGAATGCTGTAAACAAATAAAATTATCCGCATTGACCTTTGCTGATGTTTAAGCAGCCAACACAGAGGAAGGGATTCAATCTAGAAATGTTTGGATTAAAAATCCATGATCTTTTTTATTTAAAAAAAATCTCTTGTCCTTTCAAATCCTGTTTGCAATCAAATATATTTCCAAAATACACAGCATATAACACACTTACATATGGCATTACTTCACATAATCCCACTATCTTTTCCATTAGTAACTGTAATCATAGTTTTGACATGCTCTTAATCTCATTCATCATATCTGTTTTGAAAGTTCGAGAATACTTCAGACTGACCGAATGGACAATGCAGATAAAACTTAGAAATTCAGCTTACAAAAAATAATTTTTTATGGTTCACTGTGAGCCATAGTTTTGTGACTGATATTAAAAGTGATGGATAGGACATTCCATTTCTCAAGTTACTAACAATGCAGAAATTTTGTTGGTTATATGCTGATCATATCTTTTGGCATTACCAAGTAAGAATATCCTGATTTTTAGGATGTAAAAGATTCTATATATATATACTTTATGTTATGGTTCAAGGTAAGATTTATGTTCTTAGTGGATATATATCATGTAAATGGCATACTTTATGTGAGGAATAAATGTCTAGATAAGGAAATAAGCTCAAAAACTTCTTGAGCCTTTTACTAGGTGAGCATCATTGTTAAAAAAAAAACTACTTTTATTTCTTCTAAAATTTTAATACAACAACTTCACATTTAATGATTTACCTGTTTAATGCCCCAATGACATTTTCTATTTACCATGTCCCTTCAGGATGTTGGTGATGATGGCTCTCCACAATTTCATGTCCTTTTCAGCTCTTTTGTCTTTTTGTTATCTCCTCTAAACTTTGTTCTGCCATCCACTATGTTTCTCTTGCCTTCAATCAATCTTGTGAGTAGCAAATTTTCCAAGCTTTCTCTCCTCATTATGTGCCCTATAAATTTCAATTATCATTTTCTGATGTTAAGTGTCCTTTTTGATTCCATTTTCTCTAAAACTTTCATTACTTACCTGTTTGGTCCATTGTATTCCCAGCATCCTTCTGTAGAGCCACATTTCAATTGATTCAAGTCTCTTCTTCTGTGTGGAGATTGTCCAGTACCAGTATTCTTCATATAGGAGGACTGATATTACATAACAGTCCAGTACTCTTTTCTTTGTTTCTAAAAAATTTTTTTCTGTTTCTTAATACTTTGCTTAACGTTTGGAAAGTATCTTTTGATATTCAAATGCACTTTCAGATTTCAGTGTTGCATTTTCTATCCTCTGTTAAAACATTCCCAGATATTTAAATTGCTACACTTATTTGATTTTGGTATTTCCAATTTGTAATTTGCATATTGGGCTGTTCCTTTTGCTAACAACCATGCATTATATCTTGATGCTTAGTCCTTTCTTCTTGTTTTCCTTCACTACCTTCTGTAGGAGTTTTTGAAGTTTCCTCTCTGTGTCTGCTATCAACAATGTGTCTTAAATTTCAATCATGATTGTTTTCTCTTTCTTCAAAATAAATAAAACTTTACTTGTACTGTATTTACAATATTCAAACCAAAGTAATGTACTGAATATAAAACTGATTTTCCAAATTGGTTTATAATGTTTTGTGTTCAGTACTATTCTAATGTATCATGATGAAAAGGCAATATTAACACATTGACTGCCGGCCACAAGTTAACTTATGTTTGGCAGGTTTTATTATAATGTCAACAAGGAGTTATCTTGTGGTAAGCATTTTCTGATACATTTTCATCTGCAGGTGCCAACAACAATGTTCAACCCACCCTGTAAATATCAACTCTCAATGTTCAACCCACTGTAATCTACCCAATGTATATTCTGTTGTAATATATGACAGAATCATTGCAAATAATGCAAGAAGTCACACAAATAGTGAGACTTTGACCACACACTGAGACTTTGAGAGCTGAAGGAAACAAAATCAGAAAATGAAAGAGACAGGAGGCAAAATTTAAAAAAAGAAAGGAAGCAGTTTTAAAAAATGAAAGAGAAAGGAGACAAAATAAAAAATGAAAGACAAAGTAAAAAAACAATGAAGACAAAGGAGACAATTTTTTAAAGAATCAAAGAGAAAGAAGACAAATTTTAAAATAACGAAAGATAAAGTAGACGAAATAAAAAAATTAAATTTCTCTTTCAGTTTTTTATTTTTTTATTTTGTCAGCTTGAGATAAAAATAAAAGCTAAAGGAGACAAAATTTAAAAAAAAAATGAGAAAGGAAATGAGACAATTTAAAAAAAAAAAATGAATGAGAAAGGAGTCAAGAAAAAGAATCTAAAATTTATCCAAAGATGGCATTTTGAAAATTGCCACTAATGTTCATCAGTGATAGCTTCTCAGAAACTAGTTTCATGTTTAAGAAGAAACTACATACTTATTTGAGATTACTTGAAACATACTTAGTACAAAAAATAGTAACAGTTTCAGTATTTTACCTGTTAAGCAGTAAACAACATTAAGTTTCCCCCCTTTTGGAAATTTCCACTATGTTTTTATATTGTCCTTGACACATTACATTGACTCCTACCTGTTCTCTCATTGTTCTATTCTTGGTTACTTATGTCAGCAAAAACATATATTGCCATTAATAGTCACAGAATTTTTTGATTATCCTAACCTTTGATTAAAAATACTTGCTACTCAACGGCTAGAACTACAATCTCCAAAAATTTAAATGCAACATTAATCACATTCTTCTGCATTATTGAACCCTGTTCATTTTTTGTCTTTTCTTCAATCCTCCCTATTTTAAGTTTTCTCATTGTTTCTCTTTCACTCCTTGTGTACTCGTGGTATTACCACCTTGCTTGGGTTGAAATGATTAAAAAAAATTCTCTGGTCTTCTGATAATGAGATCTTAGTTCAAGTCTTGTAAGAAGCTTCCTGTTTTTCTTCATTGTGACTTTGTGTAACTTAGTTTAATGGTTGAAAAGGAGTTATAATTCTGAGTCAGAATGCATAATTAATACCAGGGTCAGTAAGAGGGCAGATACTACACTCTGATCTTCAGTGAAAAGGATATTGGTCATACATACAAACAGAATAATCCTATATAATATCTGGTGTGATTTTTTCTTCATATTTCTTTGTTTCTGTAATGCAACACACTGAAGCAAATAGATTTATAAAATTAAAAATGAATTTAGCTTTGATTTGAACGTCTAACCAAGAGGTAAGTAGAAATGTGACATATCCACTACGGCAATGTTCTGCTGCTTGAACAACACAGTAAAATTAATTTGAAAAACTGAGTGAACAGATACTACACTGATCCTAGAAAGATGGCTGAGTCATGGTGTTTACTCATTCCCCCACGAGAATGAGATGTGAACAAGGTTTTTTTAAAGTGGGGACCCGAGTGTGTGCACCCGGGCAGGGACAAAAATTGCCCACAGTCCCCACAACCGTCGGTTGCGCTGGCCTCGGTGCGAGCACTGATCCCTCCCTCTTGTGCAGTGGGAAGGTGCGGCCTCAGGCAGCTGTTCCCCAGGGCTGGGCACCTCTCAGTATAATTTTCTCAGTTGCCCCTCTGTCCTTTGACAGAGAAGCCCCTGAGCACACTCTGTCCAAGGACAGAGACGTAACTGAGCGATGATAAAGAATGTACTAATTACATTATATTAATTTATACGCTGAGATGGCCGAGTTACTGCCTTTAATTGATTCAATATTTACCTATCTCACCATGAGGATAGGACAGGACACATGGTTAGTTTAATGCAGGGCACTCATCTACATACATGTGTGCAAGGACAAAAATTGCCCAGTCCCCACAACTAGTGGCAGAATACTTGGATTCACACCCTTTTGATCAACATTTCTGGGGCCATGTTCACTTTATGTTCTGAAAAAATTGAAATGTTGTTATATTAAATAACCTAACCTAACATCATATTATGTTGTATCTTGTCTGAAAATGAGAACTCAGCAACGTGTCTCAGCTGAAGAACAAGGAGCTGTTGAAGACAGAAACAAATACAATATTCATTCCAGTACACATCCAAAACAGAAATACTTATTCATAGATAAATAATCCCATCATTTTTGACAGATATGATGCTAGCAAGATGAAAACCTTCTGCCAAAAGCAGAACAAAGAAGTGTTGTATAGGAAAATAAAGATTTTCAAAAATATTTCCAACTCTGATTTTTAATCCTAGGGAACAATCTGTTAAACAACAGAATTTCTGATTTGAATTTTCTTTCCAACCAATCTGAAATGCTTTAGCATAAGATTTTAAAGAATAATGTACGTGTGAAAATGTTTGGATCTTAAATTACATTTAAGAATATTTCCAAAGTTTCAAAATAATGTAGCTTCTTGGTGCATTTTCTATAAATATTTTCCTGTGAATTGTTTCCTCTTTAGTACCTTCTCAACCTGTACAGCAAGGCAATTCTGACAGAATTAGAAATCTCATCAGGATTCATTATTAGCAGCCACTATCTTAATAACATAAGATATGAAGATGACACATTGCTGATAGCAGACACGGAAAGAAAACTACAAAAACTCCAACAGCAAGTAATGAAGGAAAGTGAGAAGAAAGGATTAAACATCAACTGCAAGAAGACAGAATGCATGGTTGTTAGCAAAAGGATGAGCACAAAATTCAAATTACAAATCAGAGATACCAAAATCAAACAAGTACAAGAATTTAAATATCTGAGAAATGTTTTAAAAGAGGACAGAAAGTGTGACAACAAAATCCAAAGGTGCATTGAGACAGTAAAAGATGCAATCCAAAAGCTAAGCAGAGTAATAAGAAATAGAAAAACCTCATTAGAAACAAAGAAAAGAGTACTGAACTGCTATGTGATATCAGTCCTCCTGTATGGCAGTGAATGCTGGACAATCTCCGCAAAAGATGAAGAAGAGACTTCAAACAATAGAAGTGTGGTTCTACAGAAGGATGCTGAGAGTACCATGGACCAAATATGTGAGCAACAACAAAGTTTTAGAAAAAACAGAAACAAAGAGGACAATTATATTTAACATCAGGATAAGACGGCTGAAATTTCTGGAGTACATAATGAGGAAGGAGGGCTTGGGAAATCTGATACTCACAAAACAGATTGAAGGCAAGAGTGACAGAGGAAAACAATGCATAACATGCTTAGTGAGCTTGAGTAAATGGATGGTGAAACAGGTTTTGGGAGAAATAACAAAAAGGCAAAATTTAATAAGAGCTACAAAGAACAGGAAATTGTGGAGAGCCATGATTGCCTACATCATGAGAGGTCATGGTACATAAAGGAGAAGACTAGATGGGTGGCAAGGTTTCATCAATTGCTAAATGTAACCATATAGCGAAGAAAACGGGGACTTACCTTGTCAAACCAAGCGACAGCGTGTCGCGGGTACCCTACGACAGAAAATGCGGTGAAAAAGAAAATTACTTATCAAAAAAAAAAAGTCTGTCGCAGGAGTCGCTATAAAAGTATTTTGAAATGTAAAAATTGAACATCCTCTCCCAGCTGTCGACGAATGGAAAAAAATGCTCAACCGATAAAAGCAGTTGGGGTTCTCAATCATGGAACAAAAAGTCAGGTATTGACTGACTGGTTGCGTGCATTGTGATTTGTGAGATAGTACCTGCGAATCGAGTTTTTGGCATTTTTTCTGCCCCGATGTTCGAGTCTGAACTTAGTGATTTATTCTCTGTGTTGTGGAAATAATCTGCGACAAATATTTCCTTTACAATCCAGATCGCTTGCAATCTATTTTGGCACTATGATGGACAAGACATTTGATGTCAAGTTGATACCCGAGTTTGATGGTTCAGTGACCAGACAAGCAGTTACTGAATGAATTGAGAAGGCAGAACTTGTTTGTGACCTGTGTAGAATTAAAAATGTTGAACGTGTTCTTCCTCTGAGGTTGATGGGCGGAGCATTTGCTGTTTACCAGCAGTTAAACTCAGAGCAAAAATCAGATGTCGAGCAGATAAAACGAGCCCTGCAGATTGCCTTTGCACCGGATCATTTCTTGGCTTACGAGCAGTTCGCGAAATGCCAACTGTGCCCAGACGAATCCATCGACATGTTTCTAGCCGACTTGAAGAAGCTAGCAGGTCTATTTGGCGGGATATCTGAGCAAGGACTAGATGGGGGATTCATAGCAGGCTTACCAGTGCACATCAAGCAACTACTGCACGCATCTTCCAGGATGGAAGACATGAATACAAACAAAACTGTTGGACTGAGCTCGGGCAGTAATGAAAGATCAAATTGCAACTGAGGAAATGGTTGCGGCTACCATCAAGCAGAGCTGATAAGCATCCAAATGTTAAACATCAAGAGGGTATGCAATGTTATCGATGATCTGGGTGGGATCACCTTGCCAGGGACTGCTCAGTTTGACGAGAAGATGCCTGTCAGTCATGCAGGTAACACACAACAATGCGTTGCTTCTGGTGTCAAGAAGTAGGCCACATTGCTTCATTGTGTCCAGAGAAAAGAGGAAGGTGACAAGACGTCAGCGCCGGTCTCTTCCCTAAGTTAGTTATGAATGAAGCTCTATCCGTCTTGGGCATTTACATGAACAGAATTAAAAGAGTGGCACTGGTGGACCCTGGCTGCTCACAGACACTCATGAGTAAGTCAGCCTGTCAATCCTGGCAGGTGATGGAGGTGAAAATACTCACCGTAAACGGAAATACTCTCAAATGATGCAGAGTTGGAAGTATTAAGCTTAATGTGGACAATGCAAACCCCCTCAAAATCGAAGTCTTGGTAGTGGATGGAGAGCTACTGGGTTGTGACTTGTTGCTTGGATTCAATGCCATTAAAAAGTTGGGCGGACTCCAAATAACAGAGTGTGGCGATGTATGGTTTCCCAAAGCATGGGATAGTCTGTTGCGTTGCTATTAATATAGAAGAACCTGATTTCTGTGTCGAATTCAACCCAAACTGGAAGATATGGGTTGCACCATAGAAGTGGTCTGTTGGTCGATCACCGAAGAGTTTGCGAAGTCTGATGCCTGAGTACCCAATATCAATGGGAGTCAAGGAGGAATACGACCGTGAGCTGCAGACCTGGCTTGATAACGGTTGGTTGCAGCCTTATCCTGAAAAGGAACTCGGTCCTCCAAAGGGTTTAATTCCGTTGATGGCGGTGGTGCAGAAAAACAAAAATAAAGTGCGGCCAGTATTAGACTATCGAGAGCTGAATGAGTGTCTCAACACACACATTGACATGTGCACATAGAAACTGAGGGAGTCGTGTAAAAAAGGACCAGATGTCACTATCCTTGACCTATGATAGGCCTATTTACAAGTACATATCCATAAATCACTTCGGCCCTTTCAAACTGTAATCTTCAAGGGGCGAAGATATTGGTTGACCTGAATGGGTTTCGGGTTGAATGTTGCACCAGCCATAATGAAGGCCATTGTGGATGCTGCGTTGTTGAAAGATGAGTCAGTTCGACGGGCAACCTCATCATATATTGATGATATTTATGTTGACGAGAGCATGATTTCAGCAGCTCGCGTGAAAGAGCACTTGGCTGCATTTGGTTTGACCTGCAAGGATCTGGAATGGTTATGGGACGGCACACGTGTGCTGGGCTTGCATGTCAAGCAAGATAACACGCTTAGGTGGAAACGTAAAAATGGCATTCCATGAGTTCCTGAGGTCCCGATGCGACATAACGTCTTCTCGTGGTGTGGAAAACTGGTGGGTCACGTTCCTGTGTGTGGGTGGCTTCGTGTTGCTGCATCATTTGTAAAACGCAGGACAGTATTGATCACGTCTGGTTGGGACGACGAAGTGACATATGCTCCCCTTAAGAACATGATTGAAGACATAGCGGAAAGAATATGCCAGAATGACCTTGCACACGGTAAGTGGTGCACAAGTGGACATGCTTATGGGTTGATGTAAGTTTTCTCACCACAGGGGTTTCATTGGAGGTTGACGGAAGTGTTGTAGAAGATGCATGTTGGCTGTGGCCTGCAAAGGACGCCCAACATATCAATTTATCAGAATTGGATGCTATTCTAAAGGTGTCAATTTAGCACTACAGTGGGGCATAACAAAGCTACACCTTCATGGACTCCATGTGTGTGCACCGGTGGGTATCAAACATGCTCACTGGCAAAGCCAGAATCTGAACTAAGGCAGCAAGTGAGATGCTGATCCAGAGGCATTTGAGTACTCTTGAAAAGCTGACTCAAGAGTATAACTTATTGATCAAGATGTTTAGTAACGTCAAGTGAGAATCGAGCAGATAAGCTCACCAGAGTACTGCAACAATGGTATGATGTGATCAAGAAGGAAATCGAACCAACCCATCCGATAAGTGCTTCGATGGTGAACGAAACCTCTCCTGATCAGATACGTGCCATACACTGCCAGAGTGGACATCCTGGCGTCAGGCGAATGCTGTATTTTGTGAGACAAGTTTACCCTATTACATCCAAGGCAGCCATCAAGGCAGTGGTCAGAAAATGTAAAGAATGCCAGTCAATTGACCAAGCCTCAAGTCGTTGGCTTCGTGGCAACCTATGTGTGGCTGAAATCTGGACCCGCTTAGGAATGGACATTACACATTACGGTAGGCAACACTACCTTACGTTAAGTGATTGTGACCCCAGTCGATTTGCGATATGGCGACTCCTGCTTTAACAAAACTCAAGAAGTGTCATTCGGCAGTTGGAAAGTATCTTTTGAATGAGGCCCACCATCAGAAATCCTGACCGACAATGACACTGCATTTCGCAGTAAGTCCTTTAAAGATTTCTTGGATGACTGGGGTGTCCAACTTCATTTTTGCTGCGCCTATGTTCCTGCAGGAAACGGTATAGTGGAAAGATCTCATCAGAGCATAAAGAAAATTGCAGCAAGAAATCAGTGTTCAATAATGGAGGCAGTATACTGGCATATCACGCCGAAGGATGATATATCGTCGACCAATGTGCCTGCCAATATGATTCACTGTTACCAACTGAAAGTGAAGGCAATTACCACAACATTACCACCTATTTTTTGTAAGTATCATGATATATACAAAATTGGGAACAGAGTATGGGTGAATGCTCCCCATGGCTGGTGTACCTCTAGGTATCAAGTAGGTCATGTGATGGACATTGTAAGTCCACAAACAATACTAGTTGACGGGATGCCACGGCATGTAAAAGATCTTCACCTTTTCATTGATTCTGATACATCGCCAAGCGAATCTGATGATGGTTCATCATCTGACAGTGATTGGATAATTGAGATCTGCAAATCTGATGCTTCCACAGACGCTGAGCTTCCGGAAACTCGAGATACGTCTGATAACTCCTCAGGAGACGACTCTCCGACACGCGTAAGAGAGATAGTTCTATTACGATGAAGCACCAGGATAAAGAGAGCTGCTCCAGGCTGTTCGATTTGTGATAATGAGATCAGGGGGAGTATAGCGAAGAAAACGGTGACTTACCTCGTCAAATCAAGTGACAGCGCATCGTGTGTATCCTACGACTGAAAATGTGGCGAAAAAGAAAATTACTTACCAAAAAAAAGGACACGTATTCTGCATGACATACTGAAGATGGAATATTTAAATTTAAGAAAAAAACCAAGTCTGTTGCAGGAGTCGCTAAAGTATTTTGATATGTAAAAATTGAACATCCTCTCCCAGCTGTCGACAAATGGAAAAAATGCTCGGCTGATAAAAGCAGTTGGGGTTCTTGAATCGTGGAACAAAAAGTTGGGTATTGACTGACTGGTTGCATGCATTGTGATTTGTGAGATAGTACCTGCGAATCGAGTTTTCGGCATTTTCTTTGTGCCCACAATGTTCGAGTCTGAACTTAATGATTTATTCTCTGCGTTGTGGGAATAATTTGCGACAAATATTTCCTTTGCAATCCCAGATCACTTACAAACCATAAGTTCTATGATAGCAAATGCTTCTCTTGCCTTTATCACTTGTGGAATTCTCTTCCAGCTTCTTATTTTCTAGAAAAGCTTGATCTTCAAAAATTTAAATGCAATGTTAATTGTTAATGTCTGTCTTCGTAATTTCTGTTGCTTTATTTTTCTCTCTTCTTAGATTGTTTTTCTCTTATTTCCTTGCACTCAGTAACCCCTTGCGTCTTAGTGGCTTTATTGCTTTGTTTGGGGTGAAATAATAAAAAAACAATGTCGGAATTGTTAGTGTGGACTATATTTATTTATATTTTTTCAATCAGGTATGCAGCAGTCGTGATCTGTAAGAGAAAGTTTGCCCTTGTCTCAGTGCACTGAAATTTTATTGCACACAGGTGAAAGCCATTTTACAATGCACAGAACATATGCTGAAAATATAACATAGCATACTATGGGCTCAGAGTTTTTTTTGGCAAGATTTAAAATAAAAAGCAAAAAAATCTTCAGTTGCAAAACTAAATTTCAGTAAGCACCTAATTCATAAAGAGTTTGCATTTTGCATGAAGGTAATCACCAAATCATTTATTTAGCAGAGAAAAAGAAAAAAAATTCCTCACAAAGTTAATAAACAAGTGAGGGTAAAGATGAACAGATTTTGAAATGACAGATAGGTACAGTGAAAAAAGATGGTAAAATAAAAGAGATATTCTATAAAGGAAGGAACTCAAAAATTAAGTTGTATATCTTCTTTGTTCATCATTCTGCATTGTTGTTTTGAACTGAGAATTGACAAAAAAATATTTTTTTATATTCTTTCAGTTGGTAATGATATCAAGACGTGAATGTAATCTTGAGCAAGGGTAAAATTGATAGGTGAATAACAATTTGTTTTATGATAGCAATTTTATTTTCAAACAGATTACTAATCCTCCATTTTTTTAACCACAAGTAATAATTTATCATGAAATATTATGATTTATTTTAAAGCATTTTGCATAAGCATCCTTTCAATTTTATCTTCCAGGACTAATTTGTGGCAATGTAAGAGAAAACCAAGTGTTACCTTGAAAATGAATTTGTGTTGTCTCTCTGGTATATGGTGAAAAAAAAATCAGAATCCAAATCGAGTCGAATTTAACTTTGGGAAAAAAGAAGTAGAGGGTGTTTTCCATAATCAACTAATATAGGTTTTCATTTTTTTTTTAGCATCTTTTATGTCATTCAGGATATGGGAAATCATGTTTCACCAGAACTTCCTATCTTTTGAGCTCTAAGCAATGTTTGTCCCATTAATATCCCTCCCAATCTATGTTCTGTCATAACACAAGCACAGAGGATGGAAAATTTGACACCAAAATTTGAATTCACATTGGAATAGTGAAAGATGCCATCTGAGAGAAAAGCAATATATAAACAGAAAAAAATTAATTAGAGACAAAGAAATGAGTACTGAACTGTTATGTAATATTGGTCACCCAAAATGGCAGTGGATGCTGGCCAATCTCTTCACTGATGAAGAAGAGATTTGAGGTTATAGAAATATGGCTCTACAGGAGGATGCTGAGAATAACATGAACTGAACGCATTGAGCAAATTTTAAGGAAAACGGAGACAAAAAAAGATACTTACACTTTGAATAAGAAAGAGATTGTTGAAATTTCTTGGGTACATAATGAGGAAAGAGGGCTAGGAGAATTTGGCACTGGCAAGACATATTGAAGGCAAGAGGGACAGAGCCTATGTAAATGATTTGCAGAAAAGTGATTTGGAAAGATAGCAAAAACAAGTCTTACTTAGAGTTACAGAGAATAGAAAGTTGTGGAGAGCCATGATCACTCCCATCCTGAAAGGACACAGCACAAAGAAAAAGAAGACCCTGCCTCTCTTGCCTTCAGAATGTTAAATTCTCCAAGCATTCTTTCTTCTTTATGTGTTCCAGAAATTTCAACTGCCTCTTTCTGAATCTAATCCCAAGTGTCCTTTTTGCTCCCACTTTCCTTAAAACATTCTTAACTGCTTTTATCTCCCAGGTCCACCCTGACCCAGGCTGGTAGCACCTGTTAGGGTGCCAGCTATGGGAAAATAGTGAACCCCAAACAAAAATCAACAGTACATTTTTATACTAAGATGACCAACAATATGCTTTTATAGCAAAATGACAATCAAAAAAAAAAAATGAAAAAAAAAAAAAAAAACATTTTTTAGTAAAATTACCAACAATATATTTTATAATCTACAAACTATATATCTAAAAAAACATATCTTTACCCAGAAAGTACAATAGTTGAAAGCATAAAATTACAATCAATATATTTAGATTTTCAGTATTAAATAACCCATACAGGCTAAACAAAATTAATCAATTAACCAACCTTAAAACTCCTTCATTGCTCACATGTAATTTAAAAGTTTTTAGTCCTTCTATATTCTTTTCTTAATACATTCTAAAATAACTCCATCTGTTACTTTGGATACAGTGATGTGTATGTAAATATGAAATAGGAAAAGAAAAAAAAAAGAAATCTTTTGCTATTGAACAGCAACTGAAGATTTTTTTTCCTAGTTGTCAAAATAATGCAGTACATTTTGGTCTCATCATGCAAGATTAGATTACAAGTCTGTTCTATACATTTTTGAATGTATATATTTCTTTTTACTCAATCTTCACTCAAGAAGAATTTATGATTGAAAGTTTCAACAAAAAAAAAAAGGAGAGAGAAAGTATTTTGTTGAAGATCACAGAGATTCTGTTCGTGATTATGAGTTGATTACAGAACCACCGAGAGAAATGTCCTTTGTCGTAATCTCAAGTCAGACAATTGCTAATACAAATACTGAAAAGTAGCTGTAAATATGAAGTCTTCAAGTTAAAAACAAAAGATGAACAGAACTTCAATTATTGACAAAGATTTTCAATTGGATCAGCAATCATTTTTCCATGATATCTTACTTGAATAATGTAAAACCAGTTCTGGGTTAAGCATAGAAGACTATTATTTATAATTTTTGACTGATCTGTTTGAGAAAATTTTGGTGTAAGTACAGAGGATATGTTCCAAGACTCCTGACTGAAAGCATGGATAATATATCTTAGTCTGTCTATTGATCTATTTTAGTCTATTTATATCTTAGTGTTTTCATATCTATCTCATTGTTTACTTTTCTTATTTACAAAACAATTAAAATTTTTCTGGTTGTTGCTTTTTCTTTCTTTTGATATCTATCGATCTATTTCATTCAGTTCATATCTATCCAGTTGTGTCTTACAAAATAATTTAAATTTTTCTTTTTTCTCTTGATATCTATTTACCAATCCATCTAATTCATTCAGATCGTATCTATGTCATTGTTTACTTTGATTGCTAACAAAACAATTTTTTTTGTTCTCTCTTTTTTCTCATGATATTTAATTCACTAAGTTCATATATATATATATATATATATATATATATATATATATATATATATATATATATATATATATATCTATAATCCAGTTCATATCTATCTAAAATATCCTGCATTTCATTTGATATGCAGTTCAATTAAATAGTTAATTATATATATATATATAATATAATTAATATATATATATATATATATATATATATATATATATATTACTTGAACATGATTTTTAGTGGATAGTCATATCTGAGTAGATGCTTGTTTTATTTATTAAACAGTATAATAATTTATTTTCATCTACTGGCTTGAATATTCAAGAAATCTCATAGGCAGGTATATGAAAATGAATAAATAAACTGTTTAATAAATAAATGGAATGTCTACTCAAATAAGAGTATCTCCTAAAATAACTTTTAAGTCATAAAAATCTGTTGGATTAATAAATAAAAAATCCACCCCTTACTTTATATACATATATAGAGTTATGGATAGAATAACCCCCCCCCACCTCCATAATTATCTATAATACCTCAAATTTTCATGGAAACTTCATGTACATTTTTTCACAAATGATGAAATAATGGATTTGAAAGAATGTGCAGTGATGCCGACAACAAAACTTTTATTTTAATGTCAAACAATAATACAAAACAAAACACCAAAAAACATTTAACTTAGGACAAAAGTATTGGCTCTCTTGCCTCAATAATCTATTGCGTAACCTTTATTCTTGATTATTGTCTTTAATCATTTTTGATAGTTCCTTACCAGATCACTACACATACTGACAGGTATGTAAGAATATCCAAATACTGCTCTTTATCCATGATACCCTGTACTCTCACTAATTCCCCTGGTCTAGAAACAAGCAAAATATCCCCAGAGCAGAATACTCCCATCACAGTGCTTAATTGTCAGGAGGGTATTTTTTGGTTTATGAGCTTCATTCATTTTCCTCCATACATAATGGGAGTTCATGTGACCCAATAATTCTAGTTTGGTTTCATCTGACCATAAAACGGGGTTCCAATATTTACACCCATGTTCTAGATGGCTTCTAGCAGAAGCTAATCTACATTTTAGATGTTTAGCCATAAGCAAGGGAGTTTTCCTTGGGCGTCAAGTTCAAAGTCCTGATTGATGGAAATGTCTAGTGACTGTCTTGGTTAATACATTCAACCCCCAATGCCTTCACATCATTGACAATGTCCTTATTTGTTAAGTGAGGATTCTTCAGTACATCTCTAATGATTTTCTTTAACACACTTTTAGAAATTAACTGTTTTTTGCCAGTCCTTAATTTATTCTCAACACAACAAGTCTCATTGTACTTCTTCATAATGATATGAATTGTCAATCTCGGAACATAAACAGGTGGGAAAAGCTGTATAGCGATCACCTTGTTTTTATGCATTAACTATCTTCACTTGTAGCTTCTTGTCAAGTTCAGCTGTCGTTGGCATACTTGCATAACAAATGAGTTACCATGGTACATGGCACTCGCATATTTTTTTCTTCATTACCTTTTACAATGTTATAGAATCAGGTCAATACTATTTAATTTTCAAAGGGTGTATGTATTGAATGTCAAATTAAGAAAAAAACATTACAATTGCTATAGAGCAATATTATTTCATAATTTTTATGGGAGGGGGAGAATTTGGACATAAATCTATAACTATGAATATAATAAATCAAAACTAATAATTTGTAACTAAATACAAAATCAAATATTTATGGTAAATTCAGTAAATACTCACAAATATTCACATTTCCTTAGTAAATATGCAAATGTTCAGTGGTGTGAATAATAGTGTCCCCAACTCACTCTCTCTCTCTCTCTATATATATATATATATATATATATATATATATATATATATATATATATATGTGTGTGTGTGTGTATATATATATATATATATATATATATATTTAAAAAATTATTATAATATGATTCCATCGCTACATAAGAGTTCTCATATTTCAAAAATAGAAGCTAAAAAACTAGCTCTATTTCATTCTCAAGCAAATTTTGGAATAACTAATCTTGAAATTTAAAGAGCTTTTTAAGCATATACATTCATAATATTAATTAGATGAAAACAGTGAAACCAATTATTATAATAAGGGATGAAAGGATGAACATATTGTATCAACATATTAGTTACTTCCGGAAAGAGGTTAAGTTAAGGTAGAGTCAGAGTGTCAGCTTTCAAGTGAATGATGACATCAGTTTGAAGCATGTCTGGTCTGTTTCAATGGCAGAGAGCTGCTGGCATTATTGTTATGCCGTTAAATTAATATTTGTATATACCTTAAATCTTTTTTTTTTAAAAGGGTTGTTTGTATATAAATACGTCATATTGAACTACATTTTGTTTTCTGACGACTTCATAAAGGGTTTTTTTATCTTATGATTGGGCTGAGATTTTAAACCTTTTGCTTGAAATTTAAGGCAAAAATTTGTTGATGTCAGCAAAAAAACATTAACTCATATCTATGGTTTAATATATTTCTATTTCTTAGAAACTTAATAATGTGTAGTTTTTCATGTAGGCATAAAGGGCATGTGTCATCCCAGGTTTTACAAGTTCTTGTTCTATTTATTATTTTCCATTTTCTTTTGGTGTTTTATTCGTTTCTTTTAAATGCCAAAAATATTTGGATAGGGATGTCTGATTTGTATTTCTAATATTATTGGAGGAGCTTTTGTGTTGTCTCCACTTAATTTTAAATTCATTCTTTGTGGATCCTATATATATCATTTCAATGTTAGGACTCTCAATGGATGAGATTGTGCATTGGTATACCACAGATTCTATGTGGCATTTATTTTCCAACAGGCAGTCTTTCAGGTTTCTTCAATCACATAATTTTTCATTATTTTTATCTAATTTTAGTTTAAGGTTTTTATTAATAATATTTTGGTATGCATGTTTTTCCAGGATTTTATTATGTTTTTTTTATGATTCTTTCTAGATTTTCAGTGCAGCTGTAGCTTAATTTTAAGGTGTTTTTATTAAAGATCTTACTAAGTCTGCTATCAGTAGGAAAGTGTTTTTCAATTAAAGCTAGGAAATTTTGTCCTAGCTTTATACTATTTGGTTGAATGGAGGGGTATACCAAATGATTTTTCTTTTCCTGTGTTTCTTCTGGTTAGTCCTATTGCTTCTATAATCAATGTCAGCATTTTTGTATCCACTATTTTTTAGAGCTGTGCAATAAAAATTACTGTTGTTGGAAGATTTCTTCATTTGCGGAGTTCATGCTGATTCTTTTCTCAATTGATAAGGGTATATGCTTAATTGTATATGGAGGGTGGTTTGACCTAGGGTGTACATACAAGGGGTTAGCATTGGGTTTTCTGTAAGGTAGGTATATGTTGTTCATTAAGTCCAGAGTTATGTTGAGGAAGTTTACTCTTCAATTTAGTATTCACTGTATTTTTTAAATTTAGTTTTCTGAAATCACTATATATTATCTTTCTAATTTTATCCATTTTAAAATTTGTGGAACTCCTCACTACCATGAGCCCGTCATCCCTGTATAGCCCGATGTCCTTAATGTCTAATTCACGGTGCACGATTAAGTTGTATATTATAAATAGACCGACCAGGTCAGAAGACTCTGCAGAGTCTAAAGATCCCATGGCAATGTCAAAATGGTCGTCAGTATTTTTAATCCATTGGTCCCCATTATGAATGAAGACAGATTTTTTGCACTAAGAATTATGTTCATTTATATATATATATAAGAATTATATATATATATATATATATATATATATATATATATATATAAGAATTATGTTCATTTATATATATATATATATATATATATATATTGATACATATATTAAATAAAAAATATATGTATATATAAATTATATATACATACATATGTATATAAATATATATATATAAATATATATAAGAATTATGTTCATTTATATATATATATATATATATATATATATATATATATATTGATACATATATTAAATAAAAAATATATGTATATATAAATTATATATACATACATATGTATATAAATATATATATATATATATATATATTTATTTATATATTGATACATATATTAAATAAAAAATATATGTATATATAAATTATATATACATACATATGTATATAAATATATATATATATATATATATATATATATTTATTTATATATTGATACATATATTAAATAAAAAATATATGTATATATAAATTATATATACATACATATGTATATAAATATATATATATATATATATATATATATATATATATATATATATATATATGTATATATAAAAGAATAAATAATTATATACAGTATAAAAGTTACCTCCTTTATATTGTGGAGAAGAGAAAATAGCAAAAAAAGAACCTGTGAATTTTGAATTTGAAATCTAGAACACTGCATAATGCAGTAAAACAAACAATTGAAATGTTTTGAATATACAGAAATACATATACACATTAGAATAGACTGTGGTTTCTAATCTTTGGTGGTAAGTAGTCTGGGAAAAAGAAAACTGAATTACAAACCACAGAGAAGGCAACAGGTACCACTCCACTATCTTTCCTTTGTTGGCATGCCAAAACACAGATAATAAAGAAATGGAATCTGTACAGAGTCAAGATTCCCTATGGCATTAAAAATAAAGGATATATATATATATATATATATATATATATATATATATGCACACCTACACACACACACACACACACACACACACACACACACACACACACACACACACACACACATGGGGCTGACTCAAAGGAAACAATGTTAAAATAATAAATTAAATAAAATAAATTAAATTAAATTTCTTGAGTGGAGTAAAATCTTTAAGAATTTGATCCTTAATTTTTTCTGTTATGGTGTGGCGGTCAAACTTCATAATAGAAAAATGAATGAGGGGTGACATGAGCATAATTATCGTTTTTGTCTATAAGACTTTGCATATCTGTTAAGTTTATTTGCCATGCTTGATGATGTTTTAGTGACCTTTGAATTATATAAAATATCAACAAATGCAATCTAATTAATTTGTATTTTGCATATTAGCCAGTGTCTATGTAGTTTGTGAGCGGTCCGCTTGGCCCAGCAACCTGACAATATGCCTGTATCAGGTTTAAATAGTTTTCTAGTGATGATGAATATCTGGTATGATGTTTTAGGCAGAGTAAATTTTATCAGTGAAACTATGCAGAACACTTCTGCAGAACTGTCAGCTTCAGTTTCATTGATGAATAGTGTCATTGATTATATAATTGATTACGATATGAAAAAGCACTTGAGTTAGCAAAAAAAAAAGAAGCTACAGAATTAGATTTACAGCCCATTTTTAGAAGTAAAAGAATAAGCAGAAAAAGGAGGATGTTTGGATATGAGTGCACTGATGAGGTTCCAAATGCAGATGGCCTAGAAAAAAATCATGTATTCAATGTAATACCCAACAGAGCTATTAATTCTTTATCCGAGAGATTTGAACAGTTACAAAGTTCAATAACACATGGGGATTTTTAAATAGCCTAAAAGATCTGCCAGATAAAAATAAACTCAAAGTAGCATGTCAATGTTTGGAGGATCAATTAAGGTACCAAGAAAATATTGATATTCATGAACATTAATAAGTTACAGAATGTCATGTCAAATCTGTGGATTCCATTTAGAATAATGCTTCTTTCTTTTTGTGCGCCATGTCCTTTCAGGACGTAGGCGATCATGGCTCTCCACCTCCCTCTGTACCTTGCAGCTCTCAACAAGTTCCTTCCCTCTGCTTCCTCCCCCAGACCACATTCTGTCATCCACCTGCTCAAGCTCGTCAGGTATGTCACGCACTGCTTTCCCTTGTCTCTCTTTCCCTCTATTCGACCCATGAGTATCAGATTTACCAGGCCCTCCTTCCTAATTGTCACAGAAACTTCAGCTGCCTCTTTCTGATGTTAAGTAGAATAATGCTTGCTATACCCATTACGGTGACCACTGGAGAAAGAAGCTTTAGTAAACTAAAGCTTATAAAAACATGCTTGCAATCATCCATTATTTTTTTAAAAACCTTTTCATCCCAAGCAAGGTGGGAGTGACACTAGCATGCAAGGGGTTACAGAGAGTGGGAGCAAGAGTAAAGAGGCATGAAAGAGGAAAGGATGAAGAGAAGGATGGGGAATAGATGAAGGCATCTGGAGATGTTGATTTGCATTGCATTTGAATAGTTGTAGATTATAGCTATCAGGGAAGCAAGTAAGAGGAAGGGAGTTTCACAGATGGGAAGTGTGAGACATGAAGCTATTGGAGTAGAAGAATTGGCTACATTTAACTGTTTTGACAGTGAAAAGATGGGACTTAGATGCTGACCTAGTGGCACGTTCAAATTCATGCAGGTTGAGAACTAGCAAAAATAGCTTGTCGGAGCAGTTACTGTGAAAGTATTTGTAGAAAAGACAGAGGGAGGTGACAGCATGTCTGTGAGAGAGTGACTGTAAGCAAGATGCCAACCACATTGCATATCCATCTCTGGATTTTGTCAAGGACCCTAAGACAAACAGCAGAGGCTCCAGACCATAAATGACAGCAATATTCCATACAAGGGCAAATGGTTGATTTATAGATTTGAAGGATGGATTCAGGCAAGAAAAACTTTTTGCGGCAACATAGAGAACCAATAGATGAAGCTATTGATTCAATGTAATCTCAAGTCAGCAGACAGTGTGAGACCAAGCAGTCACAAAGAGGTGCTCTTGTGGAGTTGAGCATCAGACATTCTAATGAGAGGCAGGGAGGGTTCTCTGTGGTGGGCAATAGAGAGCAGTTTTGTTTTTGAGGCATTAAAGTCAACCAGCTATTTCCTGACTCAGTATTAAATTCTTTGGCTATTTTGTCAAAAAAAAAAAAAAAATGATCTTGTAAAGAAGATAGGTGTAGAAAATGCTACAAAAAGATTTGAGGATCTAAAGAATAGAAAAAATGTTTTAGGTAGGATAATGAATGTTTACTTTAGCTTGTATTAAGTTGTATATTGTAATAAACTCATTACTCTACATTGTCAGATTTTCTTGTGAAAATTTTAAAAAATTATGCTTGTAAGATTGCCAAATTGTAGCTTGCCTGGAGTGGCAGTAAACCCTAGGACCAGCCCTATATATATATGATGAACTCTCTCATCAATTTCAACGTATGAAGATCTGACAACCTTGTTCAGTTTTTATGTTTGTGCTGTATGTGACACTTAAGTCCTGCTAGTGACTTGCATACATCCACGTATTGTGCAATAGCAAGGATCTCAAGACATAGCAACAACAATATTTGCTGATGCTTTTTCCTGTTTTCTTTTGTCTCTTAAATGGTCAATACAACTGATTTCAAAATATTCTGATACAATACTGGCACAAATATTTCCATTCATTTCTGTCCAGGGCAACTTGAAATTAGTATGAGACACATTGACAGCTGAGAGCTTACTCTCTAGCTTGTCTTTATAATTGAGCCATGGCTGTCCAACATTCCTTTGTCCACTGTCAAGATGGCTATACATGAGGACCTTAGGTATTCTTTTGTAACTCATCCTTGCAACATGACGAGCTCAGTGAAGTTGTGACTGCATCAGGAAAGTCTCAATTCTACCAATATTGCATTTTTCAAAAAGATCAGCACTGAACACCCTATCATATATGTATATATATATATATATATATATATATAATTAAAATGAAAGATTCTTCATTTAACAGCTGACAAGAAAAAAGACGCAGATCAGAGTCAAAATATATTTTCAAAATAAAGTCACACATTGGGGATTAAAAACGGATTTGGGTTTACTCAGAGAGTATAATTTTCACAAGGAGTACTCTAACCAGCAACAACATTACTAAGAATAGTAAGTCCTACTTCTTTGTTTATTGTTGGGTTATAAGTACTCAGCATTCTCTTCATGCTTCAATTTAGTCAAAAGTTTAATATATAATAAATATCATTAATTTTATTCATTTTTTTATTCTTCAAGTTTATTAACTAGCCTATTAAATCTCTCTCTCTCTCTCTCTCTATATATATATATATATATATGGAATGAATAGGAACATGTTTGTAAATTTGACATACTTTGTTTTAATTTTCAATTGGCAATTAAAATAAAACATGTCAAAATTCTTAATCTATGCCAGTTGATATTAATTTCACTGTTTAAGAAAATAAAAATAGAGAGGTCAACTCAAACACATGTACTTACTAAAAATAGTTTGTAGCAATAAGAAATAATGTTGAATTAAAATTAGTCCATTTAAACTTTTTTCATATCAATTATTGATATTCAAAATTAACTTAAATTACAACATGACTGATGTCTGACAATAGAAATAATTAAAGTCTATAATTAACTAAAATGCCATTACAGAAATATAAGAATCAATGAAAATTAGTTAATTTAATCATTACTTGCTAAAATGACTGACATGGAAAGTAATAAGAAAAAAGAAAGAAATGCAAAAGCAAGACATTTCAACAGGAAGTGCATTGTGGAGGATTGGTTTGTATATATAGATTAATCATTCCCACAATTCACCTTACTTCTTTTTGGAAGATTATAAATTTAAAACATGAAAAATCATCCACTTGATTAAATTCCAACATTACTTGACAGCATTTGGGGAGAAAAAAAAACCAAAAAAATATCACTTACTTTTGACTTAAAATATCAAGAAAAATACATTTGTTTGCAGTAGATTTCAGTTTACTTGTCATTCAATTCAAATGTCAAGTAGGTACTGAGTCAGTTTTCCTTATCTGTATATCTGATAAAATCCTAGTTCAAATTACAAATCTATTATGGAACATGAAATATGGATGATCAAAACTGATAAAACCTGATATCGCCCACAATGAGAAAAGTATATTTTCAACATTACAATACCATGTAAGGAGCAACACTCTAGTTAAAAAATACATATATGACAGCTAGAGATTCATACTGACCATAGAGATCTGAGCAATTTTTTCTTTATTAAACTTAAGAATATTCACCTTGTCACCTAAAAGGAAGCACTTACAGTTTCTCTTTGACATATAAAAATTATCAGCATCACTACTCTTGAGAGCATTATTAGGTAAATCTTTTGAATTGTTTATTTCTAGGGTTGACCAAGGGAAAATAAAACAGAGGTTGTATTATTATGTTTCAACAAAAAATAAATAAAAATATATGGACACTTCATGTAAATACAGAAAGAAAGAAAATAGTGCTGATGGCAACTGTTTTTAGTCATCAACCAGTTATTCAGGATAGTTCAGTTATTGTGATGTTTTAATAAATACCGAGTTAATTTCCTTGTAACTATTTTTGGAGACCTGTCATATATTGATAAAGCATTAGCAATAAGTGTTACTTCCATGAGCTGGTACAAATAAGCACGCATTACGTTTTATCTTAACTTTCACTTTTACACACAGTTGTCCAACATGATACATAACAATTATAGAAATCTTTTCATATATTGGACAATCTTTTAATTAATTAGTATCCCCAATTTGTAATTTCTATGTTGGGTTGTCCCTTTTGCTAACAGTCATGTATTCTATCTTCTTGCAATTGATGCTTCATCCTTTCTTCTCATTTTCCTTCACTATCTTCTGTAGGATTTCTTGTAATTTAATTTCTCTGTCTGGTATCATTATTTTTATTTTTGTTTTTGTATTTTAAAGTTTAAAAATAAATTCAGGTGAATTCATCAATACAGTATCTAGACTTTATGAATTTAAGCACAGTGCTAGACTAGCAATAAGGTCTCATTGATATACAGTTGAATTGGCGAGATGTAACCATAAATTCTATGCTAACAGTTTCTTTTAACACACTTCCCACTTGTGGAACTCCCTTCCAGCTCCATGCTTTCCAGCCAACTTTAATCAGCAAAAAATTAAATGCAATGTCAGTCACTATCTACTGTCCTCCTGGTTTACTCTTCTTCTGTACTTGCTCCTTATGGGCATGTGGCCAAGTTGTTAGAGCATTTGCATCCTGATCATGAAACCCAGGTTCGAATCTCACCATGGTCGATGTGTCAGGAAGGAGACTTCCTGGTGTTATCAGACTGAAGGGGTTGTTCCCAGTGTGTGGCACTTTTGCCTGAAAACCATACCCCATGGGTTGACCCAAGCCTTGTGATTGAAATTTGGTAAACAGAACACTTTGGGGGCCGTTGATAGCTGTGCTAGCACAAAGCTGCAAGTAATCGTGGCTGAGGGCTTGAGTATTCTGGCGTTGTTCAAATTGTTGATCCCACTAAATAACACACTCTTTCCCAGAAACTGTAACTAAGTTCTGCTCAGCATACTTGCAGTATAAACCACAGGTGGGCTCTATGGGTGTTGAATAAATACAAATGTGACTGAGCAAGTGTCTGCAACAGGGATTGGCTAGACACCTTAATAGACGGGTTTCTGTTTTCTAATTCTTCCACATCCAGTAATCCCTTGTGTCTTAGTAATTTTAATGCCTTGCTTGGGATGAACTTGATTAAAATAGATTTTCAATTCCCTAAAAGACTGTAAAAGGTACCTTGCAGTGTTCTCTGCTCAATAGTGACAACAAATTTGTAACTTTCAATACCTCAAATGAATGTATTATTTTCAGTCATAATGAAAGATTGCACCCTCAGTAAGGATCCATGCTTTCAATATCTATTTGACTTTGTTCACTCCAGACTTCAAGTGGAACTCATATATATATATATATATACAATATACTGCTAAAGATGCTAGAAATATGGTGAACTCATTCTAAACCTCCAGGAAGAAGTACCTTACCCTTTCTGCCATAATTTATTCTTACAAGGGACAGATTGGACCAATAATGGAGTATTGCTGCCATATTTGGACTGGAGCTGCTCAATCCCCACTTTCCATCCTTGATAGATTTAAAAATAATTTATGCAGTTTTGTGGATAAAGCCATATTCTCCACTCTGCAACCATGTTCCCCCAGATGCAATGTCACCACCCTATCATAACTATATTACTATTTTCATGACAAATATTCAATGAGTTCCATTCTTTTGTCCCACCAGCCAGGACATACCATGTTATATCCATAGATTTGAATCACCTTCACTGCCTCCATGTTCAAAATGAAAGAGGAAAGATCCATTCAAACAGCTTTTTCCTCAAGAATAGCCAATTTGTGGAACAGAATAAAAAGTGCAGGGCCAGTGTGTACTACTTTCAAACCTCCAACCAAGAGGTCCTGATTGAGGGCCCCGGGCAATGCTTTGTGACCCTTGCTATCTTATCAACATTTACTTTTTTCTACTTTCATTTATATATGTTACAAATTAAATGAAGCATAACTGACTATTAAAGAATGAAAAATATTCTTGGATTTTGATGTCATTTTGGGGTCTTTTATTTTTGTTCAAAACCAAGAATTTGTTTTACTTATGCTATGGCTTAAAAACAAAACACTTTATAAAATTCACTATTTTTTTTATCCATAATGTGGAATGCATTATAATTATTCAACTTTTTAACAAGGAAAATCTCAAATTGATGTTAAAAATTGCTGCAAAATATTGTTGATTTATTTTAAGATGGAATGATTTTGACATGTCACTAATTTGTCTTGCTTGTTTTTATTTTATTTTATTGACTGTACAGTATAGTATGGTTAGTGGTGCACTATCTGTGAGAAAAAAGCATCATGACACAATTCACTCCAACAGAAATTTGGAAATGGCATGCTGTACTGCTTGGCATTCATACCGGAAGCTTTAATACAATCATTCCAGAGTGTTTGGCTATGAATCTGAGGACAATGCAGAGGATTCAGAAAGAGTTGGATGAGTCTGATGGTGATTACAAAGGTGTTCGGATTGATCACTTGTGATGATGATCTTATGCCTCCATCCATCTTCCTACAGGGCCTCAGACTAAACATGGAGGACTACATCAAGTGCCTTGAGGAGGTAGTGCAGACTTGGGTCAAGAGGGTGATTACTGGAAGACCACAAGCAGGAGAACCCAGTCATGTCTGTCAGAATATTTATGCAACCACATCACCTCTTACATCTGGCCACCTAACTCCTCAGACTGCAACCTTCTTGATTATTATGTGTGAGGTACATTTGAGTGAGAGACCAATAAAACACCTTATAACACCAAAGATGAACTGAAGGTAAGGATTATGCCAGCATTCACCCACTTAAACAAGGAGGTTGTCCAGAAGAGATGCAGGAGATTCCAAAGTCATCTGAAGGCTATGGTTGAAGCCAATGGTGATTTTATTGAATAAATTTACTCTTTAAAGATATTTTTGTGTAATTTTGATAAATATATCTGTTAAAATGAGATGTTAGTGTTATTTTCTTTTTTGTGTAAATTAACTGACAGTTTATCCATCACACCCTGTACCATCACCAATCTAGCAGAAAGAAAACTCTGAATTCAAATCACCTTGTAGGTCTTGCCTCTTAACTTCTGAGAGGAGGGCAACCTGAACACCCCTGGTGCAAAGGGAACTGGCAAGCCATTGCACTATTCTGCCTTGAATGCCACCATGAACCACAATTGTGAGTAGAAGTGGAATGTTGATCACAGTGGTGCAGAATGCACTAACTGAATAAATGGATGATGAATGAACTGATTTATGAAATGTTTATAAAAATTGTTTTATTTCCCTTGTTTTATGCAAATGCTATTCGTCTCATCTTTGTTGTTGTGGTCACAAATTTTCGTTTTTGTGACCTCTGGCCTTCATCAGGTGTATCTCAATCTGAATAACCTACAGAGTATTTCTTACTGAACTCTATTTAATCTACTGGGGTAGATTGTTCTCATTTCATTGACCTTGCCTCAGGATATTACTATGTTACATTGTTATTTAAAGCCAGAAAATATTTTTAGATTTTAAGAATTTTTGAAAATAATGATTTCCTGATACAGGTTTTGCTAATTAACCCACAGCTGGGGTGGATTGGGGGCTCTCGAAGAAGTAGCTTTATACCTTTCCCAAGGATGTGCATAAGTGAATATAACAAACTTGATGGGAATTGAAAATTGGCTCTCTGATTTCCAATCCTGAGCCATTATCCAGTACACCACCTACTCATCCAGACTTACAGAATCTGCTATTCCCAAGTGATCACCAAACTAAGTTCTTAGCCAGGCTTGACTTTGCTTAACTTCCATGATCATATGAGAACTGGTATTGCAACATGATTATGGCCATAAGCCACAAGACTCAAGTGCCAATCAAGGTAGAAGATTAATAAATGAAGTGCATGATATGAATGTAAGAGTCGGAAGTCAGAATTATGTGAATATGAAAGATAGATTATGATTCATCCTTGACTTGAAGAAGTTAAGTTTATAGCATCCAAGGAAGAATTCACATTGAAGTCCATTTTATAGAGTAATGGTTAAGTATTAATAGTGTACGATGGAAACTTCCTAATGAAAAGGCTATTTCACTTTAATATTAGAGTCAGATCTTTTTGTCTCCATAGATGTTTTTACAATCACTAAGTATTTATGGTTTGGTTTGGTTCACAGAGAAGCGGTGAATTCATACGATTACCAAGGGTATTTGCATGTAAGTGAATATAAAACAACCTGATTGAAGTTGGAACTCTGCTCTCTGATCTCAAATTCCAAACTGTTATTCATTACACCACCAGCACATCCAACCTTACTGTATCTGATATTCCCAAGTAATCACCAATCTAGGTACTGACCAGATTTGACGTTGCTTAACTGTTAACAGCTATATATGATTATGTTGATTACTGTTAAAATGAGCTGTTCAAATGATAGACTTCATTAATTTAACGGGGCAAGTGATAACTGAGCAGAGCTAAAAAAAAAGGAGGAAAAAAGAACTAGACAAGATATCCTGGGACATGTAAAGAATATAAATAGTGACAACTTCTCATCCCAGAAAAGTGGGAGCAGTGCCACCTAACCCCACCATTAGCATACTAGCACAACCAGAAGTTTCATCTACCCAATTTCATTCACAAGGCTTGGATTAACTCATGGTGTAGTTTTCAGGCAATTTCCAATGGCACCAAAAACTAGCATTGTCTTCAGTGATCATACAAGAATTGGTGTTTCAATGTGATAAGGGCATACACCCATTGTGGATTAAAACATTAGTTTGTGTATTTGCTGGCGTAATAGTTGGGAGTTCAATCCCAGGGCTGAACAGTGTACTGGTGGAAACAGGGCAAGTGGTAACTTAGCAGTGTTAAAAAAAGAACTAGATGAGATGTCCCTAGACATGTAAAGAGTGTAAATAGTGATAACTCTTCATCCCAGATATTCAAACAGAAATCATAATATTGATTTATTGATTCTTCATAACATCTTTGCTTCTTTTTTATTTTTCTCCATTCAATATATCAAAGTTTGGCAATTCCTTACTGACACAACAGGAGCTTATTTTGTGACTATTACCCAAAATATATCCATTATCATTTTTATTCTTTACTTGAAGCAATATCAACTGAAGAGAGGGAGAAGACTCTTATTTAACAGCAAATATAAAAGAGATGGCTCTCTTTTAAGGAAATGGAGGCCATTCATTTCCTACAAAACAACTTTATTTTCATGGCTTTTCTTCCCTGTTGGATTACATTTGTAGACTGTAATAAATACTTAAACCTATTGTTGCATGCACATGAGAGAGAGAGAAGAAAAAAAAAACAGCTCATTTTCACAGTAAACAAATAAGAACAGAATAAGATAAAATATAATATTGTCTATCTCCATGGTTTTTCACAAATATATGTATCTCTCGTCTTCCAGTTCATTATTTTGTTTATCTATTTTTATATACTAATGTTCACCCAATACAAGGCCCAAGAGCCACTCATGGTAGAAGCTTACTATGTGGCTGTAAACCTTCATAAAGTTTAAGTAACATAATTCATGAGTACATGAAAATGTACCTAGACTTTATAAAGGCTTATGGCCATATCACTTTGAAACTGGTTCTCAATCACCTAAGCTAAGCAATATTTAATTTGGTCAACAACTATATGTGAGAAGTCACGGAAATACCAGGTGCTGTAAGCTTAGAGATGTAGATGGTGTAATGGATAATGACTCAGAATTGTTAATTGGAAAGTCGAGTTCCAATTCCAGTTGGGTTCGTTATATTCACTTACATGCAAATACCCTTGGGAAAGGTATGAATCCACCTCTTCTCCACCTCTTACTAGACTTGTATCATTAAACCATTATTATCTTCAAAATTTCTTGCAATCTAAAAATACTTTCTGGATTTAAATAACCTGAAAAGGAATTGTAACCTGTTAAAAACAAATCAATCAAATGATAACCTTTATGAATTTAAGCATACTAATAGATTGGCGCTATGGTCTCATCATTTTACAGTTGAAATGGTTAGATGTAACCGCAAGTTCTTTGCTAACAGTTTCTTCTCCCACACCTTTTGCATGTGGAACTCTCGCCTGGTTTCTTATTTTCCAGTCAGCTTTGATCTTCAAAAATTTAAAGGCAATGTCAATTGTTATCTTCAGTTTTCTTAATTCCTGTTCGTTTATTGTTCTCTCACCTTCATAGTGTTTTCTTTTTCTCATTTTCTCTCAAACTCAGTAACACCACGTGTCTTAGTGGCTTGCTTTTGCAGGGGAGTAATTTAAAAAACAAATATTTAATCATTTGACTCCATGCAAGGCAGGAATGTGACTAGTATGCAGGGGCTTACGGAAAGTGAAAGTGAGAGAAAAGATTGGGTGTAGGGGGGACTGTGGAAAGGATAAAAGATGAACAGCATTCAAAATGACAGAAGATGGCAACTGACATTGCATTTAAATTTTTGAAGACTGTAATTCTCAGAGAAGCAAGTAAACTCAAGGGACTTCCACAGGTGGCAAGTGTGAGAAATGAAACTGTTAGAGTAGAAGTGGTGGTTACATTTAACTATTTCATTGGTAAAAGGGTGGGACCTAGATGCCAATCTAATAGCATAATTCCTGTACTCAGCACCAGAGAAAAAAAGGTTGCCATGGAAATATTTGTAGAAAAGGCAGAGGGAAGCCATATCATGTTTGTCAGAAAGTGACTGAAGACAAGATACCAAGACAGGATTGATTACATTGCAGATCCTTCTTTGGAATTTGTTAAGAATCTCGAGATGTACAGCAGGAGCACCAGACAAGATATAGCAACAGTATTCAATGCACAGATGAATAGTAGATTTGTCAATATGCAAAATGGATTCTGATGAGAAAAACCTCTGGCACGGCACAATTAACCAACTTTCCTTGCAGTAGATGCAGCTATTTATTCAATGAAGTTGTTCTGCTTCAAGTCAGTTTAAAATGTGAGGCTAAGAAGGCGCAATGAGATGCGCTATAGGAGTCAAGCATCAGCCATGCTGATGGTGGTCAGGGAAGTTTCTCTATGGTGGTTAAATGAGAGCAGTTTAGTTTTGGAGGTATTAATATTTACAAGCCATTTCTTGCCCCAGTTAACCACTGATTGGAGGTCCTTTTCAAGAGCAGCATCCAGGTTAACTTTGTCAACTCTGACGGACTTGCTGTTGAGACAGGAGTAAATGATAGTGTCATCTGCATAAATGCCTACTTGTGAACTGATGATCACATTATTAATGAAGATCAGAAAGAGTGTAGGACTCAGGATAGAACCTTTGGGGACACCCACATTCGTGTGAAAGAATATGGAAGCAAGCTGGTTCGGAATGATCTTCATTTCAGCATTTGATACGAATGATAGGATTAAATCAAACAATCATTCTGTAATACCGTAGAAGACCAGCATGCCAAACCCTGTCAAAAGCCTTTGAGATATCTAGTGCCACAGCTCGAGCTTGGCCATTATGATCGAGAGCTTGATATGTATATTCATTGATGGCTGTAAGTACGTCAGCAGTAGACTGGGAAAAATGGAGGCCATATTGTTTGTCAGAGAGTAGGTCATGAGAGGTAAGATGTTTAACCACTTCAGTATTGATTTAAACCTTGAATATTTATAACTGAGAAAATAATTATAAACACTCTAACATTTATATATACAAAAATACTCATAAAAATGAGAAACAGCAAGATGTGGAAATAATGAGACTAGTATTATTTATTATTTGGTTGTTATGTGGTGTTGTAGACATGACAGAAAGTCATACTGTGTAAAATTGTGAGTTTGGGGTCAAATGTAAATCAAATATGGATTGGAATCCAATAGAAGGATAAGATGAGGAATAAACAAAGTGCATACATTTTTTTGTATGCTTTTTTTTTTTTTTTTTTATAGATATGTGTAATGAGTGTCTAGATAATTAGTTACAAAATATAAGAAGTGTCTGGGGTTCTCTAACCTCAAATTTTTGTTGAGTGCTAAAAGATAAATCTTACTATTATGGCTTAAAAAAGGAAAAAGAGATTAAATTTTAGTTGATATATGTGTTAATGACCTCTCCGTGTGAACTGCTTGTCTGACAGTGGAAATGTTGCATGTTTGTGTGTGTAGTGGAGGAAAGTAGGTTGATTCTCATTGGTTTAGAATGAGTGAATTAATGATTATTATAATTATTTTTTTTTAAACTGTAATTACTTTTTATTTATTTACCTTTTTATGGACAGTGACAGTATTAATTTTTTATTTATGTATTTCTTTGTGGACATGACATGATTAAAAAAAATAGAAAGAAAAGAAAATAGAAAAAATAATTACATTCTGAAGGATATAGTGTCTTCTACAATTGTGTCCTGGAGTTGTGCATGTAAATGTCCCAAATAATAGATAATGTTCCTATGTCTGTACAGAAAAAAAATATTGTTCAGAAATGCAAGATATTACAGCATCCAGATCGTGGTGAAAATAAAGCAAAGAATGTGCAAGAGTGTAACATTAGAAAAAGCAACAGTATTTGACAATGATTGAGAAATTTGCCAACCAAAGCAATATTTCCCATGCATTAAAAAGAAAAGACATAATTTAAATGAAAGGCATATTTTTATGGTTTTCATAACAGCATTTACTTCAGCCTGTAAATTGAAACAAATCTAAATTGAGATCTAATAAAAAAATTATTTCAAAGCCAATAAGGAAAGCTTCTGAAAAGTTAAAAGCTTTTCATTCAAACTTCAAAGTATTCAGCTGATGATATCTGGATGAGGTGTTATAGTTTGCAAAGAAACACCTTTTTTAGATTTGGAACTGACTATGCATTGGAAAAGAAAAAAGATTGCTGAAGAATAATATTTACTGTCTAAATTAAATGCTTGATACTGAGATAGTGGGAGAGAGACATAAAAAACAGATTATTTTATATACGGAAAACTGGCAATCAGTAAGCCAAAGTTGAACCTGTTTGTTTTTCCAGGCTATATATATATATATATATATATATATATATATATATATATATATATATACACACACACATATACATATATATATAATATATATATATATACACACACACAAACTGAACACACAGGCTGTGCCCTCTAAGAGAGTTAATTGTCCTCTTTGTAATCTTTGCACTCACATATACATATACTCACAACCAGTCCTGGATTTACCTATAGGCTTTGCAGACTGATGCCTAGGGCCTCAAAATATAAAGGGGGGGGGAGCCCAGCCAAGCTGTATAATATTTTTCTTACACATGCTGTCATTATGCATTGTAGGCTTTCAATACCCCTCCTGTAATTTTCCTTACATTCAAATTCAAAATAGGTTTGTCTTTTAGCTGATAACACAATGCTAGCATTGATTTCTTTATAGATTTTTTTAATTTTAAGATTCATGTATTTCTTTAATCACATAATGTGTTTAACAATAATATCTTATGTCCTTTAAAGGAGGAATTATCAACTGTAAACACCTGTCATCATTCTCAATTTTACTCAAACTGTTTAATTTATCACTCTTCCATTTTCCTCTACTTGTGAGAATAGGGGATTTGGAGGGAGCCCACAAGTAGAATAGCCGAGGGCCTCACTTCATCTAAATCCAGCCCTGCTCACAGCATTTGTATGATTTACATTTCTTCAGTGACTAGACTGTTATTTTCTGCTCCCTAAGAAATATTCTTTACACTTTACAGACTCCGTCTTTAAAAATGATGATTTTTTTTATCATTTGTTATATATAAACAATTATTTCAACTGTTATTTTTTGTCTTTTTTTCTTTTGTCTTTATCTTCTTTTTTTTATGCATTGTTTGGATTTAATTTGATTTTTTTTTTCACTCAGTTATCATGAGGCTATATTTTGATTGGTAGAAGACAGTTTATTTAAAGTCAGAATTAAGTTATTGTCAACTCCACCACAATCTAGACGTTGCAAGAAAAAAAGCTATTAGTTTCCGTGAAGGAATCCGCACCTGTTGAAGCACAAGAAAAATCTGATCATAGCATCTTGGGTTTTGCCAGTAAAGTTGAAATTAATATCAGCACAAACCTTAACTTGAGCAATTTTCCAGTGTTGCCAGTAATCCTACATTAAATCTTGACATTGCCTCACATTTGATAGTGATGTGGGAACACTGGAAAATCCCAGCATAACATCAAGATGTTTAGAATGTTTTAAATATTACAAAAGCATTATATCACTTTGCATTCTTGGGGAGAAAAAGTCTGCGAATAATGATAGTATTTATTTCTGTTTGAATTCATACACTAATACAAATTCAAACAAACATAATATTATCCATTAGTGATCTCTTTAACCTCAGGGCCCAGTAGTGACAGGGCATCTCAATTCTTTTCTGGGGGCTTCTTAGTTCCTGAAGCATATGCAGCATTGTATATATTTCTTTTTACAATGATATTCACCCTTTAGAAGGCTAGAGGGCCACTTGAGGTAGAGAGTTGCAGAGTAAGAGGTACAGATTATGTGGATATGTGTGGCAGATAATGGTTAACGGTTAAGGTTGCTTCCCCAATAACTACAATCTTAACTTGTTCAAGTTTACTTGAACAAGTTGAGATTGTAGTGATTGGGGAAGCAACCTCTTGGAAGTCAGTTCTACAAAGTAATGATTCATGGAAATATCTGCCTGAGTGGAACTTACAACTCCCCAAGGGAATATGAAATAAAGGTGGTTCATTCCAATGTGCATGGTATTGTGTATGTTAGCCATGGGGGTTAGGACTGGTGGAACTAAGGAGTGTAGTTAATCTGAACACTCTCCATGGAAATAGCAATTAAGCAGTGAGAGGCTTGTGACATCTCACCTATGAGAAAGTGCTTGTAGGGTGGAAAAGAATGCATCACCTACAAGGATATGTAGATGCTTTTGGATTCTATCAAGACTGGAAAATGAAGACTAGCTAACACCTGTGCATATATGGCAGCAGTACTCCATTTCTGGCCTGACCTGGCTCTTGTAAAAGTAGTGGATATCAAGATGAGTGACGAGGTACTGGCTGGAGCAGTACAGGAATTTTTTCAGCATCTTTAGTGATGCATCATATGTACGAGTTTCACTTGAGGTCTGCTTTAAGTCCCAGTAGGTGCTCAAGGCATGGGGCCCTCACTGAGGGAACACCAGTTCATTGTGATTGATTAAGGTTCGTTGTTTGCGGTCTTATGGCATATCAACCACTATGGGTTATTTAATGCCAGATCCAGTATTTACTAAATATATCAAAAACGTATAGCTGGCAACATCATTGTTTCAAAAAAAGTATAGTTAGCAACATCATTGCTTCAAAAACGTATAGTTGGCAACATCATTGTATCAAAAAAGTATAGCTGGCAACATCATTGTTTCAAAAACGTATAGTTGGCAACATCATTGTTTCAAAAATGTATAGTTGGCAACATCATTGTTTCAAAAATGTATAGTTGGCAACATCATTGTTTCAAAAACGTATAGATTGGCAACATCATTGTTTCAAAAATGTATAGCTGGCAACATCATTGTTTCAAAAACGTATAGCTGGCAACATCATTGTTTCAATGTGCTAAAAAAGACCTGGAATTTCACTATTTTCCTATAGCTGGGACCCCAACAGGTGCTACCACCCCGGGTCATGGTGGACCTGGGAATACCAGCAATTAAGAGGTGGTTCCACAAAACCTCCTGATCAGTGTGATTGATTAAAGTTCTGAGTTCAATTGGTGATGGGGGAAGGATACTAGTTTGGTTTTCATGGCATTGAATGTGATCAGGTAGATTTTCCTTAACTGAGTTATTAGAGCTTGGTCAGAGGAGAGATCAGCTGCCAAGCTCTGGTCATCAAGAGTTTTGAAGGTGCACTGATATTCTGTTGTTTCATCAGCACAGATATTCACAAATGATCAGAATATACTCTTAGGCAGATCATTTATGTAGAGTAAGAAGATTGTTGAACTAAGAAGCGAATCATAGGGATCACCTGTGTTGATCACTTAAGACAATAGTATGACTACACTATCCCCTGTTTAGAAGAAATCTCATATGACCACAATATCTTCACTACAATATATCACATTATATCTCTCTTCAATACAAGAACATATCCCAGTTTAACAAATGAAAGGCTGCAGGTAAACAGATTACAGTTTTAAAGAAACATCCTGTTAGTCACTTTCTTACATACATACAGGTTGTTGTAAGGAAACACAGGGAGAGAGAAAAAGGTTCAAATTATGAGGCCATGTAGGATAGATTACAGTTAACCCTAGATTTGAAGAGGTTAAGATTGTAGTTATTAGGGAAGCATCCTGACTAGAGTCTGTTCCATAATATAACTGTTCTAATGAAAAATCTGTCCGAATGGAAATTCCTCCTTACTAATGGAATATGTAGGGAATGACATTGAATTGACTCTGGGTATGGAGCATAGCTGTGAATGCCTGCCCTGAAAGAAGCAACAGAATAGCAAGAGGATAGTAATGTTTCATCTGTGAGAAAGAGGTTGTAGTTTGTAAAATAATTAAATCAACCAGAAGGCTACATCGATGCTTTTGAAATCTGCCGAGGCTGGAAAGTGAGTATTGGGACCTTTAGTGATTTGATTTGGCCTTTGTAAAGATAGAGCATACTAGAAAGAATCAGCTACTTTCTGGAGCAATACAAAGAAACAATCATTTTTCCAGTTAGTGCTGGATCAAATATACTAGTTTCACTTGAGGTCTGTAGACTCCTAAGAGATGTTGCAAGCAAGAAGCCTCAATGAGAGTACAACCATTCATCATGATGGAACAGATTCAGGTTCTTCCCATTGCTTGGTTTTGGATGTATTCACTTGTCTTAGTTGTAAGTCTGACAGGTCCAACAGAATAAACCTAGCAACTCTTCTTGAAAAGGACCTCCAATCAGTGGTTAACTTGGGCAAAAAAGGCTTGTAAAATTTAATGCCTCCCAAACAAAAATTTCATTTACTCATCAAAGAGAATCTTTTCTATCTACTATCAAAATGGCTAATGCTAAACTCCAGGAGAACAATACTTTATGCTCTCTTGGGTTCACATTTGCATGAAGTGGAGAAACTATATCGAATCAATTGCTACATCTGCTGTTAGGAAAGTTAGTTCAGTGTTGTGACAGAAAAAATTTTTCTCATCAGAATTCATCTTGCTCATTTGTGAATCTACCATTCATCTGTACAATGAATACTGCTGTCATACCTGATTTGATGCTCCTGCTGTATATCTTGAGATTGCTGACAAAATTCAAAGAAGGATCTGTAATGTAATAGTCCAGGCATCTCAATTTCAGCCACTTTCTCATCGACATGATGTGGCTTCCCTCTGTCTTTTCTACAAATATTTTCATGGCAACTGTTCTGATGAGCTTTTCCCCACGGTGCTTCAATTACATAAATTTAAGCATACTATAGATTGGCAACTAGTACTCACCATTTTACTGTTGAACTAGCGAGATGCAGTTACCACTTCTACTCTAACAATTTATTTTCTCGCACTCACCTGTGGAACACCTCATCCAATGTCTTGCTTCCCTGCCACCTTTCAATCTTAAAAAGTTTAAATGCAATGTCAATTAACATCTGTTATTTTTGGTTGTTTTTTTTAACTGTTCCTTTACTGTCCTTTGCTCACTCCTCATTAAAGTTTTATTCACTTTCACTCTCTTTACCCCCCCCCCCAAAAAAAAACAAACTTGCATCCTAGTAGCATAATGGTCTTGCTTGGGGTGATTATAAAATATTACAAGCCTGTTCCCTGAACTGTGTGATTTAGGTCAGAGAATAGATTGGCTGTGTTGATTTCATGGATTATTGAAATTTCCTACTGGATTTCTTGGGGGAACTCACAGCTAATCTATATGGGTCTCTGCTGAAGGAGAAATCCTTCCCAAGCCTGTGGAAGGTGTCAAGCATATACGGTGCACCTCAAACTCTTGATGGTCAGAGATTGGTGACTGATCTCACTTTCAATTTTGCACAAACTACAAAACTACATGCTACAGTGGGGTAAAAACTGTCTGGTTACATTCAATACTTCAAAGACCAAACTAGTTACATTCCATCATCCCAATCAAACTCCAAACTACCACCAATCAGGATGAATGAATGTCCCCTTGGCGAGACACCATGCCTTGAAAGACTGTTGGGCCTTAGACTCACATCTGACCGCAAGTGGAACTTGTACATGCAATCCATTGCTAAGGATGCAGGTAAAATTGTCAGCTCTCTGTACCACTCTAGTAAGCACCTGACTCCTACTGCTATCCTCTACCCTTACAAGAGCCAGATCAGGTCGAAAATGGAGTACTGTTGTCCTCTTTGGGTGAGAACTACCCATACCTCACTCTCCAGCCTTGATAGAGTTCAAAAGTGTCTCTAAGTCCTTGTTTGTGATTAACTGTTCTCCACCCTCCAACTTCTTTCCCACAGGTGGGATGTGAAAAGCATCTTACGGCTTTATCACTACTTCCACAGAAAATGCTAGAATGAATTACATTCCCTGGTCCCGCCAATTCAAACTTTCACAGTAAGGACACACCATACCACTTTCATAGTAACAAATAACCCACATTCCCTCTGTATTCCATCTGTGAGAAGCAAGTTCCACTCTAACAGCTTCTTCCCACAAACACTACAATCTTAACATGTTCAAGGTTAGGGTCAATGATTATCTTCCACTCTTATCTGCACTAACTGCCTCCTAATGTAACCCTCTATCTCAGGTGCCCCCCATGGGTCTCGTAAAGGATGCACCTTACTGTAACAAAAAAAAACAAACAAAAAAATTAAATATTAATTTTCAGTTGCCTTGACTGTCATTCACTGAATAAAAGAAGAGCAGGTATGAGATATATAGAGCAAAATGATAGCATTACACTTTTCATAACCTGCCATTTACGTGTATCATAGTGTTAAGCTTGATGGGCTTATATTTATATGAAGGCAACCTGTCATCCTCGTCAGCAGGGTTCCAGAATAACTCTTTTTCCCATCATCCCAAAACTGTCACCAAGACAATTTTAATTGTCCCTGAAAAATTTTAATCTTATAAAAATCACCTTGAACTCTTAATTTTCACATTCCAAAAATTAATTTACGAATTATACTCTGTGTATTCATTTCTATATAAAGAATATTAATGCATTCCAATTATTCATAATCTAAAGAGGGTTTTAATGTCTTTATAAAAATATTTCCATTTATGATTATCTGCCACATTATGTGACTAAATCATCCCTATTTTAAAAAATTCTCCCAGGTGTTTTCAATTTAGTCAGGGCCAGATTTAGACGAAGAGATGCCTTTCCAAATCCCTCATTCTTACAAGTAGATGAACATGGAAGAATATTAAATTAAACAATTTGAATAAAGCCAAGGATGATGGGTGTTTAAAATAACTGAAAGGTTATTTAGTGTCTAATATGCATTATGACAGCCTGTGTAAGAAAGGCCTATGACAGTGTTGGAATATGATACACTTTGGCTGGCAGTCCCCTAGATTTTGAGGCCCTATGCTTCAGATTGCTAAGCCTTAGATAAATCTGGCATCTCCCATGATAAGCTGAAAATATAAAACATAAATGTGGTTTGTTAATAGTTTATTCAACTTTTTTAAACTAAAAATTGACAGAATAATTATTTTCTTGCTTTGTTTATTAAAATAAAATAAATTCTTACTGTTAAATCATTCTTACTGTTAAATATATCTAAATCTATGTGATCCAACCGTTGTTTTTCATTCAGGTTTCATTCCCTAGTTTAAAAAGGTGGGATGTGACAAGCATCTTGTGTGTATTGCAATTATTAGAAGCCACACAACTGCTGTTAAGAAATAAGAACTTTTTTATTTTAAGAAATTGCTTACTTTTTGAATAAATATAATATACTTTTATTTGAAAATTTTTTTAGCTCTGCCATTGTCCCCAACTAAAACCTAATAATCATCCCAAACTAATTTCTTTTATCATCCCCAGGAGTATGTTAACCACAAAACCCTGGTTGTCAGTATTGATACCTTTTCTCCCTACCATCAGAAAAGCTGATGCTAAACCCCAAGAGAGAAACACACCATGCTTTACGTCTTCCACTGACATGAAGTGGAGCAACTACATCAAATCAAGGTCAGTTTGAGGAAGGTTGGTTCACTGTGTCATGCCAAAAAGTTTTTCTTGTCAGAATGCATTTTGCACATTAATAAATCTACCATTCATCTGTGTATTGAATACTGTTGCCATATCGTCTAAGAAAGTGTGGAAATATATTACATGCCTTCTGACACGGAAAAGGAAAGCTAGTGGATATTACAAAAGCCTTTACTCACAAGACTGACGTTTCATGCTATAAGAGGCAATGCTTACCCACACATCAGAAAAGTATCTTTTAGCAAGTGTAAAGACTGGGGTTCACTTACAAGCCATTATGATTTACATGACTTGACAAGGAGGAAGAACTCACATAATATATGGCTGACAACCAATTTTATTTTTCAACTTACTTCTTGGAAAAATTTGTACTTGTCATCTGATCACATTTATCAAGTCATGGACTCAACGTTTCTTATCACTTGTTGACAACATAGAACCATACAGTATGAAAGGCAGCTGATTAGAATCGACAGACAAGACTATTAAGTGCTTGTTTTCCCCACCAAAAACAACTTCAGTGTTGCAGACACTTGATCAGAGAATCATCATAATAATCAAGAAATTTTATCATCGTAACATATTGCGTGCCATTGTCAGTAAAGACGACAGTGCAAACAAAGGATTATCGCAAATTATCAAGTCCTTTACAATGAAGGATGCTTTGTTCATGATTGCTGATTCTTGGGATATCATCAAGCCATTGACAGAGTCATAAAGTATTGGTATAATGGTTAGGGTATTGGTAGCCATGACAATGGAGAGAAGGAGGAGGAGGAGACTTGTTTAAATCAAACAAAGGGTGAACACTGAAAATAACTGAGTTCTTCAAACAGATCGGTTTTAGAGAATCTGTAAAGGCTGTGATTGATACTTAGGTAAACTGTGAGAACAATATCAAAGACACATAATCAAAGCAGTAGTGAACTGGGATACTGGAAAATTTCCTGGTGAGCCCCTTTGATTATGAAAGTATCAATCTAGTCCCGGAAAAACACCGAAAAGCACAAACACCATAAGTCAGATAACAACACTGTAGTGAACAGGACATGCAAGCAGAAGATGACACTTCTGGGACTGAAATATAAGTGAAGAAAATTATTTTTCTTTGCAGAAGGATCACATATAATTTCTGACTAAAAAATAAGAAAAGGAATTAAGATAGTTCCACTAATTAAGAAGGCTTCAAGCCTAAAACAAAACCTAATCTCTTTGAACCACCCCAGAACCATAAAAGAGGCTGAAAGTTATGGGAAATAAACCCTATTTCCAACACAATTACATACACACATACAGATAATATTAAAACATGCCCAAAATTTATTTTCTACCCAATAACAGACAATATATACAAATATGCCAAAAAGATTCCACAATACAATATGCACCATTTAAATCAAAGTGTGTATTGGTAAGAAATTAACATCACCTACATGACCTAATTTCAAGAAAAAATTCTCATAAAAACCCCATAAATTCTGACTTTCAGCAGCAGAGATGTGACTGCCTCTAAGTTGTTCAAACACAAAAGAAGATGTGGCTACATAGTTTTTTCCTTTCCCCCAGCACATGTATCTCCTTCAAATGAATTATCTCCAACAACAGCTTGGATGGTCAGTAAATCTTTGCTGATGATTTAAGTCCTTTCTAAACCATAGTTTTTTTTTTCTGTGGACCAAAGATTTTAACTCAACTAAAGACTCTTTTTACTCCTTTTTGACTCTTTTGAATTCATCTACATATGTTTGTAAATATAATTGATTTATTCAACAGGCATACCCATGTTTTCTTTATTTAAATTTTACTATTGTTTGGATTTTGGATGTTCGGATTTTTAATATGAAAAAAACGTGGATGACTGAATTTCCTACAGGCTCTGTAGTTTGTTTTCAAGGGATACAGCCAACAATATCCAGATAATACAATTCCTATTGTTTGAAAGGAAACACCTTTCTTAGATTTATTGACAATTGGAATGCTTTATTTTGACTCTCAAAAAACAGCTTGTTTGATCATACTGTCCCCTATATAAGGAATGATGTTCACCAGTTTAATCAGTGTCAAGCTTTTTGTCTCTTAAGTCTTACACACTAACATATACACTATACTGTTTCTTATTGAATAAACAGACCACCAATTCAGAAAGAGTTAACTGTTCGATTACCTATACCCACATACACACACAATGATCATATGACTTCATTTCTTCAACAACCAATTGTAACATCTTTACCACTCAGAAGTATTCTATTTTATTTCAGACTATTTTTAAAGATGAACATAAAACAGTAGCATGCAGAAGAGAGGACAGAGTGTGTGATGGCCCCAGGCATCCATATTGGGAGGGCATCTAATCAAAGGGTGGAATAAAATTTTAGTTTTTAAAATTTGAAATTTCCTCTGTTAAATTTGTTGTACAAGTGCCCTACAGTCCCACAAGATGGTGTGGATTCATGTTTTGATAAGTCGGCCCCTCTACTTAGTCTTAGGGGGATACAAACAAAGGACATAGACCCGAGAATCACCAAACCTGTGCACATCACTGCTTAAAAGATTTAGCATTATTTATTAACCTTTAGCACACTGCATTATTAATATTACTTCCCTTTCTACTGCTTCTGTTTCAATGCCTCACAACTGCAGTATACTTATTGTTAATTTCATTCAAATTTGTTTTCAGTTAGCATAGAAGGGTATGATAACACAACTGTAAAATTCAAACACATTATCGTTCAGAGATCAGTCACATACAGAGTGATAAAGGTGAAAATAATTTTTGATATTTTATCTGAAACCGCAATTTCATCTTTTCATTCTTTTATATTTATGTACATTACTCTTGATTGTCTGAATTTAATTTTGACATATTGTTTTAAGACAATTTGACAAGGCTATATTTTTGTTGATGGAAGATAGTTTATTTGGAGTCAAATATAAATAATTGTCGATTCTGCCACAAAGTTATTGCTTTCCGTGAAGCGGTATAAAGTTCAAGACAAAATTGAAGCTGATAAGTGGGTGTTATCACCGGCAAAATCAAACACAAGAACCTCAAGCAAAAATGACTGGATTTCTTTTTCTTCACAAAACAATGATCGCTCATCACCTCAGTGAACCTGATTTGCATGGACTTTGAGCCATCAACAAATTCAGTACACTTCCTGCAAATGTATGTAAAATGTAAATATATACATTTTAAAGAATATTGCAACCAGAGTGATTGGAAGAAAGATTTATTTTCCCATTTGTATATACACTGTTATGGGCATTATTATATCTGTGATATAATAACACAGAATTTCATGCACCGAGTGGAATGGCTGAAAAGAAAAAGTATGACAAATATGTTTTGTTCTCAGAGAGATTTTGACTTTTATATCACATGAACAAAACTATATATGTCTCACATGAAGAATAATATATCATATATATCTACACAGCAATGCAGAATGTAAGGAGAAACAAAAAGAGTCTTACATATAATATGGAAATACTCCTGTATCTGGACAAACCGTGTTTAGGACTCCAAATTCAAACAGGCTGGATTCATCTATGTCCCAGGTGAGGATATATTCCACAAATGGGAAACAGCGAGGATTGAGTTTTTCCCAAATTGAGGACGGCAAGCTGGAGTTTCATTTTATATCTAGGAAAGGTAAATTCCCAAAGGGGAACGGCACCATGGACTTGTAAACATCTGGAGGGACAAATGTAGCCTCTGCTCAAAGCTAGTGGTTTCTGTATCCTTACAATATCTTCATGATTGCTTGATTTTTCAGATCCATTTTTACTTCAATGACAGATAACGTGATTTTGTTTGGGAAATAAAAGAGTCAGTTTTAAGCAAATGTATTTCTATTCATTTTATCAACTGAATGAATGCAAATCATTTAAATCTGTCTTTTACGTTTTTCACTATTGCTCTGTTACCTAAACAATGATCTGTTCAAATAAAAGACAGAGCTTTTCTGTTAATCCACTCCAAATAATGTAAAGTTATTTATTGCTGATATTAATACACACCAAGAAATTATAAATTTTAAATCAATGTTTGTTTTTTTATTAAATTTTTGGCACTCTTTTGAAATTTTAAATCAAAATTTGTTTAGCTTACCTTGCAACAACTCCAACCCTCAGAATGAAAAATTACCAAAAATCAGGCAGTTATTCACATTTCATAAGTGTGGATGATATTTAGGGTACTTACAAGGAATTTTTTACAATTTAAAAAAAAAATTCAGTTTTTGGCTTGTTAATTGGGGTGAGCGTGAATGCAGACCCCACACTCAGAAATTGCGCACCTGAGTTGCCCAAATTTGGGGCAATCGGAAAGGTCAACCCAACTGGAGTGCAATGGAAAGGCCTTGCACTGGGAGAATTTAGCTTGAATTTTAATAAATATAAATTCTTTTTATTTTGGATTTGAATTAACAGAAAATATCCCAAATACTACTAGCTTGTCTTTTTTGGATAATTGATATTATACTCAAGAAATGAACATGTTATGAACTATAGTGTGGTTTCTACTTATTTATTGGCAATATTGTATATAATGAAAAATATTTTAATGTTCCATAAATTATGATTTTGTCCCAAATAGAAATCTTTTAAAAATGACAGAGTCATTTTTACTTGTTTATAGATGTTCCCATGTCTTCAAGGAAAATCACTTGGTCATGTTAATGGTTAAACAGTACTGAAATTATTTTAACATAAAAAATATTAAAATGAATGTTTTAAAAGCATGCAAAATATGCAGTAATGTTTTCATTAACTATTAACACTATGATCTCTTTTATTATTACATCATGATTATTTAAATTTTTATATCATATTTTTGTTATTTAGATGACAGATAATGGAATTTAATTTGTCAAATATCATATCATGAATTTTGAAGCACTATTCTGTTTTTACACATTTTATAAATTGAATTAGAGCATCCTCTTGTTATGATTGGATCACTGACTTGAACAATGAATTATCCAATGCAAATAGTACCTGCCTCTGTGTGTGTGTGTGTGTGTGTGTGTGTGTGTGTGTGTGTATATATATATATATGTGTGTGTGTGTGTGTGTGTGTGTGTGTATACATACATACATACATACATACATACATACATACATACACATACTGAAGAGGTATCTGTATCACTAAAAGTATTTGCAACAAAATGATACAGAATGATGAAGTTGAAATTTCATGAAATATTTACTCCATAAAATTAGATAAAAATAATGTTTGGCTGTAGTAAAGGTACACCTTTCATTAACAATGGAGTCCAAGTTCACATGTCTAGATTTCTGAACAAAGAAATGTGTTACTTACTGACTGGTTGGATTATTCTAATATCCTTCCCACATATGTCAAGGTTACCTAACAGTTCCAACAGTTCTTTTTGACTTACTTCATCAAACAATTTTGCATAATCTATAAGACATAGGCGTACCTCCCTCTGATATCATTCTGACCATAAATATTGCATCCGTTATCTGAGTATCTTTAATGAATTTGTACTGTTCTTGTCCTATTTCTGGTTTGATTGTGCCGTGTGCTCTATTCATGAAAATTTGGATAAGTTTTGTTACATGGCTCATTAGGCTGATTGTCCGATTTGCATCTGGCTTCTTAGGCAGTGCTATGAAAATTAATCTAGTTAGGTCTTCCACTATATCACCACTGTTGTATATTTCATTTATTATGTCAAAACAAAAATCATTTAAGGTTACTAGCATCTCTATTATAATTTTGTCTGGGCCTGTTGTTTCTTTCTGTTCAGTTTGGCCATTGGTGACTCCACTTCAGATTTCAATATTTCTTGCCCTTCATTATTTCTGTGTATTGTTGATTGTTCTCTTGTCACAGAAGTGTTCTCCAATGTACTCATTCCATATCTGAAGTATTTTTCCTTCTCTAATATCAGTGTCCAATATTTGGATTTTATGCAGCCTGCTGATGAGTATCTCCAATCTTGTCCAATTTGTTCTTTTATTTTTTTTATGCATATCTGCTTTATCTGTGATACACATTATTTTTATTTCTGCACAATTTTTGTTCAGTCGTTCCACTTTAGATTGCTATATTCTGTGCCATATATTGGCACTGTTTTTAGTCTCCTTTTCATCCTGTCAATGATTTCATCTGTCATCCATTCTTTTTTCATTTGTCTATTTTTGTTTAGGATGATCTTGATTGCTCAGGTGACTAAACTACTTTTAACATTCTCCATATATTTTTCCTTGATATTTAGGTCAATAAGAAATCTGCCATATTGCAATTTGGTTGCTGTCTTGGCTCTCTTCAATTTCTGTAGTTTTATTCTAAGTTTACATATCAGTGGAAGGTAGTCCCTCCCACATTTGGAACTTGGATATGTTTTGGAGTGTAAAACTGCATTTCTGAATCTCTTTATTGATAATTATATATTATTGATAATATATTTTTTGTTTCTCTTCCTGGGCTTCTCCGTGTCCACATACATACTGAGTGTTCTTAAAACCAGGTGTTGGCTATTATCTGATCATTGGCCATGCGCCAGTGGACCAATTTTTCTTCTTGTTCATTATGAGTTCCTAATTCATATTCAGCAACTATTTTGTCATCTCTCTCCTTGCCTACATTGACATTCAGGTCTCTCACGATGATTGAAATTTCTTGTGATTTACATTGTACTTTAGCATTGTTGAGCCTAGAGTAAAATTTTTCAGTTTCCTCTTCTGTATATTGTGTTGAAGCTGCATAAACAATTATAATGGATATATTGAAAGGCTTTTCATTCAGTTTAATGACAATATTTGGATATTTGACAGTATCTCAGAATACAATTCTAAATGTTTGTCTAATATCAATCCTACTCCTCTTTCATTTTTCTCTCACCTGCATTTATGATCCTGTATTTGTCAATGATGACATCTCCATTAGTTGCCCACCTCACTTCACACATAACTAAAATATTAATGTTTAACCTGTTCATTTCCTGCTTTATATTTTCTAATTGGTCACATAGGTTTTTTTTGTATATTTCATGATCTTGATTTATTTAGCCATGCACCACTGGACCAAGTTTTATTCCTGTTCATTAAGAGTTTGTCGTCCAAATTTGGCAACTATTTCACCAACTCTCTCCTTGCCTACTTTCGTTTTCAGGTCTCTTGTGATGATTGTAATTTCTTGCCATTTGCATTGTGCATTGGGTTAACCCTTAACACCCTCAATGCCATTACCTTTCCATGATTTTTCTTGGGATTGATAGTGGAGTGGTTTCCTGTTACCTTCTTCAGTATCAAGACACCACCTCTAGTTAGCAGGCTGTTGATTTGTCTAGAGTTCTTCAACTATCTAGCCAAGGAAATGCAGCTGCAGTGCAACTGGGGCCCTTACAACCTTAGTGGGTTGCTGGTCTCATAATCAATATATATATATATATATATATATATAATATATTATAATATTAAAAAAAAAAATGATTCCTTCGCTACATAAGAGTTCTCATGTTTCAAAAGTGAGAGCTGAGACCCTCAATATAATTTTTGAAATTAAGTTGAATTAAGGTGTCTGGTCTCGCTTCCTCGTCAAGCGAGAATTTGGGAATAAGCTATCTTGTGGTTTGCGCGTGTTTATAAGTATGGTCTCTTGCAACATTAGTTACTATGGAAACGGCTAGGGTCGGCCATATTGGTTAGGTGATCGAAGAGTTAAGAATTAATTTTTATCTACAGACCAGTCCCCTTCGGAAAGTTTATGTCAGGATATGTTGGGGTCCCTATTTCAAGTCTGATAGTAGCGGTCGCCGTCTTGCTGGTCTAAAGGCATTTTATGGCCTTGCGGCAGGTCATTAAGTTGCGAGAGGATTCTGTTTCATTATTATCTGTTTATCAATCTCTTTATTTATTTGTTTATTCAAATGGCTATTTCTTTTACAAACGTTTTGAAATGGATTACAATTTGTTTTTTTGACGACTCCACAAAGGTTTTTTCTATTTAATGATTGGGCTGAGCTTTTAAGGCTTTTATTAAACTATAGAATTTATTTCTTTATATGTTGTTGTTTTTTTTGTTAATTATTTAATGCAAAAATTTGTTGGTGTCGGCAAAAAACGGTTAACTCCTGCCTATGGTTTAATAACTTTTCATTATTTAGAAACTTAATGATGTGTAGTTTTTCATGTAGGCATAAAGGGCATGGGTCATCCCAGGTTTTACAAGTTCTTGTTCTATTTATTATTTTCCATTTTACTTTCGGTGTTTTATTCGTTTCTTTTAAATGCCAGAAATATTGGGATAGAGATGCCTGATTTCTATTTTGGATATTGTTGAAGGAGCTCTTGTGTTGTCTCCATGTAATTTTAAATTTATTCTTCGTTGACCCAATGTATATCCTGTCAGTGTTAGGACTCTCAATGGATGAGATACCAATGCACTATCTCATCCATTGAGAGTCCGAGCACTAGCGAAGGAATCATATTTTTTTTAAAAATATTATAATATAAGCTCTACTTCTGTATGGAGCACTGTCTTTTTAAAAATAAAAGCAAAAATACTAAAGAACTAACTTATTTATCTAACGTGTTATTTCCTATTTTTCTGCATACCTGCACACACACACACATATATATATATATATATATATATGCTATTGTCAGATGGCTGATGACTAAACTAGCATCCCCACTCCAATTTCTTGTGAGTGAGGAGGGTTGTTATCAACACTATAGGATGAAAAACAAGACCTATCAAAGGGTGGAAAAACTCTAGACTTTTCACATCAGGTAAAGGAAAAAAGAGCAGCGTTTCCTTTTGAAAACATAGGTTTTTAAAGGTGCCGATACTTTCTCTACAGCTAATGTTATGGACTAAACTCATTACATTTGTTTGGATAACTAGCATTCCAATATACTCAAAGAATATGGTTATGTACCAAAGCCTATCAAAAAATATTTTTAAACAGGATGATAATTGGATCTGTATACAATACTATGTGCATGGATTTCATTAGTTGCTGTATTTTCTCCCTCTGACATATAATTTGAATAGCACCAGAAAAATGTTTCAGAGGATGGAACATACAAACTTAAATAATGAAAATCACATATTAATGGGAGAGCACTGTAATTGGTGCAGGTAGATACTGGTTGCAGGGTTGGGTGGGACTAATGAAATAAACTTGACATTATCATCTATTACTGGTTACCAAAACTTTTTGTCTGGCAGTGACTAATAAAAAATGCTTGCAAAATGCCATGATCTGTTGCTATTTTTTACTTATTTCAAACTTTTGACAGTATCAGACTCTTCTTTGGGCAAAACTACAAAAACTTGACAGCTTGATTGATGTGAAACTGAACAAAAAAGATATATGCAAAACTATTTATGAGAAGTTTTTTGTCTCTGTCTTTTGTAAAAGTTTGAGTTTTTTAATGAAAACTTAAGCTCTCATTTAATCTGAAACTAACATGACAAATTGAGTTTCTTGTGAGAAAAAAGGGACTTTTTTTTTTGCTTTTGTAGTGGATTAACTAAAAAAAAATCTATGAATTCATAAAAAATGGTAAATCTGGATGAACAGAAAAAACTGATACAGTGTGACTCAGCAAATTAGCAAGAAGGCACCAGAACAAGATGGATGCTGTCAACCAAGAAGTGGAGTTTTTAAACAGGACTCATCACTAAGAAACTCAGCACAGAAAAAAATAATTCATCTGAAAAAAGTTGCAGAATCAACTGTAATAATGTAAAATTATATATACACACACACACACACACACACACACACAAATTATTAAAAAAAGAAAAAGAAAATATGCAGACTTGAAATCTCATACAGGAAGTAAGATTTTTTTATAAAATCATATTTTCTTTCCCTGTTTCACAAAAAGGAAAGATCCATCATTGCAAAAAGCAAAAAAAGAACACATTATTCAATTTTAAATTTACAAACGTAAAGCAGGTGTAGACAAATTAATCATATTACTGATCTAAAATATCTAATGCCATTTGAATATTTCTACCTTGTTCAGTTTTAGGTCAACAAGAGGCAATGTGTGGCACTATACAGCTTCAGAATGGAAATGGAAATTTTGGTATCAGACAGCTACTCATTTTGGGATCAAGATATTAATGAAGAATTTCTTAAAATAAAAATAAAAAGTCAAATTTAAAACATATTTGTTGGCTGCCTTCAGCAACCTCACACCATACCCAGTCACTTCATAATGATAGAATTTATAATTTACAAATTGTAATTATCACTTTGCTAAATTATTAGTATTATTAAAGTATCATCACTGATATTTCACTATGACTGATAAAAAGAATACAGATAGGTCAAAGATTCTACCCTTTTTATCTAATTTATTATTAACATTTCCTCCATATTCCATTTGTAATTTTCATTCAGATGGCTTTTTCCTGAGAACTGCTACATTTAACATACACCTACATGGATGCTTCCATGAACACTAAAATCGTAACCTTTTTAAGTCAAGGCTCAATCACTATCTATCCTCCTTATCCTCATAATCTTTACTTCTTTCTACTTCTGTTTATGTTCATATCACACACTTCAAAACAATTACAAAAATTCAAGAAGATGACTAATGTAATGTTATCATTATAATGTCTCTAAAAATTAAAATTAATGAGGGTAAGTAAAAAATTATCCACACTTTGACCATAACATATCTTTAGGTTCGTCACATTGCCATCTGCTCATGCATGCTTATAGTTGGTACTATTGTGGTCACATGATTTAACTTAGAGCTTGATCGAGCCAGTTTTCTTTCTGCTGTTACAGTGTATACATGGCCGCTCCGCTAGCAGTGTGCACCAAGGAGGAACAAAGAGCAGTAATCTGAATCTATGGAGAACATGCTACCTTACTTTCAGTTCACCATTATCATCTCTCAAGCTTGCTGAATTTTCTCATCAGTTGTGGATGTTGACAGGCATTCCTTACTTCTTCATGCATCGTACCTGCCCAGCCACTTTTAAACAACTTGTTCCAATCATTCACACTTCTACTCAGTAGTGCACTGTTGCTGTATCGTGTTAAAAGCCATCAATAAATTTCAGCCCATGACCTTTTGCTTTTCCTTGGTGCACACCAGTAGCAGAGTGGCCTTGTTTGCACTGTAACAACAGCAAGAATACTGGCACATTCTAGCTCAAACTTCAATCACTTGACCAGAATAGTACCAACTTTAAGCATGCATGAGCAGAAGGTAGTGTGTGACAAACCTAAAGATGTGTTATGGTGAGAGTGTAGATAATTTTTGACTTACCTATGTATATTTTAATTTTTACAAAGCATATGACTGACTGTAAATAAGTCTTCATTTCAGAAATTCAGACAGAAAGCCAAAAACATGGAATTAAAAACAGTAAAAATGAAGGTTTTTTTTCCCCCCATTTTCTAAATATTAAGGAGGTAGTTCAGTTTGCCATGTGGATTTAGTAATCATTCATCCCCTTATGCAAGCCCAAAAATATATGCTTATTTTTTAGATTAGTGTAAGAAAAATATATATTATATGTTTTTTATCTTAATTTTCTACTGGCAATTAAGTTGGCAGTATTTGATTGGCCAGTGAAAAAACATTATGTATTCACTGACCAATCAAAGAAGCCTGAAGAAGGATGTCTCACTACAAAAATGGTACCAAGTGAAGAGAAACTAAGGGGAATTGCTGAGTTCTTGGCTCAAGTAGGTATGTGCAACCCTTGGTTGTGTGGGTATTGCATTTGCCTGAGGTTGGTACAAACCATAATGAACCAAAGCCTGAAACCATTCTTTCCTGTCGTGATTCTCACATATGGTAATGAATGCCAAACACTCTCCTTGCAGATGAAGAAGATACTTGAAGTAACAGAAATGTGGTTCTACAGGAGGAGGATGAGAATACTATGGATCAAACATGTGAGCAACAACAAAGTACTGGAGACAATGGCAACAAAAAGGATGCTTATACTTAACATCAGAAAGACAGTTGAAATTTCTGGGGAGCATAATGAGGAAGGAGGGCTTTGAAAATATGATACTCACAGTTTCTGTATTTCAGAAGTCAGGAACATCACTGAGCAACTATTGTAATTGAACTGGACCAGTCAGATGAGGTTTAAACCAATATATCCTTTCATCTGACCTCCATCATATTTACATTAATGCTAACTCCAACATTCTTTTCTGTATATCTTTCAACACAACATGGGCACTGAAATCACTGACACTGTCTAAATGACAGCACCAGCTATATATGGTCACACTGATTTGCAGTGTGAGAAAAACAAGATATCTTGGATACTTTCATTAGAGATTATTGAAGAAGGCTGTAGAATAGATTGGCTGAAACAACAAAATCAACAAAAAGAACAAGATCAAGAGATTCACCAACTCTTGGGAGGACAGAAACGAAACAAGCACCAAATTTATTTCGCTGGGATTATGAGAAATCCAATGTTTTTCAGAATGAATAATCTTTAAAAAATGAAACCAAAAATAATAGTAAAGTTCCATAAGACATAAACAGAACAAGAACATGTTTCACAACCTGAATTACTTGCCTAAGTGAACATAATTTTCCAAAAATGTATCTCTCTAGGATTATGAGAAATCCAATGTTTTTCAGAATGAATAATCTGTAAAAAATTGAGCCAAAATTAATAGTAAAGAGCCATTAGATATAACCAGATCAAGAACATGTTTCACAACCTAAATTACTTGCCTAAGGCAGTGGACATAATTTTCAAAAAAATGTGTCTCTAGGATTATAAGAAATCTGATGTTTTTAAGAATGAATAATCTGTAAAAAATGGAACCGAAAATAATAGTAAATATTCATCAGATATACACAAAGCAAGAACGTATTTATATCAAATATCTGTATTTATTTAAATGTACAAATATATATATATATATATATATATATATATATATATATATATATATATATATATGAGGCATAGTGGAGTAGTGGATAATGGCTTGGATTGAAGAATTGGAGAGCCGTGTTTGAATTCCAGTCAAACCCATTACATTCACTTACATGCTAATAGCCTTTGAAAAAGTATTAATCCTCTTCTTCTCCCTCCAGGTAAATAGTAGAACAGATTGGGTTCTATAGCCTTGGATGGCAACAGGTCTAGGAGAAGGACAATTCTGAATTCAAACTGTGGAGGGTTGTTTGCGGACCTTGTAGCACATAGTGCACCAGGTCTTTGTATTCGGCCCTTCAAAAAGTGTGTTTGGTTCTTCACAAACCTTCATCACGATAATCAAATCATATGTGCTGGTGCCTGGCTGTCCGTTCCTAGGAACTGAGCTGCTTGACCCTCATGTATCAAACATGACGGGAAAGTCAACCATATATATATGTGTGTGTGTGTACTGTATATATGAATGATCTCTCTCTCTCTCTATATATATATATATAGTTCATATATTATATATATATATATATATATAGTTCATATATTATATATATATATATATATATATATATATAGTTCATATATTATATATATATATATATATATATATATAGTTCATATATTATATATATATATATATATATATATATAGTTCATATATTATATATATATATATATATATATAGTTCATATATTATATATATATATATATATATATATATAGTTCATTATATATATATATATATATATAGTTCATATATTATATATATATATATATATAGTTCATTATATATATATATATATATATATATATAGTTCATATATTATATATATATATATATATATATAGTTCATATATTATATATATATATATATATAGTTCATATATTATATATATATATATATATATATATATATATATAGTTCATATATTATATATATATAGTTCATATATTATATATATATATATATATATATAGTTCATATATTATATATATATATATATAGTTCATATATTATATATATATATATATAGTTCATATATTATATATATATATATATATAGTTCATATATTATATATATATATATATATATATAGTTCATATATTATATATATATATATATATATATAGTTCATATATTATATATATATATATATATATATAGTTCATATATTATATATATATATATATATAGTTCATATATTATATATATATATAGTTCATATATTATATATATATATAGTTCATATATTATATATATATATAGTTCATATATTATATATATATATATAGTTCATATATTATATATATATATATATAGTTCATATATTATATATATATATATATATATGTAGTTCATATATTATATATATATATATATATATATATGTAGTTCATATATTATATATATATATATATATATATAGTTCATATATTATATATATATATAGTTCATATATATATATATAGTTCATATATTATATATATATATAGTTCATATATATATATATATAGTTCATATATTATATATATATATAGGTCATATATATATAGTTCATATATTATATATATATATATAGTTCATATATATATATAGTTCATATATTATATATATATAGTTCATATATATATATATATATATATATATATATATATGTAGTTCATATATATATATATGTAGTTCATATATATATATATATATATAGTTCATATATATATATATATATATGTAGTTCATATATATATATATATAGTTCATATATATATATATATATATGTAGTTCATATATATATATATATATATATGTAGTTCATATATATATATATATGTAGTTCATATATATATATATATATATATAGTTCATATATATATATGTAGTTCATATATATATATATATAGTTCATATATATATATATATATATATATATATATATATATATATAGTTCATATATATATATATGTAGTTCATATATATATATATATATATATATATATATATATAGTTCATATATATATATGTAGTTCATATATATATATATATAGTTCATATATATATATATAGTTCATATATATATATATAGTTCATATATATATATATATATATATATGTAGTTCATATATATATATATATATAGTTCATATATATATATATATGTAGTTCATATATATATATATATATATAGTTCATATATATATATATATATAGTTCATATATATATATGTAGTTCATATATATATATATATATATGTAGTTCATATATATATATATATATGTAGTTCATATATATACATATATATGTAGTTCATATATATATATATATATATATATATATATATGTAGTTCATATATATATATATATATATATATATGTAGTTCATATATATATATATATAGTTCATATATTATATATATATATATAGTTCATATATTATATATATATATATATATAGTTCATATATTATATATATATATATATATAGTTCATATATTATATATATATATATATATATAGTTCATATATTATATATATATATATATATAGTTCATATATTATATATATATATATATATAGTTCATATATTATATATATATATATATATAGTTCATATATTATATATATATATATATATAGTTCATATATTATATATATATATATATATAGTTCATATATTATATATATATATATATATAGTTCATATATTATATATATATATATATATAGTTCATATATTATATATATATATATATATAGTTCATATATTATATATATATATATATATAGTTCATATATTATATATATATATATATATAGTTCATATATTATATATATATATATATATAGTTCATATATTATATATATATATATATATAGTTCATATATTATATATATATATATATATAGTTCATATATTATATATATATATATATATATAGTTCATATATTATATATATATATATATATAGTTCATATATTATATATATATATATATAGTTCATATATTATATATATATATATAGTTCATATATTATATATATATATAGTTCATATATTATATATATATATATATATATAGTTCATATATTATATATATATATATATAGTTCATATATTATATATATATATATATAGTTCATATATTATATATATATATAGTTCATATATTATATATATATATAGTTCATATATTATATATATATATAGTTCATATATTATATATATATATAGTTCATATATTATATATATATATAGTTCATATATTATATATATATATAGTTCATATATTATATATATATATATATATAGTTCATATATTATATATATATATATATATATATGTAGTTCATATATTATATATATATATATATATATATAGTTCATATATTATATATATATATATATATATATATATATGTAGTTCATATATTATATATATATATATATGTAGTTCATATATTATATATATATATATATATGTAGTTCATATATATATATATATATATATGTAGTTCATATATTATATATATATATATATATATATATATGTAGTTCATATATTATATATATATATATATATATATGTAGTCATATATTATATATATATATATATATATATAGTTCATATATTATATATATATATAGTTCATATATATATATATAGTTCATATATATATATATATATATAGTTCATATATATATATATAGTTCATATATATATATATATATATATATATAGTTCATATATATATATATAGTTCACATATATATATATATATAGGTATGTCCAATTTTGACCTTTTTAGCGTTTTTTTTTAGTTGTTTTTTTGTCAGTTGAAAGACACATTAATTTCGAAATTCTTGTAAAAATTAACTACTTGTTGGATTTTAATGAAAACTTCAGAACTTATTCAGAAATGAATGAACTTAATTTAGAAATGTTTGTCTCTTTGAAAGTCATGGTATAAATATTTTTTTTTTATATCTGTTACCCCCCTCGAACTTAATTTTATGAAAACACAAAAAAAAATTTATTTGCAACCTCAATTTTTTTTTTTAATTAAATGCACAAAACTCTGAAAAATCTAAATCACGATTTTTTTGTTAAAAAAATGTCCGAAATTGTCCAAACTTTTACCTCAATTGTAAAAATACAAAACCCAATAAAACTAAGACAATATTTAATTAAGAAAGTTTTTAATGGCTTTTCTGAATAATATATACGAAGGTAATTATTATCTGAAAGAAAAAAAATTTTTTGATGAACAATAAATTTTTACATTAATTTTCTTTTTTTTTTCAATTTTAAATACACAATATGACAAAAGGTTGTTATATATTTATACATTAAGTTCTTTCTGCAACCTTATGGAAATGATATATTATGTTCTCTACTTTTTAAAGATCATAAATTTGAAAGCTTATTAAAATCTGACAACCATAATTATTTTAAAAATAATTTTTAATATTCCAAAATTGTATTTAAAATCGTCTACAACGAAAGTACGGATGCACATTGTTGAAATAATGTCACATGAGTAGTTTCCTTTGATAGAAGCAAGTTTTTTTTTTACTTCAGAAATGGCTTTGTAACAAGAAAACGCTTGTCCAGTTTTCTGAATATCGTCGTATTATTTTCAATTTTTTTCTTTTTCTATTCAAATATAATCGAATAGTGGGATAAAAGAAAATATCGACTATTTACAATTACAAAAAAAAAAAAACGCCCTTGGAAGTCCACCCAAATTTTCAAGTTTGAAATCGAATGCATAAATTCATTGTACATTACTTTGGAATTATTATCCACACGACAAATTATCAATTAAAACGATTTTTGGAGTTTAAATTTTCTGGAGTTAGCTCGCTACTACTCAAACTAAAAAATACTTGTCGAGTCAAAACAAAACCAACATAGCTGCTATTAGCATGTTAATTTTATTAATAAATAAAATAAAACTCATATTACTGCCATATAATTATTAATAAATAGAAAAAAATCTGCCTTAATAAAAAAGAAATAAAATCTCATTTCATTAAGTTAACCCGTTTCAATTAATGGTGTTTCATGTAATTTTTATATTCTCAGAAAAATATTTCATGACTGAAATAATAAACCTCAATTTAAAAAAATGTATTTTTTTTACCGTTTTATTTTTACTTGTAAAATTTGATCTTCTTTCATAATTTAAATGTTATTTTCAGTGCAGAATTCTTCCTCAAACGTAAGGTAAAAAAAAAAAAAAAAAATTTGAAAGTGAATTTTTAAAAAAAAAATCTACTAGCCAGATTCACTTAAAATTAGAACGAATTATATCACTTTGGCGGTACCGTACAATAAATTTCAGTACCGTAAGTTGTGAATATATTGACGTACATCAATCAACGCCTGTGAAAATAGACTACCCTGGTGGGAAATATCTCTCTTAAAAAATTTTCTGCTAAAAATGTAAGTAATGTTTCTTTCAAATTACATTAAGTATACTTTAATCATTCTAAATTTCCTAAGATAACAAAAGAAAAAGGTGTAATTTATTTTTCATGATTTTTTAACTAACAAACTATGATCTTTCCGACAGAAATGTCGATAAGTTCGATTTTACGAAATTTTTTGACTCGAAAAAAAAAAAACAAGATTTTTAATAAAATTTTTAACATTTATAGGAAGGATTAAAAAATCTGAAAAAATATTCAGAAAATACTTTGGTCTTTCCTCTTTAATAACAACATAAATATTTAAACCTTAAAAATTGTTTTATCAATTTGGGGACCTTTTGTCGTCAAGGTATACCACTTTTTAGCGAAATATTGGACATACCTATATATATATATATGTAGTTCATATATATATATATATATATATATGTAGTTCATATATATATATATATGTAGTTCATATATATATATATGTAGTTCATATATATATATATATATATATATATATAGTTCATATATATATATATGTAGTTCATATATATATATATATATATATATATAGTTCATATATATATATATATATATATATATATATATATATGTAGTTCATATATATATATATATATATATATATAGTTCATATATATATATATGTAGTTCATATATATATATATGTAGTTCATATATATATATATATATATATATATATATAGTTCATATATATATATATATGTAGTTCATATATATATATAGTTCATATATATATATGTAGTTCATATATATATATATATAGTTCATATATATATATATGTAGTTCATATATATATATATGTAGTTCATATATATATATATATAGTTCATATATATATATATATATATATATATAGTTCATATATATATATAGTTCATATATATATATGTAGTTCATATATATATATATATATATAGTTCATATATATATATATATATATATGTAGTTCATATATATATATATATATATATATATATATGTAGTTCATATATATATATATATATATGTAGTTCATATATATATATATGTAGTTCATATATATATATATATATGTAGTTCATATATATATATATAGTTCATATATATATATATATATATATAGTTCATATATATATATATAGTTCATATATATATATATATATAGTTCATATATATATATATAGTTCATATATATATATATATATATATATAGTTCATATATATATATATATATATATAGTTCATATATATATATATATATATATATGTAGTTCATATATATACATATATATGTAGTTCATATATATACATATATATATATATATGTAGTTCATATATATATATATATATATATATATATATGTAGTTCATATATATATATATATATATATATATATATGTAGTTCATATATATATATATA
>OZ038478.1:36144762-36157262 GCA_964036315.1 Acanthosepion esculentum | reverse complement strand
AATTAAAAGCGAAAAATTCCCAAAGAACCTCTGATAAAGCCCAGCTTTACTGTAAACATTTGAAGAAGGAAGAGGAGGCATTCATGTATTTGCACTTGCAGTTGAATCAAACTCTGATGCTTTATCCCTGTTTTTGTTTGATTATTAGATTTGTGAACAATGCCATACTATTTGAAAGTTATTACACCTATAGGAAATTTACTGAATATCTAAAACAATGAAACAATTTAACCTTGAGCAACAACCACTCAAGAAGGTTTTATTGATGGAATTCCTTTATTAAGAGCAATCAAACATACTATATATATATATATATATATATATATATATATATATATTTATATAAAATTGTGAAAGCAGCCATGCAAGAGTTTGTTTCACAAAGTAGCTGTTCTTAGGAAGAAGTTTTTGGGATGAATTACCCTTCTTACTAAGGTATACTGTAGGGTATGAGTGTTATTCAAACAGGCAGTCTTGGCTGTAAATCTCTGAGCTGGTGGCACTGAAGAATTAAACTCATCTCAACATCTTATAATAGAGCAGCAATAGGCTTGTTATATTGCATCTATGGGATATGGAGCATGGAGTGGAAGATAGCTTATTCCTCACAAAGATCTGGAAAGTTTGTTTAATGGGATATCAAGTCCTTACAGGTCATTTAATGCTGAAATTTTATTTTCTTGGGAGCATTAGTTATTGCCCTTACAAAAATATATTGCCAGTGATTTTTCAAATTTTACAAAAATGTATTGCTGGTAATTCTTTCACTATGAAAATGTATTGCTGGTATTTTTACTATAAGATATTTTATACTTTCATAGTGTTTTGACCCCACTTTGGAAGTTAACTATTTGTCCATATCAGGGACCCTAACAGGTTTTACCACCCCAGATCTCGGTGGACTTGGGATTAAGAGCAATTAAGAGGTGGTCCCACATTCCTCAAAACCTCCCAATCAGAGCCCTAGCTGCTGATTGAAATTTATCATCATACCCAGAACAGGAGATTTGGAAAAAGAGGATTGAGTAGTGCCAGCTGAGATATGGCAGACATACTCCATTTCTGTAAAAAGAGCATGTGGCAGGTGAAGTCAGGTAAATTGTAGAAGAGAAATTAACCAACAGAACAAGAAACTCTGGATAGTGTGTTTCTAGTTTGCGTGTTGTGAATTATTTATTTCTTGGTTCACTCCCTTGGGTCTGAGTGGTGCTTACCACAAGATGGGTTGTGACCTCTTGATGAATTTCCCATTTGGAAAACTATGACTAATTTACAGAGGTGGCTCTACTGACACATTTGAATAGCAGGGTTATAGCAAGTGAAAAGTGAATGCAGACATTTGCAGTTATTTTCTGCTTTGATGATGATGATGTGAAATAAACCATTGTTGGCATGGACAATTTCAATACAACCATGGATGTATGAGTGGTGTAATGAATAATAGCTTCCAATGAGAAATTGGAGAGTCAAGTTCAAATTCCCATCAGGTTCATTACATTCACATATGTGCAAATATTCTTGAGGAAGGTATGAATCCATCTCCTCCCTACAGCTATGAGTAAAATAGTAGGATTTGTATTTGGAAAAATCATTGTTATTCTCAAAAGAGTGTTAATACAATATTATCTTGACAAGCTGGTTGCAAAATCTGGTGCCCATATTGAATTTTAAATAAAAACTTATGCTAAAAGTTTTCCTCTCATATCCATTTCTTGTAAAAATTATAGTTAATAAATGAATTATAAGTATTTTAAAATGGGGAGTTATTTTCAATCACCCTGTATATATACTTTTTAGATGTACTTAGATGTCTTTACAAAAATTACATAACCTACTGTCAATGCTTATATCAGGTCATCCCATAAGTTCTGTCTGAATTTTGAATAAAGAAAACAAGTGACCAAATGTTACATTTAATTACAGATTCAATCAACAATGTATTTTCCCTGATTATCTATGACTTCCTTTCATCTATTAACAAGTTTACTAATTCCATTACTGTAAAATTCTTTTGGCTTTGATTTGAAGAACTCACAAATGTCAGTTTTAACCTCTTCCTGTGTTACAAAAGCTGTTTCTTCCAAAAGATTCTGTAAGCTGCGAAACAAATGGTAGTCTGAAGGAGCAAGGTTGGGAGAATAAGGTGGATGAGGAATTTTCTCCCAACCAAGTTCTTCGATCTTTTGTGACGTGATTCTTGCTGTGTGTGGTTGTACATTGTCCTGATGAAACATCACCCATTTTCTATTCACTAGAGCAGGTCATTTTTTCCTAAAAGCTTGGTTCAAATGCTCTAATTGCTGACAGTATATTTGAGCATTAATTGTTGCATTAGGTGGTAAGAATTCAAAGTGGATTATTCCTTGGCAATCCCACCAGATTGAAAGAAGAACCTTTTGCCCATGAAGTTCCCTTCTCGGCTGTGGCTGGAGTCCTTCCCCTTTACCAAGCCACTGTCTACGATGCTTAACATTTCGATAAAAGATCCATTTTTCATTGCCAGTCACAAGTCTATCCAAAAAAGGTGAAACAAGTTGGCGAGAATGGAGAGAAGAGCAGATGTCAACTCGGGATTTGAGGTTGTTTTTAGACAATTCATGAGGCACCCATTTTCCAAGTTTAGGAACTTTTCCAAGTTGTTGAAGATGATGATGAACAGTTGTATGGTTTGAACTGAGAACCACTGCCAATTCCTCAACTGATAAAGCATTTTCTTCAAGGGCTGCTTCAAGAAGCTTTTCATAAAACTCAACTGGACATCTGGTTTGATCTTCATCTTCAAGGGTGAAATCTCCACCTCTGAATTTTGCAAACCATTTTCTGCAAGTTCTTTCATTCACACATTCCTCTCCATAAACTGAGTGAATGTTTCTGGCTGCTGAGTTTCCTTTCTTGAACTCATAAAGCATTATGTGCCTCAAATGATTCTTGGGTACTTCCATGTTAGCAGGGTTTTAATCAAACAAAATTTAATTTTATTGTTCTCTGAAATAAAATTTGATCAGTTTAAATGCATCTAAACATAAAAATAATGTTCAGCTCCATTAGACATTATAAAATACTCTTTAAATTTTGTTCATTTTAACAAAAAGTTAAAATTCGGACAGAACTTATGGGATGACCTGATATATGCTTTCATGATGGACTTATGTATCTACAATTTTTACATTACCTACTGTCAATGTACATATCTTTTCAAGATGTACACATTTTTATGAAACTTACATCATCTACTGTTGATGTGTGTGTGTGTGTGTATATATATATATATATTGTGTGTATTTAGGCAGCATTTTTTCATTAATACATGTTTCATTAAATAATATAGATAAGTGTTGTCTATATATTTTATGTAAGTTTTTTTCATATAGTCTGGTTATCAGACTATATGAAAAAAACTTACATAAAATATATAGACAACACTTATCTATATTATTTAATGAAACATGTATTAATATATATATATATATATATATATATATATTTTCAAGTGTTCATAAAATGTCAGTCCCTTGTATTTGCATATTAAGCTACCTAGTGCTATTTCCAAACCTGTATAAAATGTGACCAGTTTTGTGACATATTTTTTAATTGCTTAAAAGCTTCCCTATCGGGTGGCATTTAAGCAAGCTCCTTGATGGGGCCTTTGGATTGTTCAGAAGTTTAAGAGTCTCTAATTCTTTGCATATTCTCAGCATTGGAAACTCTCCTGGCTGCCGTTTGATTTGGGTTTTCATTTGCACGAGACTTTCTTTTCCTCACTGCAGCCTTGGCTCTTTTGATTGCAGTCTGTTCCTCTGTTGGTGGAGATTTCTTTTTGCAAGGCATACTGCTGCTGTATGTGATAGGCAACAATAAACTACAAAAGAACTCAAAATTGATCGCTGCATTTAAGTATTGCATTAATTATTAAGCTTACCTTTTAAAAGTTCAATGATAATTCTTCTACCACCACTTAATTTAATGACAATTTGATGTACATAGGCCCATACAAACAATTATTTTTATTTCATGGGTGACTTTTGCTAAATTTTGCAATTAATTTCAATTATTCCCAAATTTATTTATAAGTTATAAAAATTGTTATTGTACAAAAAATTTATTGCAAAAAATCATGTAAAATTGCCAGAAATAATCGCAGTCACAAAAACTTGGGAATCCAAAAGTTCAAGATTGCGGGACTGGATCTGGCCTGGAATATTTTTAATTTGCTCACAGAGTTGACCTGATTCCAAAATTGTATGTGTTGGACTACAGCTTCTAGGAGTAAAGTTGAAAAGGTGTGACACACTGATATTCACATTTATTTATAAAGATTATATTTTGTGTTGTTTAACTTAGTCTTACTACAGAGTATCTGAAAGAAATGAAAATGGTGTGCCCATGAGAAATGACCATCAGCATCTTTATAATCATTTTTTCCAGTAAATAGCAATTTACTATTTTTCGCAAAATGGGCCAGCACAGCCAGGCAACAATGCTATAACAATGCAGCAGTCACTACAAGACTGAGAAAAGGAAATAAAATTGATAAATAAAATAATAATAATGAATAAAATAAAAATAAAAATAAAAAAGAAATACATTTTTCCATGACGCTAAGAGTAAAGGAACCAGAAATATGATTACTCCACTTGGCTTTGTCAAACACCATTAGGCAATTCTGGTTAAGTCTATAAAAATACAAACATTTTTCTCCCTCATTCTCTTTCTCCTTTTGTTCCAAGATGTAGCACTACATGGTAATTACATTCCTGCTGGAGAGCATTAGCTTCCCTGGTCTGCTGACAACTGAACTCTCTTTTCGCTTTCTAACAAACACCATTTGTATGGGTTTTCCTAAACCTAACTATAAAGCAAATCAAATTTTCTTTGGTTGTTTCAGCTCTGCACAGAACTGACTTGAGATCAACCATTAATATGATGCTTATACTTACCCTAACTTCTGGACCAAAATAATGGATATACCCTAGAAACATTGAGAACTTTGTTCCACTACAGTTTATATTTAACAAAGAGATTAAACAGAAAGAAACCCTTAGATTTTGCATACTTCTTTTTTAATTGTAACATATGAATACACACCGCACCTATAAAATACACACAAACATGTAACATTTTAACTTCCATAAAACTTTGTATAAAAGTTTTAAATATCTGTAACTTCTCACCACTCCAAGGAGGTGCTAAAATATTCTTAGCCTGGCCAAGAAGGAATGAAAAGAAAAGAAAAAACAAGATTCTGGTGTTTGGTCATATTGTCAGATTTTGAGAACTTGGCTGGGCCAAGAACTTTTCAGCATCCTCTGTATTTGCAATTTACAAGGTCTGTGGTAGAAAACTGTTTATATATGTGCAATATATATGCAGCTATGTGTGAGAGAAATCACATGATAGAATCTGTAGGTATGTAAACAGAAGCATATCCCCTAATGTGTCCATTAAATGCTGACCATAGGAACTGTAGTCTGATTAACACTTCCATTCCTGTGGACATTATCTGTCTTTACAAAACTTTTTTTGCCTATTGTATGTATATATATATATATATATATATATATATATATATACACACACACACACACACACACACACACACAAACTTTCAAGACACCATGAAATGTCAGATTTTGAGAAGTTAGCTGGTCCATCACAGAGATAATTCCTTCCTGACATGAGCATGTTTGATGCCAAACTTCAGGAGAGTGTTTCACTGTGCAGTCTTGGCCCTATGCTTTTGAATGACTTGCAGTAGAACAACTACATTGAATCAATAGCTGCATCTGCCACAAGGAAAGTTGGCTCACTGTGTTGTACCAGAAGGTTTTTCTCATCAGAGTCCATCCTACATATCTACAAATCTACCATTCATCCATGCATTGAATACTTTTGCCATATCTGGTCTGGTGCCCCAGCTGTTCATCTCAAGGTTTGCAACAAAATCCAAAGAAGGATCTGCAATGTAATCAATCCTGACTTGGAATCTCAACTCCAGTCACTTTCTCAGACATAATGTGGTTTCCCTCTGTCTTTTTTACAAATATTTCCATGGCTATTGTTCTGTTGAGCTTTTTTCCCTGGTGTCCCAACTACATAAATTTAAACGTGCTATTAGACTGGCATCTAGGTCCCACCCTTTTATTGTTCAAATAGGTAAATGTAACTGAACTTCTACTCCAACAGCTTCTTTTCTCACACTTCTCATCTGTGGAATTCCCTTCCATTTACTTGTTTCCCTGATAACTACAATCTTCAAAAATTTAAATGCGACGTCGCTTGCCATCTTCTGATGTCTTGAACCCTGTTCATCTTTTATCCTTTCCTCATTCCCCCCTACACACATAGTTTTTCTCTCTCCTTGACTCTATGTAATCCCCTGCAAACCAGTAGCACTCCAACCTTGCTTGGGGTGAAATGCTTAAAAAAGAAAAAAAAAAGAACTTTTCAGCACCCTCTTGTATTTGCATTTTACAGGGACTAAAGTAAAAAACTAGACAAATAGATTAAAAATGCTGGAGAAGCTTTTGCACACGACTAATATATTGATGTTTCCTTCTTTTCTATTCATGTTCCAATTTCCAATATATCCATCATCAATTTTGTGTGCTTCCAGGATATTTTTTCAGCAGCTGATGCCGATTATCTCCCTTTCCCCTTGTGCATTAATTTTATACAGTAATTATACACTATGTATAAGTCTGTCATTTGATCTATTCAGTGTGCCTTTCAACAAAGAATGTTTAAAAATTACTCTAAATCAATAGCTATCATTTTGAAGAATGGCAAGACAGCATTTCACCATTAGGTGGGATTACCATTCCAGATTGTACAAACGTCTCTATTGATATATAGAGTATTGTATATCAGTACTAAATTGCGTCATTCTGCTGTTAAGTTTATCTGCTATGGAAAGAAAGAAACAGGGAATACATTGATTGTTCAAATCAAATTTGTACAAGGTTCAACAATTTGCAATAATAATATATAGCACTTTTTGAGCTGAAATAATAATTATAAAGTAAAAACAAAACACTTAAAACACTTATATTTTAGCTCTGGTGAATATATATCTGTATATATTTATTAATATAAACTTTATATTTAGTATGTAAACTTGTTTTAATAAACATCCTTGAATTTTCTACATTTAACCAGTGAGTTTAACATCTATCTGTCTACAGGATTGTCTTATTAAAAATATGCCTCTTGACAGGAACTTGTATTCTCTTTAAACTGGGAAACCACCTTCAAGTTAGGTGTGCTTTAGTCACAAGGAACCATTGCAGTATACATATATGTAAAGTCCATGCTTTAACAGTGAGTCAAAATGTGATCAATGGGTTTTCCAAGCTATTTCTGATAAAAATCACACAGCTATTCACTGTCTATGAAATGTAACAAGAAAATGTAGGGTTAGTAAATTTGAAGACAGTATTCATACCACATAACCAACCTGGAGTTGAATAAGTAGGGGAGTTCAATATTTCTTGGAGATTCTTTATTTGCGAGCCCCAAAATAACTTAGTACCATTAGCAACTTGTCTTTTAAAACATAAATTGGAGAAGCTGAGAGTATGAAACATTTTTTTTACAAAATCATATTTGGATATTTACATGAAGACATTTACAATTTACTTCTGTATAAAATGCACTACAAAAAGTAAATGATTCTGTTTTTTCTTACTTAACTATTTTGCATTCATTTTCTGCAGGATTTTCTTACATAAATGATTCTGCATGAAGTACAAAAAACCCGAAGTTGCAAGGTTTGTAATAAGTGGGTATAGTTGGTAAAACAATTTATAAAAATGTAAGTTGACACCTACTCATCCAATGGTGTGGGAGGATAGTGCTTCCCCAGAGTTGGATCATATGAATGGTATGCCTGATGACGAGTTCATAATATTAACAATAAGGAAAAATATAAATCTGAAAATAAAAACCTTGCCTATGCTCATATGTGGAAAAAATCTAACAAAGCTAGAGAGCCCAGTCTGCCCAACTATTAAACCATAGTTGGCAGGGAGGAGATGGATTCATACCTTTTCGAGGGTAGTTGTGCAAAAAGATAACACAGTATAATAATAAAAGGTATATTTAGGTAGCAAGAACACTTTATATAAGTTTTGTTGAATAATATTAACAAGTTCTGCTTATACAGTTTTTTATTAAGTTTTTCAAATTTCCAAAGCTGTTCTATATAATTGGTAAACTTTCTAAAATTCATTTTAATTTATTTATTAAACCACCATTCAATTACATTTGAATGTTGCTACATTCACTTTTAACAATTTCGTTTTTGTCTGTTTCTATAACTGATATTGGTTAATTCTAGCATTCCCTCATTTGCTGGAAGCAATTGCAAATCATTCAAGATGGCATCATTTACAAGAGTCAAACTAAATTTTTACAATATTTAAAAAAAATGTTTATACACATTTCAATATACAATCTCCTATGGAGAGAGATATACCTTATTTTTATATGCTGAAGGTGTTTAAACTTTCTTGACTGTTTAAAGATGTTCTTAAAAAATATTCTCATATTTGGTCACCTGGTTACATTTTGAGAAATGAGTAAGGCCAATAACTTTTTAGCACACTCTTGGCACACATTCTACTTGTGGGTTCATCATAAAATTACTTTGGATATAAAATCATTTCATTTTGATGTAAGGTGGTAAATCCAATAAAACACAAGGGGGTTACTGAGTGTGGAAGAATTAGGAACAGAAACATTAATAATGAGCAGGAAGAGAAAAGTGTAATCAGGAGGACAGTAGATAGCAATTAACATTGCATATACATTTTTGCAGATTAAAGTTGGCTGAGAAGCATGGGGCCAGAAGGGAGTTCCACAAATGATAAGTGCGAGAAAAGAAACTGTTAGCATAGAACTTACAGCTGCATCTAGCCAGCTCAAAAGTACATTGATGAGATCTTGATGCCAGTCTAGTACTGCATTTAAATTAAAATATTCTAGGTATCAGAGCAAAGAGCTTATCCGAACAATTACCATGAAAATATTTATAGAAGTGGTAGAGAGAGGCCACCTTGCAGCAGTGGGTAAGTGAGCAAAACTGAGTCACCAGATCAGGACTGATAATATTGCTGATACTTGTTTAGATTTTATTATCGAGCTCAAGGGGAATTGCAGGGGTACAGAAATAAGGTCAATTTAGAAAGGAAACCATTTTATTAGCTATCAGATTTTACATTTCTGATGGCAAATCAACAACTCCATTTTATATTATTTCAGTATATATGGAGTTTGTTAAGTTACAGGTACTGGTTCTTTATGACATATGGGTAAACATTATCCTACCAGATCCCTACACTTTGCATTCTAAGACCGGGAAGATATTTTTGAGCCATTTTTAGAGAAAAAAACATTGGTAATATAGGATCAAATACAGAAGGTAGATTTTTATAGATATACAGAGAAAAATTCAAGAAATTTTACAATATTCCATTAAAATAAATAAAAAATAAGGAGTACTATAGAAAAGGGAATTTTAATGCTCTAACTGACTGTGGCACCTGCTGCTGTTATTCCCAGGATAGACCATTTATGTCATATAGAAGGTTCTCATTAGATCTTGAATATATTTACTTAATTTCAGTGACCAATGTCCTTATAAGGAAGTTGTTATAATCTGCTTCAAATTAGATCTCTTTCTGATTCACTCTACAGCAAAATCCATCAGCTGGATGTGAACACGACGAAAGCAAAAATAAAAATGTTGCTCTCCGTGCAGAGGCTCAAAGCATTACATCTGGCTTACAACCCCACCCAACATATAAAACCCAATTTAAAAGTGGGTCAATCATAAATGCTGCCACTAAAGCAAAAACTTGACAAAAACAATGAGTTATGCATACCCCCCATCTGCTTTTAAGGACACCATTCATGACACTGAAGTCAGTTGGCAGGTGAGCTGGCAGGATGTCACCATCAACTGACTCAACACAAGTCCTGTGAGATAAATTCTACTGAAAAGGATGTGAAAATTTGCATAGCTAAAGCCTGGGTCACCTTGAATAAAATAGATATAATCTAGAAATCTGATCTACCAGACAACCTCAAGCAGAGATACTTTCAAAACCACTACAGAGGCGGTGTATGCTGCTGCTGACTGGACATTAACTAAAACTATAGTATAAGCTTGATGGAACCTGCACTTGGATTCTGAGAGCTATACTTAACTTCTCTTGGAGACAACATCCAACTAAATCACAGCTCTATGGACCAATCCTTAATATTTTTTACAATCTTACACAAACACAGAATGTTCTTTGCAGGACACTACTGGTGAGCAAAACAAGAACTAATGAGTGATCTACTGCTCTGGAAACCTAGCCATGGTGCAAGATGGGCTGATCATCCAGCAACTGCATACATTGACCAGCTATGTTTTGACACAGAATGCTTCCCTAATGACCTTCCAACCTTGATACAAGACAGTGATAGATTATGAATGTCTAAGCTAGCTCAATCTGAAGATAATGCTTTCAAGTTTCTAAAAGGTTTTTCCTCAAACATAAGAACCCATGCTTAGTATTCCTGATTCAGAAACTGGCATGGATTCCACTGTGCAACACAAAAAACGTTTTTCACCACACTATCTAAATATATCAGGGAGGAACCAATAAATGCTATCTAGTAGAGAACTGATGTGAATACTCTACATTCATAACATAGTGAATAAATGCTGTGTCCCATGTTCATCTTTTGTCCCAGTACTAAAACTTTCACTGTCCTTTTTAGCTATTAGTAAATTTTATCTTTTTGCTATCTCCCCTAAACCCTGTTCTTCTAACCATTTATACAAGCCTGTTAAGTAAGTTATGCATGGTTTTGCTCTGTCCCTCTTGCCTTCAATATGCCCTGTGAGTCTTAAATTTTCTAAGCTCTCTTTCCTCATTATATGACCTATAAATTTCAACTGTCTCTTTCTGATGTTAAATATAAATGTCCATTTTTTTCCATTTTCTCTAAAACTTTGTTGTTGCTCACATGTTCTATCCATGGTATGCTCAGCATCCTTTGGTAGAACCATATTTCTGTTGCTTCAAGTTTCTTCTTCATCTGTGATCACCATATGGGAGGACTGATATCACATAACAGTTCAGTACTGTTTTCTTTGTTTTTCATGAAATTTTCCTGTTGCTTAAAATTTTGGTTAGCTTCAGGAAAGCATCTTTTTACCATCTCAGTTTGCCTTCAGATTTCACTTTCTGCTCTCTGTTAAAATGCTACCTAGATATATAAATTTTTGTACTTGCTTGATTTTAGTATCTCCAATTTGTAATTTGCATGTTTGGCTATTCATTTTACTGACAATCATACATTTTCTCTTCTTGCAATTGATGTTGTCCTTTCTTCTTGCTTTCCTTCACTACCCTCTGTAGAATTTCCTGCAGTTTCCTTTCTATGTCTGCTATCAACACTGCATTATCTGCATATCCAATGTTGTTAGGATTGTGGCTCCTAATAATGAATACTGGTAGGATTTTCAGAATTCTTTCAGAATTTGCTCACTGTCTTAGGACTCCTATCGGAAAGATTTAAAATATACACACTAAATATTAGGACAGGAACAAGTAACAGGCACTGATTCTACATGGTCGAAGAGTCTCTTAATTTATTTCCACTCATCTCAAATTGGTAACAAAATCTCAACATCCAACCTTAAGCGGAAAGAGATTGACCATCCAACACTGGTTTATACATTGTTTCTGCAAGTCCTTTCCTTCATGTGCCCAGTAAAATGTGTGTGTTGGTAGGTTGTATCATAATAGCATCCAAAATTAAAGTGAGAGTGATAGACAAAGTATGTTTTGTGAGGAAACAAGCTATAATTTTGTCTATTGATTTTTGACTTTTATAAAAATATGTCTTTATAAGTATCTAAGGCACTTGGTAACAGGTATGTTTGTCTATAGTGCCCATGTTTTTATTCCATCTTATCTAGATAAAACAAACATATAGACTCTCCTCAAATGGCAATGCTGGAACACATAAGCCAGAGCAATAAGTGTGATTTGTGATGACCAACTTATCTTCAGAGATGCCAACAACATTCTTCTAACACATAATTTTTGTTTTTGTCAAAATGTCTTTGTCAAAATGTGTCTTTGACTAAAAATTTTCTCTCATTACTCTTAATATATATATATATAATGGAAGCCTTATTAATAAAAACAAACAAACCAACACTTAATAATATTAACTTTGAACATGGACATAATATCTTGACCGTGTTTTGAAACAAAAAAAAAAAAATGAAACATTTTATAAAACATACATATAACAAACTATTTCTAACTCTAACAGTTAAAATATAATCCTTGAAAATGGCTAAATGTACAGCCGAAAGCGCTCAGATAAGAAGAACATTCACATAGTTTTTATATAATTTATCATCCAAAAAGAAAAAACATTATTAGATCGCATGAGAAATTGTATAAAAAACTAAATAAAAGCACCTTGTCAATCGT
>OZ038478.1:36117262-36142262 GCA_964036315.1 Acanthosepion esculentum | reverse complement strand
GCCATAGCAGGATATGGGAACACAACTATGAAATACAAACACACTGTTGTTCAGGAATCAGATTCACCTTCAGTAGCAGGATAAACTTTTTGTACAGCAGATGAAATCACAGACAGAGAGATAAATGTCAATGTTGAAATGGAAATATTTTGAACACAATTTTATGGCTTCAACTACAGATAAAATGTATTGTTGGTCATTTTACTATAAATATAGATATTTGGTTGTTTGATTTTGTTTAGCAGCATACCAAACTTTATGGGTTACTTAATGCCAAACTCTAAATAGTTTGTATGTAATTTTATGCTTCCAACAACAGATATTTTGTATATAATTTTATACTTTCAGGGTAAAGGCATGTTTTTTAAAATACATGTTTTTTAGATCATAAAATCTGTTGTTGCACATTCTATAAAAAATATACTGTTCATTTTTGTTTGGGTGTTTATTTGCTCATAGCTGGGACCCTAACATGTGCTACCACCCCGAATCAGGGTGGACCTGGGAACAACAGCAATTAAGACGTGGTTCCAGGCTCCTTAAAACGTCCTGATCAGAGGCCTTTCTGCCAGATGTAGTTTATCATTAGGCCCAAGTGAAAACTCTTTTCAAATACACTGCCAAATGTTGGATTAAACCAGAGTTGAATGAAAAAGAAATGGAAAAATGGTGGCAGACAATATAGAAATGTGAAACTGCATGTTGTTCCTTTTCACATTGGGCAAGACCACATCAAAAGTGAAGAAGATGATTGATAAAGCTTATGGTGATGATTTGGTTGGAAGCAATATGTCTCATGAATGGTTTGTAAAGTTCAAGAAAGGTGGTTTTCGTTTGGAGGATAAATCAAACTGTAGTAAACCAAAAGTATTTGGAAGTGACAGCTCCAATTAATCAATTTTGGAATTGGCTGAAAACATTAAAAATTCTAAGAGATTTACAAAGCATAGAAAGCAGGAAAATTTATTCTATTTGAACTGACATTTAACTTTTTGCTAATTATGCGAAAAATAATTTTTGTGGGGGAAGGCTGTAACTAGAATGATTTTTAAGTTCAATAATCTGAAATGTCAAAAATAATGAATGCAACAAGGACAGTCTATAGTATCAACAGAAAAGCTGTTGTTTTTTTTGAAAAAAAATTATTCATTTTTATATTGTGGGACATGAAAGGTTTACTGTATTACAAATTGTAAAATCTTGGTGAAACTCTATCTGAATAATTTTATAGTCATCATTTGAGAAGTTTTAACAGAAAGAAAAAAGCTATTTACAGGAGAGAGAAGCTAGAAGGTCATACTCCTTTATGAAAACACTTGTCTCCATATTATTTTTTGCCTACCTATTGTTATGAAATAAGACATATCTTGGCTGATTTGCAGGCAAATAAAATAACATACTCAAGAGCGAGAGTCGGATGTGAACGGGACAAGGCCCCGTCACATAATGACCATTATTGTCGTTTACGCATGAATTCCGGTCGAAAAATAAAATAATATTTCAAAGTGCTTCTATTTTTCGACCAATAAAGATGCTTCCCTCCTAATTATACTTGCATCGTTTTTCGAGCCCGTTAAGCCAGAAAAAACGGCATAAAAAGGGTCACACGGGGAAGTACAAAGCAGTCAACGGGAGGCCGGGGAAGAGATCTGTCATGGCAAATCTGGGCAGTCAGCAGGAGGAAAGCCACGCCAACCAGTGGGAACTACTATGAGAGATCAACCCGGATTGGCAGCCGGCTTATGAACTATACCACAAGGTAGCTGTCCCAAAACCACACGTTCCTATTGAAATAAATCACGTAAATCTATTTCTGCTGTTGTCGTATTTGTGTCTTGCAACCATACGCTTGTCTATAACACTATAAAACCATAATGGAGTTGGAATGAGAAATTCTTCTTCATATGGAATACTCATCAAACTTGGCATCATCACATTATCATTTACCTCAATCAAAATAGCATTCCTTATTTGGTTAAAAATTTAAAGATGTCTTCAATATTTAAAATTTCATTGATAACATTTTTGTGTCCAATATAGTTTCTTAAGATGGAATTCAAAAACTGAAACACTAGCATAAAGTTCTAGAAAATCATGGACAAAATTTGGGTGATTAATAAATATGTGTACCAGTTGTTATCATTAATTAACTAATTAATTTTAATAAAAATTATGAATAGTTTTACACATACCTAATAATAATTCACTTACTTTTTAAATATTATGTCACTATGATATTATCAATATTGTGATTAGCCACTTTGCTGACAACAAGAGGATCAAATTTCAAATCTAAATTGTTTATTCATTTAATATACTCTGTCAATTAAGTGTCATAAGTGATACCCATTGGGGCGGTCATGTCTCTTTTGATTCATGACTAACTAGGCAGAATATTTTCCTGCAGTAGGTTACCATTACTCTCTGCAGTAGACTGGTTGCCAATCAAGGCTGAGGAACCCAGTTTGTCATGTTGTTCAATCTGTAGCTAGAGGAGAAGAGATCAATACATACCTTTTCCAAGGGTATTTGTGCATATATGAAAATAATGAACCTGACTAGAATTCAAACTTGGCTCTTTGATTTCTCAGACCAAGCCGGTATCCATTACACCGCAACATATATAATATTTTAATAATCTTTTCATGGCACTTTCTACACCTATCTGCTTTACAAGATCATTTTCTATTGACAAAATAGTCATGGATGACTGCAAGTATGTTTTTATGAGCTTTAGTTTTAGATTTTTCTGTGTCTTAATACTCTGTTTAACTTTTGGAATGCATCTTTGATTATCCCAATATGTCTTTGGATCTCAGTGTTGCACTTTCTGTCCTCACCTAAAACACTTCCCAGAAAGGCTTATGGAGTTTAAAATTAACTATGATGCAGGGTTATTGAAACTATGATCTCAACAGAGATCAAATAAAAATATTTTTTGCATTCTTATATATTAAAGTACGATTTAAATATCTGGAAAGTATTTTAACAGAAGATGGAAAGTGCAACAGTGAAATCCATTGGGATGGCCGAAGATGCTTTCCAAAAGCTAAACAATGTATTAAGAAACAGAAAGTTTCATTAGAAACAAAGAAAAGAATGCAGAATTGTTATGTAATATCAGTCCTCCTATATGGCAGTGAATGCTGAATAATCTCCTTGAAGATGAAGAAGAGAGCTCAAGCTACAGAGATATAGTTATACAGATGGATGCTGAGGATACCATGAACTGGACATGTGAGCAAGTATAAAATTTTAGAGAAAATGGGAAAAAAACAGAAACTTATACTTAACATCAGGAAGAGGCAATTGAAAATTTATAAGGTACATAATGAGGGAGAAGGGCTTGGAAATCTTACAAATACTTACAAAACAGATTGAAGGCAAGTGGGACAAAAAAACAACATATAACCTATTTAGTGAGCTTGAGTAAATTGATGGCAGAACAAGGTTTAGGAGAAATAACAGAAAGACAAAATTTATCAAGATCTATAAAGGGCAGGAAATTGTAGAGAGCCCTAATCACCTATGTCCTGAAGAGATAGGGCACACAAAAGAAGAATATATATACGTGTACAAATCTCAGATCGAGTATATCAGTAAAAGAACTATATGAATAAAGACAAAAGGAAAACTTTTTAACTGACACAAGCTAACCGGATGAATATGTATGAGTGTTCTGAAACTTTAAAAATTCTGAAAAACCAATAACATTTTTGCTCTTTTAAATAAATAATTATTACAAAATAAAATTCTTTCATTTGCCTTGATAAAGTATTCCTCAGAGGACAAAATATGTCAGCTAAGATAAGTTTTCCTGTATATAAGATTTATCAATCATCTTCACTTTTGTTGTCTTTTTATATATATATATATATATATATATATATATATATATATATATATATATATATATATATACACACACACACACACACACACCCACAGTGGGTAAAATAAGTATTTCATCCCCTGCTGATTTTCTGAGTTTGTCACCTTACAAAATTGGAATGGTCTATAATTTTCAGGATATGTCCGTCTTGAAAGTGAGAGATAGAATATAGAAAAATCCTAGAAAATCACGTTATATTAACTTTTGAACATTTATTTCTTTTTTATTGAAAAAATAATTATTTCACCCCATAGCAAAACATAACTTAGTATTTGGTGAAGAAACCCTTGTTGACAAGCACAGCAGCCAGACGTTTCCTGTAGTTGAGTAACAAGTTTTTACAGTTTTTTTTTTAATCTATTGCTGGTATTTTTAATATAAAAATGTATTTTTATGTTTTCATATTGTTTTGACCTCAGTTTGGGGGTTCACTATTTGTCCATAGCTGGAACCCTAACAAGTGCTACCACTCCGGGTCACAGTGGACCTGGGAACAACAACTGAGAGGTGGTTCCATGCACCTCAAAACCTCCAAATCAGAGGCCTTGCTGCCAAATGTAGTTTATCATCATACCCTGGATGAGTATAAAAACATATTTCTATTCTTAGTGTTATGTTTTTGTTTGGGGGGTTCACTATTTGTCTATAGATGGAACATTAACAGGAGTCAGATTGGACCTGGGAACAACAACAAATAGGAGGTGATTCTTAAAAGCTCCCAATCAGATGCATTGTTGTGGAATGTAGTTTGTTATACTCAGGATTTAATATTACAATGAATAAAGAATTAAAATGATTATGAAGGACTATCCACTGGGAGCAACCAGTTTTACCTGGGTCATTTTTTTTACATCTATTTTTATCAAAAGAAATCAAAGTTTTATATTAATTTTAGCTGAATTTGAAGAATGCATGCATTTGCATGAAATAAAAATGTCTGCTAACTGGTTAATTGTTTAGAATTTGTATTTATTAGCATTGATAATACAGGCCTATAGACAAAAGTAAAAGGCTTCTGCATGAGATATTTTAAATTTATTGTAAAAAACATTGATTTTTACCCATCATAACTAGATTTCTCTCTATCAAAATCAGTTAAATAGAAAAAAAATATTTTAAAGTCAGTTATAAAATCAAACAAATTGTGGTACAACAGAAAATAATTTCACAGAATTCTAACAGTTCCTTCAGTAAAAACTTTCCTTTGTTTGACTTTCTACAATAAAAAATACTGATACAATACCTTGAGGAAGCAGGTATGGTTAAGTAGAATTGACAAAATTTACAATAACAATAAGAAGAATAGGGAAAAATAATATGTGACAAGACAATGTAATGCAAGGCAAAGCGACTATAAGATGGTAACAAAGTAAAAAGTTCCCAAAATAGAAATAGTGTTAATGAGCCATATAACAAAATTTATCATCCAAATTCTGATGAATACAGACTGCAACAGAATTAGACCGGAAACAGGACAAGACCAGTGCATGTACATTAAAGACATTGGAACAAGGAATGTAATATTTATGCTCAGGATGATATCAGAAAGAGCAATACAAATGCAAAAGGATGTATACCTATGTTTTATAGATTATGTAAAAGTGTTTGATAAATTATGTCACAAAAACTGTTGGAACAACTACTAGATAACCATGACAAAAGGAAAGTTTATCTCAGCCAATGCATTTTATCCTCTGAGGGACCTTGTAAAGGCAAATGTAAGTTTTTTATTTTATGACTAGTGTATGTGTGTGTGTGTGTGTGTGTGTGTGTGTATAATAATATATATATATATATATATATATATATATATATATATATATATATATATATATTGTAGGCACAGTGGCGTAATGGATAACACCTTGGATTGAGGAATCGGAGAGCCAAGTTTGAATTCCATTCAAATCCATTACATACACTTACATGCTAATACCCTTGGGAAAGGTATGAATCCCCTTCTTCTTTCTCCAGCTATAGGTAAATAGCAGGACAGATGGGTTTCTATAGCCTTGGATAGCAACTGGTCTAGGAGAAAGACAACTCGGAATTCAAAACCTGTGGAGGTTTGTTTGGGGACCTTGTGGTATGTAGAGCATCAGGTCTCTGTACTTGGCCCTTTAAAAAGTGTGGATGGTTCTGCACAAAACCTTCATCACTATTATCAAATCACATGTGCTGGTGTCTGGCTGTCAGTTTCTAGGAACTGAGCTGCTTGACCCTCATACGTCGAATACGACGGGAGAGTCAAATATACATATATACAAGAGAAAAAAATGATGTCTAAAAAACAAAAAAAAAAATCATCACCTACTTACTTTTGTTTGTTAGTCATTGAATTGTATCACCTCATGTCCACCATAAACTTGCCTGACTTTTCTGTTAAAGGATGAATATTCATAAGCACTCGTATACCTAAAAGTTTTGAAAAACCAAGAACATTTTTGCTCTTGTACATAAATATTTTTCCAAAAATAAAACTTACATTTTTCTTTACAAAGACTCTCATAAGATGAAACACTTCAGCTCAGATAAGTTTTCCTTTATTCATATTGTCCTGTTACAGATATACTCTAAAGGAACAGCCCATGTAAAGTACAAATTGGAGATATGGAAATCAAACAAGTACAACCATTTAAATATCTGTGAAGTATTTTAACAGAGTATGACAGAAATTGCAACAGTAAATTCTGAAGGCACATTGAGATAGTAAAAAATGCCTTTCAAAAGCACTTCCCTGTTATGTAATATCAGTCACTCTTTATGGCAATGAATGCTGGATAAACACCTTAGATGAAGATGAGACAAAGTAACAGAAATGTGGTCCTGCAGAAGAACACTGAGAATACAATGAACTGAATATGTGAGCAGTGACAAAGTTTTAGAGAAAATGGAAACAAAAAACATTTATACTTATCAAGAAGAGACAGTTGAAATTTCTAAGGTACATAATGAGGAAAGAGGGCTCGGAAAATTTTATACTCAGAGGACATAATGAATACAAGAGGGACAGAGGAAAACAATGCATAACCTATCTAGTAAAATGGATAACAAAAAGATAAAATTTATTAAGAACTACAAAAGACAGGAAATTAAAAGAGCCATGATTGCCAATGTCCTGTAGGCACATGGCACATAGAAAAAGGAATAATGTACTAAGGTGGCCCGAAAGTTTTTCACATCAGTGTACTGTTGTATTTGTTATCATAATTTATCTTTCAATTGTGCATAGCATTTTCTCTTTGTTTACATTGGTGAAGTTCTGCAATCTTTCTTGGAAGGTTTTTGTGAGTTTGTTGGCACTGATTTTGCCTCTTTATCAGCAACACACATTTAAAGGTAAAACTGGTGATATTTCAAACACCAAATTCTATAGCAAGCATATCTACAAGATGAGATTAGTTCAATGCAATTTTCTAAACATTGTAGCACTATTTTTATAGAGGGTTATCAATAAGTTCTTAGCCTGATGAATAAAAAATAATTTACACAATAATTTTTTTATTTTTCAACATAATCTCCTTTGCTGTCAATGCACTTAACCCAACAATTCTCCATTAATTACATAAATTGAACACACACACACACACATATATATTTACATATATAAATTATCATGTGAATCCTTCATAGATACACTTGTTGGGGACACATGGCCCAGTGGATAAAGACATTGGTTAGATCCAGTGACTAGACCCAAAGAGTTGTAAGTTCAATACCAGGCTACAGCAGTAGGGAACCAAAATATTGGAGAGTTGAGTAAAAGGGAAATAACTGAAACATCCAGAAGAGACATGGCATGTGGAACTAGAACAACCTATCCTGGTGGATGAAATAAAGATTTCGGTTCGAAATTCCAATGACCTGAAGAAGGCCAGAGTGTACAACAGCTGAAATGTTGTGAATATGGCAATGAAGATGAGGACAACAGTCTGAAAAATTTAAATAATGTAAATAAACACTGCTTGACTAGTCAAATGCACATGAAGTATTCCTAACCAACAAAAATCAAACAACACAAAATAAAAATATCAGAAAATTTTTTCCATACATCATTCTCTGGTAAATATTTAATAAAAGCGAAACATGTTAGATTTATAAACATTTCCTATCTGTTCTTTATTCTATCATTCTGTCAGATTCTGTTCCATAATTGATCTTTATTTGATCCCAGTTCAAACTGAACAATATACAGTGTTAATTTATTCAGTATTTGAGATTTCTTGTTGTAGGTTATCAGTTTTGGAATTCTCAGATTCATGATTTCTTCTGCTGAAGAATTCAGACAGAATGAAATAAGAACTTTCAAAAAGGTATAAATAATTGGACAAAGATGATGGCAAGAAAATATTCTCACAAACTCAGAAGTTGATAACCAACAATGAGAAATATTATACAGTGAAAATTTCAGATCAACATTGGTCAAATAACTGTCAAGCCACAAAAGAAATGGTTAAAATATTAGTTATATAAACAAATAAGAAATAAAATTCAACAACATTGTATCTGACATAGTTTACCTTTAATTACAGTGAGCCATAAGAATATTTTAGAGCATTCTTAAATTAAGAAATTTGAAAACAATGATATTTTTAGTTTTATTTATAAACACATGCTACAAAATAAAATCATTTACCTTGATAAAGACTTTCAAATTGCCTTGCAAAAGAAAAGTTTTCCTTTTGTCTTTATATATATATATATATGACAAAGTGGAAAAAGTTTTCTTGTGATGTGTTTGGTGCTTTAAGATTTCATCAGCCTAAATTTGTTATGTTGTTGTGACTATACATGTGCAGGAACAAGGGATGCTGGGAATTAAAAAATTTTTTTAAAATCTAGCCAATTTCATTTAGATTCTTTTTTTTTCCATTAGTTTTGTTAGTAGATATCCCACACTGTGATTAATGAAATTGATTAGATTAAAAAAAAAACAAAAAAATTTAAATCTAAAATTTCCAGCATCCCTCATTTGTGCGCATCTGTAGTTGCACCAACATAGCAAATTTTGTCCGATGAAGTCCTAAAAACAAAACGTGTCACAACAAAACGTTTTTCACTTTGTCATACATTTTCCACCAATATTATTCTTAATATATATATAAAAATATATATTATTATCTTTACTTATTTGTCTTGTGTTCTAATTATTCTAACCTAATCTGTAACCCTGTAAGTTCATTGAGTTGGAAATCTTCCTTCCAAAAAAAAAAAAAAAAATCATCTTGGACAGCACGTGAACCTACGTCGTCGATATTCTTATGTTCTAGTGGGATGAATATTTTCCTAGATAAAATAATGGAAATTGTTTGGCCGTTTCTTTCTTCCCATTGTCTTTCATTTTATTGAAAGCAAGTATCCCAAACCCATTGTTGGTGGTAGGGGGAATTGACCATCCGTCAAAAGTGCTTGGTGATAAAACGTCAGCATTTAACTATTCACTAAGTGAGCATGAGAATGGAAGACGGTGAATATGATCACTAACTGTCATATGTAAGTATAATCATATGCCATATCCGCAATGCTGTATAAGCAAATTTTTGAAAATAGGACAATGGGACTTATACTAAGTTAAAACTTAATGTAATGGAAGGGAAAAATACAAATATCATTCCAGTCCTATCCCTCGGTAAATGTGTCTTCTGGTGTCAGCTTGGACACTGTGTCAGCTGCTGCATGCTGCTTTTTTTTCTCCTCATTTTTTTAATTTTTTGTTTTTGTTGTCGTTTGTGTTATATGTAATAGGTAGGCTTTCCTACCATCCGGTCAATACTCCTCTCCCTTCTCTTGGTCAAGAGTAGAGGCTCACATCTTGTTTCTTGTTTAGGTTTGGTTGGTTGTTTGTTTGGGGTTTTATGGCATATCAACCACTATGGGTTATTTAATGCCAGATCCAGTTTCCACATATTTACTAAATATATATACTTAGCAAACGTAATTTAAGGATAACGTTAGTAACATCATTGTTTCAAAAATGTATAGCTGGAAACATCATTGTTTAAAAAACGTATAGCTGGCAACATCATTGTTTCAAAAACTGGCAACATCATTGTTTCAATGTGCTGGAAAAGACCTGGAAGTTCACTATTTTCCCATAGCTGGGACCCCAACAGGTGCTACCACCCCGGGTCAGGGTGGACCTGGGAACACCTGCAATTAAGAGGTGGTTCCACGCTTCCTCAAAACCTCCTGATCAGAGGCCTTGCTGTTGGATGCAGTTTAACGTTGTACCCAGGACGTCTGTACTAGTTTCTCCCATGATGTGTGCAGTCTGTGGCATTACCTTCTCATTCTGAGGGTACACGGTTGACAGTTTTCTGGTTACTGTTTCCAAATGTTAGTTAGGAGCCCTAACTCTTGCATAGTGTCTTGAGCGACCACTCTGATCAACAGTTGCATAATACCGGGGTGTCTGTAGTGCCATGTCATGCATGGAAAGGTGTCCCTGCATTCACTTCCGGTGGGCAACCCTGAGGCTACATTATGTTGCAGGCTGTGCCAACTTCTCTCTACCCACCTCATAGTTGAAAACTGTCTGCTTCTTTTACTTCAGGACATCTCATTTTTACAACCACAATTTTACATGATAACTAACGATGATCAGAAAAGAAAACCTAAACCAGGCCTTAAAAAAATCACCTAAACCCATTAACATTTCATTTTCCAATATTCGTGGCATTAGAACCAATTTCTGCAGTGTGGAATCTTTCCTCATTGCAAACTGCCTGGATATTCTGGCTGTGTGTGAGACCAACCTTGATTCATTTATCCCCTCCTCTGACCTCTTGATCCCCAGCTACCTTCCCCTCCTTAGAAAAGGCTCTCAAACCCACATGCATGGCCTTGGAGTTTATGTCAAGGACCATCTCCGCTGGCTAGAGAGTTGTCTCTTGAATCTCCAAGAAAATTTGTACATGTGTCTCTGGCTATCTCTTATCAATGCTGCAAGCTACCTCTTCTTCCTTTATCACTCAGAATGCTCTCAAGACTCTGGTATAATTGAATGCATTTCTGACAGCATTGACAAAGCTCTCTCTCTCTCCATCCGTTTGCTCACATATTCGTGTTTGGTGATTTTAACGCCCATCATACCAAGTGGCTCGAAAACGCTACTACTGACACTGCAGGCATTCAAATACTTAATTTTTCAATTTCTCAATCCCTCACACAGATAGTTGACTTCCCCACATGTTTCCCCTACAACCTGGGTGGTAAGGCTTCTCTTCCTGATCTATATTTTATCTCCATCCCTGAGTCTTGTAGTGCCACGCTGCTCTGCCCTCTTGGCAAGTCTGATCATGCTGTAGTGTCTATCAATATCTCCTTCAACTCCACCACCTGCAAAGAAACTCCTACCACTAGAACCTCATTCTGCTATCAATGAGCAGACTGGGACTTGTTCCGGTATTTCCTTCATGATGTCCCCTGGGATGTTGTCTTTTCGCTCCCCATTCAAGAATGTGCTTCCGAGTTCTCCTGGGTTAAAGCTGGAATTGAGGCTTTCATCCTCTCAAGGAAGTATAAGGTCAAATCGCGCTCCTCCCCTTGTTTCTCCTCTGCTTGCTCAGCTGTCATTGCCCAAAGTAACCACTTCTTCCACCTATATCAAAGTGATATGTCTGCCTGCAATAGATGTCTCTGCTCGCAACATGTGTAAGCGTGTTCTCAATGAAGCAAAGTCACTATTTGCTGCTTGAATGAAAGAACATATTGCATCTCACAAATTCGGCTCCAAGGATTACTGGCATCTCTGCAAGAGCATACTTAACAATAGCAAACCATCTATACCTCCTTTGTTCAACCAGTTTGAGGTTCTGACCTATTCTGCTGACAAGGCTTAATGATTTGCTCAGAAATTCTCATTCAATTCAACGCTCGACTCTTCCGGTGTATCCACACCTGATTTCCCCCTTAGAACTGAGGCTCTATTGAGCAAGCTGCACATTCCCCCGTCATTGGTATTGGGCATTATCTCTAATTTAGACCCCCACAAGGCTAGTGGTAGAGATGGGATACCAGCCATTGTCCTGAAGAAATGTGCGCCTGAACTGGCCCCTGCCCTCTCCAAATTATATAACTACTGCCTCAATGAATCTTGTTTTCCAGACTGTTGGAAGTCCTCATCCATTGTTCCTGTCTTTAAGAACTTTGGTGACCCTTCTAATCAGTCTCCTACCCCTCTTTGGCAAAGTCTTCAAAGCTTTAATCAACGTCGAAGTCGTTAAGCACCTTACATACCATGATCTGCTCTCCGACAAGAAATATAGTTTCCGCTTTGCCCGTTCTATACCTGATGTGCTTACAGCCATCACTAAAATTTACCAAGCACTTCATAATAACGGAGAAGCTCGTGCCATGGCTCGAGATATCTCCAAAGCATTTGATAGGGTTTGGCATGCCGGCCTTCTTTGCAAGCTTCAGGATTATGGAATTTCAGGTTGACTGTTTGACTTAATACAATCATTCCTGTCAAACCGTGTATTGAAGGTTGTTCTCAATGGATTCTCTTGCATCTCCTATCCCATGAAAACAGGTGTTCCCCACAGCTCACTCCTAGGCCCTACTCTGTTCCTTATCTTCATCAATGATCTTCTTGATGTCATAGCTTCCCAAGTAGGCATATATGCTGACAACACTACAATTTACTCCTGCCTCAATAACAAATCTAGTGCCGGTGACAAAACTAACCTGGCTGTTCGTCTCGAAAAAGACCTCCAATCGGTTGTGAACCGGGTCAGGAATTGGCTGGTTAACTTTAATGCCTCAAAAACAAAACTGTTCTCTATTACTCACCACAGGGAACCATTCCTGCCCCCCATTAGAATGTCTGATGCTCAACTCCACGAGAGCACCTCTTTGCGACTGCTCGGTCTCACATTGACTGCTGACCTGAGATGGAACAAATACATTAAGTCAATAGCTTCGTCCACCGCTACGAAAGTTGGCTCCCTGTGCTGCAACAGGAAATTTTTCTCACCCGAGTCGATCCTTCAAATCTACAAATCAACCATTCACCCTTGCATGGAGTATTGCTGCCATATATGGTTTGGTGCCCCTTCTGTTTGTCTCATGGTTCTTGATGAGATCCAGAGACGGATATGCAATGTAATTGGCCCTGATCTGTCATCTCATCTGCAGTCGCTCTCTCACAGACATGCCGTTGCCTCCCTGTGTCTTTTTTACAAATACTTTCATGGTAACTGCTTCGATGAGCTGCTTTCGCTGGTTCCCAGACTTCATGAATTTAAGCATTATACTAGGCTGGCATCTTGCTCACACCCTTTCACTGTCAAAACTGTTAAATGTAGCCGTCTCTTCTACTCCAATAGCTTCATGTCTCACACCTCTTGCCTGTGGAATTCCCTCCCCTTTTCCTGCTTCCCTGATAGCTATAATCTACAACTATTCAAATGTAATGTCAATCAACGTCTTGCCTTGATCTATCCCCTATCCTTCTCTTCATCCATTCCTCTATAACTCCTATTTGCACTCACTCCAATTCTCTGTAACCCCCTGTATGCTAGTGGCTTCCCACCTTGCTTGGGATGAATCACTGATATATATATATATATATATATATATATATATATATATATATATGCATCAATAAGTCCACAACTTAATAAGGTATTTATTTTATACTACAAATGTCTATTTTTAACAATTTCCTTCCTTCTTGATACAGTTATTATAGTACTGAATATTACATATCTGAAACATTATACAATGAAAATTTCAGATCAAAATTCAGCTAATAACTGTGCATCAGGCTGTATCACTTATTGATCCACCCTGATACATTCAACAGATTCTTAATTTCTTATTTAGTGATTGCATCTTTGTAATGATTTTTCACTAACCAGAATTTGAATTTCATTTATTGCATTTTTTATAGATAAAGACAGATGCTAGTCTAAAACTTAGAACCTTACAAGAACTAATATAAATTGTATCATTAAGATCAACATACAGAAATTAATCTCTCAACACAAAAAATTGTTAAAAAATAGATATAGCAGGTCTGTTATCTTCAAGACAACTTGCTTAAACTTTTAAGTCAAGAAGTTTTAATAAAAGAGATTAGCACTCTACAAATTATGTCATCAAAGAAAGGAGAAACTATTTATGTACATTTATAATTTCATTTAAGGTAGACTTCCCTAATATTAAATGAAAATCTTGAGGTTTTACATAAACACACAAAAGAGCCTAAAATAAGCATGGGTACAAAACTACTACAAATTATAAGGAAGGGTCAATGTCCAGTGCAACAAACAAATAGAATAAATAAAAGTAGTACAAAGAACAAATTGGCCAAGATAGGCAGTTTGGATACTTATGTCAGTTGAAGAAAGTCTTTGAAAAGAAACAGAGAAATGGCCAGGTGGTGTGAGTTAGTCATGTGGTTTGAGATGAGTAGGTAGGAAATTTGTCTGTTTGCAATGAAGTGTTACTAATACTGACAGAATTTTTCAAAATGGCTACTCATTGGCAAAGGAATATGTAATCATTTCTTGTATATGATGAAAATATAGTTTTATGCTAAAATAGCTACAAATAACTGTATTTGGATCCACAGATATTTCTAATCAATACAATAAATTGAAACCTAACTATTACCACCCACATGGTAACTGTTAGGATAATACAATAGACCTTCAACCCATAATGCACCACTGACCAGCATATATAAATAGTCAAACCAAAACACAACATACATGGACTGAATATTGTGTTTAAAACTGAAACGGACTGTCACGGCTAAGTGCTGACCTCAATGACCACTTTCATATTTATATATAATTTATTTTAGGATATTAAAACATGTTAAATTGCAACATAATGACAATTATATTTCAACACTTTCACTCATCAGTAGTTCAACATCATCTGAGGAGACACATTTGTAATGTCAAAATATGTAGTGATTTTTAACATGTTTTAATATTATAAAATAAATAATATTTATCTCTACTCTGTATTGAGCCCTCTTTTAAATTAAATGTTACATATAGTGGAATTATACACCATTTGTTCTCAATTTACCTGGATATATATATATATATGATAAAAAGTTCAAGGATTTATCACCCAAATCTTGGTTTCACAGAAGCAAGTTCACATTAAATTACATAATAATGTGCAAAGGAATAAGTTTTTATATATATATATATTATATATATATATATATATATATATATATATATATATATATATATATATATATATATATATATATATATTTATATTACGTGAATCATTCATACGAAAAGCAGATAATGAAGTTAATGATATAAATGGCAAGAATCACTCTAGCAAACAATTTTTAATAATAAAATACATTAACCTCGAATCCGTTAATGAATGGTATGATCCTTGTTTATAAATTCTGGTTTTATCAGGTCTTTTTTTACTACTAGCTTTCAATTGTTTCATACAATCATCATCAGGTAGGGAAATAGGTAAGTTTTTTACATCCAGGTAATAACAGGACATCAAAAGATAAAGTGTAATCCGAAAGAAGTGTTTTTTAGAAATGTGATATTGTTAACTGTAAGAAATACTTTTGGAGCATGCAGTCACGACGCTGAGGTTGAATTTTTTTTAAATTTTAAAATTGTGCGTTCTTGTACTAATATAGTAATATGAGAATTCTTTTGTAGAAGTAGGTTTTTTCATATGAATGATTCATGTAATATAAATTGAACCCGCACGACAATTTATATATATATATATATATATATAAAATGTGATAAAAATATAGTTTTAAGTTAAAGTATATACAGTCTATTTTATGCTTCAGTGCAATCTTCAGGCTATGTATGTTTTGCTTTGGCTTTTATATATATATATATATGTATATATATGTATGTATATTGGCTAGTGCTTTCTCGAGAGCCTGTACTTTATAATGCTCCATAAGTCTTCTATGGGGTTGAGGTCAGGAGATTGGGGCGGCCATGTAATAACACTCACCTGCTTCTCATCAAAGTATTCCTTCATCAATTTTGATTTGTGACAGGGAGCATTATCCTGCATAAAAATGAGCTTGGTCGGATCGATTTGCACCTTTTCAGCAGAAGGGAGCAGACAAGACTCTAAAATTCTCTTGTACTACTCGCTCCCGAGGGTCTTTTCAATAGGTTTTAAGAAACCAGTTCCATGAAAAGAAAAGCATCCCCAGAACATTATACTGAACAGATGCTTGACAGTACTTACTGCTAAATTCAAAGAGATTTCAAAGCTTCTTCTTCGGATTTTAGATCGCTTATCCTTTGAATTTAGCTCAACTTTCGATTTCATTGGAGAAGAGAACATTTAGTAAAAAAAATCAGGTGAGTCACTTTTATCGAACAGCACTGTATATCGTAGATATATGTAAGGTGCTCATGTATAGCCAACATGACAGTGGACAAAGGACTGTTGGATGAATCGGTTTTATTGACTGGCTAAGAGTTGAAAGACAACATTGAAAAGCATCAGCAAATATTCCTGTTGCTCTGTTCCAAGATCCTCACTGTTGCACAATATGTGGACATATACAAGTTACTAGCAAGACTGAAGTGTGTGTGTGTGTGTGTATATATATATATATATATATATGTATATGTATATATATATATATATAGTAAATAAATAATAAAAAATTGAAAGATTTATCTCAGCTCTGAGTTTCATAGAGGCAAGTTTACAGTACTGAGGCAAGATAAATCAATTGAATCTATTTGTAGATAGTAATAAAGTCAGTTTATTTATTTTGCCTCTGGAATATAGATTTACTTAGAATCAGCAAAATAGGTTGAAACATAGTATTCAATGTAATACTGTTCCTTACCTTTAGGAAGAAGGTAAATCTAAGTGAATGTAGTGAGTCCTGATAAAAATAAAAATATAAAAATAAAATATATAAACCAAAATAAAAAGAATTCAAAGTAAATAAGGCAGTTGAAATTACCTTTAAAACCTGTATCTCTTTCTCTAAACGTCTCTTTCTATACTTCCTACAACCTATGAGAAGGCAATTCTCAAATAAAAAAGAGGAAGAAAAAGAAAAGACTGAACCCAGCCAAATACCCTGGAATTTTACAGGAGCAGAGATTACTTATTTGCGACTGAAAAATAACAAAGATCAGGGAGGCTCCCACACATAACTTCTGTTATAAAAACAATGAAAAAGAAAGGAACGCTGAAAAATAAAATAATCTGGCCAATCAGAAAAATTGATATAAAGAGACTTTTTGATGTCCATGTCAAATGCATAAGCCTATTCAGTAGGATAAAATCCTGACACGTCAGTTGGTAGAACTGAGAGAAGAGACTAGAATGACCCCAGGAGCAGATGGAAAAAAGGATGCAGCCATGCAAGATGCATGAAGCAGCAGTCAAGAAGTCATCTTCTACATACATTTTCACTGACATCTGACCAAATTTTGGACATAACTAATACCACTATCATGGTCTGTCTTCCAACCTCCGAAATGGACATTTCTTTAGACTGCTATCAATATCCACTTTTTAAAACTTTTTGCTACCGGAATACCAAAGTACTCATTCATCACTGTAAAGAAAATAAATATATTATTTATTTTAAATCATTGAATCACTTCGTTTTATTCTCAAAGTTTCCAATAAAATAATTATCCTACTACATCTCCACATGGATAATATTCAAAAGTGAACTCATGTACCACATGCTGTTAACATATTTCTGTGAGTAAGTGAATGGCAAAATGGAAAAACATCAAAGTAATGCATTTCATTCCAAGAAGGAACTTCTTCACATTCTAGAAAGAACTTCAGACTGACATGTTTCATTTTCTCATTTCAAGAATTTGTTTTCCATTTGTTCATTTACTCACTGAGTATTAGTCTGATATATAGATTTATGTCATATATTTTGCATGTTTCTATGAAGAATTTGTAATGTTCTGTGTTTGTACAAAGCTAGATTGATACACCAATCAAGTTCTGTCAAATGTGAATACAGCCACTATTATCTCACTGGCATGACGGACATGTCAAAACTGAATTATACAGCCTCATATGTAATTTTTTTTTTTGTTGATTTTCTTTTTTATGTCTTATCAACCCTTTCTGAGTTAGTTAAAGTTAAAACATATTTTGGATTATAAGAATAATTCTTTTTGCACTTTTTTTAGGATATAACAAAGATTTTTCCAGATACAAGTTCTACTATTTAACCCATAGCTATAAATGGATTCATAATTTTCCCAAGGGTAATTTTGCATAAATGAAAGCAACAATCACAACTGGGATTTGAACTTGGCCCTTCAAGTTCTAATTCCAAGCTGATATTCATTACACCACCCACACACTTGCCTAATATGAAAATAGAATAAGGTTTTTCATATTTGTGCCAGCCAGTTTCTGTTTTTCAATATTGATTTGTTCGGTTATCCAGATCATTTTTAATTACTTCACACCAAGCAAGGTGATAATGTCACTAAGATACAAGGGGCTACTGGGAATGAAAGAGAATGAAAAGACTTTAAAGTAACTGACAAACAGGAAACAAATGATAAATTTCTACTTCTGCTCATAAAATAGTAAAATTGACCCCAAATATCTAGGAATAGTAAAATTGAGCAAGTCAATGGGTTACACTCATATTTTCCTTTATATTGGTTATTAATACAAACAATTTTTTTATTTTTTTCAGAGAATCTGTCCGTTTAATGATCAATGATTGCTTCATTTTGAAAAGCTGGACTGATCTTGACTTTTCTAAGTGGATAGTAATTGACCAAGAAATCTGTGGTAAAGTTATTTTTAGCCTACCATTTTTCTTTTGTGCTGCCATCGTAAGCTAGCTGCTTATCTGTCTTTTTTTTTTTCGTATTCTATTTCAAGGTTTTCCAGTTTTCTATATTAAGTAGTATCTTTGTACATATCTTTTGGGGCAACTCAGAGTGAATAAAGTTTTCATATACAGGCCAGACTTTAGAAAGCTGACTTTTAGACCAACAAACTGTCATTTTTGGAAGCTTGGCAGTGCAAAAATATAATCTACAATCCTAAAGTGGTATGGACATCCATCTTAATTCTAATTCATCAAAAATGTCTTGTATCTTGAAAGAAATGTATAAATAGTCTTTATATAATTTTCTCTTTCTCTCTTGTAATGTCTTTTAATGGATATACACAGAAAAGTACACAGCCATTGACTATTAATGAAAAAATAGACAAAGATATCTTAATTACTTTTAATGTTCTCTTGGGAACTCAAACATGTGTTCCTTCCATTTTTCAAAAGAGCTTGCAAAGTCCTCTTTCAGGATCCCAATCAGTTACCTCATCCATCTTAAGAGAATGGTTATTTTTGGGAAAAAACAAAAAGTTGCAAAGAGCCAAATCTGGACTATCCGAAAATTGACAGAAGTTAGGGTCACCATTTTCCAGTTGCCATTTCACAGTCACATGTGTTATCAAAAATAATTGGTTTCAGGAAGTGGCTTAGAGACAATTTGGAGCCACACAGTGGTGTCAAATAAAAGAAGATGGCCATATTTGTTAAACTAAATAATTCTCTTGCAAATAGACTTTTCAGGCTAATTTGTTCTAAATTGTGTATTTTTCTACTTTTTTTATTTTAAAAAATGTTTAAATAGACATTTAAAAAAAATAGTAATTATTCTTTAAATAGTAATTATTTTACTTTTTCTTCCAAATATATCAGAGGATTACCAATAAATGCTACTCTGGTTCACGACCTACCAACTGATATAAATACTCTACCATACCTGAATCCTCCTGCTATCTCTGCATATCCTGGGCATGACAATAAACTACATCCAGCAGCAAGTCCTCTGATCAGGAGGTTTTGAGGAGTGTGAAACCAACTCTTAATTGCTGTTGTTCCCAGGTTCATTCTGACCCAGAGTGGTAGCACCTGTTAGGGTTTGAGCTATAGGCAAATAGTGAACCCTCAAATTGGGGTCAAAATACATATGAAGTAATTATAAAAATACATTTTTATAGTAAAAATTACCAGCAATGCATTTTCATAGTAAAAAATTAACAGCAATACATTTATGTAAAAAACAAAAATTTAAAATTACCAGCAATACCTATTTGTTAAAAAAAAAAAAATACCAGCTATACATATTTGTAAAAGAAATTACAAATTATAAACTCAAATTTCAGCATTAAATAACCAATAAGCAGTGGATGTGCCATAAAACTTTTGTGATGTCAACGAATACTGATTGTCACTTTCATAATGCTCGTTGTAGTAGAGACTTTGTAATAGCAGATACAACCATAGTAATGCCGTTGAACAATACTGGTGTCAGATACCTGCAAATAACATTTGCACTAATAGTACTTGCTCAATAATACTCGCTCGTATAGTAAACACCGAATAGTGATCCGAATAGTAATCCATATAGGGATCACTTAGATGCCATGCTAATTCTCATATATACATTTTCTTTACCATCATGTAATCTACTTATTCAAAATGGGATCGCCTGTGTTTGCTCTCTGGTGATCTGTGTTCAAACTCCAGTGTCAGCAGCAACACTTTATTCTTATATAACAAAAACAAACAAAAACCAAATTTTATCTTTACCCGCAACTTTAATTAACGTTAACAAAAAGAATTTTTCTTCTTGTCAGTGTATACTTCCAAATATTAAAATGACTTAAATCTGTAAAATGCAAAAAAATTATTCTCAGGAATATATTTAAAATGTACTAAGTACCTGACACCTCATGCTATTCTCTATTTTTACAAAAACCAGATCAAGCCTAAAATTGATTATTGTTGTCATATTTAGATGGGAGCTACCCAGTCCTTACTTTTCAGTTTTGATAGAGTCCAAAAGTGTCCCAGAGTCTTTGTAGGTGACAAATTATTTTTCACCCTCCAGCCTCTCTCTCACAGGTGAGATGTAGCAAGCCTCTCACTGGTCTATCAGTACTTCTGCGGAAAGTGCTTGGAAGAACTGCATTCCTTGGTTCTGCCAGTTAGAACATTCATGTCCAGAACATGCCATGACCATTGTGACAAACCATGCTCATTGCCTCCATATTTTATTGGTGAGAAGTAAGTTCCCCTCAAACAGTTTCTTCCTGCAAACCACAGCTTTGTAGAACCAACACCTAAGAGGATGTTTCCCAATGTAGGGTTAACATTTATCTCCCTTCCTATCTACATAAACTGTCACTTACTGTAACCCTCTACCTCGAGTGACCTCTGGGCCTTGTACAGGGTGAACGTCATTGTAGAAAAAAAATCATTGTCTGCACATCCAATATGGTGAATAAATGCTGTGTCCCGTGCTTTTGTCCCAGTACTAAGATTTTCACTTCTTCTATATACCACGTCCCTTCAGGATGCTGGTGATCAAGGTTCTCCACAATTTCATATCCTTTGTAGCTCATAATAAATTGTATCTTTTTATCTCTCCTAAACTCTGTTCTGCCATCTATTTACTCAAGTTTGTTAGATTGGTTATGTTTTGTTTTCCTCTGTATCTCTTTCCTTCAAGTTGTCCTGTGATTATCAAATTTTCCAAGTCCTCTTTGATAATCATGTGCTCTAGAAATTTCTCTTTCTAATTTTACATATAATTTACTTGTTTCTTTTTTTTTCTAGAACTTTGTCATTGCTCAGATGTTTGGTCTATGGTATTCTCGGAATCCTTCTACAGAACCACATTTCCATTGTTCCAAGTCTCTTCTGCATCTTTGAGGAGATTGTCCAGTATTCACTGCCATATAGGAGACTACATAACATTTCAGGACACTTTTCTTTATTTCTTTCTGCTTTTCTTTTGGAAGGCATCTTTTGCTATCCAGTGTGTTTACAGATTTCTGTATTGCATCTTCCCTAATCTGTTAATAAACTTCCTAGATATTTAAATTTTTACATTTTTTTTATTAATTGGAAGCACCACAGGCAAGACAGTAAAACCACTAAAACACAAGTGGTTACAGAGTGTAGAAGGAGGACAGTAGATAGAAAGAAGGTCATTAATGAAAATTAAAAACAGGGTAGAACTATATTTGGTTGATTTTGTTATCTCCAATTTGTAATGTGCATGTTGGCTGTTCCTTTTGCTGACAACCATGCATTCTCTACTAAGCTTAAATCAGTACAAGAAAGAAATGTTTTAGTGGTCAAATACACATGCACAAAATAAATGACCAATCTTTCTGACTTTACAAAAGCCATTTCTTGTTCAAATAGTACTGGTTCATGTTTTGAAGGAAAGAGTTTCTTAATACAGAAAATAAACTAAGAATCATTATATTTTTCTACAAGTTTGAATTTTTATTCCAGGGGAGATGTAAGAAAGGATTATAATTTTGGCTCAGAATTTTATCAGCAGTTCTTTTGTTCAGTGTAACTGTAACATTAGAAATTGTCCTCTAAAGGTATTAAACTTTCAGAAGACATATTCCAGTGGCTCCCTAATTGGAAATACTTTACACAAACCAACATAATGACATCACCATTGAGAACACAGTTCAAATCTACTAAAAGTGACAACAGGTTCCGATTTGGCCAATATGATAACATGGTAAGAAAAAAATTAAATGTGTGATTCCCAAAATAAATATAACTGTAGCATTATAAGTATTTTCCAGTTCTGTTCAACAGATGTTAGGTTTACTCAGTATCCTATTATAATTCTGCTTGTCTCTCACTTTCTTTGTTAGCTTGCATGACCATTACATCCTGCCAATACCTCATAAATAATGGACTATTCTATTTTGACCGTGATAACACACAAGTATCGTATCACAAATGCCATCTGGTTTCAGTGAGAAAATGAAAGAAAGAAGGGAAGATAGAAGAGTTTAACATCTCCTGCCAATACTTCATAATTTACTATTCCATTTTGATTGTGTGGAAAGACATATCCAAGATGCTACTTGGTTTCAGAAAGAAAGAAGGGTAGTTAGACGTATTTAAAGTCAGTTTCAGTGAAATGGAAAAAGTTCTGAATTTCAATTCTTTTCATAGTTTTCATTGCAATATTTTGTTAAAGTTATTAACCTCAAATATTTAATGATACAATAGTGGAATTTCTTTGGATATTTTATTGTCGTAGAGCTCACCATGAGTTTATTCAATCATTAGATGAAGAATTAAGATTTGTCAGAAATTTAAAATAGGAAAATCATACCCTCATTTCACTAGTTAGTTTCTTTGTTTGCATGACTGTTACGCTTTGCAATTACTATTATATTGTGGAACCTGCTGTCAAAAAAATCAAGGAGATATAAATAGAAAAGAATATAATTGTAATTATACTATAAAATTCTCATTTAAAATTTTTACATTCCATGGAATTAAGAAACCTCAAAACTATTAATTTCAATGAAAAACAGCAAAACCGTGGAATTCCATGGATACCGCTAGTAATCAGAATTCTTCATCTCAAAAATCTAAAATTATGAAAGCAACTTTTTCAGAAAGAGACAGCTGAAATTTCTGAGACACTGTATGGAAGAAAATGGCAACATACCCCAAAGGCCAAAATTCTTTTGTTGCCACATGCTGTTTTTGCAGAAAGAAAGCAAAAAGTCTCTTCACTGAATGAAGTCAGTGAGTTCATGTAAATGAGCTTCTGTTAACCAATCATGGTTCAAATGTCACTGAGTGAAACAGATTACATAGAAAAATATGCAAATCCATTTCCATACTCTATGTAAAGGGTCCAACAAACTGCTATAAGAGTAACTGACTTTCCTTGGCAGAACTTATCTTGCTTCTTTATGCCCCTTACTTCCGGCCTTGTGCCACATCCAAGCTACGCTTGGAAAATCACTATCTTGCTCCTTTATAAGTTAACCATTTGTCTGTTCATTGAATATTGTAGCCACATTTGGACTGGTGCTTCTGCTATATATCAGATCAAATACAGTGCAGTCACAACCCCACCTTGGATTATATCCAAAGGGGGGATAGTATATCTGAAGCAGCAAGTATGATGGGTAGATGAATACTGCTTTATCATGCACCTGAACCATTGTCAGAAGGCTTTGCAAGGATACCAATAAACTTCTTGCAGGAATCAAATGGGAGAGTGAAGATCCAGGATCCAGTTCATAATTTTGGATCCTCCTTGCCCAAGATGAGATGTTTGAGTCTTTACTGGTTCAAGACTCCATCAGGACTACTAGAGAATCTTTGTGATATAGCTTCTGAACATTTTCCATGGAAATAGTGATAGACTACCAACAGACTTGTATTGTTGCATCTCTAGAAAAGAAGTTTCAGAGTGGAAAATAACTAAAACCATGCAAAACCACACAAATGATTTTGAGTTCTATCAAGGCCAGAAATAAAGTTAAATCGATAAGAATTTAAAATTGTATGTAGCAGTGAAAACTTTAAAATCAGATATTTGATATATTCTGTTAGAATGTTTTTTTTTATTAACATTTAAAAAAATATATATTCATTGAGGATTTAATATGGAGGCTGGAAGTAATTTTCATTTTATGTATTGATTACCTTTTGAAAACTCTAAATACATAAATCTGGAGTAATTTGTTACAACTGCCAATATTTAACAAGAAGTTTTATATTAATTTTTTCTGATCCTAATTCCATGTCTGAGACATATTTAAAATTAATATATTATACAGTTATTAAAAATTTAAATTTTTAACAATGTAAAATCATATTGCTGATAATAATAACTTTTTAAAAAAGTCAACAATAAAAATATAGAATGAAGTTTGCTATGGATAGCATATAGAGACGACAACCATTACCATTTAAAATAGTATTCTTCCACGCAATTTTTTTTTTTATAAAGATTTAAAAAGCAATAAATTTCTTAATGGGCATTCAAAGTTGTGAAATTGGGAATAGTGTCAGATGTTAGACAGAAGGAGAGGTTAAAAAGATAAAGAAAAGGAGTTTGGAAAAGAGGGAGAAAAAGAGAATAAGCAAACAAGATAAGGAGAAGAAAAAGAGGAATGAAGATTGAAAAGGTAGTCTGAAACAGGAGAGTTGATAAAGAGGGTGAGAAAGGAATACTGAGAAAGAGAAGCAAGTAAATAGAAAGAAAGGAAAAGAGATAAAGGAGAGTGAAAAAGAAAAAAGTATTCTGGAATAGAGAGAGA
>OZ038478.1:36046814-36117062 GCA_964036315.1 Acanthosepion esculentum | reverse complement strand
AACAGACCCCTGCAAGGTTGCTTTCCTGAACGTTACAATCTTCACTTACCGGAATGCTATAACCTTCAACCAAGGTTCATCAATATCTCTCCTCCTTATTCTCATAATCTTTACTTCTGAACACCTCCTTTTACTTTCATAAATCTACCATTCATCCATACTTAAAATATTGCTGCCATATACAGTGAGGTGCTCCTACTATTTACATTGAGTACCTTGATAAGATCCAAAGAAGAATCAGCAATATTATCAGTCCTGAGCTGGTGGCTCAGCTTTGCTCACTTTCCTACTGCTGTAAGGTTGCTTCTCTGTACCATTTCTATAAATACTTTCATGGTAATTGTTCGGATGAGCTCCTCACTATGGTACCTAGACATTTTGAATTTAAGTGCTAGATAACTAGACTGGCATTAGTATTGTTTCTGTTCCTAATTCCTCCGCACCCTGTAAACCCTTGCGCGTTAGATGTAGCTGGAACTTCTATGCTAACAGTTTCTTATCCTGCAGTTCTCACATGTGGAACTTCCTCCTGGCTCCATGCTTTCCAACCAACCAACTTTAATCTGCAAAAATTTAAATGCAATATCAATCACTATCTACTGTCCTGTTTACTCTTTTCTCTTTCTGCTCATTATTAAAGTTTCTGTTCCTAATTCTTCCACACTCTGTAACTCGTTGTGTCTGAGTGGCTTTACTGTCTTGCTTGGGATGATATCGATTAAAATAAATATCACACAACTCATTCCTAATAACCACTTTAGCAGTAATGCTCTACCATGAGTGACTCTTGTGCTTTGTATTGGGTGAACTTTAGTACTAAAAACATTAGCAGATCAAAACCTTCATGTAAGGACAAGCCTAAATAAACCATGATTTATGGATGGTAAATCTAGTTATCTAATAAAAACATTTTAATCTTTATTTTTTCTATATAAATATTTAAGTGAATATTTATTTTTGAAAAAATTACCTGAATATTACATAAATTAATTAAAAGAAATATTTAAAAATATTTTCTTAACAAGAAGTCTATTCATTTAAGGCTCTAAGTTTGTTACAGTGAATTGTCCTATAAAACAAAATCCTAGTGGATTAAAGTATTGGTTCATAAATTTGGTTTATATAGTGATTGAGAGTTCAATCCCTGGGCCAAGTGGTGTGTACTTGGAGTCATTGGAAATGGGTGAGCAATAACTGTGCAGTACTAAAAACAAGAACTAAATGATATCCCTAGACATGTGCAATCTACCCCCATAGATTAAATAAAGGGTTTATTTCAGTTTTCCCTGTAGGTTACCCAGATCGATATTACACCTGAAGAAGGCCAGTGGGTAAAACAGCTGAAACATGATAAAAACAACAAAGATGAGGACAATAGTATGAATATAAATAGTAAAAATAATGATAATTCCTCATTACAGAACTTTAGACAGAATCAAGTCTATTGTTGGCAGTTTATTTTGTAAAAGCTGACTTAGTGCTTACTATGTGTAATTATTCCGAGCATATGTCTAGTTGGTACCAATGCTGTTTCAGTTGCAGCGACTTGTGAGAAATCTTCCCCATGTCTACTAAATACTACAAATTATAAATCCATTAGTTTTGATGTCACAGGTGTCAGTATGTGTTGTCGTTCCTTCATTAAATGCAATCTCAACAAATTGGATCTTGTGCTAATAACGTGTTCTTGAGAATATATCATTTGAGATATCATTTAATTATGTCTCAAGTCAAACGATGAAACCATACAAACAGTGAGCTGATAGCTGTTAAACATCACAATTTTCAAGAAATTTGTCAACAAATAATTTTAAATCTTCTGCTAATAACTTTTGACAGTAATTGAAGACAAATAGACTTATTTTGTTTCGGTCATCTGTCTTCTTGTTAGAAAAAGTAAACTAAAAAGTCTCATGGTGTAATGAGGTTCAACTTTGTTACAGCCTAAACTGTAAAAATAAATTATATTATAATCCTGCTTGTTCAACCATTAAAGCTTACCATTACCACAGATAAAAAATGAACGACTGTATTTTGATTGTGAGGAAAAAAAAATGAAAGAAAGAATATATCAGTGATACTGTTTGATTCAAGTAAGAAAAGGAAAGAAAGAAAAAGAACAGGAAAGGAAGAAAGGGCAGATAAAGGAGGCAATAATGTTTTCATCTGCTTAATGTCTGCTTCAGTGAAAGGTAAAACCCATTTCAAATCTTTTCACTTGTACCCTCTTACTTCTTTAAAAAATGACCTGCATTCATACTTATGATTGTTACTGTAATATTTTGATAACAGTATTAAGCTCAAATATTTAACAATATGTTGTGTTCATAAAGAAATGCATAAATAAAAAAAATAATTATACTGTCACTGTGCTGTGTCTATAGAAAAGTAAATAAATAAAAATTAATTATAGTGCAAAAATAATATTTATAACAATTATAATTATCATTAATTCACACGTTCTAAACCACTTTTCTCCTCTACACACAAACACACGACGTTCTCACAATCGGACAAGCAATTCACACAGACAGGTTGTTAACATGTGTGTCAATGAAAATTTTGGCCCCCTTTTCAGGCCATAATTGTAACATTTATATCTTAGGACTCAACAAAAATTTCAGGTAAGAAAACAGACACTTGTATTTTCCAACCAAATTATCTGGACACTCATTACACACAGGTATGAAAAGCATATGTGAAATACTGTATACTTTATATATATTATTCTTTATTTTATCTGTTGAATTTTTTATTTTTTTTTTTAAGCTTTTCACCCCAAGCAAGGCTGGAAGCCACTATCACGCAAGGGGTTACAGAAGGTTTGGTGGAAGAGCAGATCGGAGTGGTAGAGGAAAGGATGTGGAAAAAGATTTGGAGCGAGAGCAGATAGGAATGAAAGGGGAAAGGATGTGGAGAAGGGAAGTGGATAGATCAAGGCAACTAGAGATGTCGATTGATGTTACACTTAAATAGTTGGAGATTATATTTGTAAGGGAAACAGGAATAAGGAAAGGAGTTCCACAGGCGAGAGGTGCGAGACATGAAGCTATTGGAGTAGAAGAGACGTCTACATCTAAAAGCTTCAACAGTGAAGGGGTGGGAATGGGATGCCAGCTTTGTAGGATGCTTAAATTCATGAGGCCTGGGAACCAGTGAAAGCAGCTCATCGGAGCAATTACCGTTAAAAAGACAGAGTGAGGCAACGGCGCGTCTGTGAGAGAGCGACTGCAGACGAGATGACAGATCAGGGCCAATTACATTGCATATCTGTCTCTTGATCTTATCAAGAACCCTGAGGCAAACAGCAGGGGCTCCAGACTATTTATGGCAGCAATACTCCATGCAAGGGCGAATGGTTGATTTATAGATTTGGAGGATCGATTCCGGGGAGAAAAATTTCCTGGCCCGGCACAGGGAGCCAACTTTCCTTGCGGTGGTTGAAGCAATTGACTCGATGTATTTGTTCCATCTCAGGTCAGCGAACAGCGTGAGACCGAGCAGCCGCAGAGAGGAGCTCTCGAGAAGTTGGGCTTCAGACATTCTAATGGTATGCAGGGATGGACCCCTGTGGTGGTTAATAGAGAGCAGTTTTGTTTTAGAGGCGTTAAAGTTAACCAACCATTTCTTGCTCCAGTTCACAACCGATTGTAGGTCCTTTTTGAGACGAACTTTCCCAAACTCACAATTTTGCTCAGTATTACTGACTTTCATGTGTCCAGTACCACATAACAATGAGATAATAAATAATACTTGTTTTGTTGCTTCCATATTTTGCTGTTTCTCCTTTTTTAGTATTTTTTATATGTAAATTTAAGGAGGTTTATAATTATTTACTCAGTTATAACACCACTACAAATACCACATGAGAATTTATAGGGGTATTTTATAGTTGCAAAACTCACAAGAAGCTTACTCAGTCATTAAGAATTATGATTCATCAGAAAATTCAAATAGGAAAATTTTCCTAGGTACTGCTAGTTATAATAATAATGTGAACGTTTGACCTATTTGTGTCCAGTTGATGGGATATTAATTTAATAGAAGAAATGACTAATCTAACAACAATTGTGTTATTTTCTTAATGTTTACACCATAACTTTATTTTCATTACTAAGCTCCTTTTTTATTACAAACTGAATTTTTATTAGACTTCAGCAGAATGATTGATTAGTTGGATACAGCGTTTTTTACCTTTTTTTCTTTTAAAATAATCTTGGTCGGTTAAACAAAGTAAAACTGGCAACTGCTCTTGAAAAGCACCACCAATCAGTGGTTAAATGGGGCAAGGAATGGCTTGTAAATTTGAATGCCTCAAAAACAAAACTTCTTTTATTTAATCACCATAGAACCCTTTTCTGTCTGATGTCAGCATGGCTGATGCTAACTTCCAGGAGAGCAACTCTTTGAGCCTTCTAGGATTCACATTTTCCACTGACATGAAGTGGAGTGATAATATTGAATCACTTGCTAGGTCTACTGTTAGGAATGTTGGTTCACTGTGTCATGTAAAAAAAATTTTCTTACCAGCATCTACCATACATCTGTGCATTGAATATTGTTGCCATTTCTGGTCTGGTGTTTCTGCTATATATCTCAAGATTCTTGACAAAATTCATAGGGTCTTTAATGTAATCAATCCTGACTTGGCATCTCGACTGCAGTCACTTTTTCACTGATGTTGCTTCCCTCCGTCTTTTGTAGAACAAATATTTTCATGGCAATTTTTCTGATGAACTTTCTTCCTTGGTACCTCAACTGCATGGATTTAAGTAGACTACTTCATTAGTAGCTATATATCACTTTTAAAAAATGTTGAATTAGCGAGATAGAACTGTATGTTTTATTGAAAGTTTTTTTCTTGCACTTCTCGTCTGTGGAACTCTCTTCCAATTTCTTGCTCACCCACCACCTGTAATCTTCAAAAATTTAAATGCAATGTCAATCACCATTTTCTGTCTTCCTGAATTACATTGTTCCTTCTTTTCACTAAAGTATTCTCATTGTCTTTCACTCCCCATTGCATCCTAGTGACATTATTGCCTTCTTTGGGGTGAAATGATTAGAAAAAAAAGAAGAAAATAAAACAACTGAATTTTTAAGAGCCCAGAATATTTGAATGGACGATGTCAATTTGTGAAACAAAAGTGGGCCAAGAGATAAAAAAGCAATTGCCTGTAATCTAAATTTTTTAGATAATCTACACAGAAAAGAGAATGACAAACATGGATTTACATTATTTATAGTCAGATTAATCTCCTGCAACCTTGTTGTTATTGTCAAAGAATGAAAAAATGACCTAATTTTTGTAATGAAAAGTAAGAAAAAAGTTGAAAAAGAATTCACAATGACACATTTTTAAAATTATTAAATCTATTACTACTAGGCATAAATAAACAATATCTTCTATGTAGCATGTCCCTTCAGAACATTAGCAATCATGTATCTCCACAATTTCATGTTCTCTGGAGCTCTTAATAAATTGTATCTTTTTTGCCATCTCTCCCAAGTCCTGCTGGGCCATACATTCACTCAAACTATTCAGGTATAGGTTATGCATTCCTTTGTCTCTCTTATCTTCATTCTGTCCTGTGAGTATTAAATTTTGCAAGCCCTCCTTCCTCCTAGAAATATCAACTCTCTTCCTGATGTTAAGTATAAGTGTCCTTTTCATTGCCATTCTTTAGAATTTTGCTGTTGCTCACATGTTCAGTCCATGATATTCTCAGAATCCTTCTGTAGAACCAAATTTCTATTGCTTCAAGAAATCAGGATAAGGAAGAATGTTGCTTTTTAACCACATCTGCATTCTGCCTACTGTTGGGTTTCTGTGACCAAATTAGTAAAAAACTGTCCTTGTCAGACAGGCACTTAAAGTTTTTCTTCTATGGGCAATATCTTTTCAGGATGTGGGCAATCATAGTTCTTCACAATTTCCTATCCTTTGTAGCTGTTAGTAAGGATTGTTTTTCTCACCATCCATCATAGTCCTTGTTCTGGTATCCATTTAAACAAGATCGTTAGGCAGGTCACTCATTGCTTTCCTTTGTTCCTCTTGCCTTTAATATGTCCTGTGAGTTTCAAATTCTCCAAGCTTTCTTTTCTCATTATGTGACCTAGAAATTTCAATTTTCTCTTTCTGATTTTGGCTATGTGTCTTTTTTCTTTTAATTTTCCCCAAAACTTCCTTGTTACTCACATGGGATTCGCAATATCCTTCTGTAGAACCACATTTCTGTTGCCCCAAGTCTCTTCTCCATCTGTGATAAAATTATCTAGCATTCACTGCCATGTAGGAGGATTGATATTACATAACAGTTCAGTACTGTTTTCTTTGTAACAAATTTGTTCTATTTCTTAATACTTTGCTTAGCTTTTGGAAGGCATCTTTCACAATTCCAATTGACATTTGGATTCCAGTGTCACACTTTTCTCCTGTTTCATATATGCTTGAGTGGGTTGTTCCTCTTACTGACAACTATACGTTGTCTCTTATAATTTATCTTTAGTCCTTTCTTCTTGCTTTCTTTTACTACCTTCTGGCAGAGAACTTTCAAGGATGCAAATACAAATCTTGTTGAAGGTTTCTCTTTTACTATCTTTTTCATTTTGTTTTTAAAATTAATCTAATTTTTTTGAGATTTCTTTGAGAAATCTGGAAAAGTCTATCTGTGAAAAATTTCATTAAAAGTTCTCTGACCTTTGACATTTATCCTTTTCACATATAAATATTACTGACAGTTGTACAGTCCACTTCTGATATTTATAGATGAAAAGAAGTTCACCAATTTGTAGGAATCTTGACAGTTACATAAACTGTATTTGATATCCGGTCTAATTAAATATATCACATCTCATCTGCCATATAGAATTCTCACTTCATAGATTGACTGTCCATTTTGAATAAATTCAGGGCAGGCTGCAGTTACTGAATAATTAATAAAATAAACACAACTTTGTATTAGATAAATCAAAATGAAATCTTATGTTAGAAGAGGACACCTTCATGTGATGAGAAATAATAATATGGGAGCACAGAAATGTCAAAAATAATTAGGCTTTCAATGTTGGCAAAAACTATAAACTATTTTATTCAGAATAGGAGAAAATATCTGTAAATTGTTTGTTGCACAATAATGCTGCTAGGACATTTTTATCTCAGCCTTAGAAATTTTGTTTTCTGTTTAACTGTGTCTAAAGACTACTTTATATTTTCTCATCTTTAAAAAATTTTTACATTTTGATTTGTGCTTAATCAGGTTTAAAGACAATGCTTTTAATTTCATCTATGAAAAAACTGTTTTATTTTGTGTTTAATTGGGTTCAAAAGATTTGGCTTTAATTTCATTCGTAAAAATTCTTGTGTCTTATTTTGTGCTTATCTAGGTCTAAAGAGGAGTACCTTTTGTCTCATTCTATGATCTTTAAATTTTCCTTTGAGTACTTTTTGTCTTTTCCTTATAAAACTTTTGGTCTTCTTTTGTGTTAAATTGCATATAAAGAGTAATGCTTTTTGTCTTATCCTTATAGAACTTTGTTTTTGACTGGGTATAACATATTGTATTTTACCTCATCCTTAAAAAATGTGTGCCTTATTTAGTGTTTAGTGGGGTCTAAAGAACGGGGATTTTTTGTCTCATTTTTAAAAATCTTTGTATTTTATGTCAGAATGGTTCCAAAGAGAAGTAACTTTTTTTTCATCCATTAAAAAAAATTTTGGTCCTTTTTGTGTTAGAATGGATTGAAAAAGAAGTGCTTTAATATCATCTTTGAAAAACATGTCGTCCTACCTTTGTGCTAATTTGGGTCAAAAGAAAAATGCTTTTTGGACTCCTCATTATGAAACTTTGAGTTTTCCTTTGTCTTTAAGAGCAATACTTTTATTCTCATCCTTAAAAAAATACTTTATTTTTTATAGGATTTAAAGACTTGCATTTTATCTCATCTTTAAAAAAATACTGTGGGCCTTATTTTGTGTTTAACTGGGTATGAAAGTTGTTTTTTTTTCATCTGATCCTTAAAATCTAAAGAGAAAAGCTATTTTTCTCATTCTTAACCCATTTGGGTTTTACTTTGTATTTAACTGAATTACTTTGTAATTACTTTGTAATTACTTTTTATTTAATTGAGTTGTGCCTTTTGAAATATTTAAGATAAACTCATTAACAGTTAAAATAACTCTTTGTGTAACAGTCAGATTAAAACGGTTAAATGCTCATGATCATCATCAATGCTCATGACAAAAATTTCATATGAAAATATATAAATTTTTTCCCCTCTTGATTTTCTTGCATGTTTGAAACTATGGGGAGAGTGCCAGAGAGACTTAGCATTATTTTTTGGAAACTTCGGACATAAAACAAACTGAATCAATCATATAAACAAATAATATATATTTATTTGGTTTAGACTGGAGTGAGTCCTTTGTAATTCAGGGTAACAAAAATTCATTTATAAGTCAGATCTTGGTATCAGTATGTTTCAGCATGGTAGTTGGTACTTTAGAAGTCAGACCTTGATAGTAATTGTCATCTTAGAAATAAGTGTGGCGGCAATCTTTTCTAGGATCTGAGAGGGCAGATGACTGCTTAACTGCTTCATGCTATATGCATGGCTGGTTTCTCTGGCAGTCCATGCTCTCTGTTTATATCCTTTTGACAAGGATCCCAGACTACTGGTGTGAAGCATGGCTTTAGCCAACATCAAAAGTCTCTTTGTGTCAATATTTTGATTGGCGAAAATTACATTCCTTTTTTTATATAGCAAAAGTTATGTGTGGAGCCGCTCTTATTTTGGTAGATTGGTTTGTTTTGTTTCGTTTTATGGCATATCAACTTCAATCGGTTATTTAATGCCGACAAGATTTTTTACAATAGATTTGTATGAATAGAATATGTATTCTTTGTAAGATATCAGTTTATAAATCAGGTTTCATTGATGTAGTTTTGTAAAGAGAGTTTTTATTGAGAGTCTGGTTTCATTGATGTATTCTTTTCAGATATACAATGTGTGGAGAAATTGATTTTATTGACATTCTCATTTGGTTTATATTTTTTTGGTATAGGCTCACTACTTTAAGAAATCATGTCATCCACTTTTGCTTTCTTAAGGAGCTCATACATGTTATTTATATTATAGCATTTTTGTTTTGAAAGAGAAAGGTCTGAACATTTGGTTAATATATGTTTAATAGTGTATGTAGTTTCACATGCTTGGCGTACTGGTTGATCTTTGTTGTTTAGCAAGTATGAGTGGGTTATTCTGGTGTGGCCAATGTGTAAGCAGGCTAGTACTACTGCTTCCTTTTGAGATTTTCTGAAAGCCAACTTCCATTCTCCTAATTTGGGCTGAATTGCAAAGAGCTTATTGTGTAGGTTTATCATCCCAGCACCATTACCATTCCTCTTGAATGTATTTTTTAATGACCTCCTTAAAGTCAGTGTATGGGATTTTGGTTGTTGAATCTATATCCCTATCTAAAGCTGAATTTGCTGCTTTATTGTTGACCTTTCCACTCTGACGTGGTTATGAATCCATCATATTTTGTTTTTTTTAAATGCATTTTTTTTGCCATAGAGATGAAAATTTCCATGTAATGTTTTAAGTCCTTGATGTTTTTTTCTTTCAGCTCATTTTCCAGAACATTGGTTTTTAAATTCTTTATGGTTTGCTCTGCCTAATTTCCAATGGAGAGGATTTTTGCCATTATGTTCTGAGTTTTGTAGGACAATTGGCCACATGTGCCTAATGACAACCTACAAACCTTAAGTATTTGGAAAAGATATGCAAAGTGGAGTGGACTAAAATCACCCCTGGAATCTGTAAAAACATGGTAACTAACTACAGGAAATATCTGGCTGCTGTGCTTGCCATCAAGGGTTTCATCACCAAATACTGAGTTATGTTTTGCTATCAGACAAAATGCTTATTTTTTCAATAAAAAATGAATAAATGTTCAAAAATTAATATAATGTGATTATCTAGAATTTTTTTATATTCTATCTCTCACTTTCAAGACAGACCTATCCTGAAAATTATAGACCGTTCCTATTTTTGTAAGGTGGCAAACTCAGAAAATCAGCAGGAGATGAAATACTTATTTTCCCCACTGTACATGTCTGTTGTTATGGTTTCTCCTTTCCTTTTTATTGTGATACTATGGTAATCACTAACTCCCTGGTTTCTTAAGGCAGATGTGATTTCTTCAGGTGTGGCCAAAGACAACTCTCTGCTTTTAATGACTCCCTTAGAAGTGTTCAGTCTTTCATTGGTGAAGGTTTTTATTTTGATGTTATGGAAAGTCTTGATTAAACTTTTGGCATGTTTTCTATTTTCCACTTCTACCAGAAAATTGCTGTTTCTCAATTTCTTAACTGATTTGGGGTTAATCATACTGGATAGTACTTTTTCAATCATGAAAGGGGAAAGTTTTACTAGAGGAGTTCCATCTAGGGATGTGAGCACAAGAAATCTTGAAAATTCAGTACTTAATTCTTTTTCAGAATCAGATTCTGAAAGATATCTTTTGGGTTTTTTATTTTAAATATTCATAATTTTGATGTAGAAAATATTCACTGCCTGTGCTCCCCACCCACCTTGGAGCCCAGCATTGGGACGTGTCAAGTAGGAAACGCAGTCGCCTTGACAGGTCAGGGTTACACAAACATGTATACTCATATCTGAGAGAGACTCTGAGCACCGTTAAACCATTTGTTGCACTTCCCAAATCTTAATTGTACAAACTGGTATGTTTACAGCCATGTACAGATCACTTTCAACTAATTGACCTTCAGCCATCGTCTTCTAATGCCTATAAATTGGAGAGAGATGGTATTTTATTCTGGTGTATATTTGGGGTATTATATTTAGTTATAAAGTACTCTATAAATTGATATGGTTATAGGTGTTAGGGCTTGGCATGACCAGCCAATTGATTGGATCAAGTCTCTCTGATTGCCCATCTAGTAATGTCCAAAGTGAGGTGTTGGGAATCAGAAGTATCCAACCTTGACTCCTGAAGCCCTCAACCACCAGGATCCCATCTCCAGACATTACAGGTCACCACCCATGGCAAACAGTTGCCCTCACCTAGTGGGTCTTACCCCTCTGCAGATGTGCAGTTGGTATATTCTGAAACCCTAGCTGGCAGGGCATTATTTTGATAGATTTTAGTCACAATGACTAGACCCATAAACCAGAATACTTCTGCTGTTTTCAGTCTTTCCTCCTTCTTCCTCTTTTGTATTCGAGGATTGCCTTCTCATTAGTTGAGAGAGGGAGGGAGAGAGCAAGAGATATGGGTTTTAAAGGGAAGCAAATACCTTATTTTAATTTTAATTCTTTTTTTTGTGTATATGTATTTTATTTTACATTTGCATTCACCAAAAAACTATCAATATATTTAGCTGATGATAATGAAATGTAAATTAGTCTTTAATTATATTTTATACTTACACCTAAATCAAAAGATACGGTCAGATGAGATTTTACTACTACGATTCTTTTGGTATATAAATGACTAGCAGCATGGCCTGGCATTGCCTGTGCTTGATTCAAAAATCGTACGACTCATACATCAATCGCTATCACTTGACTTAAAATATTTTTGCCCTTCCTTGCCTTTAAAGAAGTTCCTTTTGCCATGCTGATGTTGCTACATGCCTTACTTCTTGCCTATCTCACACGGCAAATTTTTTTCTAAGCTCTATACTAAACATTAAATCTGTTACGAAAAAAGAACTAAACAAAATGAACACAAAACGATCAGCTTTAAAAAAAGACTCGTAACTGGAAAAAACGAATGGAAAAAGAATGTTAAAAACAAATACTTTTTCACACCCAACCCAGTTCAGCAGAATCAGAATCAACGTTGAGTTTAAGCAAGCGAATGAGCCAATTGGAGTAAAGTGCCATGCAGATTTAAATTTTCCCCACTTCTAACGAATGCAGCTATCGATTTTTTTTTGCATGCTAGTTAACATTCATGTCAGTCAGCTGTTGGCTCTCACGATGGCCAATAGAATCTTCCTGCCTATTCGTGGCAGCCAGCTAAAGGCTCTCAATCTGGCAAGTAGAAAATGGCTGCAAACTACATGAAAACTGCCTTTGAAGCATGAAAAAATTGATTATTTCCACTATCGATGGGAGTTGGGAAATGCAAAATTGGTCTTGGCCTTTTCACTAACTTGGAGCATCTGCATGTAAATTTTGGTGCAAATTTGTCGAAAATTGCAGCCGTGCATTCGTTACACACCCACACATCCTGCCTTTTATAGATAGAGATATATCTTAAACTTTATAGCCATTTTCTTACAGTTAATGTTTATAAATTTCAAACAAATTTTGCATGAAATTTATTCACTACTAAAGAATATACATGAGTTAATCTGAGAGTGATTTTCATAATCTTAAGGGTTTCGATATTTTTAAGCAAATCATGTAAAAAATATTGACTAAATAAATTTTTGAATTATAAAAGAAATTTTTTTTACATAAACTTAAATATGATGTTTAATGAGATTTTTTCCTTTGTTTAAATTTTCATAAAGTTTGATAATTCTATTCTATTTAATGTGCCAACACAGACACCTCCACGTGCAGCTAATATAAATTTATATGTGTTTCAAACGACACAATCAGAGAATGATCAAAGAACTATTGATTAAAACTTCAAATACAAAAACAAATATATTCTGTAGAAACTCTTTCACTGCATGTTATTGAATACGTTCCACTACATTTAAAATCCGAAATTTCAGACAGCGCATAATGTTATGGAGAAAAGTAAATTAAGCTAAAGTATCATTTTCTTCTATGTGCTGTATCCTTTCTGTATGTGGCCATTCATGGCTCTCCACAACTTTCTATCGATTGTAGCACTTAAGAGTGTTTATCATTTTATTACTCCTTCCAATACCTGTTTTACCATCAATTTATACAAACTCACCATTCCCCTCTTAATTTCTTGCCCTCAATGAGTCCTGTGACCATCAAATTCTCCAAAATTGTCCCCAACACATTGCTGAATGAGAGTGTCTGTTGTCAATCCGTTATTCAACCATAAATGTATTTCAAATGCTTTCTACTAGACCGGAATTGAGATCTCATCAATTTCCTGTTGAGTTGGCTAGATGTCACCACAAGTTCTATGCTAACAGTTTAATTTCTTGCACTTCTTGCTTGCGGAACTCCCTTCTGGCTCCATGCTTTCCAACCAACTTTAATCTGCAAAAATCACTATCTACTGTCCTCCTGATTACTCTTTCCTCTTCCTGTTCATTGTTAATTTCTAATTCTTCTGCACAATGTAACTCCTTATGTCTCAGTGGCTTTACTGCCTTGCAAAAAAAAGAAGATTGCTTGTTATGCCACATCTACAACATGAAGGTAGGTGGTTTTCATGCAGTAAAATTACCAACAAGCTTCCTTGCTCATTAACATATATTTTCTTTTTCTAATGCACCATTCAAACAAACCAGTTGCTCACTGTAGTAATGTACAGTCTGACCAAAACCAGTTGCTCACTGTAGTAATGTACAGTCTGACCATATACCACTAATTTTTTTATCTCTGTATATTCCATTTAGACTAATATTTTGAAGTCTGTTCTATGTCCAACAGTATTTTTTAAACTTTGCATTCTTGTAATAAATTTATTTTTCATTAGTAGTGTTACACTCTATTTCAGAATTGCTGTTTCTTTGTCAAATGTTAACCAACATTATAAATTCATGTTGAGCCCTTTTCCCTTGCATCTGAATTGTAACCAATGCTCTACAGTTAACCAATTGCAAAAGTAATAAACAGCTGAGTAAACATCAAAGACACTTCAAAGATTTCTCTAACACTGAACAAAAGATAGCATGGGGAACTTTTGCACCAACTTAAAAATTGCTCACTCTCTTCTGCTGATAATGTTTGTATTAATTCCCTACTAAAAATCATTTTCTTTCTAATTTACAAAACGCAACAAACAAAAATCATGAAATTTATTTAAAAAAATATTCAGCTATGATATAACAATAGCGTTTTGTTAATGATTAAGAGTCTCCTTTGAACTTTTAAGTGGATGTGCAGATAGTGTGAGAGGTATAATCTTGGAAGGAGAAAATAGTGACAAGTTTGAATTTTGGTTGAGTTTATTACAATCATTTAATCACAAATAACATTGGAAAAGGTACAAATACAAATAGTCTTTTCCACAGCTATGGGTTAAATAGTAAGACTTGTGTCTGGAAAAAATCATTCTTTTTATCAAAAAAAGGCATTTATACTTATAGTATAAAATATTTTTCACCTTTAAATAACCTCAAAAAGTTTGATAAACCATAAAACAAACAAATCACTTAATCTTGTGGTCTCCTCATAGAGCTTAGCGCTGCAATCATACCATGTTAGGGGATGCTACTGCAGTTTCAGTAGCAAGTAGATTTTTGTTGTTGCTCATAAGTTCAGTCTATAGTATCCTCAGCATGTTTCTGTAGAATCATATTTTTGTTGCTTTTAGATTTTTCCTCATTTTTGAAGAGATTGTCCAGCATTCACTGCCATAGAGGACAGACATCATGTTCAGTACTCTTTCCTTTGTTTCTAATGAAATTTTTCTCTTTCTTAATACACTGATTAGCTTTTGGAATGCATCTTTGGCCATTCCAATATATTTTCAGATCTCAGTTGGGCTATCATATTTGTCTAAGAAATCCTATCTGTGATATCACGTTATGACCACATACTATATAAAAGAGTGATGAATAGACCTCAATAAATCCTACCTGTCTTATCACATGTTACAACAACTTACTATATAAGCAGGTGCTGAGAATTTTGCCAAAACGTGACTAAACAACAGAACTTTTGAAAAATCCTTTTTTGGTCAAGCTAAGAACTCTTCAGCACCTGCTTCCAAATTACATTGTTAAACTAGATGCCTGATTTGTTTTTTGTTTTTGTTTCTTTAATGGCATATAAACTCCTTATGAGTCATTAAATGCTGAAATTTAATTTTCTTGGAAGCATTAGTTATTTTCGTTGCAAAAATGTACAGCTGGCAATATTTTTTTCCTTACAAAAATGTTTTGCTGGGAACATTTTTTTGCCTACAAAAATGTATTGCTGGTGATTTAAAACTTTGTTTTTCAAAAGTGTATAGTTCGTAATTTCCCTACTATGAAAATGTATTGCTGGCACCTTCATTATAGAAATGTATTTCGACACTTTCATAGTGTTTTGATCCCAGTTTTGGAGTTCACTATTTACCCACAGCTGGGACCCTAACAGGTGCTACCACCCCAGGTCAGGTTGAACCTGGGAACAACAGCAATTAAGAGGTGGTCCCATGCTCATCAAAACTTCCCAATCAATGTCTTTACTGCCAGTTGTAGTTTATCATCATAACCAGGATGCCAGATGCATGTTTGGTTTTAAGTAACACACACACACACAAATATGATCATTTTTCTAATTTCATATAAATATTCATAATCACAAATTACTTTTCAGACAATCTCAACATGAAAAATTGCATAATGAAATTTATAAATAAGCAATTTATAAACACTTCAAAAAGAAGACTTTCATATCAGAGATTCGTATAATTTGCATATGAATCATTATGAATCTAGATTATCTGGTTTTGTACCAGAATCAATATTTCTGTGGAGAATGGTTTGGAACTGATAGAATGCCCTGCTGAGCCTATTAATCTTTTTCTATTTATCTTGACCCCCCTGCCCTATTTACTTAAGTGACCTTCAATATTATTTCCACCTAACGTCATTATTAATGCTGTGAAATCTTCCTTTGAATCTCATTTGATATTTTAAAGAGGAAGGAAGCACTATTTGATTTCTATTGTTTTCAAGAATTGCTTTTTTAACAGGATATTTTCACTGTCAAATGTTAATCATAATATGTCCCTCAAGTAATTTTTGTATTCTGGTTATGAAGACAAACTACATCCAGCAGCAAGGCCTCTGATTGGAAGGTTTTGAGGAGTACAGAACTACCTGTGAATTGCTGTTGTTCGCAGGTCCATCCTGACCCGGGGTGGTAGAACCTGTTAGGGTGCCAACTATGGGAAAATACACTATTTACATTATTCGGACTATTTTCTCATCTTTGTCGTCATATTTATTAAAATGTTTCAGCCATTGTACGCTCCACCAGCCTTCTTCAGGTGGTTGAAATGTCAAACTGAACCCTTTATTTCACTCACTGGGGTAGACTGTTCTAGTTCCACATACCATGTCTAATAGACAGCTTGGTGAGTGTGAGTGGTATAATGGATAATGGCTTGGAATTGTTAATTGGAGATCCAAGTTCTAGTTCCTATTGGGTTCATTATATTCATTTATGCTCAAATAACCTTGGGGAAGGTATGAATCCACCTCTTCTGCCCCAGCTATGGGTTAATTGGTAATACTTGTATCACTAAACCATTATTATCTCCAAAAAGTTTTTACAATCTAAAAATATTTCTATTTTTAAATAAATTGCAAAGGGTTTATAAGCTGTTGAAAATGAATGAATGAATCAATCAAAAGGCAAGAAACAGCAATCCTAGACTGGTTGCTATGCGTCCTTATGAGTGATGAATCATTTTCCTCCCTACAACACTTTTCCACAGATGAAAAGTCACAAGTCTCTCGCTACTCTTTTGCTATTTCCAGCGAAAGTGTTCAGGTGAACGACATTCCTTAGTTCCACTTGTTCTAACCTTCATATCTAAGACCTGCCATTCCATGCACATTATAGTGAACCACCCTCATTCCCTTCGTATTCCATTGGTGATATGTAAATTCCACTCGAGCAGCTTCTTCCTATGAACTGCCTTCCAAGTGGGTGATTCCCTGGTCACTACAATCTTAACCTGTTGAAATCTAGGGTTAACTGTTATCTATACAAAATATCCCCATAAACTGTGCCTCTTAATTTCTAACCATCTACCTTGAGTAACTCTTGGGCCTTGTACAGGGTGAACATTATTGCACAAAATAATGCCTTTCTCAAGGACATTATTGTGAAAATGAATACAACTGACTTGGTCAGAATCTGAACTCTGTTTGCTGATTCTATTTCATATGCTGATAACAATAATGCCACCCACATATTAAAGAGTTATACCTTTATTTATTTAAGGTAAGGCATCAGTAATATTTTCTTCTTTGGTGAATAAGGTCCTTAATTTTTTTATTAGATATTTTTTCTTTCATTTCTGTTTTGTTCATTACATTCCAGTATGCATTCAGATTTCAGTGGCATATTTTCCATCATTTGTAACATAAGTTATACTGTTATTTTTAGCAGGTAAAATGTTACTATTTTAAATAACTAGTATATAAGTTAATGACTTTAGTACAACATATCTTGGTTGTTTATAAGAAAATAAATTTTAGTTATTACATTTTGTTGCCTAAGAACATAATTATGCATTATGATAATAAAATTATCTTTATAATAATTATACATCATTTAATTAATTTTCATTTTTATTTGAATGAATTCTTCAGATTTATGAACTTTAGTATTTTTGTTTCTACATTGGAATATATGAAAACCAACTCTGCAGGCAGTCAAATGTTTATATATATATATGTGTGTGTGTGTATGTATGTATATATATATATATATATACATATACACACACACACACACACACACACACACACACACACACACACACAAGTCATTCTCTGTTGCTTTTGTAATTATCAAAACATACTTGCTGTTTTTGTCCATATCTGATACACATTTTAAATTTTGCAAGTATAATATGCCTGAATAAAATAGTATAAATTATGTTTCGTACCAAACAATGAATTGTAGCAATGATCATGGAACTTTAAATAAAAAAAATTAAAACATAAATAAAATATTGTTGAACTTTTACTTTGGGTTTTAATTGCTTGAAATTAGTATAAAAATTCTGTCTTCTTCAATGCGCTGTGTACCTTTAGGGCATATGGGTAATCATGGCTCTCCAAAATTTCCTGTCCTTTTGATTTTTGCCATCTCTTCTGAATCTTGCTCTGCCATCTATTTGCTGGAGTGTGCAAGGTAGGTTTTGTATTGCCTAACTCTTGTCCTCTTACTTTCAATCTGTCCTGTGAGTATCAAATTTTCAAAGCCCTCTTTCCTCATTATGTTTCCTAGAATTTTTTTTCTTATTTTAAGTATAAGTTTCCTATTTGTTTCCTTTTTTTCTAAAACTTTGGGTTGCTCACAGGTTTGGTCCAGGATATTTTCTGCATCCTTTGGCACAACCACATATCTGTTGGTTCAAGTTTTCTTCTTCATCTTTGATGACATTGCTTAGCATTTACTGCCATATAGGGAGACTGATATTATGTAACAGTTCATACTCTTTTCTTTGATTCTGATGAAATTTTCCTCTTAACCCATTTATAGTTACAATAACATCTTGTATTATCAAATCCCCTATTAATTATAAGTTTGTAAGAAAAAAATCTGACATTAATTATAGGTTATAAAATTTAGGTATTAATTATAGTTTCCTATATATAACACATTAATTGAACAAGAGATATTAATGTGTTCATATGGATGCAAAAAGCGATTATCTCCCTTTTGTTGAGATAACGTCATAAAGGTCACATGATATCAGGGGATAGAATGACAAAGGGCAGTTGTGGTGTAAAGCCCAGTGAAGAATGACATCCCTACGTCACTGTGTTCTGTCTTACAGGAAAACCTCACGGCCTCAGCAATTTTGTAGAGAATAGAGAAACTGCTCTAACTCCAGTTTTTTCTTTGAAAAATATTACTAAGTAAGGCTCCCTCCCTTTATTTTTTTACACACTACTTGTTATTGCATACATGTTATAATTTTTCTGTGTGTGAAAAATACATGTATATATGTACATCCTTATGGGAATGTATATATGTACGACTGAGAATCAAAAAATTTTCTTGGAGAACAAAGCATGTTAGCCATTCATTTTCTTGCAGCTATTCTATTCTGTCTATGAAATACAGTGTTATCATATCATGGTTATAATAATGCTCATAATGGGGAATTGTGTTTGGGAGAATAAAACTTTCTTCTTTAGCATGCCTATTAGGTTAAAGTAAGTTTTAGACTGAATTTGATATAAATTTCTGTCATCCAAAATTAACTTTTATTATGCGAAGACTGATGTCTTCCAACAAAAAGAACTTTTAAGTAGCCATAATTAAAATAAAGTAGAGATTATACAAATATAGAATTTAATGAAAATTAATCGTTATTTAATTAGATTCTGAAAAAAAATCTATTTGCATTTTACTCATAATATAGTAAAATATATATTTGTCTACTGTGTGCCTAACAATTAAATTTGAGGGTCAAGTGGATACTGAATCAAATTTTCTTTCTTAAATGCAAATAAAGTTCAAATCTACAATTGTCTTGTGGAACAACTGAAGCACTGAAGATAAAAAATGACAAAAGCTGATATAACACAATGGTAAAAGGATATTCATAATGTAAAAAATATTGTCAGATGATTTGCAACATTTTAGCTACACTTCCACTGCTGCATTGTTAACATATCACTGCTGAGCTGAGCTGTTTTGAGGAAAAATATGACACTGTCATTTACTGGAAATTGACTATAAAAGATGCTGATGGTGAGTTCTCATAGGTGCAACTATTTTGTTTTCAATTGGATACTTGGATAAAATGACATCCTTAAGGGAATATAATAACATCATGCCATGAAACAAAATTGGGTTGAGTCTTCAAATATATGAAATATATTTTGCAATTTTTAGAAGAGTCATTATCATTCTAGGAGATAGTTTTGTTCTGTTGTTTTAACTTAATATATTTATAATACTCCATTCAAATGTGGAGAAAAAAATATGAAGAAAAAATGATCTGCTGAAAGTTATATCCAAGGAATATCAAAAATTATATATAAAAATAGAAGTAGAAACTTCTGGTAAAGAAGACTATATCTGGAGAGAAAATGGCTGACATTATCCATTCTGGGATGAGATACAAATCATAAATACAGAATATTGTTGAAGAATAAGAAAACTGAACAAAGCTGATTGCCAGTGTGAATTTTTTCAGTTTTAGTGATTTCTTTTCTGAATAGAGAGAGAATCAGAGAGCATACTTCTATATAAAAAAAATAAAGAATCTCCTGTGTTATTAGATGCGTTGAAGTGGCCCGGAAAGAGAAATTGGCAAGCAGAGTTCAAGTTCTGACTGAATTTGTTACATTCACTTTCACACAAATACCTTTGTGAAAGATATGAATCCAGGTATAAAAATATGGTAGACCTCATATACTGAGACAGACCATGTATAACTATATGGTAGACCTCATATGCTATGTCAGACTTAATATGAAATGGTAGACTACATATACACAATACATGTCTTTCAAACACAATTTTTCACCCCAAGCAAGGCAATTATGCCATTAAAATACAAGGTGTTACTGAGTGTGAAAGAATATGAGAAAAAGGAAAACATTATTAAAGAGAAAGAACAATAAAAGCATAGGAATTAATAAAACAGAATATAATGATTGACATTGTATTTAAATTTTTGAAGATCAAAGTTGAATGGGAAGCAAGAAGGCAGAAGTGTGTTCCACAAATGAAAAATGCAAGAAAAGAAAATTTTAGCATAGAACTTATGGTTACATCAAGCCATTATAACTGTAAAATGATGAAACCTAGCTGCCAATCTTGTACTCAGCTTAAAACTTTAAAGCCAAGATACCAAATCGGAAAGCTCATCAGAACAATTACCATGAAAATGTTTATAGAAAAGACACAGGGAAATTACATTTCAGTGGGGGGAAAAGTGACTATTGAAATGCCAGGTCCAGATTAATAACATTACAGAAAGTGAGGCATAATAATGTGTATAATTCAACATAATTTCTGTTACACAAAATTCATATGAAAACAAGTTTCATTTTTCTTTTTTAATAGAAAGTAATGCCACTAAAACACAAGGGGTTACAGGGTGTGGAAGAATTAGGAATAGAAACATTAATGATGAGCAGAAAGAGAAGAGAGTAACCAGGTGGACAGTAGATAGCAATTGACACTGCATTTAAATTTTTGAATAGTTAAATATTGTTCAATTATGTTTGAATTTGCAAGTATGTTTTTTTAATCGGTATCACCCCATGCAAGGAAGTAAAGCCACTAAGAAAATTAATAGAATGAGATTGGTAGATAGATAAAAAAAATTAACAGATTTAGATAGATAGATTTTAGGAAGTAATGTCACTAAAACACAAGGGGTTACAGGATGTGGAAGAATTAGGAAAGTAACAGGAACATTACTGAGTGGGGAAAAAAGTGAGTAATCAAGAGGGTAGTATGTAGCAATTGAAATTGCATTTAAATTTTTGCAGATTAAAGTTGGTTGGAAAGCATGGAGTCAGAAGGGAGTTCCACAAATGAGAATTGCAAGATAAGAAACTGTTAGCATAGAATTTATATCTACATTTAGCCAATTTATATCTACATCTAGCTTAACTGTAAATTGATGAGATCTCAACACCAGTCTAGTGCTGTGCTTAAATTCAAAAACCCTAGGTACCATACAAAAAGGCTCAAAGACATTATTTATAGAACACAGAGAGACAACGTTATAGTGATGAGAAAGAGACTGGAGTTGAGCTGCCAGATTAGGACCAATAATATTGCAGATTTTTCTTGGATTTTATCAAGGAACTCAAGGTTAATAGCAGGGGTACTGGACCATATATGGCAGCAATATTCTAAGCATGGATGAATGGTAGACTTATAGATATGTAAAATAGATTCTGGAGAGAAAAATTGTCTCACCTGATGTTTTGAACCAACTTTTTTAGCAGCTGATCTAGCAATGGATTCAATATAGTCTTTCCACGTCATGTCAGCTGAGAATGTTAGCCCAAGAAGGTACAACGAGTCACTTTCCTGGAGGTTAGCATCAGCCACGCTGATGGAAGGCAGTGAGGGGTCTCTCAGATGATTAATGAAGAGAAGTTTAATTAACAAGCCATCTTTTGCTCCAGTTAATTATGGACTTGAGGTCATTTTGGACATTGCCTATCATGTTGACCTTGTCAGGCTGATAAGCTTTAGTATTAGGAGTAACTTGTTGCGTTGTCAGCATAGATACCAAGTTGAGATCTGATATCATCAGGAAGGTCATTAATGAAAATTAAAAATAGAGTAGGACCAAGGATGGAGCCCTGGGGGATATCTGCATTAGTACAAACGGATCGAGACAATGGCTGTTCAGAATAATTCTCATTTCACGATTTGATTGGAAAGACTAGATCAGTTCCAAAAAGTGTCTGGAGACACCCTAACTTTTCAGCTTTTGGAGGTGACCTGAATGCCAGACCCTGTCAAAAGCTTTCGAGATGTCCAATGCATCAGTCCAGGCTTTACTGTTTTTATTTAGAGCATGATAAAGTCTTTCTGCATATATCATCAGTACTAACCTGGAGAAATGAAAGTCATATTGCTTGTCTGAGAAAAGGTCCTGCGATGAGAGATGATGAAACAATTCAGTATTGATTAAGGCCTCTAGGATTTTTCTAAAAGGAGGTTAGTAAGCTAATAGTTCGAAGGGTTGGATGGCTCACCAGAGTTCTTAAAGACTGGAACAACAGATGTTGACTTCCAGCAGGAAAGCAGGAGGCAGCAAGGCATTTATTATACAGACCGTAAGACCATCACCAACATTTAAAATTAACAATTACAGCATCAAGGAATTGGAAAAAGGGGGTGGACTAATAGCAGATATGTAAAAATTTGCACTAATGCCCTTGGGGAAAGGAAGAATAGGAATGGTTTAGGAAGACAATTTGGAATTCAAAACCTCAGAGAAAGCAAAAATAAAACTACTCCATGATATTTACTAAAAACAAAAATAGCACTGTACAATTTATAAATATTACTGAAAGGTTGTGGAGAGCTATGATCTTGAAAGAAAATGGTATTTAAAAAGGGAGAAATTATAAAGTGAGGCTAGGTAAAATATACTGGTAGTCAATGGCATCTGGTGAATGGTTGTCCATAGATAACTCAAACTTGCATATAACACCTAGATAAGTTCTTTCTTTTACTCATTTATAGGGAAAAAGTGGGGGCTTATATGCTATTAAATATAGTAGTTTTAAGTAAATACACAAAAAACAATAAAACTTTTCCAATGTATTATAAAAGGAATGGTAAAAAATAGCACATTGTTATCAAAGTTTTTAAAGAGAACTAATTCTGTACCAAAAATACATCAGTCAATACTCAAATGAAATCTGCTTTGAAGCAAACACACCTTTCAACAGATTCCTAAAGATACACAACATTTCTTCACTCTTCTCAATAATCCCCAATTATTTTTTCCATTTATTCAAAAAGTCTTGGAAATCTTTGTTTTTTTCCTCCTGCATCCTCAAAGAAAAGTTTTCCAGCTTTAGAGAACCCAAAATCTGCTCTGATAAGACTGAGAATAAGGTCTATAATACTCAACCAGTGATGTGAGCTGCATCATGTAAAAATCCTATATATATATATATATGAAGAAATATAGTCTTAAAGTGTGCTATATTTATGGGATAAAGTGCTCAATATCAGAGATAGAGCATGTGTAAATATAAAAGTGGACATGGAAGTCAGCACTTAGAGGCGACAGTCTGTTTCATGCTAGTGCAATCGTCAGGTAAGCCTGACGATTGCACTAGCATGAAACAGACTGTCGCCTCTAAGTGCTGACTTCCATGTCCACTTTTATATATATATATATATATATATATGTATGTATGTATGTATATATGTGGTGGTTGCATTTAGCATGACTGTTGGCTCTGAGTGTTGACTTCAACATCCACTTTTATATTCACATATGCTCCATCCCTGATACTGAAAACTTTAACCCATACATATAGCATGATATTTTATATACACTACCCTTCAAAACTTTAAGATCCCTTAATATTTTTTCAAAAAAAACCTCTATAGAAAGGGAATAACTCAGAATTTTTAGGTAATTTTTTTATTAATTGTATAATTACATTTATTACATAGCATAATTTTATTCTCTAATAGAACAAAAATATGAAAAATGCTAAATATGTAATGTGATAGTGATTTACTTCTTCTCAGGTGATGAATTACAATACTTGCCCATATTAATATTGAATTTGCAAAATTTAAATTATTATTAATATTTTTAATAATTGATCCTAAAACACATAATACACATTATGAAACATATTTAGCGTTTTTTCCTCATCAGACAACACATAAGGAGTGACAATAGTTTCTTAGGACTCTGATGTTGCAAAATAGGGGCCTCTAAAACAATTTAGATTCATACTCAGAATGCCAGATAAAGGAGGTACTGCGATAAAAAAATATTTCATATTGAATTTGCACAAACATTGTGCAATGCATTGCAATTTTACCCCAAAACTTGATAGTTTATAAAATTTTATTTTATATATATATATATATGTGTGTGTGTGTGTGTGTGTGTGTGTGTGTGTATATATATTGATTATATTAGTGGTATATATATATATATATATATATATATATAAAAATAAATAAATAAATTCCCAAGAGGATAGAATCCAGGTAGAACTCAATGTCCAGGATAGAGTAAGAATATAAAAATCACAAACACTAATATTCCATGGTTATAATTCATTACATTGGAATTGTAATCACGATCCAATTCATCAGACCTACAAATTCAAAAAGAAATCAGAAAATATAACTCCGGGTATAAAAAACAAAATTTTAGTGAGATGTATGTGTGGGAGTGGGAAACAATTGTGAGAGGGAAATGTATGAAAGCTCTAGAGAGAGGTGTAATGGAAGAAAGAAGAACAGGAAGGCCTAATCCAAAATTGGTGAACATTTTATCACGAACTAGCTTAAAAGCTGCCCTATTGGGCAGCATTTAAACTAACTCCTGTGGAGAACACTTGGTTTGGCCATCATCACAATAGTTAGGGAGGAGCAGATGTGATACGCTTCAATAAACTATAGAAGAACTCAAAATTGATTGCTGCATTGAAGTATTGAATTAACGTTTAATCTCAACTTTTAAAAGTTCAATGATAATTCTTCTGCTGCTACTTAATTTAAAAGACAATTTGATATATGTAGATCCTTATTTTCCATACAAAAAATTATTTTTATTTCATGGGTGACAGAAGAGGGGATAATTTATAAGATAAAATTAATATAGTGAAAAGATGGAAAAATAGAAATTAGAATTAGTTATACATTCAACATTAGGGAAATGTAATAGCTAATTAAGTAAAACCTATATTATAGAATCTATATGAATAAATGCAAAATTGGAGCTCAATTCTCCCAAATCTTCTGAGAGTAAAAAGCCCCAGCTCTACTTTATAGTAATTTGTATTTACTCAAACCCTGCCCCGCCCATGAAGTCAGGTTGTGACACAAAGTTGGTTTAATGTGGGTGCCCATGCATATGCACTCCCGCTAGAAACAAAAATTTCCTGAGCCCCCACAACCATCAGTTGTGCTGGCCTCAGTGTGAGCACTGATCCCACTCTCTAGTGCAATGAGAAGGTGTGGCCCCAGGCAGCTATTCCCCAGGGCAGGCACCTCTCAGTATGGTTTTCTGTTCTTTGACGGAGCTGCTCCTGAACACACTCTGCCCAAAGACAGAGATACAACTGAGAGATGATGAATAGGGTGTTACAAACTACTTTATAGTAATTTACACATGGTATTTACTCTGTCTTACCAAGAACATGTTAAGATGAGGTGTGACACAAGGTCAGTTTCTAAGGTGGGGACCCAAGCTCGTACACCCGGGCTAATAACAAAAATTCCCTGAGCTGCTACAATTTATGAATGAAATGTTCATTTAAAATTTTTAATTCAAAGATTTCAAGTAGTGAATATATCTTACTTTGTGAAGTGATAGTGAGTGGGCGAAGCCTGCTAGTATAGTATAATATATATATATATGTGTGTGTGTGTGTGTGTGTGTGTGTATATAAATATAAAAGTGAACATAGAAGTCAACACTTAGAGGTGAAAGTCTGTTTCATTGTTTTTTACACACGCTCTATCTCTGATATTGAGCACTTTAAATATAGCACACTTTAAGACTATATTTCTTCATATATATATATATATATATATATATATATATATATATATATATATATATATATATATATAGATATCAAAATAAAAAGAAAGAACAATCAGATTTATAATCCAGAGTTCATTAGCATTTATTTTAAAAACTAGTGCTCGGTACACAGTAGAGCATAATATTATAATTATTATTTAAAAATATGTCAGCAAAAATAGTAAAAGATGTAAATGGAACAGATAAAGTATTGGTGAAGTATGATAAAACAAGAAATTTTTACAAAATTAAGGAAAAAGGATTATAACACTCTAATTAAAAAAAACTAACCATGGACTATAAAAAAGCTAATAATAATAATAATAATGTTAATATGGTAGAACATATCAATGCGACTAGTAAGATAATCATTTATAAATTAAAAATTAGTGACAGAGTCAGTAAACTTACCACAAAAGATTGCTATATTACCATCAAAGCCACAAACCTGATTTTGAGGTTAATCCAACTACCAGAATTATAAATCTAACCTGACCTGAGATGAGATTGGTAAAATTAGTGAAAAAATCCTGAAAAGCGTAAAACAAATTAAAGATTACCTGGGATTAACATAATGGATTAATACCAAAGAAGTCACCAACTGGTTTTCAAATACTAAGGATAAAACAAATTGTACTCTAATACAGTTTAACATTGAAGAATATTACCTCTCAATATCAAGGGAACTTTTCATGGCTGCCATTCTAAAGGAGCCATTCTAATGTTTGTATGTTTGCTTTAATTTCGGATGAAAATACAGACAAAAATTGTCCAACATTTGAATATTTTTTTATTAAGTTGGTCCTTGATCTAAGTTTTCAGAGTGGTTATACAGACATTTTAACAAAGATATTCACTATCAAAGATAATATTTTGTTATGCTGACATAGAAGATTGCTATGTGACGATAATGGTCACAGAATAGCAGATGCAGGTTGTAAATTCATGATGCAGTTCTATAACGTTGTACCATGTGAGAGACCGAAATATTAACAACAGAACCATATGTCTAGATGCAATGTAATGTGTTGTGACTAGTTTGAAATGTAATTTTGTTGAGTTTGGGTTGCTTTGTTTTAATTTAGATAGGCTCCAGTATCTGAAGTTTCTTTTTACTGTATGTATGTGTGAGTATTATTGTGTTATCAACTAATATCTGTCTAATATTATGAACATGGCTATGATTTTATTAAGTAAGATTACAATTTTGTATGTATATGCGCTTGAACACATGGATATATATCTGGTCTCACATTGTTTATGTGTGTGTGTTTGTGTGAACTATAATGTGTACACCTGTATGTATGTATGTATATATATATATATATATATATATATATATATATATATATATATATATATCTATGTGCATGTGAGCATCATCCCAAAATGGACACAGAGATTCCTCCCCCCACCCTACCAAACATAATGCAAAACAAACTAACATAAACAGATTCAATTTTAAAAAATAAATCAGTTTTCTGATAATCACAAAAGTATGAAACCCAGGGTTAAACTCGTATCCATATAACGGAATATGTTAGCTCTATCACTGATATTGAACACTTTCCAATAAGTACCATGAATATATATATATATATATATATATATATATATATATATATATACACATACATATCTCGTAAAATAAATCTATTGGATGCTTTAGTAGACATCATCAGTGATGTTTCTAGCTGAGGTTCATTAGGGGTTTCAGGTCTTTCAACATCATACACCCTCTCCATGGTGACCCAGCCAATACTGATTGGGCATCGACTTGTGTACCTTCCATCAGCTACAATTTTATATATGTATATGTATACATATATATACATACACACATATATATAATAATAATAATGGACTCTCCTGACAGTTTCGACATATGAGGATCTGACAGCTTAATTGTTTCAGTTATGAAATTTTGTGCAATGTATCTTAAGTGGCACTTAAGACCGACTAGTAATTTACAAAGGAGGCCACATATGGAGCAAGAGTGAGGATTGTGGGATGAGATCACTGTTAGATTGGCTGACATTTTAGATCTTGCTCTCGCTTCTTGAAGACGATTCAGACAAGCAGATTGAAAACTGCTGAGTACACTAAAACATGTTGATCTCCATTCTACCTGCTCCAAGGCTAAGTGTTCAAAGGTGTTATGTGGTTGACAGCTGACAAGTTGATCTTCAGCTTGTCTTTGTATCTTAGCCATGGGCGTCCTACATTCCTGTAGCCCTGATCTAACTGGCTGTACATTAGGATATTGGGTATCCTGTTATCAGACATTCTCCAGACATGACCAGTACATCGTAACTGAGACTGCATGAGAAAAGTCTCGATTCCTCCAATATTACACCTTAAACAGGTTGATGTTAGATTCCTATCTTGAAAGTTAACTCCACAGATTGCACCCAGACAGCTTTTATGGAAAACATCCAGCTGGCATATATGGTACCTGAATGGATTCCACGACTGAGCCATACAAAAAGATTGCAAGGACAACAACTCTATAAACCTGAATTTTTGTATCCAGTCGAATACCCCGCTCATTCCACAAGTGATGGCAAAGTTTGCCAAAAGCACTGGTAGCCTTAACAATCCAATGATCCAATGCCAGATTTCATCATCTAACATATATATTTCATATTATAAAGAAGTAATCATAAAATGAATCACTTAGCAATATTAATATAATTAATGATAAATTCTCTTCATTAACAGAATTAATATAAGTGTTAAGGTACTAAAAATTCCACTGAATGATATGTATAAATTGTTGTCAGATGGATCTAGTGTATTTTTAGAGCAGCAAGTACTTCCAAAAACTTCATGTTCTTATCTTCAGGCTGTAATTTTCTCATTAGAAATAAAACTCCAAGACAACACAAGATCATATATATATATATATATATATATATATATATATCTGAGGGTGTGGAAAATTGTTTTTGCTCAATAAATCTTCCGAAATCTGAACAAATGTCCAAGCATCAGAAATCTCATGTTGAAAATTAGAAAGAGAGAGCTGAAATTTCTTGTACACTTAATGAGGAAAGAGGTTCTGGCAAACTTAACTCTCACAGGGCATATTAAGGGAAAAGTGGTAGGGGAAGGCAGCAGGCCACCTACCTGACAAGCTTGTATGAATGTATGGTGGAATATAGGCTAGGAATCTTGGCTAAGTTATAAATACTGATAAGATCCATGTGGGAGAGGAAGTAGGGCAGAACCATGACTGTCCATGTCTGGAATGGGCACAGCAAACATAAGAAGTTATCTTCTATTAGCATACAAAGTGAAATCAGTAAGCCAGGTTAGTCTGTTGTATTCATTATCGCAGAAATACCATTAGGAAAAGTATGAATCCAAACCTTCTTCCACTGAGTAATATGGTAAATAGTAGTGTAGAGTGGACTCTGTAAGATTGGAGTGGCAACCAGAAGGTAAATTCTGAATTCCAAACCATGGAGAAGTTGATAAGAAATTACTCCAATAACTTTCTTGTGAAAGCATGGCAATTCATAGGTAATAGAGGAAAACAAACTTTAGTAAATATTAAAGACTTCAAATATATTGGTGTATTGATCAGTTATAACAAATTTAGTATAGGAGATGAGAAAATTGAACATTAGAATATGCTACACAAAATCAAAACACTAACCTGAAAACTCAAGTCATGTTCTTAAATGGCCTTGTCAGATCAAGTCTTTCACATAGATGTCATGTGAGGGGAAAATGAAATAAAACCAATATATAAAATAATAACATTAAAAAAAAAAATTCATTTTCCCATGATGCAAGTTATAAAGAAATCAGAAAGGGTTTCTGGTCACATGTGCAATTTTATGACCTCACTTCCGGAAAGGACAGAATATCTCTCTCTCTTGGATTCAAGATGTAAAATATGTGATAATAGTGTCCCCACTGGAGAATGTTAATTTCCCTCATCCACTGATTACTGAACATTTTCCATTTACCAATGACATTGTTGGATGTGTTTTAGCAGCCCTATACATGAAACAGAGTTTTGGCCATCCCAACTCCGTGCAAATCTAATTTGAACATCTTTACAAGTTCTTAACCTTATCCCCCTTAAATTATTTCAGAACTAAAAAAAAAGAAAACGGACATACTTGATCTTTGAAGGTCAGTGCAAGGCCAACTTGAACTTGACCATGTTTACATGTTCATATCCTCACTTCCCATAAATCATTTCAGAACCTAAAGGAAAACAGACATACTGAAGCGATATCTCACTTTGTTTCAATACAATCAATATAAAAAGGAATAAACATCCATCACAGAAACAAGATTTTTTTATGCTTCTTTGTTTATATATTGAACATTCACTTTCACCTAAAAAATACACACAAACCCACAATCTTGTCAACATCCATACATGCATAGCACCAAAACCATTCAGAAATATCTAAACTGTTTGATGCACACAACCACTTCCTCAGATTAGTGGTTGAAAATGGCCAAGAGTAAGTGAATCCTGTGGGTTTTGGTGAAGACCACAATTTTTTGAACTTTGTGGACTGGTGCTGCACAATGACAAATAAAAATTGTACCAAATAATAGAAACCATATCACTTGAGGACTTTCAACACAGCTTAAATGGATAGCCTATATTACTTGAAGAGTTTTTAATGTTTTGCTTTTGTAACAATTTGCATTGTTGAAAAAAAGTACCTCTAATGCAGCCTATTCTATATTCAATTTCCTTATCTCCTACTTCAGAATGGCATATATCTATCTCTTCTTCCACCAGCTAGAAGTTAAAAAGCAGGGTAGACTAGGCTCTCTGGTTTTGGAAAACGGACCCGTTTAAGAGAAGGAAAACTTAATTGCCAAACTGTGGAGAAAGCAATGTGAAATCACTTTACTATCTTTCCCAAGAATTCATGGCACTTCATAGATAAAAAGGGACTCTGTGGAGAGCCATGATCACCTATGTCCTGAAGAGGGAAAGAAAATTTTTAATTCCAAACCGTGGCAATAGCAATAACTAAAATATTCCATTATCTTTCTCAGCAAGGCATGGTATTTTAGTGATAATAAAGAAAAGGAAAATGAGGAGAATCATGATCACCTACATCTTGAAAGGACATGCCATTTTACCAAATAAAATCTCTGTGTATCTGGACTGAGAACTTTTTAGCACCTCCTCTTTATGTTTAAATAATGTTCCCTGACAAGACTGAAATATTCAGTGTTTTTAACAATCCATAAATCAGGATTAGAGTTTAAAGACTGGAAACACAGAGGAGAGCCTCTGACATTGACTCAAAGATTAAATGGATGATATGTTTATATTCTTTTCACAGAAGTTTAGAGTTTTTATGTTAAATCTTATTTTTTTCAAATAAAAACAGACAGACACATACAATGTATCTATTAGGCATATATCAGCATTCTAAAATATCTGGAAAATATTTTAACTGCTGATAGAAAATGTGACTCAGAAATCAGAAAGCACATTGGATTAGTAAATGATGCCTTCCAAAGGTACTAAGAAACGGAAAAATTTCATTAGAAACAAAGAAAATAGTGCTGAATAGCAATCATCCTATACGGTAGTGAATGCTGGACAATTTCCCTACATATGTAGACGTTTGACTTGTTTGTTTAATGGCATATTAATTTATGCTTATTTAATGCTGGAATTTTATTTTCTTGTGAGATTTGGTCATTTCTAATTGTTTTCCAATAATGTATTGCTGGTAATTTTTTCTAATATATTATATTTTCATGTTTTGAGCTAGGACCTTAAAAGGTGCTACTACCCTGGGTCAGGGTGGACCTGGGAACAACAGGTGGTTCTACATTCCTCAAAACTTTTTGATCTGATGCCTTGCTGCTGGATGTACACACTGTCTGAAATTATTAAGCAAATCGTATAAACTTCAATAATTCAAATTTGGCTTGAAAAAAATTGTCAAATTTTAAACAATTTAGATGTCAAAACAAAGCCCGAGTTAAAATTTTAGGTAGTATCACTATGTTCTATTGAAGTCATTGAAGTAATTTGATGTATTCTAAAAAACTGTCATCTGAAATTATTAGGCAAAATGAAATAATTACATTTTACTTAAATAAAAAGGTAATAAAATCATCAAAAGTTGAACAACACTTATAATAGAACAAATAACAAACACATATGATAAGTCTTTGGATCCCTTACATTTTAATATAGTCACCCTTCTTCTCAATAACAGCACTGGTCAACACGATTTTTGGTGCCAAGAAACAAAAGACATTATTTTAGTGAATTTGATGGTGCTGATTCCGAAAATGACCTTAGTTTTTCATGGTTAGCTACCGTTTTTGCTGTACTGAAATTACTCATTTTGTGAGCAATTTATGTCAGAAACCTGAAATAAACTATTTTTATAAGAAAAAAATGTTTTTGAGTCAAAAATGTTAAAATAGATGTACCAAAGATTTCCAATTTATTGGCAAAATTTAAATTAACTGATAAACATTATCATTAATACACTTTAGTAAACCTGATAATTAAGGTGACATCAAAAAAATGAAATACTAAAATCTTCTGTTTGTTATTCAAAAATTTATCTCTTCACTATGGAAGGAAACCAAAGATATTGAGAGCATTTTGTTTTCACAGTTGGAAAGAAACTCCAACTAAATACCTCCCAATTGAATGCACCTAATCCATTGTACATGATACTGCTGGAGTATCAAAAGGGACTTAAGTAACAGTGAGCATGACAGACAATAAAGAAAGAGAAAATGTTTACAATATTCTTATGCTCATGAAGGTTTTATTTCTGCTGTTAGTTACTTAAATGATTTGATGAAAATACCTGTTGGTCTTGGTATATTCAATCATGATTTCTAAAGACTTAGGGTCTGATTGTTATTGCAAAAATAGAATTTCTCAATAAGCAGACAATATTTTTTGGTTTAAATATGCATTGAGAGGTTTCTATAATTTTATTTTGTGAAATATTGCCATTGCCCAATATCATATATACAGAAAACAAATCTTTTTTCCAAAAATGAGGCATTTCTGTACTGCAAAAATGGTAGCTAGCCAAGAAAAAGTAAGGTCATTTTCAGATTCAATGCCCTCAAATTAGCTAAAAAAGATGTTTGGTGTCTCAACACCATTTCAAAAATTTTCTTTTTGTTGATCAGTGTTATCTACTGATTTTGTTAATTTTTTTTACTTCAGTAGGTTCAATTTCCAACATGGAAGTTTTAATTGCTTCCCATAGGTCTGCTTTGCTGTTATATTGTTTGCCACCTTCATATGCCACAGGAACATCTGAATGGGATAAAATCCATTCTTTGGCCCATCCATCAGGTCCATCAAATGTCACTCGAAATTCGTCCATAAAAATTACTTTAGAAAAGTCAATCTTTATGTATTTCTTGGCCCAATTTTGACACTTTGAAATATTTGCCTTAGTGAGAGGAGGTTGTCTAGGAGATTTTTTTTGCAGATACCCATTTACAAAGTATTCTACACCTTTTGTTCTACTTGACTCCCTCAATTCCAGGGCTTTCAAAGATCTGAGTGCTGGTCAAAAGTTATCATTTTGCTATAACCCACTTTAGTTTACATTCATCTTGAGAAAGCAAGTTCTTAAAGTCTTTTCCTTTGCCTTGAATTCTTGACTTATATTTTCAACAGCTTTCTTTATCATTTGATGATCTCTGGAAAGATCCTTTGATATCCTCAAAGTGAATATTCCCTCACTGAATAACTTTGTTATTTTTATATTTTTCAGCAGTTGTTATAGGCTTCCTTTTACCCATATTTCAACATATATTATGGACAAAAAGAAAAAGATAGCTTAAGGCCTCTGAAATGTAATAAAAACTAATATTAGTTTAATCTGCATATTAATTTCAGTCAGTCCATTTTCTTAAATTACAAATATCTCAAAAGTGAGCAATTAAAAATGGTAGAAAATTTAGTTAAATATTTCACAAATGGAGGAAATGGACGAGTTTAAATTTGACAAATATTGGTTCAGAAATTTTTGAGTTATTGAAGTTTATTTGATTTGCATAATAACTTCAGACAGCCTGTAGTTTATCATCATAACCAAGATGAACATATGTAGAGATGATGAATGACTTAAAAAATTTTAAAATATAATTTAAATTATCAAAACATGAAGCTGGATGAAGAAGATAGTTAAAGTGGCTGAAAATAATTAAAGAAATAATATTGGGGGACACATCTATAATCTTGAAGCATCAGTACAAACACTTGTAAAAAAACAAGAAAAATTAAATAAAAAGCTTCATAAAACACACTCACTGTATACATACACTTTGTGTGTGTGTGTGTGTGTGTGTGTATGTATATATATATATATATATATATATATATATATATATACACAGGGGTTGGACAAAATAATGACAATGCCTAGAATCTTAGTATCATAATTGTGAAACTCCAATAAAACCATCAAAAGTTTGTTATTTTTATGTTTTTCAATTTATTATTAATTTTTCTTGCCTTATTTTACTAAATTGTTGTTTTTTTTTACAGATGCCATCAGAGGAAATTAATCAAAATTCCTTAAAATGGCAGATCTATCAGACTTTAAAAGAGGTCAAATTGTTGGTGCTCATATGGCAGGCGCTAATGTAACAAAAACTGCCGAATTCTTTGGTGTAGCAAGGAGTACTATCTCGAAAGTAATGGCAGCATTTAAGAAAGAAGGAAAAGCCTCCTTGCTGAAGCAAAACTCTGGAAGAAAGTGAAAGCTGTCTGATAGGGATCGTTGGACTCTGACGCGGATTGTTAGGAAGGATCACAAGAATACTGCTCTGAAATTTACAACAGAGCTTAATGACCATCTTGGGAAACCAGCTCCCTCAAAAACCGTAAGAAGGGAGCTGAACAAAGCCAGATTTCACGGGAGGGTTGCAATCAGAAAACCACTCCTTTCACAAAGAAATATTGCAAAGCATTTAGAGTGAAATGTAAACCTACAGAACTGGTCCCTAGAACAGTGGAAGAATGTTATTTTCTTGGACAAGACATCCTTTACCTTATTTCCGACAGCTGGTCGAGTATACGTGTGGAGACAGCCTAAAGAAACATTTGACCCAGCCTGTCTTCTTTCAACTGGTAAACATGGAGGGGGAGGCTCTGTGATGATCTGGGGGTGGGTGGGGTGGCGGCTATATCTTGGAAATCTACCGGCCCAATGGTCTCCCTTCATGGCAGGATCAAAAGTCAAGATTATTTAAAAGTTTTACCAGATCAAATTCATCCTATAGTTGCAGAACTGTTTCTGGAGGGAAACCCAATCTTTCAGGATGATAATGCACCAATTCACACAGCTACAATTGTGCCTGAGTGACACAAAGAATATTCTAGTAAAGTAGACCATCTTATTTGGCCACTACAGTCCCCAGATCTCAGTATTATTGAAAATTTATGATGCATTTTAGAAAAACAAGTAAAGAGTCATTATCCTCCACCATCAGCACTGAAAGAACTTGGTACTATTTTCACAGAAGAATGGATAAAAATTCCTCTGGAAACAATTCAAACATTGTATGAGTATATACCTTGTAGAATTCAAGCTGTAATTACTGCCAAAGGCGGTCCTACACCATATTAAAATAAATTTGTTTGAAATTTCCAGGTGTTTCCATTATTTTGTCCAACCCCTATATATATATGTAAAAATAACATTTTTATTTTATTTAACAATTTACATTGTTATTTCATGCCAAGCAATTTTTAAAATGGGTTGTGCTTTATTAATAGTATTCCCAAGACCTATTGCTATTTTTTTTACTGTTAGTTCACCCAATACAAGGCCCAAAAGCCATGCAAAGTAGAGAGTTACTAAATAAAATTGTTATAATGGAGAGGGAAAGAGGAAGTAAAAAATGCATATTATGAGGGCATGTATGATAGATATCAGTTGACCCTAGACTTAAAGACCAAGATTGTCAGGAAAGCATCACCCAGGGAGTTTGTTCTTGTTATAACATACCTATGGATGATAATTGGTATGTCCCAATCCTCATAAATACAGTGGAATATACTTTACTTTGGCTTGAACTGCCTGAAAACAGCATTTTCCAAGACACTCTTGCAGTGATTGAATACAATTCTGAATGATGCAAGGTTTCTGCTACCCTGTTCACTTTGATAGATATGATAGGCATTACAATGGCTATGGCCATAACACATTCAGTCAAGAAACAGGGCTGGCTGTTATTTTCTGTGTGAGATAAAGCTTTCAATGCCAGAGAGAATCCACTCAGAAATGTAGGAGGTTGTCCTGAAATGTCCATTTTGAAGAGTGGTGGTTCTAAAATGTAGGATTTGAAGCTGTTCCAGTCAGCTTTGGTATATCAACAGATGAAACAGCACATCTGAGGAGGTCCTTGGTTTTAAATTTACCTTGACAAAGATCAGGGACTAGTCTGAGGTGCCCAAGAAAGGCAACACTTCTGATGATGTTCTGGCAACACCTCTGCAGAACATCAATCATGGCACCAGGTGAGAGATACAGTTGTGGACAGAATTATTCATCCCCACTGAGTATTTGCATATTTTCTAAGGAAAATGCAAATATTTACAAGTACTTACTGAATTTATCATAAATAATTGATTCCATATTTAGTTTTGAATAATTTGTGAAATTTTTAGAAGTTTTGATCTCTTATATTCATGGTTATAGATTTTTTTTAAATTATTCACACCCTCTTATGGAAATTATGAAATACTATTGCTCTATGGCAATTATAATTTTTTTTTTTTTTGATTTGACATTTAATACAAACACCCTTGGAAAATGAAATAGTACTGACCTGATTCTATAACATTCTAAATGGTAATGAAAAAGACAATATGTGAGTGCTACATACCATTATAACTTATTTATTCAGTTGGTAATTTTTTTTATTGTTTTCCAATAATTTATTATTGGTCATTTTTTAATGTTTTTCCAATAATGGAAAAAGATGGCTGCACTTGACAAGAAGCTCTGAATGAAGATAGTTGACGTGTACAAACAAGGTGATGGATGTACAACACTTTCCAAGCATTTAAATGGTCCTAGATTGACAATTTTTAGCATTATCAAGAAGTACAAGAAGACTTATTGTGTTCAGAATGAATTAAGTGCTGTCAGAAAATGGTTAATTTCTGAAAGAATGGAAAGGAAAATTGTTAGAGATACCTCGAAGTATCCTCACTTAATGACAAAGGACATTATCAATGATGTAAAGACATCAGGGTTGAATGTATCGATGAAGACAGTCACTAGAAGCTTTAATTGAGCAGGACTTTGAGCTTGTCACCCAAGGAAAATTCCCTTGCTTAAGGCTAAACACATTCAGGCAACATGTGAACACAGAAAAGCAGCATTTTTAGTTTTGAGGCAATGCCAGTTAAACCTTACAGTTTCAACCATGGATGAATGATTCATTTCAAACTAGCTTTTCACATTTTCTAAAAGGAATACATCAGTAGTTCAAAATAATTTAATTCCTCTTGTGATATCTTCTTGTCTGTGACATAGAAGTTCTACCCCTGTATGAAGTAATGACTGACTTATGCAAGACAGGGAAAATCCATTTTGCCTATGTCACTACAATTGATTTTATTTATTAGTTCATTCACATTGTATCATTTGTACTTTCCCCATAACAGAAATGTATAGGCTGCCATTTCTTCTTACGTTCCACCATTTTTTTTAGGATATGCCATTCTACTTACAGGCTTCTTTGTTTTCTTTTTAAGTCTCACATATATTTTTGATATTGTGTTATTATTCATATATCTTTTAAATTTGAATGGCAGCAAATGGTTTGTATATATTTCCTTGAATTCTTCCACAGTTTATACATATTAAAAAGCTCTTTTTGAAAGGATTTAAAATAGTCCACTCTTATATATGTAAGTAAAAGGTGTATAAACAAATAATATATATCTGTGTGTGTTGATTAATAAAATAATGAACACCTTGGCCAATCATATATATATATATATATTCGGCACTTTGACATGGTGTAATGATTAGCAAGCTATTAACACTGAATAGCGAGTTCGATCCTCACTGAGGGCTCCCATATTTTCTACCTTGTGCCACATCTACGCTATGCTTAGAAAATCACTATTACAATTGAATATTTAGTGTGATCGTCACTAGATACCCCCATACAACCTTGTGCCACATTTAAGCTATGTATAGAAAGTCACTATTATGACTGAATAGTGAGATGATTCTCACTGGGTGCCCCATGCTTTTGGCCTTGTACTACATCTAAGCTACACTTAGAAAACCATATCAAGATCAATGTATAAACATGTCTGTGGCTTGTTTCTGAACATTATGCTTTGAATGTGTTTATTCATGTGTGTCTGGAAAAGACATTTTTGGTAAAAACGTATCCACACATCTATGCCAGGGAAGTGGTTAAACGAGACAAACTTTTAAACCTATAATACAAAGTTGGAAGATATGAAATACGTACATTTTATTGTCATTTGGTTTATTTTTGTGACTGTATGTTTTTATTTAGACCACCACCTAATTTGCATATTTTTCCAGAAATGACAAATGAAGTTTCAGTACTTATTGTTATTTTGTAGTTGGTTGGTATGCAGGTTTCGCATATGACTGAATTTTCCTGCTTTACTCAAGCAAACCTACCACAACTGTCACTGGTAAAGCCATGTCAGTCATCTATATGGTCTGGAAGTTCCACATCAAATTCCAACCTACTGAATAAATTCCGATCCTTTGAACTCTTCTTGCAACTTCAATGTTTGGTGAGCACGTTCTTGATAGAGTGCCACCAAGATAAAGAAAGACCTATATACTTATTGTATACAAAGATATTTGGTTATATAAAAGGTATTCACAGTGCAGGCTGATACATCATCATAGGTCTTCTTTTAAACTTGTAGTAAGTCCAAGAGCATTTCAAACACCCAGTGAAAGTGGGCATTGTACATCATCCTCAGTATGAATCACAAGATTACAGTCATCTGCATCTTGGCTGACATTCAATACATTATATATATATATATATATGTATGTGTGTGTGTGTGTGTGTGTATAGACACACACTATTACTTAGCTAATATTAATCTGATGCTTGACTTAAATGCCTTTTCTCTCAATAATCCATTGACTGTCAGCATTTTTGGCATTATACTATCCTTGATATCACTATTACAACTGAATAGTTTGACCCTCACTAGGTGCCCCCATACTTTCAACCTTGTTCCTTAGCTCCTGAAAAATTATTTGCAGTTGAGCACTTTTGCAGATTTTTGCTCTTGCTTGATTACTTTTTCACAGCATTCAATTCTGTTATATAACACTACCTTACCTCAATATGGAGCCCACACATTTTAACTACTGATTGAAAAGTATACCAACACAAAACCTACATGACTACAAAGTCAAATTAACAGAAAAAAATAGAACACACTATAAAACACAAAGGATGGAAAGTATTCTGTTTCAACAACAAAGACAATGGTACCAATAACACCAATAATATTAACAAATTTGGATGTACATCAATAAAATGTCAATAATTTGAAAATAAGAAAATTCAACAATAATTTCCAAAAAAGATTTGAAAAAGATAAAAAAATGATAAACAACTCAAATTATTTATAAAAGCAGATAAATCCAGGATAATCTATAAAATCGTAACCAACAATTATAATAAACTAATCAACAAAGTAGTCACTAAATTTGACAAAACCACTAATAATGAAACAGAAAGAGATCTAAACAAAGAAGCTAAAAACATAGCCACTAAACTAAAATTAGACAATAGGATAAAACAATTAGCAAAAGTAAAACCATTTATTAAATTAAAAGATCATAAGGACAACTTCATGACTAAACCAACATGCAGATTACTAAACCCCACAAAAAGTAATATTGGGAAAATAAGCAAACAAATATTAGAAAAAATATGCTCAAAACTACAAAAAATACTAAACATAAATCAATGGAAAACTAAAGAAACAATCAATTGGTTCAATAACATTAGTAACAAAGAAAACTTATACAATCTGACATAAAACATGTTTACCTATCTATTAATGAAAATACATTAAAAAATGCATTAAATTTAGCAAAACAATATATCAATATCCCCAATAAGGACATAAATATAATTAAACACTGCTGAAAATCAATATTATACCACAATAAAAAATATGGACAAAAAAATGGGCCAAAATCATGATAATAATAATAATAACTTTGATGTAAAAATGGGTAGTTTTAATAGCACATTTATTTGGAACTCATAGGCAAATATATAATCAGTAAATTAACAAATATTATTAACAAAAAAGATATAGGTCTATACAGGGACAATGGTCTATTAATCTTAAGGAACTGCAATGGCAGAATGACGGAAAAAAATAAAACAATAAATAATAAAAACAGATATAAAATCAAATAAAAATAGTAAGTTTCTTAGATATAACATTCAATGTAAACAATTAAACCTACAAACCATACAGACAACCTCAATATACATTAACAATAATTCAACCTCAATATACATTAACAATAATTCTACCCCAACCAACATATTTAAACAAATACCTGAATCTATAAATAAAAGAATTACAATAAATTCTAATAGCTTAAAAATATTCAATGAAAATAAAAAACATATGAATCAGCCCAAAAAAGAGCAGATATTCAAACTAGAATACAGAAACGAAAATAATTAAAACAAAAACAACAGAAAAAGAAATATAATTTGGTTCACCCCCACCCAGAACAATACAATAAAAACAGGGAAAATATTCTTCTAAATAATTGACAAACACTTCACTAAAATTAGCAAATTATAAAAAATTATCAACAAAAATACAATCAAAATTAGTTACAGCTTCATGGAGAAAATAATAAGTAAGGACAATAAAAAATACTCAACAACACCAATAACAATTAAAACAACAATAACATACAGCATAGTAACATCCATTAAATGTGACTGCAGAAATAAATAAAACTGCCTAATTAACAATAAATGCTTAACCAATAACATATTGTAAAAATTAACATCAACACATGAAAAAATTTACATAGGGGCCACAGAAAAAAAAAACTTTTAAAGATATTATAACCATAAAATATCATTCAAAAGAAAAAAAATTCATAAATGATACAAACCTATCAAAATACATATCGAGCCAAAAAGAAAACAATATCCCCAAATGGGAAATTATAAAAAAAGAGCAGCCTCATACAGTATTGTAAATTTGAGGAAAAATTAGCAATAATTAGTTTAAAAATCAAAATAAACTCTGAAACAATACAAGTGAAATAATGGGCAAATGTAGACAAATAAATAAATATTTACTTTGCCATTTAAGCACTAACTAAAAATAAACAACTAAATATAAATAAAATGAATATAAACTTAAAAAAATATGATACAAACTTTAAATAAATAAATAAAACAAATATAATATAAACTTATTAAGAAACAAATATACAAAATATATTAAAGTACACACTTATGCATTTGTGAGTACATGTACATGTGGACATGCACACAGACAAACACAAAAAAATGAACAAACCTAACCCTCCACCATAATTAATACTTCAATACATAACACCAAGACAAAAACAAATAAACTATTAAATAAAAATAAAAATGAAACATTAAATAAATGATGAACGATAACATATTATATAAGCATACAATTATTTTAATTAAATACTCTACATAACAATTACATATACATGTGTGGGTGCAGCATGCATAGATAAGTATGTGGGAGTGTGTACTATGTACTACTTTACAGTGGGGAAAATAAATATTTTATCCCCTGCTGATTTTCTGAGCTTGCCACCTTACAAAAATGGGAACAGTCTATAATTTTCAGGATAGGTTTGTCCTAAAATTGAGAGATAGAATATATGAAAAAATTCTTTTGATCTTTTATTGATACACTGGATTTCTTAGTTAACACATTGCATGAAAATTGAGTGTAATAGCTTGAAACAGATGTAGTCTATTTAAAAATAATAAGCATATCGTTTATTATACATACTTGTTTATTTCTTGCATTTATTTCAAAATATGTAATAGCAGCAAATCAGTATGCATCTATTTATTTACTTTCCATTAAGTCAAGTGATACATACAGCATTTTCTGCTTTCAAGTAGTTGTTTATAAAAAGAATTTCAATGTAGTATAAAGAATTGTATGCTGTGTTATGCATATTTAAATTTATTTAATAATGTTGGTATAATGTATTATGAATGTTTATTATTCTTATGCACATAATATCTGGAATATAATACACAAGTGTTTGTTTATATACACAGATTGATAAAAAAATATGTATTGGAAACAAATACGGGATTTTCTATTAAAAAAGCTGTAAAAACAGAAAAATGGCCCTAGCTCAAAAACCTCTTGTATAATTTTAATGAAAATTGGTACTGCACTTGGTAGACGTTCAAAGTGCAATATGCTCTGAGATTTGTGAGAGTATTATATATTGTCTATGCTGTATCTCAGGAACACACATACATATATACAAGATCATAGTTTTATTATATATATATATATATATATATATATATATATATATGTGTGTGTGTGTGTGTCGACTTATAGGTAGTTACTACCTATAGTGAAGTCACTCATGCGAGTGACAGGTTATTCCATTACATCATATATATATATATATATATATATATATATATATATATATATATTTTGGAATAACCTGTCACCCCCATGAGTGACTACACTATAGGTAGTAACTACCTATAAGTATGTGTAAGTCAATGGGCTACAGAGACTAGCTGCGACCTGTTCCAGCTAGACAGTCAAACTGTCTGCCTTTGGGCAGAGAGGAACCCGGACGAGGCTCCGCCAAAGGGCAGAGTCTCGTTCAGTGAGGTGGACTGTCCCTGAACCCATTTTTATGGGTTCAAATAGGGAATATTTTTGGCGGAGCCTATGGGCTCGGAAAATCCACATTAAACCCGGTCTTGTGCCACATGCAACCCTCGTGGGTGGGTAGGTTAGCTAGATATCACTAGCTGGGATCTGTTGAGTACAACTCAGACTTACACAAGAACTACCGACCTTCCAATAGTAGCACTTGCTACTGGATTGACTTGCAACGACCTTGTGCATAACTGTTACCTTTATTCTTATTGTACTGGTTTTATACAATAAACCTTTACTTATTTTATCCACCTTGTTTTTCAAGTATATATTCCTATTAGCACAGAATATATATATATATATATATATATATATATATATATATATATATATATATATAAATAAATAAATCCTTTTATAATCTGCTGTACTTAGCATATTGAGCGCTTTACTTTTTTTACTTATTTACTTGTTTGGAGTTTTTTTTCTTTGGACTAGAAATTATGGCACTGGACCTTTTTTTCCAGCCTACTCAGATATTTCTTGTCCTTTCTGTTTTTTTCCTAATTTTTTTCCCTAGATACCTATTTCTTTTAATATATTTTTTATTTGCAAATTGTGTTATCTGTTCTGTTTTTTTTACACCAACCAAGTATAGTTAATATATATATATATATATATATATATATATATATATTTTATGAAAAACATTGTAATAAACTCATGGTCTACTATTCTCATTTTTTTCAAATGTACATATATGTGACACTGAAGGAAACAGACTGCTAAGCATTGACCATACACTGACTTCATACATTAGTTAATTTAATCGGAAATGAAACTTTTGCTCCTTTAAATAAGCGAAATATGAAATAATGGCAGTTTGATGCACATTGGTTAATTTTAGGACAAAGAATTTTTGCTATCAAAAAACTGGTTATGATCAAGACAAAAATAGCTCCTGAGTAAAAATAAAATTTCAAAAAAATAAAAAATATTTCACCCGGGCATTAATGTCTGAATGAGCGAAAAGTTGCATAAAGCATGGTTGATAAAAGATTGTATCACAATCAGACAGAATTTGCCATTCTGTAAATGTTTCAGTAATGTTTAGGGGATAATTTAATTTAACTCAATGTCCAATTCATAGAATTGAAATATATGTCCTACTGAAAAATATAATATATATTACAGGGCTGGTGTAAGGGTCACATGCCTGCACCTGAAACTCTGATACAAAACTCTACTAGATCTCAATTGTCATAAAGTAGTATTCATACAAAATACAAATTTTATTGTAATATAATTATGTACAATAATGGATCATATGCAATATGGGTGAACAATTCAACTTGAAAAATTTTAAATAAATACAATTTATCCAAATAAAAATTAGAGACCTGTCATAATAGATCATTCCATCTTAAATAAATCAACAATGTTTTGCAGTAATTTTTGACATCAACTTCAGATTTTTCTTATTAAATAAATAAATTTAACACATTCAACTTTATGGATAAAAAATAACAAATTTTATATAGTTTTTTTTTTTCAAGACTCAGCATGAGCAAAACAAATTCATGGATTTGGATGAAAAAAAAAAAAAACTCAGAATAATGTAAAAATCTATAAAACTTTTTCATCCTTTGACAGTCAGTTGTGATTAGTTTAATTTGTAACATATATACATCTAGGTAGAAAAAAAAGCAAATGTTGATAAGATAATGATGATCACAAAGCACTGCCCAGAGGCCCCCAATCAGGTTTGCCCACTTTGTGCTTATATATATATGAGACTAAAGTTATATGAAAATCTAAGAGAATAATAAATATATAAGACAATTTGTAAAGCTTCTAGTTGTATATGCTTTGCAGAAAAACAATTATACTTCCTAATTATTTTTCTGATCCATTAGCAAAACATGTCACAATAGAAATTTCAAAATTGTCTGATCATATCTATATATATGTGTGTGTGTGTGTGTGTGTGTGTGTGCATAAATGTACATACATTGAAAATGAGATTTGTTATTTATTACAAAAACCTTTAGATAAAAGAATAAATTTTAGGAATTAAGACACAAAGACTAATTTCTTCCTTTTATGATCATCTCAAAGACATATTAGACATACACACAGGCACTAATATATATATATATATATATATATATATATAGATATATATTTATATATGGGGAGAGAGAAATCATGGTAGAAACATCTAATCTGATATAAACCAATTATAATGTTTATATATAAGGAAACTAAATGTACTTACATGCGGATAGAGACAGATTTGGTTGAGAATTAAATACAAATCTTGAAAATCTTCTTGATGTTTTCCCTGAAATAAACAACAGATTCTAAATAAAATCTGCAAAAACAAAAAAATCTAAATATTGGCATTTGAACTTTAAAAAAGTAAAGAAGTCTTTGAAAAAACAGAGAATTTCACAGTGAAATCCAATTTCTATATTATTCTATAATAGATGATCAGAGAGTGTCACATTGATCAGTGCAGGAAGTTAAATTGCCAATCCAAGTTCAAGTTCCGGTTGGTTCACTTCATGCTAACGTCATTTAAAAAAGCATGAATCCATCTCCCATCAGCTATGGGTAAAATAGCAGGACAAACTGGGATCTCTTACATTGGGTTTGTTATACTCTGAACGATGAGGTGGACTCACCCGCACATGTATAAATGTGAGAATGGAATGTGGGACTAGAGGAGACAGCAAAATCCATATTTAGCAGTTGTCTGATAAAAATACAGTAGTAATCAGCAGTTGGACTTACTCTAAGAGTGACTGAACTCAACTAAGTAACAGACACATTACAACAGTGTGTTAACCAGTATGAGAAAGAAAACTATAATTCAAACCAAGGGAGGGCTATTTGGAAACTTTGTAGCACATTGTGCACCATTTCTCTATGTATAAAGTGCACCATCTTTTATATATTATAAGCACTACCAATTTAGAATCTGGAGGTCAAGAACTGTTTTGTTTCATTAAAGGTACTGGAACAAGAAATACAATATATTTGCTCTGGATGATATCTGAAAGAGCAATACAAATGCAAAAGGAAATATACCAATGTTTTATGGATTATACCAAATCATATCACAAAGAACTGTTTGAACTGCAAGAGAAGCTTGCTTTATTTGGGAATATTAGAATAATCCAGAACTTATACTGGAAAAAAAAACTGCCTGCATACTGATAGAAAATGAATTTAGTAAATATACAAAACAGAAAGGGGCATAAGACAAGGATATGTCTTCTAAATAGACTTATTCAACTTATACAGTGAAGTGATCCTGAGAGAATTAGAATTCCTATCAGGATTCATTATTAGCAGCCACAATCTTAATATAAGATATGCAGATGACACAGTGTTGGTAGAAGACAGTAAGTAAATTATTGTCACTCCTCTAGAAGTTAGTAAAGGAAAAAAGGAGTAAACATCAATTGCAAGAATAGAGAATGTATGGTTGTCATCAAAAGGAAGAACTCAAGATGCAAACTACAAATTGAAGAAACTAAAATCAAGTCCAAAAATTTGAATATGTATTAGTCTTTTAACAGAAGATGGAAAGTGTGGCATCGAAATTTGAAGGCCCATTGGAATAGTAGGAGATGCATTCTAAAACTTTAGCAAAGTATTAAGAAACAGGAAAATTTTGTTAGAAACAAGAAAAGATTACTAAATTATTACAAAATATTGTTCCTTTTACATGACATTTAATACTGAACAGTCTCCTCAAAGATTAAGAAGAGACTTGAAGCAACAGAAATGTGGTTCTACAGATGGCAGTGAATTCTGGCTAATATTCTCATAGATGAAGAAGAGACTTGAAGCAACAGAAATGTGGTTCTGCAGAAGGTTTGGTTTGGTTTATTTTGATTTATGGCATATCAACCTCAGTGGGTTATTTAATGTGAACAAGATTTTTAGGATAAGTTTGTATGAATAGAATACGTATTCTTTGTAAGAAATCAGTTTGTAGTCAAATGTATTGCTGATATTTTTCTATAAAAATTTATTTTTATACTTTCATAGTGTTTTGACCCCAGTTTTAGAGTTAACTATTTTCCATAGTCAGGACCCTAACAGGTGCTACCACCCTGGGTCAAGGAAAAGATGGGAACAATAGCGATTAAGAGGTGGTGTCACACTCCTAAAACCTCCTAATGAGAAGCCCTGCTGCTGGATGGAATTTATCATCATACCCAGGACACTCTAAAGAAAGAGAATGCAGAGAATACCATGGTCTGAACATGTGAACAAATATGAAATTTTAGAGAAAAAGGAAACAAAAATGATACATACTTCAAATCAGAAAGTAAAGAGTTGAAATTTCTAGGGCACATAATGAGGAAAATGGGATTGGAAAATGTAACACTCACAGGACATGTTGAAAGCAAGAGAGACAGAGGAAAGCAAAAAAATAATCTACTTAGCAAGTTTGTGCAATTGGTTGGCAGAGATAGAAAAAAATACAAATACTGCTAAGAGTTACAAAGGACAGGAAAACATGGTATGAAGAAGAAAAAATTAGAAAATTTACTCTCAGTTTAATATTTGTTCAGCTTTTTACCAGGTTTGTATCAACTCAAATAATTTATATATGTTTGATTATATTTTGAAAGATAAAATTTCCACAGTATTTAGAATAAACATATGGACATGTTCCCACAAAACTACAACTAGCTTCTAGCAAAACTAAGCTCACACAAGTAGAAACACAATTATAAACAAAGCCTGGCAGGGCATTTCTGAAATCAGCTTAGCAAAATAATAAAAAAATTACTGCATTACATATCCACTGGCTAGCAGTGAAGATGGTGTTGCAGCTTATCAGTTAAGGAAAACGTCTTAGATGCAAGTTACAACAGTAATAATAATAATAATTATTATTATTAGAAAAGCTAATACAGACATTGTCCTCCCCTACATAAAATGTTTAGTGTGACTTACCAGAGGGTATTCATTGTTGACACAGATAACTAGTATCTGCTCCTTCAGAATTAGTTTGTGGTTCTCTTTGTCTGGAGTTAGTCCTTAGAGCAGGCTCCAGGTTTCTTGTGAAGAGAGAGTGTCCTAGATGCAGGTCCTTTTATTTCTGACCCTCAATAGTGGTTTTCTACTTCTATGTAGGGGGAGTCAACCTTTTTTACACACATAACAATGGCATCATTTTGAAGATCACTCTGTGTATGATGATGACATGAAAGATGACAAAGTCATCAACGACATTGACAACATAAATGAATTGTCAAAATGTCAACCTTTGACATGTAAATCTGTGAAATAAGGATTGAGAATGACTGACCCTGGTTTTCACTCACTCACAGGTTTCTTAATTAACAATTATGATAAGTAATGTACACTATTTACATTATTCAGACTATTGTTCTCATCTTTGTTGCTATATTTATCACAATGTTTCAGCTGTTGTATGCTCCGGCCTTCTTCAGGTGGTTGGAATGTCGAACTGAACCCTTTATTTCGCTCACTGGGGTAGACTGTTCTAGTTCCACGTGCCATGTCTAATGGATGTCAGTTATCAGCTATCTCCTGTTAGATCACCTCTCTGACACTTCACAGATACTTCAGTCTACCCCAGCGAGCAAAATAAAGGGTTCAGTTTAACATTCCAACCACCTGAAGAAGGCCGGAGTGTACAATGGCCAAAACATTGTGATAAATATGGCAACAAAGATGAGGACAATAGTCTGAATAAGTTAAATAGTGTACATAATATCTCATCTCAGAAATATAGACAGATAATGTTAGTAATGTAACAGTTTGTCTAGATAAATGGCAACAGGAAGGAATCAAGGGAGAAGTGGATTCAGGCCTTTATCAAAATGAATATAAACTCATGCAGGATTGCAACTCTGGCTGCCAATTGAATTACTTTAGTAATAACCGGTACCTCACACTGACACACCGATAGAAGAAAATTTAAAAGCTGAATGACTGCTTTTAGGCAAAACATTTTCATATTTTCGAAATTATTGGTTAAATCAGGCCTGCACAAAATATGGCTTAAAGTAGTCCACAAGGAGTTTTCAAAATAGTTAATTTTTTTTGTTGTCATCAGATTAAATTTGGCAACTGATCATATATGGAAAATTCAGTTTAGTGGAAAAGTGATGTTATTCAGTCAATACTTATTTTTGATAAAGACATGCCTCCTTTTGCCAGCATTAATGCATTTGCAACATTTTTTTTACTTAGTAATTTAATTTTGCAGATTGCGGCTGATTTTCTGTGAGTCATGTGGCTTTTCACATTTTTTAATTGTGCAGGTCTGGGTCAAATTAACCAAATGTATCCTTTCTTCTGTTCATGGAAAAAAGAGAATTGAATGCAAGCATATATTTATATTTTTATACACAACTTGCACCCAAAAAGTTTTAGATATCAGAAATAATCTAATATGGATGTTTGCTATGCTTTGCTAACAGTGTTCTTTATGTACCAGTGTGAAAAATGTGAAGGGCTAATTCCATGAAATATTAGAAATTATGTGTGAGGTTAAATAATTTACACACACACACACACACACATATATATATATATATATATATATTAAAAAACAGGAAGATTAATCACTTAGGCACCTGCTACCATGGTAGTGGGTGCATAAATGATTAATCTTCCTGTTTTTTAATCTTTAATATTTAAAAGCTCTGCACATGCAATTTTGTGGATTGTGTATAAAGCACTTTTTCATATAACCATTCCTTTGTTGGACTCAACTCTGACCAACAAGCATTTATATGTGTGTATGTGTCTGTGCCTTTAATAAAATTTGTTACATTTATTTGTGGAAGAGTGCTCAGCATCAGAGATAAACCATTTATAGATATAGATGGTAAGGAGATAGAAATCAACATTGCACAGTGAGAGTCACTTTTACACCTTAATGAGATCTCTCTCTCTCTCTCTCTCTCTATATATATATCTATATATATATATATATACTCACACACACAAACAAACAAACAAATATTGGTCCAATGATCACATTGTGACACTCACGATGCAATGTTGATTTCTATGTCCATGCCATCTATATCAATGTTCCTCTACCTTTTTTAACCCATGGGCCACTTTTACTCTTAAGTTATTTGGTGGACAATAAAAAATTTATTTTTTTTTGCTAATGGATAAGTTTAGGAATTAAATGATAATGATTTAATGATAATAAACTTCTATTTAAAAAATAAATTCTATGCAACGTTTATGTATACTAGTAAAATAACTCATAATAAAACATTTAAAAATAGTTGCTATTTTTATGCAGGCCCCAGTAATTTTACATGGATCCTTAGGGTTCATATGGATCCCAGTTGAGAACTTTTGAGATATATATATATATATATATATATATATATATATATATATATGTATGTATGTATGTATGTATGTATGCGATATCTCTGATACTGGGCACACTTCCCACAATTAATTTAACAAATTTGTATTGTTTAAGTCAATCATAGAGGACAAAACTTGTCAACTAAGTTTTACTTCTACCTTTATACATATATACACACATGAATATAGTGAGAGAGAGAAAGACTAAGGGGACACAGGAATCAGCACTGAATAGTGACTTTCAGTTTCTCTTAGAAAAGCACATTGAGGCATGAATGTGAGTGTCACAATGCACTAGTGATTCTATCTCTTGCTCTCTCCTTATATATATATATATATATATATATATATATATATATATATATATATATACACACAAGGTACTAGGATTAAGCTTTTTATTTAATTTTTCTTGTGTTCGAACAAGTGTTTACTTTTTTGGGACACAGAGTGTGTAGAAACTGTCAGAACTCTGATTGGCTAGCTGCTGTTCAATCAGGATCCCTTCTTGGGGTCATGCAGTAAACTTGATCCTGAAATCTTCCTCTTTCACAACTAACACCTGCAGTGACCACACATTTATTGGATCCGTCCCTTCCAACATTAATGTAATACAGAAGCCACAATGTCCACTCTTTCCTGAAGGCTTGCAAATATAATTTATATTTGCAAGCCTTCTTTTTACCTATTGTGCATACACCCTTTTCTGTACAATAAAATTATTTAAATAATTATTAATATTTTAATTATTTTAATACTGTCATGAAGTTGCTTCTCTTCTTCAAGTGTGTCCATCTTTGTCTTTGAGGAACTTAACTGCAACCAAGAAAATCATATACTAGTTTTCCTAACAGTTCAAATAGATCCTTGTGCCATACCTTCTCAAATGCTTCTGCATAATCTATAAAACATAAGCATACATCATTCTGCATTTGCATTGAGCTCTTTGATATCATTTTAATTGTAAATATAGCATTTCTTATTCCAGTGTCCTTGCCAAAGTCACACAGTTCTTGTCCTATTTCCAGTTTAATTCTGCTTTGCATTCTTTCATCAAGATTTGAATAATTAGATTGATTAGATGACTCCTTAAACTGACTGATGGAACTCATTTGCAACTGGTTTCTTAGGTAAATCTACAAAGATGGATTCATTGTGGTTGTAACCAACTTCTTATATTCTTGCTGTCATATTAAATTAATGTTTATTTGTTTTTTGGTGAATAAAGTTCTGGAATAGAATATAAATTGTATTTGTGTATGCATGTGAAGAACAGTAAAATGTTATATGTGTGTTTGGGTGAAAGAGTATGTGTGTGCATGCTTAGTAGTAATGGGGGATACAAAAGATAGAATTTAGTTCTTACTGTTAAATTTTTTGCCATAGTTTGGAGCGGTCTCTTTGTAATTTGTCAGCATTGTAGCTTCTTGTGTGTGGGCATGAATGGAGTCTTGTTGGTTTTCAAAAATGTATTGCTGGAAATATTTGGTTTTCAAAATGTATTGCTGTGGAAACATTTGGTTTTCAAAAATGTATTGCTGGAAACATTTGGTTTTCAAAAATGTATTGCTGGAAACATTTGGTTTTCAAAAATGTATTGCTGGAAACATTTGGTTTTCAAAATGTATTGCTGTGGAAACATTTGGTTTTCAAAAATGTATTGCTGGAAACATTTGGTTTTCAAAAATGTATTGCTGGAAACATTTGGTTTTCAAAAATGTATTGCTGGAAACATTTGGTTTTCAAAAATGTATTATTGGAAACATTTTGTTTTCAAAAAAGTATTGTTTGAAAATGGATAGCTGGTAATACTATTTTTCCAAAAACATATAGCTGACAACCTTATTTTTCCAAAAACAGCCTTTCTGTTGGACATAGTTTATCGCCATACCCAGTATGCATATGCAGTTTACCGTCATACCCAGGACGATGGAGTCTTGAAGATAAGCAGCTAGAATGACATGGACCCTGGTGACATCTGTGCATCTCATGTTTGGGGGCTGGACTTTATGATTTTATACACTTTTATGTAAGAAAATCGGCTCCAGAATTATATTATTTATTTCTTCCTACTTGGCCCTAAAACGCACGGTGGCATGTCTTCTATGATATCTACATAATATTTTGGCAGTATCTACCTAAATCATGATGAGATATTTTATTAAATATTTTAGTAGACATGACAAGGCCTTTGTGTTTATCACCACTGTCAGATATTTCATTTATTACTTCTGTGATCTCATTAATTCTGAAATTAACTGGTCCCATTGCTTTGCTCCCTTTCATCATGTCCAGAAATTAATATTTCTGACCCTTCTATATTTTTGTGTATTATCAGTTTCTCTCTCTCATCATAAAATAGTTCTCTGGGATATTAGATCTATCATGGGGAGTACTGTTTTCTTCTTTATTATCAGTGTTCCTTACTTTGACAGTCTGTTTATAAGCTCTCCTCTTGTTTTATTTTGGAGGCATTAAAATTTACAATCTATTCATTACTGCAGTTCACCACTGACTGGAGGTCCTTTTGTGAGCAGTTGCCAGTTCTACTTTGTTGCTACTAAGACAGGAGTAAATAGTTATGTCATCAGCATATATACCGAGTTGGGAACTGATATTTCACAGAAGGTCACTGAAGAAGATCAGAAACAGCATAGGTATATAAATCATATCAGATTAATCTGATGAGACTGAAGTAAAAAAGACAAACAATTAGAAAGAGAAGGAAAAGACTGTTTATTAAAAACTGCTGTGCACATTGTAGTGAATAACACTCATTCCCTTTGTATTCCATTGATGAGATGTAAGTTCCACTCAGTTTCTTCCAATGAACCAATACTTTGTAGAACTGACTCCCAAGGGGATGCTTCCTTGATCACTACAACCATAACCTGTTCAAGCCTGGGATTATTTTCCCCCACATATTATAAAAATGTGCCCCTTACTTAATTCTCTGTAACCCTTTACCTTGAGTGGTTCTTGGGCCTTGTACGGGATTAACATTATTGTAGAAAACTGACATTTGGAATTTAATTATGTAGTCAGTTTGCTTGTGTTAATAAATTGTATATCACTTTCATGTATGTAGACATGCAAATAAGTTTGTGTGTGTGTGTGTATATATATATATATATATATATACACACACACACACACACACAAACTAGAGGCCAAAATTTACTAGTATTTAAATTTTCCCTATTAAATGTTAAAAAAGTTTTAATTTTTTGTTTTTCCTTTTCTTATTTTTATTTTTTGAAGTTCTTCTCAGATAAGTGGTTGAGTGGTTAAAAATGCAAAAGGTATATTTTTTCTTTATTTTCATTGACCATAAGATTTTGGCCAGCAGTGTATATAGGGCCCCCAATTTTCAGTTTCAAATTTTCCTTGATTCTGTTTCCACTTTTGGTAAATTTCGTTTTTTCCGTATTTACTTTTGGGAAATTTTATCTTTTCCATTTTTTATAGTATTTTATGAGAAATTTTCAATACATTATGTTATAATTATTAAAACTAAAAACATAATTCAAATTTTTAATGCATACAAAGAAATAGCAAATATCTACAAATTTGTTTTAAATGTTAAAATCCAAGTCCAAAAATAAATTATATGTAAAAATAAAAAAAATGTAACATGACTAGACAATAAAACAATGGAAAAACAGTGCAAAATTATCTTTGAGGCAGAACTTTTATTCAGAGCTCCCTTCTTTAAAAACACATTCAAATTGTTTTTGTTTTTTAAGTAAAAGGATTTAGATTGATTTATAATTATTGATTCATAATATAAAAATCAACAGTAAATAACTTGAATCTCATTAATAAATATCAGAATAAAGTCAATCATTTTGACTAAGATTTTATGAAACAGTAATCAAACTATAATGACTGAATCTTTGTAACAAAATATCAAAAAACAAATTAGATACATTAATTCAAAACAAAATTAAATAAAACAACTTATCCCAAGTTGAAATACTGCTCAAATTTAAAATTGCTAATTTCTTAATTTGGGAAATATCTAATCTTCAAATCTCTTCTCTAAATCTCCATTGTAATACAACATTGTGAGTTGCTTGGTGTTTTTTGGTGTAAGATTTTCATGTTTTTTATTGAGTAAATGTTTAAAATGAGAAAATGAAGCTTCAACATCTATGCTGGTAACAGGCATCCATATGAACTTATTGGCAATCTGTTCGAGAAGAGGACATCTGCTCTTATTTGCATTCCAAAATTTAAATTTCATTTATAATGAAGCACTGCAGATGATTCAATTATTTATCTAGGAGAATGGCTGTGTGATGGTAAGATTTGGAGTAGACAAGCCAGTCGAGCATAGAATGGTGTTTTTAGAAAATATTTTTTCTTTATTTCTAAAGTGTATAGTTGGCATGTGATAGCATTTACTTTTCTTTCATATTCATAACACAAGGTTACAAGTTGTTTAGAATCTTTTACTTGTAAACTGTGTGAGACCTTAAATGAAATGAATTTGTTAAACTTATTGGTTTGATATTCATCTCTTCCCACTTCCAATTTTGGCATCAACTAATGTCTATCTTCCCCATTTCCCCTTTAGCAATGGATCTTGGTGGCCATGATCAAGCTGTGACCTTCCGACTTTCATCTCATTTGCTACATTAGGTTTCTTGGAAAAGTTTTAAAATCGACAAATCAGTTTTCTTTTTTCTTAAGTAAACATTTTTGTTCTTAATTCTTTTTCAGGTTTTAAAAGGAAAAATAATTATAAGTATTTGTAAAAACAAATTTTAAGGAAATAACTACGTTATGTTATTGTTATATTTATTAAAATATATAACAAAATCGGAAAGACAGTTAATAGGTTTTGAAAGAATTGTAAAAAATTAAAAAAAAAACTTAATTTGTTATTTATTATTGAAAATTACATTAAAAACCCAGATTCTATTTAAGATAAACAATGCCCCGATTCTGTCCACAATTCCATGATCACAGAAAATTTGTTCCCCTATGTATGTAAGGTACACACACACATACATACATACATACATACATGTATACATATAAAATATATACATATATGAATAAACCTACAGGTTTATTTATATATCTCTGTCAATATACATATATGAATATAACTTATATATGTTTATTTATATATCGATGTCAATAAATATATATATATATAAGTTTGGAAACACTTTTTGAGGAGTACTTACCCATTCATATCAGAAATGTTTTTCTGCATCTCTCCCACTTCACAAGATTTGTTTCTCTTAACTTCTCTCTTTCTTCCCACATTCTAGTCTAAGTATATTTTACGCATTAGGTTTATTGTAATAGAACCCAGACCATATTCCAGCAAAGAATTGGCCACATTCCTATCTTGTGTCCCAAAATAAGCCATGTAAATTGGTCCTAAAACTGACTTACTCCTCCCCCTGCATCACTCTATTTGCAGATATTACATTTATTTGCCATTGTCACATTTTATGTTCAAGTCTGAACTAATCAAATAACCAAAAATACACTAAATTAACTCACGGAAATAGGTAATGAAGTGAAAATATGTATGCCTAGGTTATTTTCTTTGTTGTTCGCCATCTACTGTATTGGCCAGACTATAACTTTGTTTTTTAGAGACTCCTATAATGAAAAATTGACTTTAGGCCTATCATATAATAAAATTTACTTCAGACACATATAAAACTCACAAGTTAAATGAATTTGTGTGTGTGTGAAATGTGGACATTGTTGACAGTTACAGAGAGAAGGATCCAAGCATTTGAGAATAAATTCAGGAGAAAACTCCTTGGAACCTTCTAATTGGAACATGAAACTAATGAGTTCATACAGTAAAGGACCGAAGTTTTGTGGGCCAGCAGGAACCTCTTCTTGCTACTGTCAAACAGAAAAATGGTGTGGTTTGGACACATTACAAGGCATGACAGCCTATGCAAGGCACTGTTGAAGGTGGACGTAGGAGAGGACGCCAACATAAAAACTGGTTGGACAATGTCAAACAATATACAGGTATGACTATACCAGAATTGCTGATGGCTGCCATTGATAGACTGTTGTGGAGGAGATTTAGCGTGGCTTCTGCATTCGGAACCCGCCTATGATTACAAAAGTCAAGGGGATAATGATTATATTTATATATATAAATAAATAATATGATAAAAATATAGTTTTAAATTCATATTTAGGGAATATTTATAGATAAAAGTTCTCATTACCAGTGGTAGAGCATATGTTAACAAACATAAAAGTAGACACTGAGGTCAAAACCAATGGTGACAGTATGCTGGAAAAATGGTTGGTTCCACTACTGCTTCAGCAAGTACCTCACTCCTCTTCTGAGGCCTGAAGATTACATTAAAGCATCAAACAGTCTGTCATCATGGGTATTGACCCCAGTGTCCAATTTATATAAAATAGCTTTTTTTTTAAATCTTTCACATGCAACATTTTTATGATTATAATGCTGTTGTTAGCACTTATATATTTTTATTCATGAATAATCATAACTCTCCACAACTTCCTATCCTTTGTAGTTCTTAATATTTGTCTTTTTACTATCCCTCCCACTCTCTGTTTTGTTGTCCATTTACACAAGCTCATTAGATAGATGATCATTTAGGCATTTTGGTTTAAAAAAAAATCGTTTTGTGTAGAAGAAGAAAAATTTTTTCTCTTGGGTGTAGGGAAAAACATTCTTGTGAATATGGAGCAAATTTCGGCTTTGATAGTGTTGTGGTAGGATCCACCTAATCTGCATAGGTGACTACCAACTATATAAATAATGGTTGGTACCGGAAGACGGAGGGGAGGAATCACGAGATCCAACTAGAGACTCTGATCGACTGCGACTAGTCAACACATTCTCCAGGAATGTCTTCCCAGAAATATACAGAAATACTATATGTACTTATTGTGTACACTTTCTTGTGATAATACATTCTTGTTCTAAGTACATTTTGTGTTGCATTATTATTCCATGCAATAGGCGAGATTCAACAATGAGTCAAGACTCAACAGATAGTTAAAATTCAGCAACAGCAGAAACAATAACAAAATCAACAGTTTCTAGAACTACAAAAATGCAATAGGAGTTGGGTATAATTCTGAAGAAAACATAAAATTCTTCAATGTCTCTCATACTAGATGCTGTCCAAAACACCATATCAGAATTTGTATACAAATCTGATGAGGGACTGACTTTTTCTGCATATTTTTGTAGATATGAACAAATATTCAGTCAGGAATTGGGCAGCTTAGAAGATGAGAGAAAAAAGATATTTTTGTTGAGGAATATAGCTCTGATAGAGTATGAAAAATACTGCAACTACATATTACCGGAAAAAAACAGGTCAAATTGTGTTTAAAGACACGGTACACATTCTGACGAAATGCTCGTTGGAGGTGCATGAACCTAACCAAAAAAAAGAGGATGAAGATTTTGCTACGTATGCTGGTATTTTCAACAAAGAACGTGAAAAGTTTAGAATAAAGGAATTACTCCAGATATGGGTTAATTTTAATTCAAGGTTTAACAGCTAAAAACAATGCTAAAATACAAGTGAAAATTTTAACAGAAACTGGACAAAACAGTAATATTAAATTGCAAGAAATAGCGGATGATTGCGAGACAATACTAAGTTTGAAACATGATGCTGGAGAAATTCAGAAAAAAAGAATGTGCATTGGTACAATCAAAGGACAAATATACAAAAAGGAGAATAAATCCTTGTTTCAAATGTGGTAAAATACATCTTAGAAAAGACTGTCCATTTAAAAATGCAGAATGTTACAAGTGTAGTAAAATAGGACATATAAAGTGACACAGTAAAACCAAACCAAGAAAAATCCTCATAAGAAGAAATTTGTACATAGTATTGTGACAAAGAAAACGGTCACAAAAAAGAAAAGGAAATTGGTGAATGTGAAAATATATAATGTAACCATGAAAATGCTACTGGACATAGGTAGTGATATTTCAATAATCAATGAAACCACATGGAAGGAAATTGGAAAGCCTTTATTAAAAAGGACTTCCAAAGATGTGATTTCAGTTTCTGGTGAGAATTTTTTAAGAACTGGCTTGTAATGTTTCATTCCATAATAAGCATGTAAAAACTAAAGCTTATGTATTAAAAATGCTATGAATTTATTTGGTAATAACTGGATGGAACTATTTGAACTTTGGGATTTGCTGACAAATGGTTATTGTAAAAATGTAAGTGGACAAGTGACCAATTTAAAAAGTCATAGCAAAAAACTAAAGGAGGGATTTAAAAAAAATGTTTTCCAGATGTTCTGCCAAATGAACTGTGTCAGTGTTCATAACTCAAGGTGGATTTTCAAGTAAAAAAAAAAAAAAAAGAAGGTTCAATGCCAGTATTTAAGCAGAAATGGAGTATACCATTAACAGCATTTGAACAAGTCAATGAAATGTTGGACAGACTTGAAAGAATTGGTGTAATAGAAAAAATTAACCATTCAAAATGGGCTGCACCACTGGTATATGTAAAGAAAAAAAATAATAAAATTTGAGTTTGAGGGGATTTATCAACAGGATTAAACAGTTGTTCAGAAACACATAATTACCCACTACGAAGATGAGAGGAAATTTTTTAAGTTAAACAGCAGAAGAATATTTTCAATGCTGGATATCTCTTTAGCATATTTACAAATTCAGACTGAAAATGAAGGTTCAGTATTAACAACTAAAATACACACAGAGGATTATATAAGTTTAACCGACCTCCTTTTGGTATAAAGGTTGCACCAGTTATTATTCAACAAGCTATGGATATCATGTTCATAGATTGTGATTTTGCAGTGGCATATCTGGATGACATTTTAATCAAAAGAGTATCAAAAGAACAACATGTTGGGCATGTGAAAACAATTTTGCAAAGACCAAGAGAGTATGGATTCAAGCTCAGTGAAGAAAAATGTGAATTGTTTTTGCTGAAAATTAAATACCTTGGTCAAATTATTGATAAAAATGGTCTTCAATCAGATCCATTGTGGGCAACTGCAATTAAAAATATGCCTCCACCAACAAACGTGAATATGTTACAGGCTTTTCTAAGACTGGCTAATTACTATTAAATATATTTACATAATATGCATAATTTGAGAACTTCACTGAACAATCTACTAATAATAAAAGAGTAAAGTGAAACCAGAATGATAACTGTCAAAAGGCATTTGATAAAAGAAGACTTACATCAGATTTATCAATAGTACACTACAATCTAAAAGCAGAAATTGTAGTGGCATCAGATGCTAGTGAGTATGGTATTGGAGTGGTGATTTTACACAAATACAATGACAGTAAAAAGCCTTCACTCATGTTTCATGCTTGCTTCTACTAGCAGAGAAAATTTTGCAATAATATTCGCTGTGAAGAAATTTCATAAATTTATTCCTGAAAGAAATTTTAGGTTGGATACAGACCACAGATATCTATTAACAATATATGGTTCAAAGAAAGGATTATCTATGCATACAGCTAATCGACTACAATGCTGGGGGTACCATCTTGTTAAACTATGATTTTGTTATGGAGTACCAATTGTTTAAAAAATTAGGACATTTGGATGGATTATCAAGATTAATATCTAAAAATGTGGCACCATTTGAGGACACAGTCATTGCAGCACTAAAAATGAAATGGAAATAAAAAAAACATTTTGTGCAACATAGTATGAGATGTATCAGCTATACTGGATGAAATAAAAGAAAAAGTGGAAAATGAAAATTATTGTGAAAATAAAAAATGCAATTGAAAGTAAGTAACAAAGAACAAAATCCAGACTTAAAGGACAAAGGGTTGTAATACCTAGTGTGTTACAGAAACGGATATTAAAGGATTTTCATAGCAGACATCTTGGTATTTCAAGAATGAAATTTCTGATGAGAAGTTTCATATATTGGATCAGAATGGACCAAGATATTGAAAACAGTGAAAGCTTACAGAGATTGTGCTCTGGCAGCAAAACTACCTATCACAAAGATAGAATGCTGGCCAAAGACAGACATGCCATGGTCAAGACTGTATAAAGATTTTGCAGGTCCCATGAATGGATCACATTATCTTGTGGTAGTTGATAGTTTCACTTAATGGCTGGAAATTTATAAGTGCAAAAATCCAAAATTTTCAGTGGTAGAGAATTTCTTGCATAAACTATTTGTGAGATATAGCATACCACATACCATAGTCTCTGATAACAGAACACAATTCACAGGTAAAGAATTGAAAGACTTTTCTAAGATATTCTCCCTTGAACATAATACAACCCAAGGTCGAATGTACAAGTGGAACGGTTTGCGGGAATGTTCAAAAGAGCACTGAAGAAAGCAAGTCTTGAGAAATTCAATGAGGAAGCCCTTCAAAATTTTCTGAGAGTTTGCCATGTAACACCTAACTCCAATATGCCATCAGGCATGTCACTGGTGAAATTAATGTTTGCTAAAAAAGTCAAATCGGTGTTTGACAAGTATTACCAATTCAACAAACATGAACAGATAAGAAAGACGACACCAAAAGTTTCAAGGTCAGTGATAAAGTGTTCTTTAAAGTATATAAGGATGGCAAAGAAATATGGGAAGATGGCATAATATCAGTAAGAATTAGCAAGTAGATCTACATGGTAAAAGGGAAACAATTTGAACATAAAAGACACCATAATCAGTTGAAGAAAAGGTTCATCAATGGAGGAACTGATAACAATGCTATATGAGGTTTTCAATGTGCCGTCACCACAACAAGTTATGGAACCTACAAGGACAAGTTCCAGAAAAAGAAAGCATACTGAAGAACTGCAAGTAGATATGAGACGGAAATGGTACAAAGTCAAGTATGTTGGCAAACTCTCAAGAAAGAGGAAGGAGATATACTACTAATAATAAAAAGTAAGATATTTATAAAAAGTATTAATTTCAAAAGTGGGGTTGTTGCAGAGAAAATAGTACAACCCCAGTAACTATATGAACTAGTCCATAACTATAAAGAAGTCTAGGTCAAAAGTAAGAAAAAGAAGCTGTTTGGAGTCAGTCTTCAGACTAAGTAATACAGGCATCAAGTTGCCAAAGCATTACTTATATTATAAGCACTATGAAACACGTTATAACAGGTTGGTAATCAGTTTAGTAGAAGGACACATTGGAATTCAAAAAAAAGAAACTGATTTATGCCTTTTCCACAATTTTGATACTGGATGAAATATAAGACACTACTATTTCAGTATGGAGTATAAAGGAAAACCTATTGAATGGTATATCAAATATTGGATGTATTTTTGATGGGCATTAATAGCAGGGTAGACAACTTGCTTGTCTAAGAGAGGACAACTCTGAATTCAAAAGCCTTGTGCGGTGTGGTTGTGGCTCAGTACTTCACAGGGGAGTCTACAGGGTAAACATCACACATTACTCGAATTTCATCCATATTTAACTAATTTGAAATTTCAATGTCTGCGAGAAAAATGTGGGTTTGATGTGTCATCAAATATGATAGGTAAGTAATTAATGTCATATAAATCCTGACACCTTACCTTGTTCCATACCTGTTGCCTATATTTACAGAAGTCAGATATATTTATATGATTTTGACTAATATCAGTTAATATTGTTGCAGAATGTGAAGGCCAGGCACAGAATGGTCAGTGATTGGTCGGAGTGTCTCATGGGCAAAGAATTCTGACAGTGATGGATTGCCTTTGTCTGGGTTTTGAATATAAGTCCAAAACGTCATGAATTCAAGAGAGGGTCAAAAGAATTCTGAAGTGTAGATATGCCTCCCACACCCAAGTTTGCGACTAGCTAATACCACCCACCTACGGAAGGAAGCTGAGCCAATGTGCGACTTGAGTTCCTGTGACATCATCATTCCTGTTAGTGACACTTAGAATCCAAGCTGCCACTCTTAATAAAACAAATACAAAAAGTAAATTATGCTTTTTGTTGATACCATTTTATTTAGTAGCGTGGGGATTTCTGGTGACTGAGCAGACCTGCTCTGGACATACATATCTGACTGTAATGGGCACATGGCCTGGTTGGCTATATATATATATATATATATATATATATGTATATTCAGGGATCCCTTCTGAACCCCTCTCTTCAGTTCTGCATATTTTTGTGATGCTTCATGGAAGATATTGATGTCATCAGGATATATGTATATATGTATGCAGGTGTGCAGAAAAATAGGAAAGAACAATCCGGTGTTCCTTAGTATTTTGCTTTTATTTTCAAAAAGACAGTGCTCCATACAGAAGTAGAGCTTATATTATAATATTTTTAGTTTTTAAAAATATGATTCCTTCGCTGCATAAGAGTTCTCATGTTTCAAAAGAGAGAGCCGAGACCCCTAACATAATTTTTTAAGTTATGTAGAGTTAAGGTGCCAGGACCCGCTTCCTTGTCAAGCGAGAATTTGGGAATAAGCTATCTTTTGGTTAGTGTGTGTTTATAAGTGCGGTCTCATTGGAACATTAGTTGCTATGGAAATGGCTAGTGACGGCCATTTTGGTTAGGTGGTTCAAAGAGCTAAGAATTCATTTTTATCTACAGACCAGTCCCCTTCGAAAGATGTGTGTCAAGTTACAATGGGGATTCTATTTCAAGAGTGACCATAGGTTATGCTGGTCAGACGGCAATTTTTTATGGCATTGCCGTGGGTCGTTGAGTGACAAGAAGGTTGTGTTTCATTATTATCTATTTGATCTGTTTATTTATTTGTTTATTTACATGGCTTTTTTTTTTTTATACTTTAACAAAGGGTTTTTCTCAATTATTGGGCTGAGCTTTTAAGGCTTTTAAATTATGGACTTTATTTGTTTAAATCTATTTATTAATTATTTAATGCGAAAATCATTTGATGACGACAGAAAACCGTTAACTCATGTCTATGGTTTAGTAACTTTTCACTATTTAGGAACCTAATGATGTGCAGTTTTTCATGTAGGCATAAAGGGCATGGGTCGTCCCAGGTTTTACAAGTTCTAGTTCTATTTATCATTTTCCATTTTACATTCGGTGTTTTGTTCGTTTCCTTTAAATGCCAGTAGTATTGGGATAGAGATGTCTGATTTCTATTTTGGATGTTGTTGAAGGAGCTTTTGTGCTGTCTCCATCTAATTTTAAAATTATTCTTTGTTGACCCAATGTATATCCTGTCAGTGTTAGGACTCTCCATGGATGAGATGGTGCATTGGTATACGACGGATTTAGTGAGGCATCTGTTTTCTAACGGGCAGTCACTAGGGTTTCTACAATCACATGATTTTTCATTTTTTCTGTCTAATTGCAGTTTAGGAGTTTTATTGGCACTGTTTTGGCATGCGTGTTTTTCTAGGATTTTACTATTATGCTCTTTTATGATTCTTTCTAGGTTTTCAGTGCAGCTGTAACTTTAGGGTGTTTTTTATTAAATAAATTTAACATTGTGCTGTTTGATAAAAGTGACACACCTGATTTTTTTGACTAAATGTTCCCTTCTCCAATGAAACGAATTTGAGTTAAATTCAAAGGATAAGTGATCTAAAATCTGAAGAAGAAGCTTTGAAAGATCTTTAAATTTAGCAGTAAATACTGTCAAGTATCTGTTCAGTATAATGTTGAAAAGACCCTCTGGAGTGAGCAGTACAAGAGAATTATAGAGTCTTGTCTTCTCCCTTCTGCTGAAAGGGTGCAAATCGATCCGACCAAGCTCATTTTTATGCAGGATAATGCTCCCTGTCACAAATCAAATATGATGAAGAAATACTTTGATGAAAAGCAGGTGAGTGTTATGATATGGCCACCCCAATCTCCTGACCTCAACCCCATAGAAAACTTATGGAGCATTATAAAGTACAGGTTCTTGAGAATGCACTTGAGCAACAAAGAGGATTGTGAATTTCATATCCGAATGGAATTCAATGCTTGGAGATGAGATTTGCCAGAAGCTAATCAAGTCAATGACAAAAATGGTTGAAAAGGTTATTCAAAATAAAGGAGGACCCATAGAGTATTAAATATTTTGAACTATATTACCTATTATAAATAAATTATACGTCTATTATTCTTTATTTAAAGCTGTTTGGTTATAATTCTATTGATTACTAGTTGCAGGAAATAAGTGAGTCACTTTTTTTGCACAGACTTTTTCCCTAAATGTAAAAAACCAAAGAAATTAAGACAATATAAAAATAAAAAGAGAAAATCAAAAATTATCTAACTGTAGAAATCCTCATACAAAACAAATGTCGCACGGAATCATTAGTATACCAATGCAATATCTCATCTATTGAGAATCCCGAAAACAAAAATCTATATAGGTTGCAAAAGCCATGAGTTCAAAAAGGGGTTCAATCCATATCAAGCTTCATTTAGGATAAATAAATACAGAAATCGAACATCTCTTTCAAAATATTTCTGGCACTTAAAAGAATCCAATAAAACACCTACAGTAAAATGGAAATTAATAAGTAAAGCTAGAATATGTAGGTCATTAAATGCCCCATGTCCTTTGTGCATACATGAGAAACTATATATTACTAAGTTTATAAAAAAAAAAAATTTACTGAATCAAAGAAATGAAATAGCTATTCTTTGCCATCATTGTCAAAAATTTTCTTTAAATAACATTTAAAAATAAAATTTAAAAAATGGAGGTGGTAATATACATACTTATATTTGATATGAAAAATAAATTTAAATAATTTAAGTAATTCTATTACATTTACTCTCTCTTTCTTTCCCTCTCTCTCTCTCTCTCTATATATATATATATATATATATATATATATATATATATATATATATATATATATATATATATAGAGAGAGAGAGAGAGAGAATAAATTCTACGTTGGGGTGGGTATGTAATATGGCAAAAATTTTCTTATAAACTTATGAAACAAATTAACCAAATTTAAAAAAGTATATAATACCTTACTAGAATCTCTTTTGATCAAAAGAAAACTTTCCCAATTAAATAAGACAGACTTCCAACAGATTTCTAATATCCTGCCAATTTTTCTAGTTGAGTACAAAAAAATTTGCTGTTTTTTTTTTAAAAAAGTGCGGCATCCCACTGAATCTGCACAAAATGCACTGTAAAAGGATGTCATTTGTAAATCAACTGGAAAAAGTTACTAGCAAGTGCTAAGCAACTATTCTATGTAATTAGTAAGTAATAGCATATGTTATCTGGTTTATTTTTATGTCAGTGTGAGCGGGCAATATCTACCATGTGAGTGTGGCTGTAGTTATTTTTCTGCAGTAACTGATATCTGAGCTTAAATATAAACCAGGATTCACTGCAAATGAGATGTTACAAAACTAACACAGACATCTCCTGTATAGACCGTTTTATAAATGATGCAGTGCCAGAAACCATCAAACAAGAAGCTGGGTCATTTGAAGGTCTCATGAGAAGTGTCAAGAGGAGGAAATTGAAATGGGAGGGACACATCATAAGAGCCAACCAGCTTTCCACTACCATCCTGCAAGGTGCCATCTTAGGTAAAAAAGAAGAGGGAGAAAGAGGAGAAAATGGTCATACAAGAAACAGGCACATTTGAAGAACTCATATCCACTGTCATGAAGAGAAAGTTGAAATGGTATGGACACATCATAAGAGCCAACCACCTTGCTACTGTCATCCTACAAGGTACCACCTTTGGCAAAAGAAGAAGAGGCAAACAGAGGAAAAACTGAGCTGACAATATCACTGAGTGAACTGGAACATCCTTCACAGAGACTCAGACATTGACATGCAACCAAGAAACATGGAGGGAGCTGGTCATGGGATTGATTATGGTGATGACGATGAAAACCTAGGATCTCAAATTCTGATTTTTGAGGGAGGTTGGTCTTCCCCACTTGAAAAACTGATGCAACACAATCTTCCTCCTTCATATGTGACCCTTTATCAGACTAAACAAGGTAATGTTTTTAATCAATTCCCAAGAAAGAGGCTAGTGGGAGTGAAAGAAAATGAAGACTTTAGAAAGAACTGGAAATCCAATCCTAAACAGAAAACAAGAGATAAACCTCGACTCCTGTTCAAAAGACTAGGGAAGAGTGTGAACTGGATGATAGGCAAACCTATCTACTCCTAGTAGAAATCTTAATCAGGAAAGGAATGATAAACCTGTGCTCCTGTTCAAAAGACTGGAGAGGCATGTGAATCAGATGATATCTGAACCTACTGAGAAAAAAAAGATGTAAATAAAGCAGATATTCTAAGTCAAACAATATCTACATATAGATATTTATCTTTAGTATTTATAGAATGTAATTAAAAATGCTTTCCCCTTTAGAATTTTTCTATTTACAATCTCAGAATATTAAAAAACTCTAAAGTTGCAAGCATTTTTCATTATATTCTAGAAATAGAGACATCAGTTCCTATTCTAGTATATTTTCATTGGCAAAATAAGGCTGAAATAAATGCTAAATTACCACAATTGTTTTATAAGTTTAAGCAAAATCAGTTCGCAGCATATAGATCAGTGAAATGTAATTTTACAAAAATTCACTGATTATTGTCAAATGAAACATATTCTGACAGTGTCATCTTGATGGAATGTAGTAAAACCAGTTGGATGTTAAAATGTTTTTTTTTATTTATGTGATGTTTTGCTATTGACTGATTGGTTTGTTTTTCATTGATTATCAACCTTTATGAGGTTATTTAGAATAGATTGGAAAATTATTTTGGGATATAATGATTTACTGATATGAGTCTTACTAATTAACCCATAGCTAGTAGAGGTCAAAGGTATTTGTGAGCAAGTGAATATAAGGACCCCAATCGTGACTCGAACTCAACTCTCTGATTTTCAATTCAGAGCCATTATCCATTACAACACATGTATATTCAAGCTTACAGCACCTGGTATTTGCAAATGATCACACATCTAGGTACTGACCAGTCTTGATGTTGCTTAACTTTGTTGCTTGTATGGGAATCAGTATTTCAATGTGATTTGTCTGTAAGCAGTCACTATTTTAGTAAAGTAACAAAATATCACATGTAAATAAAAAAAAATTCAACATCAAACAAGTTTACACATCTTCCATTTTCACATTGATGGCATTTTATCCTTCTGTTGGCTTCATCAATAAATGCTGGCCAGTGTATGTGTGTACATATGTGTAGGGAGTAACCTACATTCTTTTCTGCAATGTTTGAGAGAAATTGCCCATCTTCTCCTTGGCATGGATCTTTATATCACCTGTAATATGGTTTTTCCCATGATTAAAACCCAGGCACAGCTGGACTGACACTTATTCACTTGCTGAGGTTGCCACTGACATTTGGGGGAATCCTAAATTTCGACTCCTACCTTGGAGTTTACTTGTCAAGTCAATACTGCCCCAGACTTCTCTTAAAGACACTGAGTGTAAAGTCGACTCTGCATGGTCTGAGGTGAGATACATCAAAATACGCATACATTTTAAAATTCTACTAAAATGGAACTAATCAATGTAATTTAATGAAAAATGGTATTTATTATTTTTTATGCTTTCAAGCCATAAATGATCATGGCTCTCCACAGATTCCTTTTCTTTATTATTTGCAAACTGTCATGTGTTCTTGAGAAAGATAGGCAAGTAATTTCTCACTGCCTTATTCACTGTTTGGAATTCAGAGTTTTCCTTCTGTAGGACTGGTAGGCATCCAAAGTGAGAGAGTCGAGTCTACCCTGATATTAAACCATAACTAGGGTTAGCATGAAAAAACAAAAAAAAAAATTAAAAAAAAAACAAAACAAAAAATAAAAAAACAAAAAATAAAAAACAAAAAAACAAGAAACAAAAAAACACGGTTTCATGATTTTCTGAAAAGCATGTTTGAAAGTAAACACAAAATACTAGGCTGGAATTTGAACTCAACTCATGGAATTCACTTTTGACACTGATATTTGTTATACTCTCTGTATGTCTATTTGTTGGTTACTGAAAGAAATAGCAATTTTAATGAAAAAATATGACTACAACTTTAAGCTACTGAGCACTACCCTAAATCAGAGACTACCAGTTCATGTGTGCATTATGTGTGCTATCTCAAATTTTGTGATGCACTGATATAAGCAGAAGAAAGATCAATGAACACCTTTTGAAAATGTCAGCAATAGCTAACATTCTTTTTACAAAAGGACAAAGAACTTTGATTCTTTAATAAGACATTTTCATAAAAAAAATTAGTTTCATTAAAAATACTATCGAAAAAGATGCTACTTAGTTGAACACTCATTAGCAGATACCCATCGAAGAACTTTTCAGAAACAATTTGTTTTTAAACTTTATATATTTCTTGAAGGTGAATCAGTGGAGAGACATATGCATTCTCACATATCTCCATAAAAGTCTCCAACAACAAAAAAAACATTGTTTTATTGTAAATCTCTAATATTCTAAACAACAAATGACCAATTCAACATCATCATCAGTCCCATGACTAGATGTGGTGATAGGGTTGCTGGACAACTGAGCATCTGACCAATTCTCTTCACATATATGGGTTGAAAGCCAGAGATGTTTTTTTTTTTAAGTGATGGCCATATCATACGAGACACAAGAGCCATGAGGTAGAGGGTTGCAAAGTAAGAAGCATGGTTTATGGGAAGGGGGGGACATACAGAAGAACATTTCTGATATGAAGGGGTGAGTACTCATGAAAGTGAGTGTTTCTAATATATATATAAGTATAAATATAAATTAAGTGAAGAGGTATGAGCAACCATACATACGTATGATTACATTCATATTCAGATTTACAAATAATTATTTATCTACTTTTTGGTGCAATCGAAACAGTGCTCAATGTAGTGTAGCAGAGCTATAAAGTATATATTAATAACTATACATATTACCTACATCCGTTGTATGACTCAGAGTTTCATGTGTGTACAATTGTCAGGTACCTTACAATTCAACACCTGACTCATCCGGAGTACCCACACCTGATTTCCCCCTAGAACTGAGGCTCTATTGAGAGACATGAGTATAGCCCCATTGATGGTATTAGACAATAACTCTAAATCAGACCTCATGAGACAAGTGGTTGAGATGGGATACCAGCCAAAGACCTGAAGAAATGTGCTCCTGAGCTGGCTCCAGTTCTCTCCAAACTATATAGCTATTGCCTCACTGACTCTTGCTCTCCAGCCTGTTGGAAGTCCTCATCTTTTGTTCCTGTTTTTAAGACTTCTAGAGAACATTATGACCCATCTAACTACCGTCCTATCAGTCTCTTACCACTCTTCAGCAAAGTCTTTGAGGCTTTAATCAACGTTGAACTGGTTAAACATTTTACATCCCATAGTTTACTGACTGACAAACAATATGGTTTCTGCTTTGTCTAGTCTACTGCCAACATGCTCATGGCCATAACTGAATTTGTATACCAAGCACTTGATAATAATGGTGAAGCTCAAGCTGTGGCGCTAGATATCTCTAAGGTGCTTGATAGTGTTTGGCATGCTCGCCTTCGTAAGCTTCAGGGATACGGCATTACAGGATATTTGACTTAATACAATCATTCTCATCAAACAATGAAATGAAAGTTGTCCTAAATGGGTTCTCCTCCAGTTTCTTTCATATAAACGCTTGTGTTCCCCAATGCTATATCCTGGGTCCTGTTTCTGATTTCATCAACAATCTTCCTTTAGGTATCTACGCAGACGACACTACTATTTGCTCCTGTCTCAGTAGTAAATCCAACATTGCTGACAAAACAAACCTGGCTGTTGGTCTTGAAAAAGACCTCCCATCTGTGATTGAGTCGGACAGGAAATA
>OZ038478.1:36014314-36036814 GCA_964036315.1 Acanthosepion esculentum | reverse complement strand
GCTAGAACAATTACGACTTAATTGTGAGTTGAATCCTTACTGGGTGTCCCATACTTTCAGACTTGTGTCACATGTATGCTCCGCTTAAAAAATTACCATAATCACTGTATGATGTTTTGAAGATGAAATATAATTTTGATTTAAAAAAATTACAAATCAATATTTTTTTCCAGTAAAGCAAACAATCAACTGATTTGTTCATTAAGCAAAAAATTCTGATGTGAAAGAAAATTAAAATCCAGGAATCTGTTGGCATATTTCCAAGAGAAGCCTAAGTATCATGTGATAGAATCAGATAATTATTTGTAAACACATAATACCTAAAAGGGAAATGTCTTGATTTAAAAAGAAGCTGTTTTGTATAGACTTTTATTATAATTGGAGAGATTTGAATTTTCTTTGCTTTTTTAAGGATTTGAATCATGTCATAAATCTGAAACAATTCTCTGTGTATCTTGCTTTTTATTGTGATATTAATAACTGACGGTTGTTTGATAATGTCATATGTCTTGAGGCAAAATAAATGCAAAGATTAAATTGCATCAAGAAAGGGAAAAAGAAAAACAGTTTTGGCATATCAGGAATGTTGCATAAACAATTAAAGACATTGATAAATGATTGAAAATTCTGACAATAAGAAAAATTTGAAAGCATACTTAAAATGTCAGAACTGAGAAAATGGAGTAATGTCAGAATTCTGCAAATCAAGATTAGATTGAAGGAAAAAAACCCTTGCTAAAAAATTTAAAACAAAATTTAAAAGCAGTTTTTAAAAATTAAATGAACAAAAAAAAAGTTGCTGATTTTCTCTGCAGAAAAAGCATAAAATTATTATGATGATTTACTAATATTTGGGTGTACAATATATATTTTATTTTATATAGACCTTACTCTAAAGTTTACACCATGGACACATTTTAAAATTAAATGTATCTACACTACATAATATTGTTATTGTTATTACTTTCTTTGATTTGTGTTGTATACTCATTGCAGTTCCTGGTCCCAGCCAGAAATCTAAGGTCAGAAATGACATCATAAAATTTTCCACTATACTGTCTAAAAAAAATGTTATTTCAATTAATGTTCTACTTTTTCTCCAGAAAATAACCTTTTTGTCATGTTTCATTTAAAAGATCTGTTGTTAAAAATTTTGAATTGTGAAACTCGGATAGCAACAAAAACCTGGGTAGATGGATCCCAACAAGTGCATGAAATAAGTATTCAAATGTAAAAACTATTATGTGAGCAGGAGGGTAAAAAAATAAATGAAAAAATATTAATGAAAATGTGCGCTGGGAGGGGAAAAATTTCAAAAGATGAAGTTAACATTTATCAGTTCAACTCAAACTGATTCATTAAAGCTAAAATATTCATAAAAAGTCCCGAGTCAAGCTGAGCTTTGTCATGTCCAAGGATTGAATTCAGAAGCTGATCACATTTGAAAATGCATTAACAAATGTTTTCTTTAATTTTGTTTTTTAAGTAAGAAGAGATTTGAGGCAAGAGAAATATGGCTCTACTGAAGCATGCTGGGAATACCATGGATGGAGAATGTAAACAACAAGGAAACTTTAAGGAAAATGGTAACAAGAAGGAAATTTATACTTAGAAATAGACTTAAAAATTATACTTAAAATTAGGAAAGAGGATTTGGAGAATTTGACACTTAAATCCAGCAGTAGGCTGCTTGATTCTCCTAAAATCATATCACTTTACTTTTGTAAAATCTGAAGAAAGAATAAACAAAATAAGCAAATAAGCAGAACCAAATGAAATTATCGTTGAGATGTTGACAGTTGTAAATGACTTTGGGACTGAAGTAATAAATGAACAATATTAGTGAAATATTGGAAGATCTGAATAGATGAATTTACATAGTGCTGATAAAGAAATCCCAGTGAGAAGAAATGTGGTCTTTAACAATCAGTCTGACCAATGAAATAAGAGGACAGAAAACAACATGATCTTCACCAGGATGATTAAAGTACAAAGGAAAAAAGATAATCATGGAATAAGAAAAAGTACTGATAGCCAATGCAGAAAGGAAACTACAAGAACTCCTACAGAAGGTAGTGAAGGAAAATGAGAAGAAATGACTAAACATCAATTGAAATAAGATAGAATGCATGGTTGTTAGCAAAAGAACAGCTCAGTAAGCAAATTATAAATTGGAGATACCAAAATCAAACAAGTACATTTAATTATCTGGGAAGTGTTTTTACAGAGAACAGATAGTGTGACACTGAAATCCAAAGACATATTGGTTTAGCGAAATATACCTTCCAAAAGCTTTCATTGGAAACAAAGGAATTGTTACATAATATCAGTCCTTCCTTATGGTAGTGATTGTTGGACAATCTTCTCACAGATGAAGACGATACTTTAAGCATCAGAGATGTACTTCTACAGAAGGATGCTGAGAATACTACAGAATGAACATGTGATCAATGACAAAGTTTTAGAGAAAATGTAAATAAAAAAGACATATATTTAACATAAAGAAGAGAGTGTTGAAATTTCTAGGGCATATAATGAGAAAGGAGGGCTTGAAAGATTTGACACTCACTGGACAGACTGAAAGCAAGAGGATTGAGTAAAACAATGCATAACCTACCTAGAAAACTTGAGTAAATGAATAGTGGAACAAGTTAATATTATCAGAAAGAGTAATACAAATGCAGAAGGACAGGTATCTATGTTTCACAGACTCTATGCAAAGGGGCCTTCGACAAAAAACGCCACAAGGATGGGCTGGAACTGCTCAGCTTTATTGATATATTTGAGAAAGATATCAGAATAATAAGAACCTATATTGGCAGCAGACAGCATGCATACATGAGTTCAGCAAATATACAAATAGAAAGGGGCATAAGGCAAGGATGCGTCTTCTCACCCAACTTGTTCAACCTGTACAGCAAGGCAATTCTGAGAGAATTGGAAACCCTGCCAGGATTTAGAATTGGTGCCCACAACAACATAAGATATGCAGATGACACAGTACTGATAACAGACATGGAATAGAAATTACAAAATCTCCTACAGAAGGTAGCAACAGAGAGTGTGAAGAAGGGACTAGGCATAGACTACAAGAAAACAGAATGCATGGTCATCACTAAAAGGATGAGATAATGTGATTTGCAGGTTGGGAACACTAGAACCAAGCAGACGTGGAGGTTTAAATATATTTAAATGTTCTGACAGAGGATGGTAAAGGGTGACACTGAGATCCATAGACATACTGGGATGATCACGGATGCATTCCAAAAGCTGAGCAGAGTATTGTGAGACAGGAGGATTTCTTTGGTAACAAAGAAAAGAATATTGAGCTGTTACATGACATCTGTCCTCCTTTATGGCAGCAAATGCTGGGCAATTTCCTCAAAGCTGAAGGGACTCGAGGCGATGGAGATGTGGTTCTACAGAAGGATGCTAAGGATATCATGGACCAAGTGTGTGAGCAATGATGAAGTCAAACAAGGAGGCTTATACTTAACATCAGGAAGAGGCAGCTGAAGTTCCTAGGATACATAATGAGGAAGGAGGGCCTAGAGAATCTGATACACACAGGTTGAATAGATGGAAATAGAGACAAGGGAAAACAACACATGACATACCTAGCAGCCTTAAGCAAGTGGATGACAGAACATGGTCTGGGAAAGGTGGCAGAGAGAAGGAACTTGTTGAGAGCTGCAAGGGATAGAGGGAGGTGGAGAGCCATGGTTGCCTATGTCTTGAAGGGACACGGCACATAGAAAGAACACAAAGAGAAAATTTATTAAGTACTGCAAAAGGCAAGAAATTGTGGAGAGCCATGATTGCCTATGTTCTGAATGGACACAGCAAATAGAAGACTGCAATGATAGAATGAATAAGATCAGATAATTCTTTCATAACAAATGGAGAAACGTATGGTACATAAAAGAATGGAATTACATGTGATAATAAAATCTGATCTAAGAACAATAATGGCCAAGATGACAAGGAACAAAGCAGCAGGTGAGATTGTCATAGAGATGGTGACAGCACGAGATGATTTGCAGATTGATGAGGCGATAAATGAAATATACAGTAACTTTGAAATATCAGATCTAAAGAGATCGATTTTCAAAGCATTATTCAAGAAACCAGGTGCAAATGAATGTGAATGTCTCTGAACAATCAGCTTGATGAACTAAATAACAAAACAAATAATTAGTGTTCTAATGAATATAGCTCACAGCAGAATTAGATAGGAAAGAGGGAGAAGAATAATGTGGCTTTATTAGAGTAGGAACCAGAAATGTAATTTCCGTGATTAGATGACATGAAAGCATTTGATAAAGTACAGCACGAAGATATTTCACAACCTTTTAAATCATTAAAATCTTTTGATACATTTATGTATATATTACATTCATTAAATATTCTTATGAGCTGATTTTTAAGAAAATTCAACATTTTTAAACATCCACTGAAAACTTTCTATTTAAATTAATTTTTACAAGAAAAACACAACACAGGAGTTACAACATTAAATAATACTAGTGATGCCCATGATTTTGCTATTTGAATTTTGATGAATTATAATTATTAAGTTAATCATTGAATAATTTACTTGCATACTTTTCAACAATAGAATACATGTAGAAATAAACCTATTCTATTGTTAAATATTTGAGCTTAACAGCTTTAGCAGATTTGTTTTTCATTTCACTTGAAACACCTGTGTGTTAACACCTCCTCTATCTTGTCTTTCTTCTTTTTCTCACTGAAACCAAACAGTGTCTCTGATATGTCTTTTCCATCTTTCCTCATGAACAAAATCGAATAGTTCATTATTTGAGGTATTGTCAGGGCATTTCTTTCATGATTTTGCGTTTTGATGAATTATAATTAAGTTAATGATTGAATAATTTACTTGCAAGTTTTACAACTATAAAATATGCATAGAAATATCCCTATTGTAGCGTTAAACAATTGAACCGTAATAACTTTATCAAAAGATTGCAATGGCAATCATAAGTCTGAATGCAGGTTATTATGTAAAGAAGTAAGAGGGTACAAATGAAAAGATTTAGAACTGAGAAATTCTTTTTCATTTTACTGAAACACATTCTCCTTTTTTTATTTTTTTAACTTAAACCAAACAGTGCCTCTGATATTATTCCATCTTACCTCATGATCAAAAGTTCATTATTAGGTATTGTAAGGGTGTTTCTTTCTTTCTTTTTCTTACTGAAAAATAAAACGAATCTGATATGTCTTTTCTGTCTTTCTTGGAGATCAAAATGGAATAGTCCATTATTTATGAGGTATTGGCAGAGCGTAATGTCATCATCATTGACAGAACTCGTTGCCAAGTACTGGAGTGTTCATCAGTATTTCTTTCTGCATGAAATGAGTCCTATGTTGGATCTGAAGAGATGTCTGCAGCCACTACATGGTAAGGTTCAGGGGATGGAGAACTCTGGCTTTTCTTTGGGCTCTCTTCATCTCTTCTGGTGTTTCCAAAGGATGTTGTTTATTCATGGATTGCTCTTCTCCAATTCGTTCTTTCTGCAGCTTCTGTCTCCCAATTGATCAGATTGATTTCTGTCATCTGCAAGGTGTTTTGGAATTGCTCCTTGAATCAAAGATGTGTAGTATAATGTACAAGCTAATTAAGGAACAAGCAGAATTCTAATACAATGTAGGTAACAAAGTCAAGGCTACTCTTTGAGGTCTGCAGCAAATAAACTAATCGAACAAGATGTTTTTTTAAATTATCACCCATATAAAAAGGACTTGTGTCACATTATCTCCTTGTAGAATTCCTAAATATTGTTCAATATCAGAGAACTGTAAAATGTGACATGGAAATCTTAAGGCAGAATGGAATAGCTGAAGATGCATTTCAAAAGCTAAAGAAAGTATAAAAGAAATAGCAAGATTTAATTAGGAACAAAGAATGCTGAACTGCTATGTAATACCAGTCCTCCAATATAGCACTGAATGCAGGACAATTTCTTTGTAGATGAAAAAAAGGACTTGAATCAACAAAGATGTGGTTCCACAGAAGCTGAGAATACCATGAAACAAATATGTGAGCATTGATTGATGGGATCTATTTTACGGCACATCAACACCCAGTCAGTCAGTTATGTGCCGTGTGTGATACATGCTTAGGCAATCATGTATCTTTCAATACATGACTGATTAGGCATATTTTTTCCTGCAGTAGGTTGCCATTTCTTTCTGCAGTAGGCAAGTTGCCATCCAAGGCTACAGAACCCAGTCTGTCCCACTATTTACCCATAGCTGGGATGAGGAGGAGAATAGGATTCATACCTTTCCCAAAAGTATTAGCACATAAGTGAATGTAATGGATTTGACTGGACTTCTAACTCAGATCTCTGATTCCTCAATCCAAGTCACTATCCATGCCTCCCACGCAGGTGGATTATTTAATATTGAAGAAAGTTCTTAGCTGAATAATTTGAGTTATTTTCTTATAGGAGCAGGGACACGTGAGAATTGCAACCTTTTTAAGAAAAATGGAGACTAAAAGAATATGTATGCTTAAAATCAGAAAGACAGAGTTGAAATTTTTTGCAATGAGGTCTTGGAGAATTTGTCAGGACAAGATAGGCAGAGGAAAACAGCAAATAATTTACCTAGTGTGTTTGTGTAAATGGATGGCAGAACAGGGATGAGATACATTGCATAAAAGAACGAAAGAAGACTCAAATGACAAAAGAGAAAAGTGACTGCATGCCCAGACTAGATGATTTTCATTCAGTATTCAAAAGCTAAGCAAAGTATAAAGAAACAGGAAAATCTCATTAGAAAAAAAAGAAAAACATACTGGAATGCTATACAATATCGGTCCTCCTACCTGGCAGTAAATGCTGGACAATCCCCTCAGAGATGAAGGAAGAGAAATGTGGTTCTGCAGGATGCTGAGTACTGAACTGCTATGTAATATCAGTCCTCCTTTATAGCAGTGAATGCAGGACAATTTGCACATTGATGAAAAAGAGACTTGAAGCAACAGAGATGTTATTCTACAGAGGCATGCTGAGAATACTATGAGCAGAATATGTGAACCATGAGAAAGTTTTAAGGAAAATAGAAACAAAAAGAACACATAAAATCAGAAAGAGAGACTTGAAATTTCTACAATGCATAATGAGGAAAGAGGCCTTGGAGAAGTTGACACTCACAGGACAAGAGAGGCATAGAAGAATAAATAATAAATAACCTATGAAATAAGCTTGTGTAAATGGATAGCAGAACATAGACTAGATGGGATATTAAGAAAATAAATATATGAAGGATGGGAAGTTGTGGAGAGTCATAATCACCCACACCCTGAAGGGATACAATAAATAAAGACTCAAATGACGAAAGAGAAAAGTGCCTGCATACCCAGACCAGATGATTCTCATTCAGTGTTGATATGTTTGAGATTTGATTTTTTATGTCTTATCAACCCAATCTGGGTTACTTAAATCTAAAATGTATTTTAGATTGTAGGAAGTCACTTACAGTACTTAGTGTTTTCAAGCAGTTCTCTATCTAAGTAATGACGGAACTCAATATTGTTTTCAATGCAATTTGACCATAAGCAATACTTTTAAGGAGAGTCATTATCATACTGTAATTTTTTCACACAATCAAATCTTGTCTTAGTGTTAATGAAACAGTTCAAATGCCATGTAAGTTTGTATAACAGCAATAACAGTAAGATGACATCTGAAAAAAATTATGATTCTCATTTGTGTTAGCTATGTATCTATGATGGCAGCATTTAACAAGTCCTTAGTGCTGTGAGGGTGTTGGTTGGTATTTTTACCAATGATGCCTTAGATATATTAGTCTAGGGAATTCAAATTCATAAATATGGCACAGATTTTCATTTCCTGTGTCTAATTAGAAGCTGCCATGTTAGTGCTCTTAATATGCCTGAAAGAGAAAAGCAAACACTAAAATTTGGAGGATGCTGCATAATATTAGTTTGTCTTCTATTAATGGCCTGTGAAAGATGTGTTCTCAAATACATCATTCATCATCTATGGCAGTGGTTCTCAAATTTTTCTCTCTCGGCTGCATTTTCAGAATGAAAATTTGCTTGCCCCTCACTAAATTTTATGTGATAAAAAGTACATTACATTTAAAAATAAAAAAAACAGAGAGAGGGTTAAAGGAAGATCACTGATAACTCTCTCCTCCAATTTGCAGAACCTAGTTACTATGTTCTTAATACTTGATATAATGCAAAAAATTTTTGAATGTGTATCTAAATTTTTGATTGTCTTTCAATCATTCTGCCTCACCTGCTATCCTCTTCTGACACACCTATGAGGCACGCTGCACCATTTGGGAACCACTGCTCCATAGTAACAATATTATTCCTATTCTGAATCAAGTAAACAAGAAACTATGCCCCAATGTGTAATAACTTAATGTTACTTTAGTTTTAAATTTTTATATTATTTTGACTCCATGACATTAAGATACAAATAGAATGATGTCAACACTGATAGAAGTCATACTGTCTTACCCAACTAAGCAACAGACTTTTAAATTCTATGTCCCCATATCTGGAATGAATTTGAATTTCTGGCTCATATTTTCTATTGTCTGTTAAAACACTTTCCAGATATTTTAAATAATGACATCTGCCTGATAGATATATTGTATGTGTCTGTCTGCCTTTATGCAAAAAATCAAGATTTATCACAAAAATATAAAAATTCTGTGAAGAAAATATAACCACATTGTCTATTTAATTGTTAAGTCAATGTCAGAAAGTTTCCAGTCTGAAAACTCTGATTCTGATTTATGGCTTTTAATAAACAGTGAATATTTCAACATTATCAGGGAACATTATTAAACATAAGGAGGAGCTGCTAAAAGATTCTCAGCCCAAACAAAAAGAAATTTTTGTTTGTTAAATTCCATATCCTTTCAAGATTTAGCCGATGATGACTCTCCACATTCTCCTTTTTTCTTTATTTGTGAATTGCCATGACTTCTTGGCAAGATAGTAGATAATAGTTTTCTATTGCCTTCTTACTTGTTTAGAATTCAGAATCTTCCTTCTTTCTTCAGGTGATCATGGCTCTCTGCAGAGTCCTTTTCTTTTTAATCTGTGAAGTAACATGCATTTTTGGGAAAGATAGTAAAGTGGTTTCATACAGTCTTATCCACGGTTTTGGAATTGCGAGTCTTCCTTCTCTTAGACTGGTTTCCTACCCAAAACAAGAGAGCTTAGTCCTTCCTGCTTTTTAACTTCTAGCTGGTGGGAGAAGAGATAGATTCATGCCTTTTCCAAGGGAGGAGATAACGAAATTGAACATAGAATAGGCTGTGCTAAAGGTACTTTTGTCCAACAGTGCAAATTGTTAAAAACCCAAAACACTAACCTAAAAACTCAAGTAATGTCCTTAAATAACCTTGTCAGATCAAGACTTTCATTATAAATGTCATGTATGGTGCTAAACCCTCTCTATGAAATATCTAAACTGTCACCAGTATATAACTGCTTTCTTAGATCAATAGCTAAAAATGGCTTTGAGCAAGTGAAGCCTATAGGTTTTGGCAAAGGCCACACTTCTTTTAAACTCATGAACTCACAAAGAACAGCACCAAATAATAGAAACATATGTACCTATGAAATGTGGTTTATTATAGCTTGCTACAGCTTCCTGTCCTTTGTAGCTCTAAGCAATGTTTATCCTCTTACCATCCCTCCCATTCCTCATTCTGCCATCCATAGATTATTCTATGTGTAGTTTCACCTAACACAGGCAAATTGCTACAAAATCAAAACATCAATCTGAAACCTCAAGTGGGATCACTCACATCATACCAGCAGAAATGGCCTTGTGTTCACATGGGTAAAAACATACACAAATAACACAAAAAGCATGTTAAATTGTTAAGTAAAATCATACAATGTATTTGTTTTGTTTACTGGTGTGTGTTCATTTTTTTTTTGGTTATAAGTGTTTTAAGGTTGCATGTGATAAAGAAAGAAGTCACTTCATATTATAACAAGCAATGTCCTGGAGAGAGGAGGTGGATGTTTGACTTTCCAATGGTCAGTAGCGAAGAGATTGAATTCTGTGTCTTTTGGTGGGATGTCTGTTTTCCAGCAGGAAATGTTTCTGTTGAATGATGGGAGAACTTTTTATTTTTTTGGTTTATTTATTCTATTTTATAATATCTTAATGTTATTTGTTTTGTTTTATTTATGATATTTGTTATTATTATGTTCTATTTTTATTTATTAATAATAATAATGTCCCTACAAACCACTTCAAATCAAGACTTTCATACGGATGTCATGCATGGCATCAAACACATTCAGAAATATCTAAACTGTCAGCTGTATACAACGACTTCCTAAGATCTATGGTGAATAAAGGCTTTGAGCAAGTGAAGCCTGAGGGTCTTGGCAAAGATCATTCTTCTTTGAACATTGTGGATCGGTGCTACAGAATAACAAACAAAGAATTGTACCAAATAACAGAAGCCACATCACTTGAAGACTACCAACAGCAGCAACTACTAAAATGGAATACAGGTAACTCAAAGAGAAAATAATGACCTAATCAAGATGTTGACATTCCACACCACTTCAAATAGAAGGTTCAGAAAGAAACCCCCATCAATACCGGAAAGAGCGGTAACAGTTACTGAACCCGAGAAACTTATTTTTCTGAAAAATTATTTTAAGAGAAAGATTTTATAATTTTTACACTAGTATTAGCTGTTTGGTCAATGAATGCCAAATGTTTCCTTATAAGGAAATGGCTATATATTACCATTAACATTACGTGAGGAGTGGATTTGTAGGGAGTATAACAGTTACCACCTCAGAAAAATTGGCAAGATGAGTTCAAATTGAGTGAGTGAAGCCAGTGGGTTTTGGTAAAGACCATACTTCTCCAAACTTTGTGGACTGGTTCTACAGAATCACAAACTGTGCCAGATAATAGCTGCATAACTTGAGGACTTTCAACAGCAGCAATAGTTGAAATGGATATTATTGTGGAACTATGGTCTCTGTGATAATTTCACAACAAATATATTTAAAAGAACATGGAGAATGGAAATAACATTCAATAACAGTGATTTTATATAACAACAATTTTGGATTTTGATGAGCGAGTAAAGTTTCTTGTCTTCAAAAATGTCTATATGATAGATCATAAGAAATATCACATTATGTGTGTTTTGTTTTTTGTATTGAATGTTTATGTGAAAGAAAAGTAGTGTATAATATTTCTGTAGTTGTGTCTATGAGAGAAAATATTGTTTCTATCAGTTGAGAAAAATCAAGTCCTATGTGTTGGGTACTTGAAAATGTATCAACAAAATGACCTATATGATTTCCAGTAGCAGTACTTTAAAAAATATGACCCTGAATCTAATTCTGCTTTCCTTTATATACACTTTGTTGAAACAAATTCTGGATCTTACATCTATCCAATCTTTTAGATGGTCAGTTCTCTGACTGACTGAAATATGTGATCTGAATTTCTTTTTTTTAAGTTGAAAGAAACGGAAGTTATGTGCTGAGCCTGTGTACAAACGTGTATTCATCACTTGCATTTTTAACTCTGAGGCATTAACTTCCTGTTTGATTAGGTTTGTGCTTCCACAATATCACATATAATAAATTAAAATGATAATGAACCACAGGTGGGCTCTGTGATTGTTGAACAAACACAAATACACCTGAGCAAGCTTCTGCAACAGGGATTGGCTAGCTGCCCTAGTAGATGGACATTCTCAGATATGAGTGGCCAACTATTGAACTGCATACTCTACCTACATATTTTATCAATAATAAAATAAATTTCTATAATGTTTAATTCATATTTTTATAGAAGACATCAGTTGATGTCACTTTATCATTTCTCTTTTTACAGATAGATCAAATTCATACAACATTCTAGTGAAGACTCCCCCTCCCAACAGGCAAAAGGCATTAGGAAATCATACAGTGTAGTGAGCTAAGCTTTTAAGATGCTGTCATTTCCTGATACATACTATATTCTGAATTCCCACAAAATTTTCTTGGATGATTTTTTTCCTACTTCTATTTATGATTTTAACTCTAAAAGAAACCTGTTTCACATTAAGAAGAAAAAATATATTAAGGAAATACCCATTCAAATACTCTAATTAAATGTCAATCACCTGCAGAATACCATGAAAGAACTGACATTGAGATTAGAGAACCATTACTTATAAAAGATCAGTAAGTTTGTTGCCTGGAACATAGTTATTCCTGCCTCACAAATAAACAAGGAGGGATAGCTTAAATTTTTGAACTCCAATAAATTTCATCATGTAATCTTGCTGCTCAAATAAATGAAAGTCTCGATTAAAGTGTGGGAAGTTAATTAATTTTATATTTTATAAGCATATCACTGTGCCCTTGTTTTTTTAAGAAAAAGAGATGAGCTTATGGCCTCATCACACTGAAACCCTGGTTCCTGTAAGATCACCAAACTTAAGCAACATCAATCCTGATCAGTACCTGGATGGGTGATTGGTTGGGAATACCAGGTGTTGTAAGCTTGGATGCAAAGGTGGTGTGATGGATAACGGTTCAGAATTGTTAGTTAGAGAACTGAGTTCCACTTCCCATTGTGTTCATTATATTTACTTATGCACAAATACCCTTGGGAAAGGTATGAATCCACCTCTTCACCCCCTAGCTATGGGTTAATCTGTAAGATTGTCATCACTAACCATTATCCCTTCCTGGAAAAAAAAAAATTCTTTCAATCTAAAAATATTTTATGACTTTAAATAACATGTTATTAAGGGTTGATAACCTGTAGAAAATGAATGAATCAATTAAGGAGTAAGGAAAATTACTTTTGCTTCTCAAATAAACATGAAGAGGTCAAAGTGCATAAATGGTGTCTTTATTTGCAAAATTTTAATAAACATATCCCTCGCCCTGAATTTCCTAACAAATCAACCATAGTGAGGTTCAAACCCAGGTCTCATAGGCAGAATACTAACATTCTAACCACTTAGCCATTCACCCATCTGACAGTATAGCTCTGCTTTCTCTACTAAGATGAACTTAGTGTTTTAACAGAGAAAGGGAAATGTGACACTGAAATCTGAACTTACATTGGATTAGTGAATGATACATTCCAAAAGCTTAGCAAAGTAATAAAAAACAGGGAAATTTCATTCAAAGAAAAGTGTACTGAACTGTGACATATCAGTCTTTCTATTTGGCAGTGAATGCTAGACAATCTCCTCGCAGATGAAGAAGAGACTCGAAGCAATGATGCTTAAAATACCATGAACCAAAGATATGTGCAACAAAATAATGGACATAGAGAGTTGAAATTTCTAAGGCACATAATGAGAAAAGAGGGCTTGGCAAATTTGACACTGACAGGAAATACTGAAGGCAAATTTGGCAGAAGAAAACAATGCATAACCTACCTGGTGAGCTTGTGTAAATAGATGGCATAAAAGGGTTTGGGAGAGATAACAAAATGACAATTTATTAAGAGTTACAAAGGACAGGAAATTGTGGAGAGCCATGACTACCAATGTCCTGAAGGAACATAGAACATAGTAAAGAAGAATCATTACAGATAAAAACAATGCATAACAAGTAAATGTATAGGACAGGGTTTAAGAGAGATTAAAAAAAGACAACATTTATTCAGCTATACAAAGGACAGGAAATTGAGGGGAGCCATGATCCATGATTGCCAACCTCCTGAAAGAAAATGGCATGACAAAGAAGAATGACCATTTAGATTTAAGACATTATTTAAGAAGAAAATAAAAATCTATATTGTCAGTTCACAATGTTTAAAGAAGCATGATTTATGCCAAGCCTTCAAGCTTCACTCCTTCAAAGCCTTTTTTCACCATTTTGATCTTAGGAAGTTTAAGGATTTTGCATAAATGGATGGCAGAATGAGGAGGGATGGTAAGAGGACAAATATTGCTTAGAACTACAAAGGACAAAAAGTTGTGGTGAGCTATAATCAACCGTATTCAGAAGGGACATAGCATATAAAAGTATAATAATAAAATGTAGTTGATAATGGTTTTGATTGATTGATTTGTTTGTTTCATGGCATATCAACTCCTTATGGGTCATTTAATACTGAAATTTAATTTTCTTGTTAACTTTGAAGTAATAAAAATATGATATGTTATTAAGTTTTCTTTCACAATTAAATACATGATATCTGATATTCAGCTTTTGTGCATATACATGTTTACATGAACATAATGACTAGAGGTGGTGATATATGTGTTTTATGTTGTAGTTTTGTTGAAGTTATATTTTAGAATACACTGTTTGATTTCTTTAAGAAACTGTAGGATATTCTGTGGATTAATGTCATGAAAGAGTTCATTCATGTTGTTTGATTGATTTTCTTTAATGACATATAAACTTCTATGGGTTATTTAATGCCAAAATATAACTATTTTGAACACAATTTTATAGCTTCAGCTAAATACATTTTGAACACAATTGTATGCCTTCAACTAGAAATAAAATGTATTGCTGGTAATTTTACTATAAATATGTAAAGTGTTATGCATTTGGGTAGGTTTCACTATTTGCCTACAGCTGGCACCCAAGCAGGTGCTACCACCCTGAGTCAGGGTGAACCTGGGAACAACATCAATTAAGACAGCGTTCTATGCTCTTCAAAACCTTCTGATCAGAGGCCTTGATCAGCTGATTATGGAGAAAGTAGTTGATCCCACAAGTCGCTTGTATATAAGAAGTGTCATTGTTATGACTGAGTAAGCCGCATGCCAAAAAGGTTAGAATTAGGTACAAATACATAAAGACCAATATACCCATCATGACATCCAGTATAACATGAATGATATACAAAGGTATTTATATCACAGGCAGACGGTAATGGAAATATTAGGCATTTCCTAATAAGGAACATTCAGCATTTATTGACTGTGCAGTTAATGCTGCTTTCAGTTGAAATTCATAAAATCTCTTAAAACTATATTTCAGGAAAATAGGTCTTCCCAGTATTGTTAAAGGTTTCTTCCTTGTTTTTGTGTCATGTAGTGTGGGTCATCAGCATCTTGATTCTGTTATTATTTATCTCTTTGAGTTACATGTGTTGCCCATTTTAGTTGTTGCCATTGTTGATTGTCTTCAAGTGATGCAGTTTCTGTTACCTGGTACAATTCTTTGTTTGTGATTCTGTAACGCAAGTTCACAAGGTTCGATGAAAAATAGTCCTCACTGAGGCCTACATACTCTCACTTTCTTGAATCCATTTATAATTCTTGATCTGGGAAAATGGTTGCATACAGCTGACTGTTTAAATATTTCTGACTGGATTTGGTGACATGCATGTCATCCATATGAAAGTCTCAAGCCGACAAAAAGCTATTTAAGAACATAACTCAGTTTTTAGGTTAATGTTTTGATTTTGTAGCAACTTGCAATTTTGGGCAAAAGTACACCTAGAACAGTATATTCTACTAAATTTATTGTAATTGTTACAATCTTCCTAAAATCAAATGTGAACACTCAAAAACACAAGACTGAACTAAAAATTCTGTCAACTGCCCATTGGCTCTGCATATAGCTTCCATTTTACTAACACACTCCAAGAAAAATAGAATTCAGAATTTTCACCCAATAACACCCACTCTCACCTAAAGAAATAAAATAAAAATTGGAGGCAATCTGAGCCTAAGAAAAGGACATAAAAGCCCATCAAAGGAACATCTTTGGCAGTCAGACAGCACAACAGCCAGGATTCACAATGCTTGCCGGGAGCCGATCTGAGCCTTCTCCAAAGACAACTCGCCAAGGGCTGTCGCTGCAGCAAGTTAAACCTCACCCTGCTTTCCCATTGTAGACCTCTGCAGATGATTTTTACAATTCTACTTATCTCTTTTTTTTTCAACAAGAGATATTTACACCAATTTACTATTTGTTGTATTTTTACGTTAATACAATTGTTTATTTCTTAAACCTCCGTCGTTTCTTCTTTGTTCTGCTACCATACGCTTAATATAACCTAACTATCCATATAGCAAGTTATTTGAAGCTTTTAGTATTTACTGATTCCACATCCTGGGTTTTATGAAGGATTCAGGGTATGCACCATCACTACTTATATTCCAATTCCAGATTATAATTTCTGCTTGACTCACAAAGAACTAACCAATTTGGTAAACAATGTAAGTGGTCAAACCACCAGTCAGAAGTGTTCATGTGTACATCTTTGACAATTTTAATTTGTAATAGTACAATGTTGCTTAATTTTTCTGAGCTGTATGTAATACTAGCAGCATGGCCCGGTGTTGCCCGTGCTTCATTCAAAAATAGTATGACTCATACAGCAATCGCTATCACTTAAAATATTTTTGCCCTTCCTTGCCTTTAAAGGAGTGTCCTTTGCCGTGCTGATGTTGCTACATGCCTTACTTCTTGCCTATCTCACACTGCGAATTTTTTCTAAGCTCTATACTAAACATTAAATCTGTTACGAAAAAAGAACTAAACAAAATGAACACAAAACGATCAGCTTTAAAAAAGGACTCGTAACTGGAAAAACCGAATGAAAAAAGAATGTTAACAACGAATACTTTTTCACAAGCAAGCAAATGAGCCAATGCAGATTTAAATTTTTCCCACTTGTGATGAATGCAGCTATCGATTTTTTTTGCATGCTAGAATGCTAGTTAACATTCATGTCAGTCAGCCGTTGGCTCTCACGCTGGCCAATAGAATCTTCCTGCCTATTCGTGGCAGCCAGCTATAGGCTCTCACTCTGGCCAGTAGAAAATGGCCGCAAACTACATAAAAACTGCTGTAGAAGCATGAAAAAATTGATTATTTCCGCTATTGATGGGAGTTGGGAAATGCAAAGTCAGTCTTGGCCTGTCCGCTAACTTGGAGCATGTGCATGTAAATTTTGGTGCAAATCCGTCGAAAATTGCGGCCATGCATTTGTTACACACACACACATCCTGCCTTTTATAGATAGAGATACTTTCTCCAGGCTATGTAACTTACTGTTTAGAAATTACCGAACACCATCATTACCTGAGACAAGCATGAGAAATCTATTATTCAGGCTTTAGAGTAACATATCAATCCTTTAATGACCCAGAAATTCCTGGAGAGAATACAACATTAAGATTACTTAGGAAACTAAATAATGTCTAGACTCTTTGATTGATAATTTATACATCCAATTCTTCGGTAGCATCAGACACATCCATCCACAATATGTTCTTTTATTATTTTCTGGCATTAAATATGAGGAAGGAGAATTAGTATGATTGGGTTTCATGTAGATATTAGGGTATGCAAAGGTTAACACTGTGTTTTATTTAAAAATACTTTCCTGTGTATATTCATTCAGCCTTTAGATTTCCATAAAAGTAGCAGAGTGTAAGGAATTTTCATATATAAGATACTGAAAAGTCCTTTGCTTGAACCACTTTCAAAAATTTGACCAAACCTCAGAGTTTGGGGGCAAAGGGCAACTTGGTAAGGCTAAGCGCTTTTCTGTATCTCTTCAGAGAAAGGAGTTATGATTAATGGATTACTATTTATTCAAACATGAAATGCTTGCTAAGAAATATCAATGACAAATTTTAACTTCTAACATCATATAATACATTATATAAGTTTTAATGTAATAAAAAATGAAAATGCACACATATGTATATATATATAAGGCCGAGTGGCTAGAATGTTTGCATTCTGACCATGATATCCGGGTTTCAATCTCACCATGTTCAATTTGTCAGAAAGGAGACTTCCTGATGTTATCATACCGGTGGGGTCAATCCCAGCATGTGACACATTTGGAAAGTGCCTGAAAACCATCCCACAGTTTGATCCAAGTCTTGTGAGTGAAATTGGATAGATGGAACCCTTGGGGGGCCATCAAAAGCTGTGCTAGCACAAAGTCACAAGTCATTGTGGCTGAGAGCTTGAGGGTGCTGGCCTTGTTCAAATTGTTGATCATGCAAGACAACATGCCCTTTCCCAGAAACTGTAACTAAGGTCTGCTCAGCATAGTTGCAGTATAAACCACAGGTGGGATCTGTAGGTGTTGAATAAATACAAATGGGCCTGAGCAAGTGTCTGCGATAGGGATTGGATAGCCACCCTAGGAGACAGGTATACTAAAATACAAGTGTCCAGCTATATATATATATATATATATATATTCACGGTGCTATGTATAAATTGTCATCTACATTATACAAAAATGAAAATAACACTGACATCTCATTTTAACATCACAGTTGGCTTCAACTATGACCTCCAGATGACTTTGCAATCTCCTCCACCTCTTCTGGATGGTCTCCTTGTTTAAGTTGATGAATGTTGCCACAGTCCTTGCCTTCAACTCATCTTTGGTGTTACAAGGAATTTTGTGTCTCTCTCACTCAACTGTGCCCCACACATAATAATCAAGGAAGTTGTAATCTGGGGAGTTAGGTAGTCAGATGTAAGTGGTGATGTAGTTGCAGAAATTGTCTGACAGTCATGTTCTCCTACTTATGAGGCATGGTGCAGAGTTCTGTTGCTAGATATACGGTCTCCCAGTAGCCACTCTCTTGACCCAGGGTAGCATTACCCCGTCAAGGCACTTTATATAGGCATTGGTGTTGAGTCTGAAGCCCTGTGAGGAGATAAATGGGAAGATGAGTGGAGGCATAATGTCATCATCACTAGTGATCACTCCAAACACCATGATGTTGATTGAATATGTCATCCAACTCTTTCCGAATCCTCTGCACTGTCTTCAGATTGACACCCAAACACTCTAAAATGTTCATATTGGAGCTTCTGGTGCAAATGCCAAGCAGTACAACATGCCGTTTTCAAATGTCTGGCAGAGTGAATTGCATCATGGTGATCTTTTTCTTACAGATGGTGCCCAACTGACCCTACTATATTGTGCCATTGACAAAATCAAAACTGAACAACATGCATACCATCACACCTTGTGTTTATATGATAAAATATAGTTTTAATGTATGCTATTTTTATGGCTCAAAGTACTCATTATCAGGGATAGAGTGTATGTAAATATAAATGTGGTGATCAGACCTGATGATTGCATTTAAAAATGAAACAAAATGTTGCCTCTGGGTGTTAACCTCAGTGTCCAGTTTTATGTGTATATATAAGTACTAGCAGACTTTGCCTGCTCATTATTGCTTCACAAAGTAAGATATATTCACTACTTGAAATCTTTGAAACAAAAATTTTAAATAAATATTTCATTCATAAATTGGCTTGTTATAGTTAAGGAAAGTTTTACAAATAGATGCCAACTTGTTGAAGACCAAATAAAATGTAAATTTCAAACACTTTTCTGCACTATATAAGATGATATTCCTAAGCAGAACTATTTTTGATACGAAAATCAAAACAACCCTTGAAGTAAATACAAATTACTCAGTTTGTAACACATTTATTATCATGTCTGTCAAAGGACAGAGTCACAACAGGAAAATTATACTGAGAGGTTCTTGGGGAACAGCTGTTTGAGGCCTTGTCCTCTCATTGCATCTGAGAGAGGTATCGCTGCTCACACTGAGGCCAGCATAACTGACTGTTGTGCCTGCTATGGCAATTTTTGTTCCTAGCCTGGGTGTACGTGCTTGGGCTCCCCACAAATTACTATAAAGTAGAGCTGGGGCTTTTTAATCTCAGAATTCATGGGAGAATTTAGCTTCAATTTTGCATTTATTCGTATAAATTCCATAACATATGTTTTACTTAATTAGCTATTACGTTTCTTTAATTCTTCAAATGTTGAATGTATAACTGATTCTAATTTCTATTTTCCCATCTTTACACTATATTAATTTTATCTTATAAATTGTCCTCTGTTCTGTCACCCATGAAATAAAAATAATCGTTTGTATGGAAATAAGATCTACGTACATCAAATTGTCTTTAAATTAAGTGGCAGCAGAAGAATTATTGCTTAATTTTTAAAAGTTAAGCTTAAACATAAACTCAGTACTTAAATGCATCGACCATTTTTGAGTTCTTCTGTAGTATATTGATGCCTATTGCATCTGCTCTTCCCAAGCTATTGTGACAATGGTCAAACCAAGCGTCCTCCACAGAAGCTAGCTTAAATGCCGCTCAATAGGGCAGCTTTTAAGCTAGCTGCAATTTGGGATAAAAAAGAAAAGAAAAAGTTATTACCCTTGAACCATGAAAGCAATGATAATGGCTAGTATAATATATGAATATATATTTTTAACCTCGCATAAATTGGCAACCCTGAACCTGAGCTTAACAAAAATCGTTCCCTGTCCCTAACTTTTCTAGGGCTTTTGAATGAGCTATGAATCATTGAAATTGGACCAGTGGAAGCAGAGGACTTGCTTGGACACACACATGCAAAAACATACACTGTACTTTATATATAAGATTTACCATTTATGCATTAACATTGTTAGTGTCATATATATATATATATATATATATATATATATATATATAAAATAATAAATACACATATTATCCCTGTAACAGTAACAGTCAGTTCATATTATGAATGGGTTTCATGAATGACACAATCATCAGGTACTGAGTATGAACTGACTGTTACATAATTTTGAATTATAATATATCTGCTTATCACAATGTTGCAATAGTTATATATTATGCAGGGATTACAGTTTTTTTTTTAATTTTTAAGTTTTAAAATTATATTTGGTAATTAAAGTATATGGTATGTATAAGTGTATATAAAAAAAGAAAATTAAAAATTTATATATATATATATATTTTAATTTAAAAAGAAACATTTTTAATTTTTATTTTCAATTTAATTTATTTTTAATTTATAATTTTTAATGCTAATTGCATTATATTTTCAATATATTCCTATTAAATAAATATATTTATGTTTTAATAAGAGCAAGTAATCTCCCTTTAATTGTATAATTTGTACAAAATTAAAATATGAATATGTGTATAGAGATGTACATTTTTGTACTTACGTGTGTGCAAAGATCATATGAAAGATTGTGATAGACTTATTTTTGAGAAGAGTTCTTTGTTCGTTTAGTAGAATCATTAGATATTCTGGTGTGCAGTTAAGAAAGGGTGGAATTGCAGAGTCAAGTTTGAATTCCAGGTGAGTTCATTTTATTCACTTACATGCTAATATTCTTAGGAAAGTTATGAATCCATTTCTTCTCCTTTCAGCTATGGGTAAAATAGCAATACAGACTGGGTCCTATAAACGTGAGTGGCAACCAGTTTAGGAGAAGGAAACTGCCACCTTGTAGGTCCTGCACTTTTAATCAAATCCCCTGAGCAAGAATGGGGTAGCCTCGACATCCTTGGTTCAAAAGAAACCAGCACTATTCTTACTTGAATTGAAGCTCAGTTGTGAGACGGAGGGGAGTGGTGACCACAGTGGCACATAAATGAGGTAAATAAAATGGTAAATTTAATTAATCAACAATGATGTATACAACTCATTTTGACACGAGATTAGCCAGATGTTACATTATTGCTTAATAAATGCTCCCTATTTAAAATCAAGAAACATGATTCACTATTTGTTATAACTCATGCCTAGCAGTTAATAATATTGTCTCACTTAGGGCGACTCACAGGGATCAATTTTTTCTCCTCAACTGACTCCAATGGACTTCTACTGATTTACTTTCTTTATTTAAGGTGTCTTGACTAGATCATTTCTGTTAAACAGGGTGGGTGTCTTATTTACTTCACAACGATGAGCTAATTTAATACTAGTATTGGGAAGAGAGACATCTGTAATGCATCCTGTGGGTTTGGTTCACTGAGTCATGTTAGACAATTTTTCTTTCCAGAATCTACCTTACACATCTATAAATCTGCCATTCATTCATGCATTGAATATTGCTACCACATCTTGTCCAGTGCTTCTGCTGTGTATTTTGAGATTCTTGATAAAATCCAAAGAAGAATCTACAATGTTATCAGTCCTGACCTGGCATCCTGGCTTCCATCATGTTTCCACTGCTATAATGTAGCTTCCCTGTGCCTTTTCTATAAATATTTTCATGGTAATTGTTCACATGAGCTTTCCTTTTTGGTACCTAGACTTTATGGATTTAATTGCAGTACTAGATTGGTGGCAAGGTCTCATCATTTGCCAGTGAAATAGTTAGATTTAACCATAAGTTCTATGCTAGCAGTTTCTTCTCTCACATTTCTCAGTTGTAGAACTCTCTTCCGGCTTTTTGCTTTTCACTTAAGTTTCATCTTCAAAAATTTAAATGCAATGTCAATTGTTATCTTTAACTCGGAAGTATCCATTTTATTTCAGATTATCTTCAATGATGAACTTAAAAGATCTTGTATTTTTTTAAAATAATTTTTATTATTTTATTTGAAACTACAACATTTTCTCATTCTCTTTATTTTTATTTTCTTGAGTGTTTGAATATAATAACAATCTTTTGCTTTGACTTAACTCTGACAAACCTTCATTTTTA
>OZ038478.1:35971814-36009314 GCA_964036315.1 Acanthosepion esculentum | reverse complement strand
TATTGTTGAGACATATTAAAAAAAACAGCTCATCAGAACACTTGCCATGAAAATTGTTATGGGAACTTACCCATAATAATAATGGACTATTCTGTACATTATAAATACTGCGCCTCAAGAGGAAGTAGGAGTGTGAGTTCAGTTCAGTTCAGAGTCAGTCAGAGACAGTGTCACATCAGATGATTACTCTAAGACATTGGAATAGTGATACTTGTCAAGACAACATAGCTCACTCTAACCAAATCTAATAGTCATTACTAATACTTCTACTTCTTTGTACATATTTCTCTTTGTAATATATCTGTGTTATTCCATACCTGTGTTCGAGTTATTCTTCATTGGTTCTACCTTGGACCATCACCGTGGTACAAGGAACTTGGACCATAACAAGTGGCGACAAGGAAATGGCAAAAAACGAACTCTTCACATGGAGGACATACTTTTTTGCTATTCATTGCACATAACAAGTGGCGACGAGGTAACCCCAAGGAAAATCGAACTCTCTACGCGGAGGAGATACTTTTTTGCTATAAGTCGCACATAACAAGTGGTGACAGGAAACTCCCAAAAGAAAAACAAACTCTTTACGCAGCGGACATACTTTTTTTGCTATCCGTCACACATAACAGTGGTTGACAATTACACTCTAAAAAAACTTCTACGCAAGATTTCTAAAAAATAAAAAAACTAGTTCTACACGAACACATAAAAAAAAAGAAAAAAAAAGAATTTTCTTTTTGGATATCAAATTTACTGGCAACAAAGGAAATTATTTTTGTGTACACTGGTTTCAGAATATCAGGTTACACAAAATTACGTTAACATGGAAGATTTTAAGTCAACCATTGTGGAACTTATCAAAATCCAATTTGAATAGCCACAAAAGTACGAACAGAAACATCTGGAATTACAGGAATTATTGCTATGTGTAATGTCAAATAAAGAGCAAAAATCTGAGAATGAAACAGTTCTCTCACAAGATGCTATTTGGAGTACTATCGAAGATTTCACGTACGCATCCGACAAAGACAAAACTTTTGCAAATTACTTCCGAAGGTACAAAGATCTATATGAATTTGACTGCAAAGATTGGTCAGACACACGTAAAGTACGTCTATTACTAAGAAAATTAGGCACATGTGAATATACCAAATTCGTAGATTATATCCTTCCCAGAAAAACAAGTGAGTTAACTTTCAAAGAAGCCATAAAACTGCTAACAGAACTTTTCAGCCATAATACCTCACTATTCCACAAAAGATGGAAATGCATGAACCTTACAAAAAAGGATAACAAAGATTACATAACTTTCACGTCCATTGTCAATAAATATTGTGACGACTTCAAATTATCGGAACTCAGCGCTGACAATTTCAAGTGCTTAATTTATATCCAAGGCCTGGTTTCAACCAAAGACGAGAAAATGAGACGCAGAATCCTTACTAAATTGGAGAGTGAACAAGATTTGACACTTCAAAAATGCCAGGTCAGGATCAATTATATTACAGACCCTTCTTTGAATTTTGTGAAGAATCTCAAGATATATAGGAGGAGCACCAGACCAGATATGGCAGATATGTGTGCATTGAGCAGATATTCAATGCAAGGATAAATTCTAGATTTATAAATGTGCAAGATGGATTCTGACGAGAAAAATTCTCTGGCTTTCCTGGAGTTTAGCATCACTCATGCTGATAGCAGGCAGAAAAAGGTTCTCTATGGTGATTAAATGAAAGCAGTTTTAATATGAAGGTGTTAAAATTTATAAGCCATTCATTGCACCAGTTAACAACTGATTGGGGGTCATTTTCAAGAGTAGTTGCCAGTTTTACCTTGTTGGATCTGTCGGATTTACTACTAAGTTGTGTCATCTGTATAAATACCAAGTTGAGAACTGAAGACATTGGGAAAGTTGTTGAAGATCAGAAACAGTGTAGGTTCAAGGATAGAACCCTTGATCGGGAAGTGTACCTGTTCAACATCATTACATGATCTGTGAGGAATGATTGGATTAAGCCAAATATTCACCCAGAGATACTGTAGCCCTTGGTCTTGTTGGGAAGTTCAGCTTGACAGACCCTGTCAAATGCCTTTGAAAAACTCAGCTCATATAAATATATCCAGAAATTTTCCCATCATTTGTTGGTTAATATCAATTTTATTGTTAAAACGTTGACTTGCATAATAAAATCTGGCAGGATGGAGTAATTCTAGGGGAATCAATTTATTACTTAATAACAATAGAAAATTGACCCCCCCATTTCAGGTCCACTAGACACTTATATTAATATATATATATACACTGTGTGCCAAATTATTATTGAGATAACTTTTTTCTAATATTTCAAAAACCGTCCAATCAATTCACACAAAATTTTCACACAATTTTGGCACCACTGACTTCTGCAATCACTGAAATTTTTGTACTGATCTGCGCAATGTAAACAAACTGGCGCCATATTTATTATCAGCACGGTGATTTGAGCGAGCCAAATTATTAGGAAGGTTTAGTAAAATTCCCAGAATTGAGCAAACAAAACGTTTATTAATGTTGCACGTGAATGTTTATGATCAAAAGAAGCTAATAAATAAGATAATCAAACAAATAATAACCGATACAAACAAAGGCACAGTTTTAAACAAATTAATAGGGAATGTGCTTTCCCTGTTTTGAAATTACTTGAAGTCGACGATCCATAGAATTTGTTAATTGTAGGATGTCATCTGCTGTAATGCCATGAGATATGTCAAGAATTGCTTCCCACAACTCAGCGTTGCTCCTGAATTGTCATCCATTGGCATACAGTCTTCGCTTCATGATGCTCCAAAGGTTTTTGATTGGGTTCAAATCCGGAGAATTTGCTGGCCACTTCATTTTTCGAGGTCCATTGAAGCCTAACTGTTTCAAATATTCAGTAGTCTCGTGAGCAGCATGTGAGGGAGCATTATCTTGCATAAAAACAATGGCCCTTCTGAAGGCAACCATCTGAAGATGCTCCTTCATAAATGCTATGTATGCATCAGCAGTCATTTTGATGCCATCTGGTACTCTTCATGGGCCCACTAATGTTTTTCCAATAATACCACCCCAGATCATTATGCCTCCACTGCCTTGTTGGCGTCTCAAAACACTGATGGCGATTCTGTCCGTTCATTACCCAGCCTTTGCACCATCTATCTGGCCCATCAAGTGTTGCTCGAGTTTCGTCTGTGAACAAAACTTTAGAGCAGTCAATCTTCATATTGTCCTCGGCCCATTTGAATTGATTTTGAATGTGATTTATCGTCAACGGAAGCTTTGATACAGGTTTGACTGTTGTTGCTATTTCCCTCAGATACCGACACCGAGTACTTTTAGACACAGTAGGATCCCCAATGCTACTGAAAAGCTCTTGACTCTTGTCCAGGGTTTTTCGTGGCCTCTCGTTTAAGTCGTGAAATAACCCTTGGCTTGCCTTTATCTGCCCTTTTGCGTACTTGTGTGGATTGGCGGTGAACTTTTTCACTGTCTGATGACACCTCCCTATCATTTTAGAAATTTCTAGGGTAGATTTACCTTTTGAGAGTTCTGAGGTGATAGTTTTCTTTTCAGCATCACTTAAACTGCTTTTACGGCCCATCTTTTCACTAAATTCTTACACTTTTCTAATAATTTGGCACGCTCAAATCACCGTGCTGATAACAAATATGGCGCCAGTTTGTTTACATTGCGCAGATCAGTACGAAAGCTTCAGTGATTGCGGAAGTCAGTGTTGCCAAAATTGTGTGAAAATTTTGTGTGAATTGATTGGACGGTTTTTGAAATATTAGAAAAAAAGTTATCTTGATAATAATTTGGCACGCAGTGTATATTGTAAATATAGTTTGAAAATTTTCCCATCATTGGTTTGTTAATATCAATTTTATTGTTTAAAAATTGACTTGCATAATAAAATCTGACATAGTGAACTTGAATTTCCTTTTGTTCTCTGGAACAATAATGTGAAGGCATGCTTGACAGTTGTGTATATTATATCAATGTCAGTGGATGATGCTTGAAACCAGATGAAATTTAATATTTGAAATGCTGATTTTCCAAGCAGAATGGTTCGTTCAATTTGGAAGTCTGACATAATACAATTTTCTTATAAACAACAACACTTAGCAAATATATAAATGGAATAATGTTGAAAAATTACTTTCAAATGTTTTTCAAAAATGATGATGATGATTTGATCTCAGATAAAATCATCATCATTTATGTGCCATATCCTTTAAGGACATTGGCAATTTTGAGTCTCTACCCTACTTCCTTGTCAATGTTCTGCCATCACTTCACACAAACTCATAGCTAAGTTATTTGCTGTTTCCCTCTGTCCTGTGAGTATTAAATTTTCCAAGATGTCCTTTATCATAATGTCTTCCAGAAATTTTAAGTGTGTCTTTCTGATTTCCATTTTCTTTGAAACTTATTCATTATTGTGTGGGAAAATGAAATAAAATTGATAATAACCCAGTCCACACAGTCAGTTGTGTTAGCATCAGTATTATTACCAATCCCTCCTCTTTGGTGCAATGAGGGAGCTGATGACTGCCGTCAGCAACTATTTCTTGGACTGGGCATCTTACAGTAATATTTTCAGTCATGCGCTGTCTGCAGACAAACACACAACTGTGTTGCACTCTATCTGAAGATACAACTGAGAGATGTAATGAAGTTTATCAGCTTGAGAACAAATACTACACTCTGATCCATGCTCAAATGTGGAGAATCAAAGGTGACCATAATAAGAGCGCTATTTTGCAGATGTACAGTATCGAATGACAGAATCCCAGTAAAGCAAATGCCAAAAATCCAGTTACCATAAATAAAATAACATCGTCTGCTGAATTATTTTAAAATTATTAATAAGAGAAATATTTGTAAGATGGTGATTTGGCTAGTAATACTAGTAGCATATATTAACATCATTCACATAAAATTATCTCGGAATAAAAAGTTACATATTCAAATCTTATCACTTTTCAGGAATAGAGATGTACATTTTTTTTCTTTAACAATAATGTTCACCTTGTACAAGGCCCAAGAGCCACTCAAAGTAGAGATTTACAGAGTAAGAGGTAATGATTACATTCAATGCCTCAAAAATCAAAATACTTCAATTCCATCATCACTAAACGGATACTGAATTATCACCGGTCAAAATGAATAGAAAAGGAAATTAAATTTGATAAATAAAATAATAATAAAGAATAATAATAAAAGGAAATACATTTCCCATGATGTTAAGAGTAAGGGAGCCAGAAATATGATTACACCACTTGATTTTGAAAAATGTTGGGGCACTGTTGAAGCCTCATGCCCTTTCTCCTCTTTCCCCAAAATGTGTCATGAGAAGTGTTAGTTTCCCCAGTCCCCTGACTAGTGAACTCTTTTTTTCTCAAATTCCAATGCATGGTACTTGCATGTGCCTTCCAAAACATCGACTTATGAAGTAAGTCAAGCTTTCTCTTTGGTTGTTCTAAATCAGCGCAAGGCTGACTTGAGTGTGACCATTGTAACGATGCTTATACTGACTTACTCTAACTTCTAGATGAAGGAAAAGAAAACAGGCATTCCATAACCATATTTAAACCTTCCAGTAATGAAGTAAGTAGAAATTTTCATTTGGTTATTCCAAAAAGATGCAGGGCTGACTTGAGCTTGACCATGAATATGTGACTTATACTTACCTACTCTGGGCAAGAAAGAAAACGGATGTACTGATGAGGCATTGAAAACTTTGTTCCATTACAGTAACCATACAAAAGAGAACAAACGGTATGTGGTTGAAACTCAAGTTTTCGTATGCTTATTTGTTGATCATATGTGAACACCACTCACACACACACACACACACACTTAAAATACAGAAAAACACACACGCTGTTAAATTCCATAGTTGATGTGTTCTGTCAATAGTATTCTCAGTATCCATTTGGAGAACAGTCTCTCTTGCTTTGAGTCTCTACTTCAATTGTAAGGAAGTTGTCTGGCATTCATTGTTATATAGCAGGACAGGTATGACATAGCACTTCAGTAATTCTTTCTTTGTTTTTATTGCATTATTCGTCTGTTTTAATACTCTGCTTAGTTTCTGGAAGGCACATCTTACTATTCCAATTTCTTTTTGCTATTCCACCTTGCCAGATTAAGCACAAAATCAAGAGTATATTAACCTAAAATATTCTAACAAGATTTATAAGTTCTATGCTAATCATTTCTTCTCTCACATATTTAGCTTGAGGAACTCTTTTCTGGCTTCTTGATTTCCTGCTAGCAGTGACATTCAAAAGATTTTAAGTGCAATATAAGTTATTATCTTCCGTCTCTTTGGATTCTGTTCTTTTACTGTCGTCTCTCTCCTCAGAAATGTTTTCCCAGTTTTCCTTCACTTTCAGTAACACCTTCAGTCATTGTGGCTTTATCACCTTGTTTGGGGTAAAATGATTATAAAAAAAATGAGTCATGGTAAGATTAATTCTCTGATAAAAAATCAAGAGGCTTTACAGTCTCATCTGAAAAATTACCTTAAATGATAAATGATCATCGTTTAAAGATTATAAAAGACTACATTGTAAAAATTATAAAATAGTTTTATCTTGTCAGCAAGAAAACCACAGGAAAGAAAAAAATTCTTAACATCCAAAAACTACAATAGTTTATTGTATACTTGAGGAAGGTTAAAAAACATACTTGTTGAAACAGCATTATGAAAGCAACAGAGATAAAGATAAGACTGATTAATGTGTGAAAATAGGTATACTTCACTTTCATGTTCTTTGGAAACTATCTAAAGTGGTTAGTATTTCTTTGATCGATCACAAGAATTATTGTCAATGTTATTGATGACTGCAGCAGAAAGAATATTTGGTGAGAAACACTGAATTAGAAAGGAGATAAGATAAACGAGGAACTGGATTCTTATGTGAGCTTGTCAGTATCAGAACAGTAAGTCCAGTAAGTAAACAACCTGTAAAATATCAAAAAGCTAAACATAAATGATGAAAAGACTAAATTCCTCCACGGAGAAGTGCATAGATATTCAGACATTTTATTTCTGATGATACTGAATGAAATGCTTTGAAGCTATTTGGGAGTCACAAGGAGATAAAACAAACCAAAAGTTATTTCTTCAAAAGGCAAATTGAAAAACTATAAAAAAATAAACAAAAGAATAGTAACAACAGTAGGTAGAAAAGTTTATTTTCAGAAGAAAATACATGCTTGGTGTCTCTAACTTACTTATGTTCAAAACAACATAGCATGAAAGGGAAACAAATAATTTTTCTTTGGCTTAGTGTGTTTAAATATAAAATCTTGATTCAATTCCCTTTTGCACTAAATAACCAAAATCAAGTATGAACAGTCAATTTGAAACCAGCTTCAAATTGGAAGAATAAATGTATTAAGACAAACATTAAAGAGTAAAACAATTAGGTTTCCATGGTGTGTAATTTACAAATTTGAAATCAAGATGCCAAATAGTTTATCTCTTTATATTTCATTTTATTCACATAATTTTCACAACATGGTGATTTATCCTATTATATAAAAGCCATTGTTACTTTTTGGGCCTGTTGATTTTCTGTCACACTAAAAAATAGAAGAAAAAAGGGAGGGACTATGGACAGAAAAATGATCTCTACTATGTCTAAAAAACAAATTTTCAGGAAAATTGGTTTTACAAGTCCAATAACTTATTGCTCATTCTAATATTGATGGTGGTTTCTTTCCTGTCCTTTTATTTAAAGTAGTGTAAAATATCAACATCTTGATGTCATTACTTCCTCTTCATGTCACTGTGAAAAAAAAAAAAATTGTATCATAATGGATGCTAGCTGCCTTAATCATAATTATAATTGATGATGAAAAAAACAGGGAATTGTGGGTAGAAAAGTGGCTATATGAGTCAATGAGAAATCAGTTAGAGAGGAGGCTTGATCAGTTATCAAGCAACTTGATGGACAGATGAAACAGTAAAAGAGGAAGAATGACAGAAAAAATCATTTGAGAAAGGAAGAGAAAAATTTGTTTTGCCCCCTAAAACCACAGTTACATGTGCTATCCATTCTAATTGTTGCCTCTGTTGGTTGTCCTAAAGTAGTGTGATTTCTATTATTTGGTGACGGTTTTGTTTGTAAATATTTTTATTGGAGGTAAGCAACTGCTGCTGGTAATACCACAACTACTACTGATGTATCAGATTCCTTGTTATGTTGTTTTGAATTATTAAGAAAGAGATGAGTTGTAAAAAATATTAAATAAGTTTCTTTCCGTAAGAAAATATTTATAAGATTTTCCTTGTTTGTGGCAGACAAGGAAAATCTTATATTTTATTCAATGAAACATGTACAAAAGAACAGTTGCTTCCCAAATATACAATATTCACATTTATTTTTTTTTAATTGATTTCACCCTAAGCAAGGCAGTAAAGCCACTAAGACACAAGTGTGGAAGAATTAAAAATGAGAAACTTTACTGAGGAACAAGAACAAAAAACGAGTAATCAGGAGAACAGTAGAAAGCAATTGCTATGGCATTTAAATTTTTGAAGATTAAAGTTGGCTGAAAAGCATGGAGCCAAAAGATAGTTCCACAAGGGAGAAGTATGAGAAAAGAAACTGCTAGCATAGAACTTATGGTTACATCTAGCAAAGTCAACTGTATATTGGTGAGAACCTGTCACCAATCTAGTAATGTACTTAAATTCATAAAGTCAAGGTATACTCGTGAAGAGCTCATCTGAGTTGTTGCCATGGAAGTATTTATAGAAAAGACACATTGGCAATTTTATGGTGATCAGAAAGTTACTAAAGCCGAGATGCAAGATCAGAACCAAAAATATTGCCGATTCTTCTTTATTTTACCAAGGACCTCTAAATATATGGTGGGAGCACTAGACCATATGTGGCAGCAATAATCCAAGTATGGTAGACAAATGGTAGACATAGAGATATTTAAGATAGATACAGTAGAGAAACATGAGGCATCTTACAAAGACCCGGTTCTTGACCAGTTGCAGAGAGGCCCATATTTAGACATGCCAAGCTGTCCTGCTGATAATGTAGAAAACCTGGATGTAACTGGTGTTGACAGACATGTCCATATGTGATCTGCCACAGTTTGATAATGGTTAAAACCTAGACAATCTTTCCTCCTGTTGGTATATGCCAGTCTCTAATTGGAAGAATGTTGTCTGTGTGCAGAATGTCAACATTTCCATCAGATTATCTATTGGAATACTGGTCCATTCTCCCATTACAATCGGTTTCAACCCACGCTCTGGGCTTCAGCTCTAGGAAGTCTGGTGAACAGGCTTACCACATCCAAGCATACTAATTGCTATGAATGGGAACTCCTTGCATCAATTCCACAAAATGTTCTGAGTTTCTAACATAAGACAAGGACTTCTCATCTACTGGATTAATTATATCCATTAGGAATCTGCACAGCAGCTGGCATGCTGAGCCCCTGCAGATGACTATAGGTCTCAATAGAAGACCAATTTTGCAAACCTTGGGGAGACAATACATATGTGACTATATAATAGTGGCACAATATCCAAAACAGCGTGATAACAACAACAAGGATGTGGACAATAGTCTGCATGTAAGAAGTTTAAATAATCATAAGGCACTGTTTCAGAATGTAAGTAATGTAATTTCCTTTTGGCTTTGTATTCTTAAAATACATGATTTTTATGTTCAATACTTAAATTGCATAATAAATAAGAAAATATTATCAAAATCAGTTGATTTCAGATTCTTTATTCAAAATGAATTAAAAATGATCTCTTTATCATAAACAAAGATACAAGTGAAACAAAAGGTACTTATCTCGCTTTAGTGGAGATAAGTCATGCGGGTCACATGACAGCTGGTTAATGTCACTTCATACAGTGATGAAAAGTGGCAGTCAAATTTAAATTTGTTTACAACAACCTAATGGTAAGGTTGCTTTTTCTTAGTCCACACCCATGGCTGAGGCTGAGGCTAAATCTGAATTCCCAGCAGCTTACAAGCACATGGTGCCATTTCCCTTTGGGAATATATCTTTCCCAGATATAAAATCAAACTCCAGTTTGCAGTCCCCAATCTGGAAAAATACAAAACGGAATATGTCCTCAACTGGGACATAGATGAATGTTGCACGTTTGAATCTGGAGTCCTAAAAATGGCTTCTCCAGACACAGGAGTACCGCCATATTATATGTAAAACCCTTCCTTTTGTTTCTCCTTATGCTTTGCTTTTCTGTGTAGGTATATGTGATATATTGTTCTCTGCATAGGATATATATATATATATATATGTTTTGTATATATCTTAGCAATATAAAAATCTCTCTGAGAACAAAGCATGTTTGTCAATCTTCTTCCTTTAAGACATTCTGTTCCATCAGTGAAATATTGGTGTTATTATATCCTGGATCTAATAATGCCCATGATAGAGGAAATACAAAAGGGAGAATAACTATTTTTTCCAAGCACTCCCATTATGAAGGTTTTTTCCTCACCAAAGTGTTTGATGAAAAGATATCTGGCCAATCAAAAACGGATTCAAAGACCATCTTTTGTTTGGTCATTTGGTTAGATTTTAGGACGTATATTTAGCTGAGAACCTTTTCAGCAGTCTCTCATAATTTAAAGTTATTTTAAGACACAAGATTTATAACAATTAATGTAAACTGCTCATATATTTTTCTCTTGTGTAATGTTAACAGTTTTTATTATTATCTGAAAGACTGCATCTAAAAGTGATCAAAATAAACAACTTTCTCTATAATTGTGATCATATTAACCAAGAAGACAGAATATTGATTCATTTCAAGAAAATGAATCATGGAAATATTTGGAATTAAATTATGGCAACGATAATGTGAAGGGTGATAATCATAATGGAAATATCAAAGGAAGGAGAAGAAGTTGGGAGGAGAGGTGATTCATTTATCAAATGGAACAGTGATGAGATATTTGGATGCAATAATGTAAATATATACAATGCATTTTTTTGAAATAGCAACTGTGATAAGTTACTGATAAAAATAAAAAGAGATTTCAAGCTAAATGTCTAATTCTTTGGGCTCATATCACTTTATTTGAGAAATCAAAGCATGTTGTTTATAATTATTATACATATAAACAGGAAGAGAACACTGGATGCTAAGAAATAATAATAATTATAGCAATAATAATAGAGAAGAAAAAGAAAATAAATATATAGTGTGTGGAAGTAATGATGAAAAAAATCAACCACATAATAAATAAATATAGTAAATTGTTCAAGATACAAAATAACAATAGTCAAGACTAGGTGAGAAGGGTGATACATTGGAAACTGTTCAAGTGACTGCATTTAAACTGTACATACAATGGTACATGAACAGGTTACTGTGATCAAAAGAATGTAACATAAAATCTTCTGCAACTTTAAGATTCAAATAAATCACCCAATCCAGGCTAGAAGACTGGATCTAATAGTTTTAAATGAGAAGTAATGTGTACTGAATTCAGTTATTTTGTTGCATGAATAATCACTGAATATGAATTCTTTCTGTTCAAACTCGGTCAACATCCTTGTTTCCTTTCCGACATAGTTTCTTTTACTTCTAATTAGGTGGGTAGCAAAAAGTCAAATAAGTCTAGTTTCAATTTCCATGTTTTTACTTGACAATCTCCAGTGAAGAAAGAGATAGATTTCTTATAGTTTGTGTAAATCTTGAAGTGTTGTGAGATACTCAAGATGGGAATTGACCTATGTTAGCTAATCAGTGTATCTGTTCCTTGCCAGTCTTAGCCGAGATGTAGACATCAAACGTAATTCTTACAAGTTGAAATTTTTTTGATCTAACAAAAATTTACATTTTTATTTTTATTGTCCAGTTTTTATTTTGTGTATTTGGGTTATATCATGAGAGAATATTGTCAGATCATGGTCTGTTAGCACAAGAACATCCACAGAGGAAATTTCAAGGAAATTGCTTAGATAAGTATCTTGACTATGCAAATTAGGTGAGGAAGTTGTATAATATGAAATTGACAGTCTGAAAGGGTCAAAAGAAATGTTCTTTATGGCCGAGTTGGCATGAGAATGTCAGATTTAATGACGGTTTCCCTTGCCAAGGGGGATGCAGGTTCAAATACTGGAAGAGGGTGCATATTTTTTTTTAATAAGTTTTTCTCAAATATTCAGGTTGGTAGACAGAAATAAATAAATATACTGTTTAATAAATAAATGGAATGTCTACTTAAATACAAGTTATGACTAAAAATAATGTTTAAGTGACAAAATCTGCTGGATTAATAAAAAGAAAACATTACTTTATAAATTGCTTTGTTTATGTTTGGAAACAAAATCAAGAAATTGAGTAGATATGAAATTTCTAGAGTTTATGATGAGACAGATTTTGAAAGGTACTATTCAACCTTCCTTGACAAGTAAATGTCTTTCATCGCTAAGTGGGAGTAAGTACATCAAATCTAATGATGGTCACCTCAGCCAAGGAGGACAGAAATTCAAATCCTGCTGGGGAGTGCATATATTTCCTTAATAAAATTTTTAAATATTCAGGCTGGTAGACAAAAATAAATAAATATACTGTTTAATAAATAATTGGAGCATCTACTCAAATATGAGTGCCCACTAAAAATAACATTTAAATGATAAAATACAAATATTTACACTTGTCCCACACAGAGAAACTAAAATACATGTATACAACAACAAGCAGTATGAAAATGACAGAGACATAAGATCTAACTTGGCATAATTCCCATAATTTTCCCAACAGGAGGTATGTGCAGGCTGGGTTTATCTTCTTTGTCTCTGGTGAGGACATATATTCTAATAGGAAAACAGAGAATCATGTGTATTCCCCAAAGGGAAGACTGTGAGCCAGAGATAGTTTCTATATTTCCCAATAGGAAAACAGCACTATAGTCTTGTGTGCTGGCCCAGGCAGGCCACTTTAGCCTTTCCTGTCTTGACTTCAGGAACTTAACTAATGACTAACTGCTTTTGTCACTATGAACTGACATCACTCAGTGGTCATCACGTGACCTTTGTGACTTCATCTAAACCAAAGGGAGATTATCACTTTCTGTGCAACTACAAGGTGTTTCTTCTGGGGATCAAACTATGTATTTAAGACTGAAAATCTTTTTGGCTAACAAAAATTTTACTGGAGTTCCCCATCATTTGTTGAAGAGCAGGTTTTGTAAACACTTGGGATGGCCTTCGGTTCAACTGCACAAATTTTAATTTATCCTCTGTAAATGTTTAGTTTTTTTATCCAATATTTTTTACAGTTGGAGTTCAGGCTGATTTCTTTCCGTCTTTACAGCTATGCACAATGATATCTGCAATCCTCAGTCTGACTGGTGTATGACGTTATCCATTTCAGTATTTAATGATTCACGTATTGAGATAATAATCCAATTGGAATGTCAACTATTATCTCTCAACAGGACACTCATGAAATATTTGTAGATATTTTATTGTTGAATAAGAAGAAATGAAAATAAAAATGTTTGCTGAGTAAGTTTTCTGTAAAGAAACAAAATCTGTTGATATTACACTTCCAATAAACTTTATCTGACATTGTTTCACGTCTGCAGATTGTTTAAGTGGTTCCTGAGTGCTAAAGCCTTCTAGACACAACCTGACAATCACAGAATTATAAATATCTTTCTGAAACAATCAGCATTAGCCATGTCCTACACAATAGCTTAAAATGGAAACTACACAACCGGAGATAAATTTAGAATAATAATATCACAAGGTATTGGTACTGTCCTTGTTGATGTTGGAGGTTGAGTTTTCCAGTTTTCAGGCAAAAACCTTTAGAGGGTTGTTTTGATATGAAATACAGACAGTACCTGAAGGTGAGGAGGGACATTTTCAGAGAGGAATTCCAAATGATAAAAAAAGCCTTAAGCAAAGTTTACCACTTTTCTAGCAACACACAGTCTTGGAATGCAGGAACCAATGAAGTTTTTGCAGATATTTTAGATATCTATCTAGAATGAAAGATGTTAGAATTTTGGTTCATTTACATTTTCTTTTTAAAATTTGATAAAAACATCAACAAATTCTGATACCATTTGGAAGGAAGAAACGTTGTGAAAATATAAGGCTGAAAATGTTATATCAATTCTTTTAATATTGTTAAAATACAAGTATAGAAAAAGCATGAATCCATCCTTTCAATCTGCAGCTATAGACAAAATGAAATAGCAGGACTGACTGAATTTTGCTTAGCCTTGGTACGAAACTATTCTAAGAGAAGGACATATCTGAATTTAAAACCAAGACTGGTAATCTCCTTCAAGCTCCCTTCTCAGGGAGAACCAAGGGATCACACTTCCAGTCCTCACACACACACTATATATATATATATATATATATATATATATATATATATATATATATATATATACACACACACTGCTATGGCATCTCATTAATAAATACACACCTCTCTTAATCCACATTAATTCTTCTTCATCCTTCTCTTCCTGCCTGTGATTAATCTCCTTTCAGTGTTCCCGTCTCACAATCTTTTTATATTCAAGACTTTCATGCAACAGAACTACCCCTCATCCTCTGCTATGTGGGTGGGGCTTCATAAAAACAAGCTTAAAAATTGATCAGATCAGGTATTTCCAGAATGGTTCACATTGACCCCTAGGGTTCGTTGGGACTATCCAGGGTGTTGATCAATGCTTGCGAGTCAAAAGAAGGCTGATAAATTGTGGGGATTAAAAATCACCAGTTTCCAACCAAATATCAATGCCCTTGCATTGATATTCATCAAACACCCCATTTCCATTAATGATGTCAACCAATTCAATAAAAAAAAGGTATATTAATTTACTTGTAATGTGTTTAATAATACCTACATTATTTATGAAAATTTTTAGTATTATTATTCTTTTATAAACAAATATGTGGAACGAGAAAGCCTATATGGGGAAATTTAAAAAAAAATATTAAGCCCAAGCCCCAGGGGTCCTTCCCCACAAGCAGTACCTCTCCTTTGGAAGGGGGCTTGAGCAATTTTTACATGTGTTGCCATTAAACCTACTTTAAACTGACCTTGTATCACATTTGTTAGTGACATAGGTGCACTGAAAAATATCTATAAACAAACATGTCGAGTAGAAGAAGAATTGACTGATTGTTTTTTGCAGCTTATCAACCCTTTATGAGTTTAAAGCTGAAACATATTTAGGATTGTAAGGATAATTCTTTTTTTTTTTGTGAGTGAACATTACATTAACAATTTTTTGAGAATAACAATAATTCTACCAGATTTCCTACTATTTAACCCATAGCTGTGGGGAGATTGATTCATACATTTCCCAAGGCTATTTGTGGATAGATGAATGTAACAAAGCCAAGTGGAATTCAAATTCTGCTCTCTGGTGGTATAGAAAGAGAAAGAGAAATTGAAAAATGAATAACAAAATGGTCAAGTTAAAATGAATCTTATCAAGAAACAGTAACGAAAGAAAAAGCAAAGGTTTTGTTTGCTTGTTTAATGGTATCTCATCACTTTATGGGTCATTGAATGCTGGAATTTTAGTTTCTTGGGAGCTTTGGTAATTTTTTTCAATAATGTATTGCTGATTTCTTTTTAATCAGTAATGTATTTACTGGTATATTTTTTTCCAAATAATGTATTGCTGAAATTTACTACAAATTTGTTTTTACTACAAAAAGTATTACTGGTTAATTTTTCCATAAAAATTTATTGCCATTATTTTTACTATAAATTTTGGAACACCCTTTGATTGAAAAGCACATTTTAAAAAAATATATAGACACTAAGCTATCATTGATTCAGTTATAATGACAAAGACTTGCTTAGAACCAAATCTCACATTTTGGAAGAACTGAAAATAGAGAAATGGTAACTGAATGCTTTGCTCATAAATTCTCCTCAAACTAACTCTTAACTCATCTGGAGTTACCCTGCCTAACATCGCACTTAGAACTGAATCTCTGTTGATATACATATAACCTCTTCCATGGTTTCTACTATCATCTCTAACCTTGATCACCATAAAACATGTGAACCTGATGTTAACCTTGTAATAGTTATTAAGAAGTGTGCTCCCAAACTGGCTCCTGTTCTCTCTAAACTGCATTTATTAATGACTTGCTGCTTCCTGCTTTCCTGCCTGCTGGAAGTCATCATGTGTTGTCCCAGTTTTTAAGAACACTGGTGAACTGTCCAACCCTTCCAACTATCAGTCTATTAGCCTTCTACCTCTTTTTGGGAAACTCCCAGAGGTCCTAATCAATGCCGAATTGGTTAATCATATCTCATTACAGGGCCTTTTCTCAGACAAGCATTTTGTTTCTCCAGGTCAACAGCAGATGTACTGACAATAATTGCAGAAAGAGTCTGTCATGCTTTAGATGAAAACAGTGAAGCCTGGGATGTAGCATTGGACATCTCAAAAGCCTGGAATTCAGGTCTTCTCCACAAGCTGAAAAGTTACGGTGTCTTCAGGCACATTTTTCAGCTGATCTAGTCTTTCCTGTCAAATTGTGAAATGAAAGCTATCCTGAATAGCCACTCATCTAGGTCCTTTTGTACTAATGAGGATGCTCCCATCCTTGGTCCTATTTTGTTTTTAATTTTTCTTAACAACCTTCCCGATGACATCAGGTCTCGTCTCACACTGGCAACACCACCATTTACTCCTGCCTTGATAATAAAGCCAATTAGTCTGACACGGTCAAAAAGGCAACTGATGTACAAAATGACCTCAAGACCATTGTTAACTGGAGCAAAAGATGGTTTGTCAATTTTAATACATTCAAAACTAAACTTATTTCCATTAATCACCCTCTCTGCTTTTCACCAACATGGTTGATGTTGACCTCCAGGAAAGTGACTCGTCGTACCTTCTTGGGTTAACATTCTCAGCTGACATGAAGTAGAAAGACTATATTGAATCTATTGCTAGGTCAGCTGCTAAGAAAGTCAGTCAATTTTTCTCTCTGGAATCTATCTTGCATATCTATAAGTCTACCATTTATCCATGCTTAGAATATTGCTGCCATATATAGTTTGGTGCCCCTGCTATTTACCTGGAGCTCCTCGTTAAGATCCACAGAAGAATCAACAATATTATTGGTCCTGATCTGGCAGCTCGGCTTCAATCATTTCCCAACGCCATAAGGTTGCCTCTCTGTGCCTTTTTTATAAATACTTTCATGGTAATTGTTGGGATGAGCTCTTCGCTATGGTACCTAGACTGTATGAATTTAAGTGCAGTACTAGAGTGGTGTTGAGATTTCATCAATTTTGCAGTTGAGCTGGCTAGATGTTGCCATAAGTTCTATGCTAACAGTTTATTTTCTCACACTTATCACTTGTAGAACTCCCTTCCAGCTCCATACTTTCAAGCCAACTTTAATCTGCAAAAATTTAAATGCAATGTCAATCACTATCTACTGTTCTCCTGATTATTTCTTTCTCTTTCTACTCATTACTAACATTTCTGTTAGTAATAACAATATTAATAATATATTAATAAGATGTCAGGAAAGGTAGAAAGATGTTTGTTTCAAGTTTATGAGTGAATTCAATGATGGGTTCAACCTTATTGAGTTTTATTATTATGTTTAATAGTTTTCTATTTTGGGAATAAAGTAAGATGTCACCTTTGTATATCAGGTAAGTAGAGCTGTTAACCAAAATAATAAAACCAAATACAAACTTTTGCTACATTGTCTCCAATATTCAAGGGTGACATCTATAGACACTTCTCACATACACACACTTATGTGAATTAACGCTACTGACCAACATACACCTAGACATACGAGCATTTCCTTACCTACACATTCATAGACCATTACACACATTAACATCCAAAATATTTCTCACACATATTTATATTTTATCTATTGCATTAATGCGCATGACACATATCTGGCCAATAGAAGCTAACCAAGACATAACATCCCAGTGCTCTGAGTCTCGTCGTTGTTTTCATTTCTTTCTCAATCTCTGATGAAGCTTTAATAAAAGTGAAACATGTCAGACTGAGATTTGTTCCCAACTTGCTCTTTATTTTATCATTTTGTTGGATTCATATACATGTCTGATCTACATTTTATCTTCAACATACATATATATAGCTTTAAATATCGAGGTTTGTACACATAGTTTCAACACTTGTTTCTTAAAGCTCTCGACAACACCATACCTAGTTACCTCCCCTGAAGTGTTAGTCAAGCACTCACAGTACTCACTCAGTATTCTTCACTTCACAAGTAAAAAAAATTAACTTTCAGAAGAACACAGCAATTTCATCTTTGAAAATGATGAACACTACAACATTTGTCTTGAAATAAACAACACCCTGATGATGACATTGTGGTATGTCAAAAGTACTTGGAATAAAATAATATGCATCAATTCAGTGATTTTCTCTCTTCCTTTAATAATGACACCAAAAAGCTTGTCCGTGTATATGAAAGGTTTCAACTGAAAATAAGTAGACAAAACTTGTCTAAATTATTCAATGAAACGTGTGTGTGTATGTATATATATATATATATATATATATATATATGTGTGTGTGTGTGGGTGTGTGTGTGTGTATACATATAAATATGTGTGTGTGAGTCTATAGGGAATTTCTGAGAAAATACTAAATGTGTTATCAATGGATCAAGATAAAAAATTAACTTGCTGATTACTTGAAAGAAAGCAAGCAAGCTATTTGATCAAATGTAACAAGCACTAAGTCAGATTTCAAGAAAATGTAAAAATCTCCTATTGGCATCATCAAAGACCTGAGAACAGAAGGAGTTTTCTTACTTTGGTTAGCATCACATTACACAAAAGAGTTAATAAAAAATTCTTAGATTGTTAACCCATTAACAACAACATCAATTTTCATCATTTCTGTCATCTACAGTTAGGTAAAAAAAATAAAGATAATTAAATTCCACATGCCTTTGCTTTTTTTGTTTTAAATGGTGTTCAGCCTTTACAAGGCCCAAGAGCCTCTCAAGGTAAATGGTTACAGAGTAATAGTCACAGTTTTTCAGATATGTGTGGAAGTTAACTGTAGACTTGAACAGGTTAATTTGATAATTTAATAGAAAACATTTATTAAGATATTTCCAGATCAAAATTCTATTCCCATCACATTTCTGATATGATGCTTTTTGACTCTAGTGTTATCAGTTGTGTTATGCTTTCTTAGCCATATTCGAACTGAATTGCTGCAGTCCCAAAAATCCAATGGAAGACCTATCAAATTTGCCACATTTGTAACTTCAAGATGATTTTTTTTTGTCAGAATAAAATAAATTTATCATAGAAAATCCACTTTGGCCTCCACAGAATTTACAGCAATGGTATTTTTAGTTATTATATATCAGCTATTAATATATAAGATTATTTTCAGATAATCAAACAACAGGTTCACTAAGCTTTTATAATTTTGTGAACCAGCAGGATGTCACCACTGTATAAAATCCTGTTTCGTTATATAATGTCACAGTATATTTTTATTCTTGAGTTGATAAGTTGTGCTTACATATGAGTATCTAAGTAGGCATGTGTTTATACGCGAGTCTATTAGTAGGCACAGTTCATTCATACATAGGGTCTGATTGCATCTACCTAGGTCACCCCTATGAGAAATACATACAAATATTGTGGTGGCATGTATTTGGAGACTTGTAAAATATGTAATATAAGTTTGATGCTTATATTTTGATATAAAATTAACACTTAGTAAAATAACAAATATATAATTTCTATTTCTCTCGGAATTTCTTGATGAGGAGTTATCATTATTTACACTATTTACATATTTATATATTATTATATCCTCCTCTTTGATTTTATCACAACATTTCAGCCACAGGTTACTTGGATTGACATACACCTGATGAAGGCTGGAGGGCACAACTGCTGAAACATTGTTTTAACAATAACAAAGATGAGGACAATAGTCTGTATGTAGTGTAAATAGCATATTTTAAAATTATTATATCTATATCTTCTTCAGGTCATAGGCGATCATGGCTCTCCACAACCTCCTGTCCCTAATAGATCTCAATAAATTTTGTCCTTTTGTTATTTCTCCTAAACCGTGTTCTGCCATTTATTTACTTACACTCATTAAGTAGGTTATACATTGTTTTACTATGTCACTTTGCATTCAACCTGTACTGTGAGTACCAGATTTTTCAAGCCCTCTTTCCTCATTATGTGCCTTAGAAATTTCTACTGTCTCTTCTTGATGTTAAGTATAATTTTCTTTTTTGTTTCCATTTTCTCTAAAACTTTGTCATTGCTCACATATTCAATGGTATTCTAAGCATCCCTCTGTAGTTCCATATTTCTGTTGCTTCAAGTATCTTCTTCCTCTTTGAGGAGATTGTCCAGCATTCACTGCCATATAAGAGGACTTATGTAGTAGTTCAGTAATCTTTTCTTTGTTTCTAACAAATAGTTTTTTGTTTCTTAATATTCTGCTTAGCTTTTGGAACGCATCTTTGGCTATTCCAATGCGCCTTCAGATTTCAGTGTCACACTTTCCATCCTATGTTATTACACTTCCTAGATATTTAAATTTTTGAACTTGTTTGATTTTAGTATCTCCAATTCGTAATTTGCATGTCTATTTTGCTAACAACCATGCACTGTTTTCTTCCAATTGATGTTTAGTAGTAAAATTTTAAAAAAATGCCCAAGTATTATTCTATTTTCAATCTTTCAGTTTCTTGTTTGTTTCTGTTGAAAGAAATGATTATATTGCTGAGTCATTTACTGTCCACTTATCAACTTGTATTTTCCAATTAACCTATCACCCAACTGAGACAAGTTAGTGTGATGAACCAACAAAGACTGACTGATTTCAGTTGATCTGGGACACAATGATCAATGATATTTATTTTAGTTTGCCAGCTCCACCCTCTAACCCACAAATATATATTGTTATTAACTCCTGTTCTTAAATGTGGACTGTTTACAGTTAGACTAAAACTGTTTTATAAATATTTGTTATATTGATAATTTTGTTTCACTTGTTGGTACTTTGACCCAATGTCTTTTATTTGGGGGGGGGGGGGTTACAATTTAAAATGTTTTTTTTTATAATTTCTAGAAAAGTAATGCATTGACAAAACAATGGTAAGTTTAAAAAAGAAATTGAAAGTTATAATAGTTACAAAAAGTTATTTTTTCTTTTTATAAGAACATTTCCAACTCCAGCTATTCAAAGATCTGAAGATTTTTTAAGGACACATGTACTCAAACAACACAAGAATACAAATAAGATTCTATTTTGAAGCCAGTTTGAGTTTACACTATTTTTAGAAAATATAAAAAATTAATCGAGAAGAGTTATCTATATATCCAACATTATCCAGATGCTGAATTCTCCTCTTTGTATAGTTGTTGTTAACATTATACCTTTGGAAAGTGTCATTGACATATCCAGCATAGTTCAGAAGCTCAAATCTCTTCCTTGTATAGTTGGTAACATTATACCTTTGAGAAGTGTCATTGACATATCCAGCATAGTTCAGAAGCTCAAATCTCTTCTTTGTATGGTTGGTAACATTATACCTTTGGAAAGTGTCATTGACATATCCAGCATAGTTCAGAAGCTCAAATCTCTTCTTTGTATCGTTGTTAACATTATACCTTTGGAAAGTGTCATTGACATATCCAGCATAGTTCAGAAGCTCAAATCTCTTCTTTGTATGGTTGGTAACATTATACCTTTGGAAAGTGTCATTGACATATCCAGCATTGTTCAGAAGCTCAAATGTCTTCTTTGTATCGTTGTTAACATTATACCTTTGAGAAGTGTCATTGACATATCCAGCATAGTTCAGAAGCTCAAATCTCTTCTTTGTATCGTTGTTAACATTATACCTTTGAGAAGTGTCATTGACATATCCAGCATAGTTCAGAAGCTCAAATCTCTTCTTTGTATGGTTGTTAACATTATACCTTTGGAAAGTGTCATTGACATATCCAGCATAGTTCAGAAGCTCAAATCTCTTCTTTGTATCGTTGTTAACATTATACCTTTGAGAAGTGTCATTGACATATCCAGCATAGTTCAGAAGCTCAAATCTCTTCTTTGTATCGTTGTTAACATTATACCTTTGGAAAGTGTCATTGACATATCCAGCATAGTTCAGAAGCTCAAATCTCTTCTTTGTATCGTTGTTAACATTATACCTTTGAGAAGTGTCATTGACATATCCAGCATAGTTCAGAAGCTCAAATCTCTTCTTTGTATGGTTGGTAACATTATACCTTTGAGAAGTGTCATTGACATATCCAGCATTGTTCAGAAGCTCAAATCTCTTCTTTGTATGGTTGGTAACATTATACCTTTGGAAAGTGTCATTGACATATCCAGCATTGTTCAGAAGCTCAAATCTCTTCTTTGTATCGTTGTTAACATTATACCTTTGGAAAGTGTCATTGACATATCCAGCATTGTTCAGAAGCTCAAATCTCTTCTTTGTATCGTTGTTAACATTATACCTTTGGAAAGTGTCATTGACATATCCATCATAGTTCAGAAGCTCAAATCTCTTCTTTGTATCGTTGTTAACATTATACCTTTGAGAAGTGTCATTGACATATCCATCATAGTTCAGAAGCTCAAATCTCTTCTTTGTATCGTTGTTAACATTATACCTTTGAGAAGTGTCATTGACATATCCAGCATAGTTCAGAAGCTCAAATCTCTTCTTTGTATCGTTGTTAACATTATACCTTTGGAAAGTGTCATTGACATATCCAGCATAGTTCAGAAGCTCAAATCTCTTCTTTGTATGGTTGTTAACATTATACCTTTGGAAAGTGTCATTGACATATCCAGCATAGTTCAGAAGCTCAAATCTCTTCTTTGTATGGTTGGTAACATTATACCTTTGGAATGTGTCATTGACATATCCAGCATAGTTCAGAAGCTCAAATCTCTTCTTTGTATCGTTGTTAACATTATACCTTTGAGAAGTGTCATTGACATATCCAGCATAGTTCAGAAGCTCAAATCTCTTCTTTGTATGGTTGTTAACATTATACCTTTGGAAAGTGTCATTGACATATCCAGCATAGTTCAGAAGCTCAAATCTCTTCTTTGTATGGTTGGTAACATTATACCTTTGGAAAGTGTCATTGACATATCCAGCATTGTTCAGAAGCTCAAATCTCTTCTTTGTATGTTTGGTAACATTATACCTTTGGAAAGTGTCATTGACATATCCAGCATAGTTCAGAAGCTCAAATCTCTTCTTTGTATGGTTGGTAACATTATACCTTTGGAAAGTGTCATTGACATATCCAGCATAGTTCAGAAGCTCAAATCTCTTCTTTGTATCATTGTTAACATTATACCTTTGAGAAGTGTCATTGACATATCCAGCATAGTTCAGAAGATCAAATCTCTTCTTTGTATCGTTGTTAACATTATACCTTTGAGAAGTGTCATTGACATATCCAGCATAGTTCAGAAGCTCAAATCTCTTCTTTGTATAGTTGGTAACATTATACCTTTGAGAAGTGTCATTGACATATCCAGCATAGTTCAGAAGCTCAAATCTCTTCCTTGTATAGTTGGTAACATTATACCTTTGAGAAGTGTCATTGACATATCCAGCATAGTTCAGAAGCTCAAATCTCTTCTTTGTATAGTTGGTAACATTATACCTTTGGAAAGTGTCATTGACATATCCATCATAGTTCAGAAGCTCAAATCTCTTCTTTGTATCGTTGTTAACATTATACCTTTGAGAAGTGTCATTGACATATCCAGCATATACAACATTGTTTGGATACTCAAATCTCTTTTTTGTATGGTTGTTGTTAACATTATACTATTTGAAAAAGTCATTGACATATACAACATTTTTCAGAGGCTCACATCTGTTCATATTAGCACAATATCACAATTAATTTACATTCTCTTTACATTCCCACAATATGACCATTAATTTATATTTTTTAAACTGCAAACTTTAAATCTACTGGCCTGGAGATCAAAAGTCTTATTAAAGAAAATGTCAGATTGAAAAAAGCAATTGCTTATATTACATTGTTTATGTTTCAGGTACATGCTGTGGCTTCCCTCTGTCTTTTCTAGAAGTACTTTCATGCCAACTGCTCCAATGAGCTATTTTCACTAGTTCCCAAACTGCATGAATTTAAGGTTGGCATCTCAGTTCCACCCTTTCACTGTTGAAACAACTAAATGTAGCCACCTCTTCTATTACAACAGCTTCTTATCTCATACCTCCCATAAGTGCAACCCATTTCCTATCACTTGCTTCCCTGATAACTATAATCTTCAAATATTCAAATGTAATGTCAATCGACATCTTCTGATGCCTTGACCTTGATCCCTGTCCTTCTCTTTATCCTTTTCCCAAACACTCCTATTTACTCTTACTTTCTGTAACCCCTTGTGGGCTAGTGGCATTCCAACCTTGCTTGGTATGATTTGATAAAAAAAAAGAAAAAGAAAAAAGAGAAAGTAAATTATGTTATCAGATATGGGCTTTGGAATGTCCCAACAGATGTGCATTCTTAAAATAGTTAATTGAGCTTGATTTTCTGCAAATTCTTTCATGGTTGAGCAGCCTAAAGCACACCTGGCTTGAAGGTGGTATACCCAATTATTTTAAAATTATGTTTCAGGTGTAAAAATTAAGTGAGCAGACTTGAGCTTTGAAAGGTCATTTCTTAAAAAGGGTAAATGGCCTTTGATTTTTACTGTGAAGTCTTTCTGAGCAGGCTAAAGCACACTTGGTTCGAAGGTGATTATTTTAAAATTATTTTTTTAAAATTCTGTTATATATAAAAATAAAAAATATCTTTTATTCATCATTGGGGACATCCTATCAGATCTTAGATGTAATCAAACTTCAAGTCAATAAAATACTGAAAAACAAATGAGGAAGGAAGTTAACCGACTTCTACAAATGTCCCCTAAATGAATATTACTTTAAAAACCTTTGAATGACAATTAAGTTCAGCATTTAGCATGATACATTTATGTCAGAAGACATTTGCAATTCATTTTCAAGGTAAAACAATTGGCAATGATTTTCATAATGAAATCATTTGCAATGCATTTCCATGGTAAAATTATTTAAAATGTAAGTTCATGGTAAAATCTTTTTTAAAGATGAGACATACTAAATCAGCACATGGGTTGACCTTAAGTAATCAAAATTTACATTCAGTTTTTGGCAGAACCACCCTTTTATCTGTGAAGAAAGAATTTCCTCATTCTCAAATATTCTTCATTATCACTAAAAGAATTGTATTTAAGTTTATACACAATGGAAACTAATATGATTTAAAATGCTGTGTTATCTTTGTTTTATACAATTTGGCCAACTTTTAAATAAGTTTGCTGACCCCTGAATTAAGTTCCATTGATGCAATAATGAGCAGAATCTCTTGTCATATGAGGTCAAAGGCCATGAAAATCTTTAATTATAGTGACCTGATTAACAATACAAAATCAGTTACATTTGTTATCACAAATGCTAGATTGTTTGCTGGTAGAATCGTGTAGTGATATTCAATAAGCTCCAATTAATTAATCAGTCAGACAGTCAGTAATGGTTCATGGCAAGGCAAACTTGCTTGTATCAAAACCCACTTTACAACTGACTAATGATTGGCTCACAGAAACTAGAGAATTTGATTGAGTTTCAATGCCAGCAAAATTAGTTTCTAAGAATTTGGTGCCAATCTGTCTGCAACAAAGCAAAATACTTCAATCAGACTCAGACCAGTATCATTAGGAAAGTTTCACAATAAAAAGACATAAATCAATTACAATAAGAGATCACCTAACCACTCAATTAAGTTGCTAGCAACTAGCAACAAAGCTTAACATCTTAAAACAGACAGTACTGATGAGAATCTAATAGTGAAGCATCATGGGAAACACTTAGCAGCCATGCTGCATGGCAAATGTTATGGATGTATTCTAAATGACTATTTTATGGATTCAATTAAGTTTGATTTACAATTTTTGCCTTGCATGCCATTTTGTACAGTCAGCAGTTCAAAAGGTATTTATGCGGAATTGCTTGACTAGTTTCTTCATATGAATCTTTCTTGGCAAATCTGGTCCATGGAAAGTTTCTGGTTGATTAATGTACAATGGCTGCTTACTGGTCATTTTGCTTATCCACTCCATGACTGAATTCAAATAGCTTTTACAAATATTTTGATACCAATTGCACAGTCTGGTTTGGCCAAATGAATAAAGATCATATGAGCGAAGTGATGCACTTAAGGGTGTAGTGGCTTGACATGAGGTAATGGTTAGCAATACCAATTTAGTTGACCATTACTACTGAGTAGTGAGTTCAATCCTTGTTGGGTGCTCCATACAAAAATTTGAAATTAAATAACTGAACAAAGGTTTACATATAAAAAAAATCTGTCTAACCTAAAATCATTGGCAATGCATTTTCAACTGAAAATTATGCCCAGCGCAATTTTGTAATAAAATTATTTATAATGCATTTTCATGTTAAAATCATTTGCAATGCATTTTCATGTTAAAATCATTTGCAATGCATTTTCATGTTAAAATCATTTGCAATGCATTTTCATGTTAAAATCATTTGCAATGCATTTTCATGTTAAAATCATTTGCAATGCATTTTCATGTTAAAATCATTTGCAATGCATTTTCATGTTAAAATCATTTGCAATGCATGTTCATGTTAAAATCATTTGCAATGCATTTTCATGTTAAAATCATTTGCAATGCATTTTCATGTTAAAATCATTTGCAATGCATTTTCATGTTAAAATCATTTGCAATGCATTTTCATCGTAAAATCATTTGCAATGCATTTTCATCGTAAAATCATTTAATATGCATTTTCGGCGTAAAATCATTTGCAATACATTTTCGTCGTAAAATCATTTAATATGCATTTTCATCGTAAAATCATTTAATATGCATTTTCATCGTAAAATCATTTAATATGCATTTTCATCATAAAATAATTTAATATGTATTTTCATCGTAAAATCATTTAAAATGCATTTTTATTGTATTTCCATATTAAAGGGATTAGAGTATTAAAATGTTGGCAAGCAAATCCGGATCAATCTCTGATAAAAGTTAGAATCAATAAACTCAGACTGTGAAAACATGAATAGTAATCACTGTGTTGTATGAAAAGAACAATTAACCAAGATATCCTGATACATGGAGAGCAGAAGGAGAACAATCTACTCAATAGGTTAAATAAAGTGTTCAGTTTGAAATTCACTGTTATTCATACTGACAGATGCTTGGCCAAGACTGAAAAGTGCAGCTGCCAAATTTATGTGACAGTGACAACAAATATAAGGATATTAATTTGACTGTATATAATGATGGAGTACTGTTGCCATATTTGGGCAGGAGCTGCCCAGATCTCACTTTCCAGTCTTGAAAGAGTCCAAAAGCATCTCCAAGTTCTTGTGGGAGAAGAATTATTTTCTACATTCCAACCTCTCTCTCACAGGTGGGATGTGGCAAATTTCTCACTGCTCTATCGCTAATAACATGGAAAATGCTTGGACGAACTGCATCTCCTGATTCTACCCAGTCTGTCCTTCATGACTAGGATCTGCTATGCCATTTATATAGTAGCAAACCACCCACATTCCCTCCATATTCCATCAGTGAGAATTAAGTTCCACTTAAACAGCTTCTTCCTGTGAACTACTGCCCTATGGAACAGACTGCCTAGAGGATGTTTCTTCGATCGCTACAATCTTAACAAGTTTAGAGTCAACCATTATCTTTCCCTCCTATCCTTATAATATACTCCTTATCATAACCCTCTACCTTGAGTGGCCTCCAGGCCTTCTACAGGGCGAACCTTACTGTCAAAAAAAAAGAAGTAAATAATGTTAATTCCTTACCCCAAGAATTCAGAAGATAGAATGCATAGAAAGACAGATATTCAGTTTTGGGGGATATGGAGTAAAGTGTGTGTGGGGGGGACCCATGTTTGTAACTCAATGTAACAGATTCTTTTCAAATCTGAAGGCTATGAATTAAAACTAAAATATAATACATGTAACAAAAGATATTAAATTTTGGACGCTGCTTTTTGTTCTGATAGTATCTAGCCTTAATTTTATCAAACTTGTTTACTCAGATTTTCCAAATGAATTGCCAAATCCGAAATTAGGTTAAATTCACTCTTTGATCTCTGAAAATTGTATTAAAAAAAGAAAATCAATTAGCAAAGGTTAATGAAGATCCCCTGAGCGGTTTTAACTGAGATAGCATTAGGCAACCTTACAGGTAATAATTATGAGATGATTAATTAAATTAATTAAAATCAATGACGTATCGATATTTGATTTTTTGTTTAAATAGCATAATGAATCTTGTTTTTTAAGCTGTTTGTCTTGTAGAGTCAGACTGAAAAGCTCATCTGTATCAGGCTATTGGCCATTATTAGGTCAAGTAAAACTGGAAGGATGTATGTGTTTTTGTGAGAGATTTTTCTGTCTTTTGGTATTCCTTTGTCTATATGCTGTACTACTTCTGCCAGCATTGTTTTAGATTTGTTTTTGTTTCTGGTGTCTCGGCTGTGTTTGTCCTATATGTGTTGTGGAAGTCATGTCCATGCCCTGCTCGTCATAACCCAGTGTTTGATTCCCATACTGCTGAGTTTTCTGTCACCTCTTCATTGGCAGATTCCCAACCAATAACAAGAAAATCCCTTTATTTAGTAACCTCAGAAAGCGAGAGTTAAAATTTCTAGGACACATGAGGAAAGTGGGTTTGGAAAATTTGATACTCACAGGACAGACTAAAGGCAAGAGGCTCAAAAGAAAACAATGCATAACCTACCTAGTGAGCTTTAGTAAATGGTTGGTAGGACAGTGTTTAGGAGAGATGACTAAAAGTCAAAATTTACTAAAAGATACCAAGGAGATAAAATTGTAGATAGCTATGATCAGCAACATCCTGAAAGGACAGGGTATATAAAAGATGAGAGAAAGAGAGAGGTTTTTTATTTCTTGAAATTAGTTTGTAAACATGGGTGTAAACTCATTCTATATCTTACTGATGCATGGTAAGCAACCCTGTCTATGTTTGTGTTGTGGTGTTATTTCCACAATAGAACTTGTAGTCGGACTAAATGCGTCCTAAATGGGGTAAACGTACAGAAACGTTAGGAACCTGTAAATAAGTGTTACGCAGAGTAATCGAGTTGTGGTCGCTGATCACTTCTTCTCTCGACTACCTACTGATTCCTACTTATAATAGGTGGGAGAGTCTATTACCTATAGACTAGGTGTCTTCCACTGTAACAGTTTGTCAGTGCTTCTGTTGCTCTTTAAAAATCTATTATGATTAATGTGTGTGTGTGTGAAGGTTTTCTATCTTTTGGTGTTACATTCTGTGTGTGTATGTGTAAATCTTTGTATGTGGATTTATTCTTGTTGAGATTGTGAATGTAATTCTTTGTGTAAATATGGACGTCTGATTAAATATTTGTGTGTGTATAAGACTGCATATAGTACTCAGTCTCTTAATATGCATGTACATTTATGCATATCTTTTGACAATTTGTTTCTCTGCATATCAGCAACTCAGAATTTTTACAATATTCAAATTTCTATCTGAATTTCTGAGATGAGGAATTATCGTTATTTACGTAATTTAAATTTGAACTAATATCCTCATCATTGTTATCATTCACATTTAAGCTGTTGCAACAGTGACTGTGTTTTTTCTTCCTTCATGATATGAATAATCATGGCTCTTCACAACTTCCTATCCGTTAAACTTTCCAGTTTGTTGGAAGTGCTCCTCTGTAGTTCTTGTTATTAAGAACTCTGGAGAACCTTCTGACCTATCAAATTATCACCCTATTTGTCCGTTACTGCCTTTTGTCAAAATGCTCGATGCTCTAGTCAATGCTGGATTGGTAAGCATCTTGCTTTGCATGACCTCCTTTCAGACAAACAATATAGCTTCCATTATGCCATGTATACTGCCAATGTGTTAACAGCCATCACTGAATTTATCTATCAAGCTCTAGATAAAAATGGTGAAGCTTGAGCTGGAGCTCTAGATATCTTGAAGGCGTACAACTGGGATTGGCATGCTGGCCTTCTAAGCAAGCTCAAGGGCTACAGTGTCACATGATGAATATTTGGCTTAATCCAGTCATTCTTAACAAATTGTGTAATTAAGGTTGTGTTGAATGGGTATGCTTCCAGATCATTTCATACTCATGTGGGGGTCCTCTATGGATCTATCCTGGAACCTATACTGTTTCTGATCTTCATTAATGACCGCCCCAATACCATCAGTGTTATTCCTTACTTTAATGCCTTCTGTTATCTCTTTAGTCCTCCATGATTTCCAGAATAAAAAAAACAACTAAAACTAGCCTCTATAACTAAAACTAGCCTATAAGGATTTTTATGAATATAAACGGAGTACAAGTAAGAATTTTTCGAACATTATAATCATGAGCAGAGATATGAGAAAATCAAAAGTTATGAAGTGGAGCTCCCTGAAGGCATTAAAGACTTCTTTTTACTTCAAGCTGCCAATTTTACTGATGAATTTGAAAGCAAAGCAGCAGAGAATATCACCGATAAAGACATACAAGATGAAAATATTTGTTGACCCTGGAGAGTTAACTGAGAAGAATAGTGTGTACCTGAAGTCAAGGAAGAGCTGTTATGCAGTCATGGTTTCAGCAGAAGAGGAAGCAACAGAAGGGATTATGGAAGATAAAGAAGAAGATATTTATCAGGCAGATGTGGTCAAGGAGTACATGAATGGTATCAGACTTATTCTGCCAGAAAAAAACATGAATGAGATACTATTGCCGTCAATCAATTAAACATCTTATAAAAAATTGCCCTCATAAACAAGAATCTGAGGAAGTTCACATGAACATTCATGTCATGCTTTTCAGTTTTAAGCTGGCACTCATTTTAATCTAAACTGATTCTTGAGAATTTGGGTAAAGGCCTACTAGATAGTTGTTGCTCAAAAACAGTTGCTGGCACAATGTGGATTGATGAATTTTTGAAAACACTCTCCCCAGATGAATTAAAGGAAGTGAAAGAGATTCCATCCAGTCAGTATTTAGATTTGGGGATATTTTTGAAGCCAAATGTTTAAAATGTATTAATCTGCCATTGTTGATAGGAATAGAAAAAATATTGATGGATGTTGAGGTGGTAAAAAAAAATAAATGAAATATCTTTGTTGATAATCAAAGGTACTATGAAAAATAAGGAAAATTTCTTAGATTTGCAAAAGATATAGTGAAACTAAATGGAAATGACATTAATTCATAATGTTAATCAATGGGACATTACTGTGTTCCTGTAGCCAAAACCTCTAGATTTATGAAAGATAAATGTGATACTGCACCTTTTGCTGGATGGCTTCAGCATTGAAAAAAATTAATGTAAAAGCTGTTAAACTGCATAAGCTGTTTCCCGACATCAAGAAAGGCAGGCTTTTTAAAACTCCTTAAGGATAGTGGGTGACAATATAGAGAATTCAGACAAATGGTTGAAGATGGGTGTGGTGAGTGTGCACTCTGTCACAAATATAGCAAGGCTCCACTTAGAACATTTGTCAGCTTGATTCTAGCTCTAGCACCAAGGTTCAATCAGTGTGTGTGTGTGCATGAACTTGAAAGAAATTCAACATGGAACAACGTGGATACTTAACTTAAATGATGCTGCAACTAGGTATTCTGCTGCTTGCATTATAGATTCAAAGCACAAGGAAGTGGTAGTTAGCCAAATATTTAGAATCTGGATAGCCTACTTTGGACTGGCACAAAACTGGTGGTAAATTTAAAAATCATGTTCACAGAGAAATGAATATAAAACTTGGAGTGGAATCAGTAACTATACTGTTTCTGATCTTCATCAATGACCTCCCTAATATCATCTGTGTTATTCCTTACTTCAGTTCCTTCTGTTATCTCATTAGTCCTCTATGATTTCCAGAATAACAACAAGTAAAGCTGGCCTCCACTTTATACTCTTATATAGTATTAGAATCAGGGGAGGTAATTAACATTTAGTTCCCAACTAGGTATTCATGCAGATGACACAATCATTTCCTCCTGAGTTAGTAGCAAATCCAACAGATCTGACAAAGTAAACCTGGCAACTGCTTTTGAAAAGAACTCCAATCAGTGGTCAAATGGGGCAAGAAATGTCTTGTAAATTATAATGCCTCCAAAACAAGTGTTTTCATTTAATTACCAGAGAAACTTTTTAGCCTGCCATCAGCATAGCTAATGCTAAACTCCAGGAGAGCAACACACTATGCCTTCTTGGGCTCATGTTTTCCATTAACATGAAGTGGAGTGACTATATCAAATTAATTGCTTGATCTACAGCAAGGAAAATTGGTTCACTGTGTCATGCCAGAAAATCTTTCTCTTCAGAATCCATCTTGCACATTTATAAATGCTCCATTCATCTGTGAATTGAATAATGTTGCCACATCTTGTCTGGTGTTTCTACTGTGCATCTCAACATTCTTGAAAGAACCTGACCAGGCATCTTAAGTTCAGTCACTTTCTCACCAACTTGATGTGATAAATATTTTCATAGCAAATGCTTTGATGAGATTTTTCCGTGGTGCCCTGACTACATGAATTTAAGTGTGCTACCAGATGGGCAACTAGGTTCCATCATTTTACTGTTGAAATAGCTCGATGGGATTCCCTTCTGATTTCTTGCTTTCCAGTTAACTACAATCTTCAAAAATGTAAACAATATCAATCGCCAGCTTCTGTCTTCTTAAAACCTGTTCCTTTTTTGTCCTTTCTTCAATCCTTCCCATTCTCAGTCTTCTCATTCACTTTCAGTCCCTGGAACCCCCCTGTATTCAAGTGGCATTACTAACTTGATTGGGGTGAAATGATTTAAAAACATCTGTCTTTTTGCTCTCTCTCCTAATACTTGTTCTGCCAACCATTAATATTGCATTATGGAACTTTTCAAATGTAAAGGCTACCTCACTTTTATAGACTTTTTCTCTAAGATGACATAAATAAGCAGGATTTTTCTGCCCGAGTAGGTCTTTTTTTCAGTCTGCCCTAACTATTTATGGTTTGGGTTTGTTTCATGGAACAATAGATTCAAATCCATGGGTTTATTTCCTTTAGGCAGTACCTCCCTCATTGCACTAAGAGGAGGAGGGCTAAGATCAATTCCTAGTGCCTGAGGTTGACTAAATGGAGATTCTAAGCAAGCAGGACTCTTTCTATCCTCTGTTCTATTCCGAGGGGTGAATGGATAGATACTAAGTCCTTTTGAGATCAATACTAACCATTTGGGTTTGATTCAAATGACAATGGCCTCAGCTCACTGGGGTGGGTATCCCAATAGCAAAGTGTTGAATGAGATAATGTTCATATAGGAATCCCTTTTCAAACATGGCCTTGTGCCATATTCCTTTAGTGTGTGCATGAGGATGGATATGGTTTTGTTTTGTAAATCAATGTTGCTTGTCGACTCGTAATTATTGCCCTGGTACAACTCTTTCTGAAAAAGTGTTGTTTGCTTTCTTTTTGTTGAATTAGAAGAATTTCCTGCTGTCAGACCAGGCCAAGTTCCATATATATTGACTTACAGTTGATATATATGGACATAGGTGAGTAATAAAGAAAAATCTCTGCTCTCTCTGAGTGGATTTAAAAGTTTTCTTTTTCATCTGTTCCTATTTTTACAAATAAAACTGACTGAATATTTACATAAGTAAATTTTTGTGAATAAAACTGGCTGAAATTTACATAAATAAAGATAATTTTTTTTCTAGTAAAAAATTGGGTGATTTGGATGTGAGGGACTATGTCATTACTGTGGAGGTTTTACTAATGTATACAAATTTTCTTTTCTGTACCATAACAAAGTGATTATTGCACTCAATGAGAGGCAAACGAATTGGAAGATTCAGATATGAAGTGCTACGACATTACTGTGATGGTTTGGCCAATTTAAATGACTACTGCACCAATATAGTGAAAGTTGTCCCAATTAGAAGCAGTCACTGATGGTGATCTGATGATCCATAATTTTTAAGTGGGCCAATCTTATGCAAGTCCTCATGACTTATGGTTTCTGCGTATTGGCTTTGTTCAACTATTGATCATGCGAAAAAAACATGGTTTTCTCAGAAACTTTAAATAAGGTCCATTTATATAAAATTATGTTGTTTAAAATTATAAGGCTCAAAATTAAGGACAGTTTGTAGATATAAACAGTAACAGACAAAGAAATGAAGACATCAATGATGACAGTACGTTTGACACTTTAAATCATGGTCTGAAACTGACAGCCACTGTGTCATGTTAGTTTTTATGTCCACACTGTGTGTGAATGAGTTGGAGGAGAATCAGAGGAATAGTAAATACAGGGCACGATGGATAAATTGTCATCTAAATTACACAAAAACAAAAATAACACTGACATCTCATTTTAACAGATTTAGTTACCAACATTACACAAAGATATCTTGAAATACTAAAGAGTAAACTTATTCAATAAAATTGCCATTGGTTACAATGATGGCCTCCAGACAAATTCAGAATCTCTACATCTCTTCTGGATGGTCTCCTTGTTTACATTGGTGAATGCTGCCATAATCCTTGCCTTCAATTCATCTTTGGTGTTAAAAGGAATTTTGTTGGTCTTTCACTCAGCTGTGTCCCACACATTTAAAATAAAGAGGATTGCAGTCTGGGGAGTTAGGTGGCCAGATGTAAAGGGTGATGTAGTTGCAGAAATTGTCTGACAGCCATGACTAGGTTCTCCTGCTTGTGTGACATGGTGCAGAGTCCTGTTGTCAGACATAGGGTCTTCCAGCAGCCAACCTCTTGACCCAGGGCAGTATTACCTCCTCAAGGCCCTTGATGTAAGCCTCCATGTTTACACTGAAGCTCTGTGGGAAGATGAATGGAAGCATAATGTTGCCATCACAAGTGATCACTCTAAACACCTTTGTAATCACCATCAGACTCATCCAACACCTGCCAAATCCTCCAGAATGTTCATATCAGAGCTTCTGGCATGAATGCAGTAAAGCATATTGTTTCAAATTAGTGGTGGAGTGAATTGCATAATAGTACTCTTTTTCTCACAGACATTGCCCAACTGATCTTACTATACTCTGCGGTCAACAGAGTCAAAAACAAACACCACATATGTGTGAAATTCAAAATATAAAATGACAATTTACCCATTGCCTCCTGTATATAAGATGATTTGGAAACTTCTATTTTGGCATGCTTCACTGAAACATACATAGCAAAATAGAAGTTTGCACAATTCTATATATATATGAAAAAAAAAAAAAAACAGAAGATGCCTGTCTGTATGTGTGTATACTATTTAGGCACATACACATTTCTTCACTGATTTTAATGAAATTGTGTACATATATTGCAAAATTATTAATAAGGTCAAAATTAATAGTCCAATCTCCAGGACCCCCTGGTTTGGCAGAAAACTCAATAAAACTGAAGGTGGGTATGACTTTTTGCAAAAACCAAAGCAAAGTTACATGCAAACAAAATGTTTACTGGATGAGCTGATGTTCTTGGCACTTAATGCAAAACATGGCTCATGTTATGAGATTTAGGTAGAGCGCTTGATAGTCTTCCTGTGACATTTGAAATCGGGTTTTTCATATGACTTAAAATAAAAACTTGAATAACTTCCTTGTTTTTTTATTTGATTTTCTTCAAACATGCCACAAAAAATTTGCCATCATGCAAGAAATAAGATGTGATTTTTTTCAAATTTAATTAATTTTGAGGAGCTTTCTAATTTGAACCTCTTGAGTTGGCTAATGATATAAGTCAATTGAACTTTTCTGAATTTATTGAATATTATAGCTCTAATTATCTATTGAGCACTTTTTAGTAGAAATTCTGCTAGATGGTAAAAAAACAAGTAAAATTCTCATAGTTTTCATGTATTTTCTCAGTTGTATTATATATATATATATGTAAAGAAAGTATAGAACATATATACAAAGATCATGTATCAGCATTCCATCAGCATGGCTGATGCTAACCTCCAGGAGAGTGACTCACTGCATCTTCTCATTATCTGCTGACATGAAATGGAAAGATTATATATTGCTAGGTCTGGTGCTAGGAAAGTTGGTTCACAGTGTCATGCTAGATAATATTTACATAATTATAAATCCACCATTCTTCCATGCTTTGAATATTGCTGACACATCTAGTCTGGTGCTTCTGCTATATATTTAGAGAGTCTTGATAAAATCCAAAAAATAATTTGCAATTTTATTGGTCCTGACCTGGCATCTCTTTTTCAGTCATTTTTCCACCATTGTAATGTAGCTTCTACTTTTCTATAAATAATTTCATGGTAATTCTTCTGATGACTGGTTGATTTTTTTTAGTGACGTAACACCTTTAGGAGTTATTTAATGACAAAATCTAAATAAGTTGAACACAATTGTATGGCTTCAACTAAATATATAAATGCAACTGTATGCCTTCCACTACAGATAAAATGTATTGTTGGTCATTTTGCTATAAATATATATCTTTGGTCCATTTTTATATACAAATGTGTTGTTAGTATTTTTACTATAAAATGTATTTTATACTTTCATGGTGTTTTGTTTGGGGGGTTCGTTATTTGCCATTAGATGAAACTTTAACAGGTGCTACTAGGGTGGACCGGGGAACAACAGCAATTAAGAGGTGATTCTCCTGATCAGAAACCTTGCTGTACTTTGTCATACTCAGGACTGTGTTCTGATGAACTTTCCTCTATGGTACCTAGACTTTATGAATTGAAATGCAGTACTAGACTGGTGGCTAGATTTCATCATTTTACAGTTGAAATAGCTATAGATGTAACCAAAAGTTCTATGCTAACAGTTTCTTCTATTGCACTTGTGAAACTCTTTTCTGATTTCTTGTTTCCCAAAATTAAATGCAATGTCAATCATTATCTTTTGTCTTCTTAATTCCTGTTCTCTTATTGTTCTCTCTCCTTAATAAAGTTTTTCCTCATTCTCTAACAATCAGTAACCCCCTTGCATATTAGTGGTTTTATTACCTTGCTTGGGATGAAATGATTAAAAAAAAAACAAAAAAAAACACAATTATACATTCATTTCCATCTTGTTCCAAATACAAGAAAGTTTCACTCAGACAGTTTTTTTCCTAAGAATTGCCAGTTTGTGGAACAGATTCCTGCATGAATGCTCCCATGAACATTATGATCTTAACCATTTCAAGTCGAGGGTTAATCCTTATATATCCTTCTTATCCCTAACTCTCCTACCACCTCCTCTTATGTTAGTATCACATACCTCATCTATCATTGCCATTTTAAGAGTAATCCTTAATCTCGAGCCTTGTACTAGGTTAGTTCTAGTGCAAAATAA